>CM057454.1:1229753054-1230953054 GCA_016271365.2 Neoceratodus forsteri
TGTGCTTCATTCTTGTCATTGACTTCATGTAAGCAGTTCCAGCACTGAAGCAGAATTTGAGTGTCACTGGATGACATCAGTACAGTTGAAATAAATGCTTATAAGTTAAGCATAGCATGGATAAATGGCATTTAGTATCACTCTGCCTATGTCAGCTACATTCATCTCGCTCTGGTGAGAATAACAGTTTATCCCACAGAGAAAGCTCCCACCCCTATTGTATAATTATATGTATATATCAGTCATCCATGAGGAATCAGAAGAGGGTGTGTTTGTCAAAATACACAGATGACACCAAGCTCGAGTGTACTGTTCAGACTCAAGAAGATACACAAATATTACAATCTGAACTTACACAGCTTGAACACTGGGCAGAGAAAAATATAGGTTGGCTTTTAATTTAGATAAAACTGCATTTATGCACTTGGGCAGCTCAAACAAGATGTCGAAAGACTCACTTGGGTAGAGAATGTTAAGGGAGACTACTGAAGAGAAGGACCTGGGGCTGGTAATCACCAGTGGTTTTAAAACTAGGAAAAACTGCCAGATAATGGCTAAGGGGGCTAGGCAAATGCTTGGTTACTTAGTTAGGCATATATCCAGTAGGGCTTGAGAGTTGATACTGCCACTGTGCACCTCAACTCATGAGGCCCCATATGGAGTATTGCTAACATTTTTTGTCCCCAATAGCAAAAAAACACAGAAACGTAGAATTTGATGGCCGATAAGGACTGCTTGGCACACCCAGTCTGCCCATTTCCCTACCTAATGGATAAGCTGCAGATTCTAGTTAACCAACAGCCTACTTCCTCCTACCCCCCACTAGAATTGCCTTATGCCTGTCCCATGTATTCTTGAATTCCCCCACTGTTTTTGACTCCACTACCTACTCAGGAAGGCTGTTCCATGTATCCACAACCCTCTCCATGAAAAAATACTTCCTCACATTACCTCTGAGCCATCCCCCTTCTATCTTCAAATTGTGCTGCCTTGTTCTTGCACATCTCTTTTTCTGAAAGATGCTGCCCTCTTGGACTTTGTTGATTCCCTTCAGGTACTTGAAAGTTTCTGTCATGTCACCCCTCTCTTTCCTTTCCTCAAGGGTATACATATAAAGCTCCTTTAGTCTCTCTTCATATGTCTTCTGGTGCAGACCCTGCACCATTTTAGTTGCCTTCCTCTGGACTGCTTCCATCCTCTCTATGTTCTTGCAGAGATGGGTCTCCAGAACTGCATGCAGTACTCCAGATGTGGTCTCACCAACTGTCTGTACAGAGAAATAACAACTTCCTGTTTTCTACTGGAGATGCCACTCCCTATGCATCACAGTATCCCACCAGCCCTCCTTACTGCCTTCTTACATTGCTCACCTACGTTAAGGTCATCTGCTATGACTACCCCCAAGTCCCTTTCCATTGTTGTTGTTGTTAGTATCTCACCCCTCATTGTGTACCCTTCCCCTGGGTTTTTGTTTCCCAGGTGCATTACTTTGCATTTCTTTGCATTGAATCTAAGCTGCCGTACATTTGACCATTCCTCCAGCCTTGCTAAGTCCCATTGCATCCTTTCCATCCCACCTTCTGTATCATCCCTGTTGCAGATCTTTGTGTCATCTGCAAAGAGACATACTTTTCCTTCCAGTCCCTCTGCAATGTCACTTATAAAGACATTAAAGAGGACTGGTCCCAGTCCTGAACCTTATGGTACCCCACTAGTAACCCTCCTTTCTTCAGAGTGAACTCCATTTACTATTACCCTCTGCATCCTGTTATATAGCCAATTTTTTACACAGACTACCACTTTGGGATGCACTCCAAGGCTGGCTAACTTGTATATTAATCTTTTGTGTGGGTCTGTATCAAATGCCTTTCTAAAGTCTAGGTAGCCATGTCCACAGACCCTCCTTGGTCTACTACTTTGGTCACCCAATCAAAGAAATATATTATATTTGTCTGACATGACCTTCCTGCTGCGAATCCATTTTTGTTAGAAAGTGTCCAGAGAAGGGTGACTGGGATGATTAGATCAGTCAGACATCTTTGTTAGAAAGATAGATTCAAGGATTTAAATCACTATATAGTGGAATATAGGCATCTAAGGGAGGAAACGGGGAAATCAGTGGACCCCAGAGGGGGAGGAAGCGAATCCTGGTGGGGGACTCCGTCATCATAAGAGGGATGCAGCTAGGAACACAGGAGGGGGAGGACAGGGAGGTGAGGTGCCTACCAGGTGCCATGGCATGGAGGGATGGAAGGAAGATCCTGGGGATCACTGGGAAGGCAAGATGGGAGGGTGAGCTGGATGTCATTATCCACCTAGGTACTAATGACCTGGCAAATGGGGAGCCAAAGGAAGTTCAGGAAGAGTTTAGAAAATTGGGGAGGGGTCTCAGGCAAGTAGCTACTTCTGTCACTTTCTCAGAAGTACTACCCTCGAGAGGCAAGGGAGAGAATAGGGGTGCATGCACCAGGAACTTTAACTCATGGCTGAACAACTGGTGCTGTGAGGAAGGGTTTGGATTCATTGATGACTGGGGACCCACCTGGAGGGATGGAGGTTTGTTCAAGCCTGTTGGCCTGCATCCATCTTGGAGGGGAATCCAAGCACTCAATGATAAGTTTAAATGCTACATTGACAAGCATTTAAACTAGCAAAGGAGGGTGGCAGGCCAGCAAGGAGGGTACCTACTTGCTTGCCCCCCACAGCTAGCAGTGGAACCAGTGAACCCGAGGAGTGGCTATCTCTACAAAGCAGTGTGCAAAAGATGGAGATTAGCGCCCAAGAGGTGGATAGGCAGAAAAGGGGCAAAATTCAGCAGAAGGGCAGACAGCAAGGAGAACCAGGGATAAAGGACAACCAAGAAAGGGGCTGGAGCAGAACAGCGAAACAGTCTAGGGAGGCCAAATCATGGAAAGCCATATGTGCAAATGCCAGGAGCCTTAGCAAAAAGATGGAAGATCTGGAGGCTGTCATGATGCAGTCAGACCTGGACATTGTGGCCATCACTGAAACCTGGTGTAATGATAACCATGACTGGGAGATTACCATACCTGGCTACAACATATTCAGAAGAGACAGGGCAGGCAGGAAGGAAAGAGGAGTGGCACTGTATGTGAAAAATGGCATAAGGGCCACAGAGATGCAGGAGGAACAAAATGGGGGAGAGATACTGTGGGTTAAGCTGGAAAGGAAAATGGGGCCAGCCATCTGCACAGGTGTGGTCTATAGACCACCAGCCCAGGAGGAAGAAACTGATAGGGAGCTGATGCTAGCCATCCAAAGGATGGCAGACAAGGGTGAGGTAGTACTGCTTGGAGACTTCAATATTCCAGATGTGACTGGAGCATCCAGCAGCAGCATCAACTAGGAGCAGATTTATCCTGGACTCCCTTCAGGGTGCCTTCCTCAAGCAACTGGTCATGGAACCAACTCGGCAGAAGGCAATACTGGACCTTGTGCTCACAAACAGGGACAGTGTGATGGAGGTAACAGTGGGGGAGCACCTGGGGAACAGTGACCACCAGTCATTGTGGTTTGAAATCACAGAAAGAGCAGAACCAAACCGCACAAAAACATGTATCCTAGATTTTAGGGGGGCAGACTTTGGGAAAATGGGGAGATACTTGAAAGAGGCATTAAGGGGAATGGGGCAGGAATCAGGGATTGAGGAACAGTGGGCAGTATTTAAAATGGGATTACAAGAGCAACAGAATTATGCATTAAGCAGGTTAGCAAGAGGAAAGGAAGAGGAGACCATTATGGTTTTCCAAAGAGGTAGCAAAGAAAGTGAAAGCCAAAAAGATTGCATTCAGGCAATACAAAAGACACAGGCAGAAGGGGATAGGGAAGTACCAGGAGAAGCAAAGGGAGGCAGGGAGGTCTGTAAGGGAAGCCAAAGCTCAGACAGAAGAACACATTGCAAAATCAGTGGGTAGAGGGACAAAACCTTTACAGGTACATAAGTGAAAAGAAAGGCAAAGGGAGGGATAGTGGGACTGAAGGAGGATGGGGGGCCGTGGAGGATGACAACAGTAAAGCTGACATATTGAACAGGTATTTCTGCTCAGTCTTTACTGAGGAAGAGGAGGGTAATGAGTCTGAAGGGAGTACAAGGGTGAGAATGGTGCAAATGGACACAAGTCCCTTTACACGAGAAAGGGTCCTGAAGGAACTGGAAGTAATAAGAGTTGATAAAGCAATGGGGCCAGATGAGGTGCACTCAGGGTCCTTAAAGAACTAAGAGAGGTGGTGGCTGAACCTCTGGCTATCCTGTTTAGCGATCACTAGAAACAGGGAAGGTACCCAAAGACTGGTGGACAGCAGATGTAGTCCCCTGATACAAAAGTGGGAACAAGGAGGAAGCGGGAACTACAGACCAGTCAGCCTCACCTCGGTAGTGGGAAGATCATGGAAGCACTGCTGAAGGAGAGATTGGTGGAACATCTGGTTGTCAATGGACCACAGGACCCAAGGCAGCATGGTTTCACCGGGAGGTCATGTCAGACCAACCTCGTTGAATTATTTTGACTGGGTGACTAGGGAGGTGGATCAGGGAGGGCAGTGGACATGGCCTATCTGGACTTCAGCAAGGCCTTTGACACTGTGCCACATAGAAGACTATTACACAAACTGGGGAATATGGAGTGTGGGCTGGACAAGGTGTGGTGGGTAGGTAACTGGCTGGGTGGCAGGACACAGAGGGTGGTGGTAAATGGCTGTCACTCCACAGAGGGAAGAGTGACCAGTGGGGTACCACAGGGATCAGTGCTGGGACCGGTCCTATTCAACATCTTCATCAGTGACATTATGCGGACCTAGAAGGCAGAATTTCACTGTTCGTTGATGACACAAAGCTCAGTAACAGAGTAGACACACCAGAGGGTGTAGACAGAATGAGAAGGGACCTGCAGAAACTTGAAGAATGGTCAGAGGTTTGGCAGTTGAAATTCAATGCAAAGAAGTGCAAGATAATGCATATGGGGCACAAAAACCCTGGCACAATATATCAGTTGGGGGGTGAGGATATAGCATGCACCAAGCAGGAAAGGGATCTTGGGGTTATCATCTCTGATGACTAAAGGTAGGGAAACAGTGGGACAAGGCAGCAAGTAAAGCAAATAGGATGCTGGGATGCATAGGCAGGGGCATCACCAGCAGGAAAAGGAAGGTCATAATTCCACTATAAAAGACACTAGTGAGGTCCCACCTGGAGTACAGTGTACAGTTCTGGAGACCTTGCCTACGTAAGGACATAGACAGGGTAGAGAAGGTTAAGAGGAGGGCAACAAAGATGGTGCATGGATTGCATCACAAGTCCTATGAGGACAGGTTGAAGGAACTGAACATGTACTTCCTGGAGGAGAGGAGGAGAGAGGGATATGATAGAGACATACAAGTATCTTACAGGAGGAACAGGGTGCAGGAATACACTATTTTTAAGCAGAAAAGATGTTCCAGGACTAGAGGGCATGGGATGAAGTTGGAGGGAGGACAATTAGAGGAAACGTGAAGAAGAATTTCTTCACATAACGGGTAGGACAAGTGGAACACCCTGCCAGAGGAAGTGGTGGAGGCTGAAACAATCACAGGATTTAAGAATGCATGGGATAGACATAAAGGAATTCTGGAGGTCGGGGTAAGGGCAACAGACTTCTAGGAAAACATAAACTGAACTTTCAAGCTCAAATGGGCAGACTAGGTGGGCCATAGGCCCTTATCTGCCGACACTGTCTATGTATCTATGATATATGTATGAGTTTTAGGCATATACTAAGCGATGATCTCTGGGAATGCCTGGGTTTAGAGTACAAGAACAGCGTTCATACAAATAGATCCCATAATGTCTAACTAATGGGGCAGGGATTGTAAGACAAGGAAAGAGCATTTTTACCCAATGAGTTGTGAATGTTTGGAACAGACTACACCAGAGCTAGTGGGTAGTAGCAATATGTTTACATTTAAAAAGCAGCTAGTCATGCATTGTCTTTCACAGTCAATAGGAACAACAGAAGTCTGTTCCCTTTGAGTTAAGGGCAAGCTGTATAAGGCTTCTGCATGAGCAGGCTTGTATGTTACTATGATTACATGATGATAGTTTCTAATAACAAGCATTTTTCAGTGTCGAATGTTGGCTTGCTGCCACTGGCATTGGTAGAGCAGGAGTTTGATAGATGCATAATAGGAATGGTAGTGAAGTATTGAACTGACACTAACCCCACCCCACCCTGCAGAGACTGACAGGTGTTGCTATTATACAACTTACCTGCATTTCTTCAGTTCGTGATCAGCTTTGAAGATGCAGATGTGTCCCTGGTCCACTGAAGATCATCACGCCAGGCTCCAGAGAGTATGGGGTGAGGGGTGTGGTGCACAGAGGAGGGTGGGTGCGGTTGGGGAAGAGGCACCGGACTCGACGATGGACCATTTTTCTTTACAGGGAAAAAAAACAACATAAGAAGGTTTTCTTATTTTACAGGTACTTTGGCATGCTAAGGTGGGCTCCTCATGCCACCTGCTTGTTTCTTGGGAGGGTCTGTAGCCAACGTGGATTGGGCACCCATCTGCACTGTTGTGGGGTTGGCACATGCATGAGCTGAGGGGATTGGGCACCCCTCGTACACAACATATGGGGGACATTATGCCGATGGGGACTGGGCCCCCATTGACACATGAACTTGGGAGGGGCATACAAACAGGTGACTGGGTACCACTGAATTTCATGGACTATGAGAGATGGACAGCGATAGCCACTGCCATATTACATTTTAACAACTGCTGGGTCATTATGCCAACGGGGATTGGACTACCCCGTCAGCAAATGAAGTGGGAAGGGGCCATGCTGACAGGGGGACTGGGCACCCCCGTTGGCTTTCATGGGGACGGAGAGGCGGCTTATGACAGCTGCTGCTTGCTGACACTTGCAATATGCAAATTGGGACATGTTACTACCAGTGATTGCAGCGGTGGTTTCCTCTCAACTGTATGGCACTGCATCTGATGTACTGTCATAGGCAGCTCAGTCATTCATTGGTGCGGTGTGATCGTGCCTGCTAAATGGATCGGAGCATTGGCAGAGCGGTGGCACACCTCTCAACTTCATAAGGTGGCACTACGTTGCTTGTGCATGCGCACAAGCCAGCATAATAATGTAACTCACTTCTGACATTAAACACTTTGAATGCATTTACTTCATTTTTCTTGGCCACAGTTACAACTGACAGGCACTGTCAGAACAGGTCGATCTCACATACATCATGGACTGGTACTGACAGATACCCCCTTCCTGTTTTATTATTTTGAGAAGAAACTCTCAAACAGTTGCATCTTCACAGGAGCACTGTTCACTAGCAACATGGACACAGCAGATGTCACACCATTTCTGGAACCACCAAAGCCAGTCTGAAGAACACAATGGCATGAAGATCATCACGCCGGGCTCCAGAGGAAAGTATGGGGTGAGGGGTGTGTGGGGTTCAGCCATGAACACAAACTGTGATTATTACCAAGTATATCTTGACAAACTGATCAGCCCTCTCAATTACAATCACCCCAGGTACAGACACTCCATTTGGGAAGCTGCTGAGTAAACCCCAGCTTCAAATTTAATGATTTTTTTCCCCAATGATTTATTCAGGAGAGACGCATGCTAAGCTGAAAGCTTGTTTATAGGTGCTTGCTCAGGGTCACACCATATATGCAAGTGGAGGCTGTGGGATTCAAACCCAGGTCTCCAGATTGCAGCTCAGAGCCTTAGACCACTGTGCTATAGTGCCTCCCGGTTCCGATTCTGATTCTGTGTAGTGGATTTATAAATGTCAGACTCATTGGCTTTTCTTAATTCTTCCATCTTGAGCTCCTTTGAACATTCAAGGACAAAATCCTGAAGTGCAACCTTTTGATTTCTCCAGGTTGAAATTATGGAGTTTGAAAAATCTGTTTCTTCTGAGATTATATAAGGCACTCTCCTGCTTTCAGTCTGTCAAGGATTGGAAGCTTAGTACATGCTGCATATTCTGAGTGTTTTGTGTTGGTTGTGGTAGATGTTCATCACTGTAAGCATCAGTGTTTAAAATGCACGGCTGGTTGAAACTGACAGCTAACAGCTGTTAGTGACTGCTGTGAGAGCCATCAGGAGTGTTCACATTGAGGAATTACTATAGTGAGGGTCACTGTAGTGAAAGAGTACTGTAACTGCTACTATTGCCTAGCCTGCACTGCTATGTAAATTGTCTGAAATTGTCTGTTACTTTCTCTTTAAAATTTGTCAGTTGCATCCAATGCCCCCCCCCACAGGTGCACCTGGAATAGAGTAGTACTCTGCTCAGTGTGCCCCTCTGGTAAAACTCTTCACTTAATAAATAAAGAAAGAAAATGAGAAGTTTCAAGAAAGATAAAAAGAAAGGTTCTTCTCTATGGAAAGGGTAGTGGATGAGTGGGAAAGATTGCTAGTGAGCTATTCCACACAGTTTGTGATTGTATTTAAACATGGATGTGGTAGACACAACAGAAAATAATGAACTATAAGGAAAAGGGGATGGGAGTATTCTAGGGAAGGGGAGTTGAAAAGTCATTAGGGCTGGTAACTACTAACTCTGATCCAGCATAGGTTGGGCACAGCTTTGGGTATGTATACAGGCAGGCTAGATGGACCAGTGGTTATTTTTCTGCTGTCAAATTACATGTATCTGCAGTATATTATATCGTTGGTGTTTAATGTTATAATGAATGTTATCGTTTATTTGGTACTTTAGACATACTGTATGTGAATAAGGGGTCCATTTTCAGAGGTGGCAGGGTGACCTGCAAAGGATTGTGCCACGCAAGTTAAACGCACACCAGCACAAAATGAGATATTCAGAAAGTGCACCAGCAAAAGTTATCATGCAAACACAAATGAATATCCTGTGCAATTTGGGATGTGCTGTGCGGTAAGCCACATTTGAATATAGGGGAGGTACACAAACACAGGGACAGGCACCATGGCATTCTGCAGAGCAGATGGAAATGCATGGTGGGAAGCAAATTACATGGTGTGTGTCCTTTCAGTGTTCAGATAGGATATGTAAATAGCCTCACTGCGCTGTCTGTGCCCAAACAGCACATGTGCATCTCATGACTAGAATGTATTTAGCACATTTACATACAAATTACCATAAAAGCAACAGAGCGCCACCACTCTTTAGAAGTGAGCAAGAGTCACTGCAGCCTTGGGGGTAGGTTTTGTTTCATGCTTGCATGTGTCTGGATTTCATTGTTCTGTGAAAGTGCCTATTTTCATTTCCATGTCATTATAACTGGGCCTGTCTCTATCTGTTGTTCTACAAGCACCAGAAATGTCTTTTGAAAAATGCAGACAACCAAATTTCACCAAAGATGAACTGAAGAATCTCACCGGGGGCTATGTGACCTGTGAAAACCTCCTATTCAGGAGTTTGGGAACACCACAGGAGCTGAAACAGACCTGGAGGAAAGTGGCAGAGGCCATGAATACACAGGGCCACTTTAACCTCACCCTCCAGGAGTGCAAAAACCAAGCCAGTTGCCTATATGTATGGGCCAAAGATCTACTGGCCCAGGTCAGTGCAGAACAACATGCCACTAGTGGCTCCAAGCCCATGCAGACATCTGCAGAGGAGGCACTTAAAACCACAACATTCTACCAGGTGACTGTGTCTGATGTTCCAGGTGTGGGATATCAAATAGAGGTTGACCTGTCCCAGTACAGCAAGTACATGCTGCATAGCTTGTTGGGTTATGCATGTGTTGTGCCATGTATGTATTGTTCATGATAACCATATTCTGTAGCACTGTGTTGACCACCCAGTTCTTCCACTGTATGTTTCTGTGTTGTGCAACATGTGTGCACCCAAACATGGCTGGCATGTGCACTGCTTCCTATGTCTTGCCTGTGTGTAGTGTCACGTGCAATTCGGGTACATGCATGTGCCCGAACCTGAAGCTACATTATATATATATTTTTTTGAATGTTATTTCTTCTCCTTCCTGGCAAGCCCCATTCAGCCCGACCAGGGCCCCCAGCCCCGACACCCAGAATTACCAGGGCTTACCTTATGCCCAGCCCAGGAGCGGAGCCTGCGAGGGGTTGGGTGTCATCCTGCCACCAGGTTTTTCTCCTCCATTTTCGCACCAGTTACTCGAGCCCCGGAAGTAGTGACACATGCGCATGGAGGCGTGCATGTGCACTACGGCCCCAGTGACAGCCCCTTCCACCCACCCACCAGCCTAGCGCCTGTGCACTCTCTAGCTTGTTCTGCACCTGGCCTCTACTAGGAGGCAGACAAGAGCCAAAGGATACAATTACCCCTCCTGGAGTGGAGAGCTGCCTTTGGCCGCTCCATCCAGCTCCTTGCTCTCCCCACCCCGTGACCTCCGACATCCTGTGCTGATTCCCAAACCCAGGTCATCGGTGCAGCGCAAGGCAAGGCATCCAGCTCCTCAGCCCTCAGCACCACTGGGCTGGCGTAAGTTACGTTACTGATATTTTTGCTCTCACTGCTGTATTATATTGATTGTAATTAGCTGCTATTCTTCCATTCATAAATTCTCTGCATTTATTGTCTGTATTTCCACTGCTCCTTCCCCCTTGGTCGCACCTGGAATTGAGCTTTGGCTCAGCGTGCCTTTCCCAGTTACTAAATAAATAAAATTGTATACTTGGACATGCATCCCTAACCGTGGTCTATCCTTTTTTCCAAAGGACCATCACATCCTGGGACATGTAGTGGTCCACAGTACAGCCTGCTGCTCAGTGTGGCACCATATCTGTGGCCACTGCCAGTGTGGGGCCCTCTGAAGTGGCCATGCACACACAGGGGTTGAAGCATTTTTTGTGAGGATGCAAGTTCAGGACTTTTTTTTTGTTCCATACGTTTTTGGCAACCATTGTTAAGACACTCTGTTTTCCCCTCTGTGACTAAATATATATATATATTTTTTTTAATAAACATTCTATCCCATTTCAAAAGAGTCTCATTATGCAGCTTAAACCTATTGCCAGTTAGACACATGTTCCCTCTCTATGACCAAATTTTTTTTATTATTATATATATTAAAGTTCTCTTCCTTTTGGAGTCCCTTTATGCAGCTTAAGTCTGCTGCCAATAACTAGTCAGGCAGGACCAGGTCCCTCGTTGTGAAAAAAATCAAAACAATCTTTTTTTCTATATTAGAGCTTAACCCTGCTGCTAGTGACAAGTCAGAGACATCTGTGTCCCTCTCCTACCTTTTAAACTAGAGGGTCCCCTCTATTGTGCAGCTCTCCTGCTACCACCGACTAGTCAGACACACAGGGTCCATCTCTGACTATATATATATATATATATATATATGTATGTATGTATGTTATGTATGTGTGTAATTTTATTCAAAGTTCTGTCCTCCTTTCAAGAGAGTCCATATTAATTTTGCCCTGCTGCCAGATTAGTCAGACTGTCAGGATTGGAGGTTCCTCTCTGTGGCCAGTTGTTTTTTCTTTTAGCTAAGTTCTCTCCCCATTCAAGAGAGTGACTATTATTATGCCACTTAACCCTCCTGATGCCAGTGACTAGTCAGACATGCAGAGCCCCTCTTTGTGATGCGTAGTTTTTTTTCATATTAAAATCTCTGGCTTTTTAAGAGTTCTCTGCAGTCAGACATACAAGGTTTTTGCAGCTTCCATACTGCAGTCAGGCACACACAATCCACTCAATCTACTCCATGTCCAAAACAAATCTTTTTTTTTTATTTATTTTTTCAGTTATAAGTCGAAGCATAAAATAACAGGTTAGACAGCTATGAGGAACAGCAAGACTTCTCTCTCATTTTTACACAGACTCCCATTTAGTATCTGAACCCTGCCTGCTGTTAAAACTTAATTCAGGGTTTTTCACCTTACATGCAGTTAGAAAAATCACTACTACAAAGTGATGTCCATCTCTCCTTAGCACCAGTGCTAGAGGGAAATGGGACCTGTTCCCCCTCATATACATGTGCACTTCAACTACCGCATGATTCTGTCTGCAACAGGCATTGGTCCTTTATGTGGGTCTAGTCTTCAGTGCAAGTCCCTTTATCGGTGGTTGGCCTGCAGCACTTTCTTCCAATCACTAGGCACAGTTCCTGCATTCCTGACAGTGCATGCTGGGTGAGGCATTAAATCTGCTACCCCTCTAGCACCATACAGTAGTTACTAGCATAACTTAGTTGTTGTGGAAGATGACTCCTAACACCCCAGTTCATGGATGATGAGGTGTGGAATTATAAATTATTTTTTAAAAAACTTACAGTGTACACACACTTCTGGGCAGGTGGAGGAGGAGGACAGACTACTGGATGAGGTTTCTAGAGGTGCGCATGAGCGACAATGCGGCAAAGCAAGACAAGCTCATCTGACTTAAACAGAGCTGCGGCATTATGTCCTGCAACTGTTCCAGTGGGTCCCAGACCTTGAACATGGGGATTTTCCATCCCCTGATGCACAGTCGGAGCTAGATGATGATGATGATGAGACTGTCTCCCTGTTCTTGCAGATACTCTCCTCACTGCTGCACAGTTACTTGCCAGTGAGTCTGGGGATGACAGCACTATGATTGACAGTGTCATTCCTGACATTCCCTGCCATCTGCTTCAGGTTAAACACACTGCACATGACACCAGCTGCCATCCAGGGCTGGCCAATATGCAGCAAGTAGCCTGAGAATTGCAGCCAGTTACTGGGCGGCAAGAGGGCAACATATTATGGCCTGCACAGGCGTATCAGGGTACTAGTGCCCAGCAACAATGAACATGTGACTAGCCACAGCCTGACCAGATACAGAATCAGGTAGCCCATTCAAATGCAGTACTTGCACGTGTGTAATCCCTACAACTCCAGTGGCTAGATATGGGGGCGCCATATGCTATGATGGCCACACACCAAGCCCCTCACAAATCAGCAGCCTAACGCTTGCCCTGAAACTACAGTAAAGGAATACCAGCTTGCCAACCATACCCAGCTACTCAGGAATGTCATGGAGAGCCAGAGGCACTCCATGATGCTGTACAGGGGTTGCAGGTACAGATCCACCTCAATGAGAAGTGGGCTTCTGTTTGCCATGCAGGCCAGCACTGGATGGCTGCTGGTGTCATGTGCAGTGTGTTTAATCTGGAAATAGCCTAGCACAGTGGTTTAAGGCACTGAGCTGCAAATCTGAAGACCTGGGATTGAACCCCACAGCCCCCACTTGCATACTGTGTGACCCTGAGCAAGTCATTTAACTTCTTTGTGCTCTCAGGTTGCATCTGGAAACAAGCTTTCAGCTTAGAGTGTCTCTTCTGGTTAAACAATTTGAAAAAAAAACTCATGGTGGCTCTTTGCATTTTCCATAAGCACATTAGTGCAATGTTGTCAGGTATTGTGGTGGCAATATGGGACCATACCATAACCCATGTTGCATGAGGTGGCCAAACCACCCCCTGCACACCTCGCAACAACAGCAACCCCATCACCCTCAGTACACACTGCACCCTTCCAAATCTCCCCTTGCACCCCGCCATGAGTGGCGTGCACATCCCCTGGGTCATGGTGTTGAGATTCCATACCCACCATGATACAAGGCCATGTAAAGACTCATGGTACTACCCCTCAATGGCAAGTGCCTCACTCTAGACGGGCTGGTTGTCCTCACTGGATCAGGTTGCATCATCAGTCCAAGGCACTTTTTGTATCAGTGGTAGCTGAGCCTGCAACACTTGAATTGTCCAGGATCTATGCAGCATTCCTGTGAGATCTCCGGGCCATAGGTGGGGCTAACTTTGCTCCATAAGGCCTATGGTTCTGCATTGTTCACATCCTGTATACCACGCTGACCACCTCACAACCGCTGTGGCAGTGTCCCATTGTATGGATGGCATCTAGGACATGGATGTGGTTCCTAGTGGTGTGGGACCGCCATAGGAATGGTGAGTGCACTTGTGGCCTACCATTGTGAGTATATGCCAGTGATCTGTTTCTGACCCATGCCAAGGTGCTACGAGTACCTCTATGCATCCTTACCAATGTTGCCTCAGATGTGGACATGGGCACATGCACCTTCCTCACACCTGAAGACAGCCTTGCTGAGATGATTCCAGTCCACAATTTGTGTGTCACTTAGCTGTTCAATTGTGACACAGGGCTAGTACTGTTTCTGTGGGGAATACCATTTGTGAGTCTTACGTCATCCCCCTTTGCTCTTCCCTCTGTCTCCTCAAGTCAGCCATGATGGCAACCATGTGGAAAGGTATCTCAGAAATCCTGCCTGTAGTTCAGCTGCCTACCTCTGGATGTCTAGCTGATTTAGGGCTGCCCCTTTAATACCCAAGTTTGTGCAGCACAAATGTGGGATATGCAGAACATACACACATTTTACTCTGAATATAGCATGAGCCACATATATAGGTTGTCCATCCCTTTTTCTGCATGGCATGCTTTATATGTGTGCCAGCCTGCATTTGAATTACATTTCACATTACAACTTTTTAAATATTGCTCATTTTCCAAGATGTGCCGTGCATTTCCTCTTTGTGTCGTGCAAGTTGTTTGAATGAGGGGCCCCATGTGTTTTATGTTTACTGTATATAATCCTAAGCAGCATTTTGTAAAGAACCTTGAGAACTGGAATGGTGCATTAGAAATAGAATATCACTAAGGCTATTGGCCTAGCTATAATCCAGTGAAGGCCAGGCACAGCTTCAGGTAAGCATGCATGCAGGCTAGATAGACCAATGGCTCTTTTTCTGCTGTCAAAGTATATATATCTACAGTATACTATTCCTTCCATGTCTTAATATTATAATGAATGTTATTGTTTGTTTTGTACTTTAGATATATTTGAATAATATGTTTTTGTGTTTATATAATATTAAGCAGCATTTTATAAATAACATTGAGCACTGAAATGGTGCATTAGAAATAAAATATCTCTGATATCTATCTAAATAAAAAAGTCTAAATAAACAATTTTACAATTCCCATCAGCCTTTCTACAACAGATGGACTTACAGCCCTGATATTGCCAGGGCTGTCATTCTTCCTATTTTCCTGCAGGGTGACCACATTTGCAGTCCTTCAGTCTGGTGGTTCTTCCCTGGTGTACGGACTCTGTAAAGAATGTCTGCCAAAGGTTGTGCCAGTGACCTGCACAATTATTTCAGCACCCTTGGGTGTAGCTTTTCTGGTTCTGGAGATTTGTTCAAATTTAGTACATGAGGTGTTAACCCTCAGTAATGTTTTTAGTAACTAGTCTCTCCTAAACACCACCAGTTCTTTTCCTTGGTACCAGTTTTTGATCTTCGGTAATGAACCTGTCTTTTTCCACTGCAAATATTGAAATTAAATACTGTAGTTGGCCCGATGGTGCTGAAGGTTGAGGCCCTCACACCACACAGCTGACCTGGGTTTGGGAACGGACTTGGGTCACCGGGGGCTGGCAGGGGAGAGGTTGGATTGAGCATTTCAGGACTGCTCTCCCTCCTCTGGGGTGGGCTTGAGGGGTTGTGTCATGCTTGAGCGGCCCCTGGTGACAACTGGGGATGGCGAGTGCAGCATCAGAAACAGGGAGGAGTATGGCAAGACGCCATGTGCATGATGTGCGCCATTGCACTGCTGGCTCCTGGGGCATAACTAGGTGGAAAAGGGCTGGGTGTGACTATGCAGCTTGATGGCTGCACTTCCGCCAACCTGGAGGCCTGTTGTGAAATCGGGTCAGGGGGTCCAGTGAAGGCCATGCAGGACCTCCACGTATCAAGTGAGCCTGTTGTCCTCCAGGTCAGTGGGGACCAGTGGCTAGATGCCCCACTGGAGAGCTGCAGTAGATGCATAAACAAAAGTAATATAAAAAAAAGAAATACTATAGCTACTCTGTATGTTAACTTTGGCCTCTTTCTCATTTTGCTTTTAAACCTCTAAAAGGCAGAAGCCCTGATGGGCTGGACCCCAAACTCCTACACCTCTCTGCCCCTGGCATTGCTCTCCCTCTCACCTCCCTTCTTAATCTTTCCTTCTCCCTTACTTCCATCCTTGCCTTCTGGAAGAATTCCACTGTTATGCCCCTCCCTAAAGGAGGTGACTCCTCCAGCCCTGGCAAGTACTGCCCTATCTCGTTACTCTCCTCCTTAGCTAAACTTCAAGAACACATTGTGCTGTCTCAACTCTTCCCCTACCTAGAGCCATCCTTTTTTCAGCCCTTTCAGTCTGGCTTCTGTAAACACCCCAGCAAGAGATTCCTCGGTAGCGAAGTGGTGTAGGGGGTGTAAATAAAAATACTATAGAAAAAGAAAGCACGAGGACTGGGCTGGGCATCTCAGAGAAGCATAATCTTGATATCTGTTGAAGGATAAATGAGGCTGTATGTTAAAGCATTATCCCTGAAAGAGGTCTTTGTAATGGAATGAAGAATTTATAAACAGGGTTTAATGCCTCCTCCATGTTCACTTAGCCATTATACAGAAGTGATTTTTCCTACTTTTGACTATGGCAACATTGTCTACAATGCTGCTCTAAAGATCACCATAGCCAGACTGTACTTCACTCACCATTGCCCTTATACTCCTCCCACTCCCTCCCCTAGCTTGAACCTAGACACCTAGCTCATTGTGCATTCTTTGTTTTTAAATTCTGGCTGGCCTCCATTCCCTCTTACTTTATTCTACTTTTACCTCCCCACCCTTCTTATACTCCCTACGTAACCCTAGCTATCGCTCCTTCACACTCCCTTCTAGGGAAACCCTTCTTTGATAGGCTGATTTTGCCTACCACTTCTCTAAACTTTGGAACTCACTCCCTTATTGACTCACTCCTTGTCTTCCAAATGCTATCACTGTTCTCTACTCCATGACATCACATCTCACTCCTACAGCTGCCACTAATGCTTGTCCCTAATCCAATTCTCAATTCCCTCTTCCCTTTTTCTCTCTTTCCCATTCCCCTGATGTACACTTGTCCACCCCCTTTTTTCCTTCTCTTTCCTACAGCATTCTAGCCCTACATGGCCTCTGCACCACAGAAATGTGTTTCCATGTAACTCAAGGTGCAGGGCATGGTTGTATAATTTGCCCACTGTAAATGCTTAATTCTGTCATACTGCATTACTTATAATGTTATTGTTATGATTGTTTTTAACGTACTATATAATTTATCTTATAATTGATTTTCTAGATTCTCCCCAAGACACATCTGAAAAGAGCTGTTATCAGCTGAGAATGTCTTTCCTGGTAAAACGTTTAAATTTAATGTAACCCTCCCTGGTATCTAGGGGTGCAATGGTGGAAGTCCATGGGGAGGGCAGGCAGAAAAAGGAACAAAATTTACCTGGTTGGCCTGATTACCAGACCTGATAAAACTGGGGTGCACCATGTTTCCAGAGGCAGAGCTGGATGACTGGAGAAGTGGAGACTGCTGGTATTCATCTGCCTGGACTTGCCAACTTCACCTTCGAAGCTTTTATATGCAGTCTTAACTAGGCAAGCCTCTTACTGTATTCCTTGATGGGCCTGTGGTTCTTAGTCTGGGGAAAAACAGGTATAGTACCTCAGACCTCTTGGTTGCCACCCTGAAACACACTGCTAGGAGCTGGGTTGTGGAAGCAAAACTCTTATTAGCAGCAAACTGTTCATCCAAAACAAATTAGGCAAATACTAGCACTGCAGGGATGGGAGATCCCATCCACTAAATAGGTAATTTGGAACAGGAAAAGGTACTCCATGGAGCAGAAAAACTAAAACAAGTTGCTCTGATCTGAGGAGTTCACATCAAAAGCTAATAGGTGCTCTTAACCATGGAGGTCACTAATCATGCATCAAGTTGCGGCAGTTACCTTTGGCTTGGCAGCTACAGTCCAACTCACTGACAGCTTAATTCATGGTCAAATTAGGCCTAAATTGCAAGCAGCAAAACTCTTCCATCCTCTCTTGCAGTACATCATAAATAGGTGCACAGGCCCTGTGAGGGACTACTGACCCTGCTGTCAGCCCCTCTCATCATCAGGCTGTTTGGCCCAAAGGCCCAGAAATGTACAGTCTCACAGAAAGGGCACTCATGGACCAGGGACTGCCCAGACTTCCACACCCCTTCTGTAACCCTAACCTCACAGGCCCTATACCTCTTTCTCTGTTCATCTTAGATTCCTAGGCAATACAGCCTCTACTCATTCTGTGCTATGTAGGATTATACCCTTTCTGGGCTCTTCATGTGGCAATTCCATTTTGGGGTCCTACTTACCAGCTGTCCTCTGGGATAACAGTAACAGGTCCACCCCAGACTGCAGGTACCATTGCAGGCACTTACCTGTTTCTTCATTTGAGCAGGATTCCCAGCCTTCCACAACAGTGGCCCTGGAAATTAGCCTACATCATGTCCTCCCATACTAGACAATACAGCCACACAAAAAACAATAAAAGAGGAGCTCCTGTAACCAAACAGGCTGTCATACCCATTCAATCCTCTTACCAATGGATTTTCCCCTCCTGTGCTGCTCCTCATTAAATCCACTTTCCATAGGTACCATACCTCACCTGCCAAAGCCACAGGTACAATACAGACTGATTTCATGTGCAACAAAACCACTCTGTGTGCCAAAGACTTACAGAACCTTTAGTCCCTAAATAACTATTTATATTTGCAACTAAGTTTGCACCTAAGTCAGCACCAGCTGGCATCACACTACCAGCAAACAATGGAGCAGCCACTCATTTAAATTTCTGTCATTATTTTCATTCATTTTATTTTTTTTGTTGCCTCCTGTGGTTCCAAGCCTGTCTGATCCAGAAAAAACAGACACAAGACTCACCATGTGCCTAGAAGTGTGTGACCTACCTCAGCATTCAGCCTGCCTGCCAAAGGCTGAAACACCCAGATCCACTGTGGCTGGAGACTCAAAATAGCAAAAGGGACCAAAAGGTGCACATTCCACAGAGCCACTGACACAACCAGTACCTCAGGAAGACCAAGAGCTGCAGCTAACAACTTACAAATTCATTTAAGAGGCTTACATAAATAATAAATAACATTTTTAAATAATTAAATAAATTATTAAATAATTCTCCTGGAAGCATACTCCATCTTCGTTATGTTGCTCTATGCAGTACTAATGTTTCTTTTCTCCCTAATGAACTATAAGGAAATCATGTCATTAATCTTAACTCTCTCTACAATCTTCTGCCTTGTGTCTGTTGTATCTCTTGTTATGGTGTCCTAGCTAATGATTAGTTTCTCTTTTAGGTGTGGCTCTCTTTTTAACATATTTCTCCTTCCACATAGTCTCATGAGATAAGTAAGCAATAACCCCAAGTAGGGTGTATTATTAAAATAACTCAGAAAATAAATTGAGATGCCTAAGAGAAAGGACAATTTAATTAAATTTTAAAAAGAAATAGAAAAATAGCAGATGGAAGCATAAAAACATTCCTTACTTCTAAGTAGCAATACCTGTTTAGGTCAACCTTTATCTTATATTGGCATTTGCCAGTGTTAAACACCTGCAAGTTGTAATTTTGTGGAAAAAAGTAATCTTTGGAAAAATTGACATGCCTGATATTACCTCCATACTGAACCCAAATTAGAATCTTTCAAATTAAAACTCCACTCTCATCTGACTGACCAAAAGACTCTATCGTGCTCCACTGAGTAAGGTCCATGACCTGACTGCCGAACCTACTGCCCCAGCACTTAACCCTATGGCATACTACTAAGCACTCTATCTCTATTGGCCTACTTCTGACCCCCCTTTCTTACCACTGAGCCTGCTCCACAGACCACCCTTTTAGACCATCCCACCTCCTCTCCCTCCACCCTATCCCCCAATACCTCTGCTACCTGCCACTATATCTACCTCCGTTGACAATAGGAAGTTGGATCTCTCTAGGATTCCCAGCATTGAATCCCTTCCATTCTGCATTCCTCTCTCTCCACTCCTCAATACAATTAGCTACACGACTTCCTGAGCCTTTCCTATATCTGCCTCAACTCTACATATTTGTCAGATACTAGTGAGTCACCCTAAACAATTGTGTATTAATTTTATCACCCTAATATGGAACCTCATTGTCTGAACATGGATGCCTACTAATTGATTTATATAACTCTTTTCTGTAACCAGTCTTGACTGATTGTAACCTCACTTCTCTAATGTTTGATATTGCTGTTAATCTGATTCACTGTATGTATCTTACTTGCTTGATTTTCTTTCTGATGTAGAACCTTTATAAATAAGCTTCTAATTCAAAGGCTGTAATCCGAGACTTGAATAAATAAATAAATAAATAAATAAGAAATAAAAAATAATACATATCAGCAGAGTCTAAATTACCCTCAGAAAGCTTCTGAAAAAAATAACATGTTTTACCTCACTGTAAGTTAATATTATAAATACTTGTTTTCAGTCAACAGGAGAGCTGACAGCAATGAGTGTCTGAGTCAGGAATTATCACTCATGATGCATGAAATGTCCCACACAGCAGAGAAACAATGTCCTCATCCCCAGCATAAGAATACTTTATGTGCCTTCATCACTGAACAGCAGCAAATTCATAAAGGAGAGAGGTCATATATCTGTGCCAACTGTGACCAGAATTTCACACAAAAAAGTCTTCTGATAACACATCAGCAAATTCACACTGGAAAGAGATTATATAAATGTGCTGAATGTGACAAAAGGTCTATACTCAAGAGTAGCTTGGTAACTGATCAGAGAATTCACTAGAGAGACACCATATAAATGTGATGATTGTGTCAAGAATTTTGCAACCACAGTAAACAACAGCATCAGCAAATTCACACTGGTGAGAAACCATATAATGTGCCACATGTCACAAGAGTTTTACAAGAAGAGCAGCCTGGTAACACATCAGCAAATCCACACTGGAGACAAACCATATAAATGTGCCACTTGTCACAAGACTTTTACACGGAAGGGCAACCTGGTAACACATCAGCAGATCCACACTGAAGACAAAGCATATAAATGTGCCACATGTCACAAGAGTTTTACATGGAAGAGTAGCCTGGTAACACATCAGCAAATCCACACTAAAGACAGAGCATATAAATGTGCCATGTGTGACAAGAGTTTTCCAGTTCCCAGTAAACTCTTACAGCACCAACAAACTCACACTGGTGAGAAACCACATAAATGTGCCACATGTTGCAAGAGTTTTACACTGAAGAGCTACCTGGTAAAACATCAACAAATTCACACTGAGACAAACCATATAAATGTGGCGCATGTGGCAAGAGTTTTATAGATAAAAGTAGCCTGGCAACACATCAGCTAACTCACACTGGTGAGCTATCATAAATGTGACAAATGTGACAAGAGCTTTACACTGAAGAGTAGTTGGAGAATACATCAAGAAATTCACACTGGTGAGCGATCTTATAAATGTGACAAATGTCACAAGGGTTTTACATGGAAGAGCAGCCTGGTAACACATCAGCAAATCCACACTGGAGACAAACCATATAAATGTGCCACTTGTCACAAGACTTTTACACGGAAGAGCAACCTGGTAACACATCAGCAGATCCACACTGAAGACAAAGCATATAAATGTGCCACATGTCACAAGAGTTTTACATGGAAAGTAGCCTGGTAACACATCAGCAAATCCACACTGAAAACAAAGCATATAAATGTTCCACGTGTGACAAGAGTTTTACAGTTCCCAGTAAACTCTTACAGCACCAACAAACTCACACTGGTGAGAAACCATATAAATGTGCCACATGTGACAAGAGTTTTACACTGAAGAGCTACCTGGTAAAACATCAGCAATTCACACTGAGACAAACCATACAAATGTGACACATGTGGCAAGAGTTTTACAGATAAGAGTAACCTGGTAACACATCAGCTAACTCACACTGGTAAGCTATCATATAAATGTGACAAATGTGACAAGAGCTTTACACTGAAGAATAGTTGGAGAATGCATCAACAAATTCACACTGGTGAGCGATCATATAAATGTAGTAGATGTGACAAGAGTTTTACATTCAAGAGTAACCTGGTAACACATCAGCAGATCCACAGTGGATGGAAACCATATAAATGTGACAAATGTGACAAAGAGCTTTACACAGAAGAGTAACTGGAGCACACATCAAGAAATTCACACTGGTGAGCGATCATATAAATGTGGTATATGTAACAAAAGTTTTATAATCAGGAGTAATCTGATAGCACATCAGCAGATCCACAGTGGATTGAAACCATATAAATGTGACAACTGTGACAAGAGTTTTAGATGGAAGGGAGCCTGGTAATACATCAGCAGACTCATACTGGTGCAAAACCATATAAATGTGTCACATGTCACAAGAGTTTTACGGAAGGGCTACCTGGTAACACATCAGCAAACCCACACTGGAGAGAAGCCATATAAATGTACCACATGTAGCAAGAGTTTTACACTGAAGAGCTATATGGTAAAACATCAGCAAATCCATTCTGGGGAGAAGCATATAAATGTGCCACATGTCAAAAGAGTTTTGCATGGAAGAACTACCTGATAACACATCAGCAAATCCACACGGAGAGAAGCCACTATAAATGTGCCACATGTAGCAAGAGTTTTACAAAGAAGAGTTGTCTGATTAAGCATCAAGAAATTCACACTGGTGAGGATAATATAAATGTGATAAATGTGGCAGAGTTTTACTCAGAAGGAATCATCTGACAAAGCATCAAAAGATTCACACTAAAACAAACATCAAGATGCAACATGAGATATTCCAAGCGTTCTTGTCTACACTGCTGTTCTGCATTGCTTTAAACCCACCGAATAGCCTCATAGATAACTTAGGGTGTGGGTATAGCATTAACTCCAGAAAGAAAAAGATAACCTAATGGTATCTCATCTTCTTTATGTTGAGCATTAAAGCAATAGATAAGGCTAGAGGGATGTTGGGCTGTATTAGTAGGGGTGCACAAGATGTAAGAGGGAGGTAATAATCCCTTTTTACAAGACACTGGTTAGGCCACATCTGGAGTACTGCATGCAGTACTGGAAGCCGCACCTGCACAAGGACATTAACAAAATGGTGGCAGTCCAGAGAAGGGGAACCAAAATGGTGCAGGGACTGAATCAGAAAATATGAGTTCAGATTAACGGAGCTCAATATACATACCCTACAGCAAGGGAGAGTACGAGGTGATATGATCAAAACAGTCAAACATCTTAAGGGCATTAACAAGGTGAAAGAGTCTACCATGTTTCAATATAAGAAAAATAGCAAGACAAGAGGACACAGCATGAGATTAGAGGAAGGCCAATTAAGGGGTAATGTGAGGAAGTTATTTTTCACAGAAAGGGTGGTGGTTACATGGAATGGCCTACCTCAGGAAGTGGTGGATATGAATACAGTATAGGGCTTCATACAGGCATGGTATAGGCATAAGGGAGCAATACAGATGAGTATGAATATATAGGCCATTGACAGAGTATTGGCCTATGGCACATTGATAAGGTAGAAAAAATGGGCAGACTGGATGGGCCTTATGGTCCTTATCGGCCATCAACTTCTATGTAGAGGACTTAAGAATTTATAGCTCATGTGACAAACAGCAGAAAGAGCAGCTGTAAACTGTCACAAGTCCTTCTCTAATGGCATCCAGATAACATTTTTGATTAGTTAACTGTGCTAGAGCAATTCATTAAAGGAAACATAGCCTATACTGAAAAAATCAATTTGAATGAGGAATGTAACATAAAAGACCTTAAGCAAGAGGGAGTAATGCAAGTACAGTACCTGGGTATTGGTGAAGGAGAAGCAATGCAACATGAACAAATGAGAAAAAAGATTGGCAAGGAATATTTCAGGTGGCTGAAACTTGTACTGGAAACTGCTTTGATAACACAGAGTGAAGTGCAAGTTTAAATCAACTTGCCATTCCTGTGCTTTCATAGAAGTTTGGTGGCATTGACTGGTCACAGAATGAACTGGACTAACTGGACAGAAAAACATGAAACTTATCAACTGAGTTACAGAAATTGCCAAGATTTTGCATTCCATGGTTTGAAGGAGGCAGGGGCCTTCTTAAGATTGACTACACATTTTGAACCAACATTATGGGACTGCATGCATATTTATTGACATCCTAGTGCAGAAATGTAGTTTGTCCTGCATCATGAAAATAACAAACATAAGACTACTTGCATTACAACCTCTGGGAAAGCCCTCAGTAGAGGAGCAGCTCTGGATGACAAAAATCTACCAATAAACATAGAACAGCTGACATCAGAATTGGGGTGCAGAAAAAGAAAGCTTTGAAAGAGAAATATGAACAGTAATGGAAAGACAACTGGAGAGACCATAACTGCAATGGAAGATACATGGATCTGCTGTAACAACACTATTGACCTAGAACAGACCCATCATTGCGTAACATGAGAAAAAGCGGGTTCAGTGAGAGCATCCTTGTCATGTCACATTTTCTATAGCTTCTGCTTAGAGAAAGAAACTAATGTTACTAATGTATAGGACCAAAAGAGAACAATCCCACAACTAACTCCATTAGAAATCCATGTAATATTTCATATTCTCATCATTTGATTTAATTGTCTAGTCTTTTGGAATGTGTCTTTGTTACTTATAACTATTTCCAGTGGCAACCTGTTCCAGAGGTTCACTGTCTTTGTAAAGAAATGTTTCCTTTTTGTCATGTTAAACCTGTTGTCCTCAAGTTATAGGGGATGGCCTCATGATGTTGAACTGAAGTTCTTAAAGTCTAATTTGGTTATGAGATTAATGTCCTATATCATAAAATAGCAGTAAAACTCTCTTCTTACCTCTATGTGGTGTAACGACGTTCTAAAACTTATTTTTTTTATCTTGATTTTGTTTAAGGTTCACATCATTTGTAAAAAAAACTGGATGTGCAGTGTGTGCATGTTTTAAGCATTTTAAACAATGGAAATGCCTAGAAACACTGCGGAGGGCTCACTGTTTTTTGTTTTTTTTTCAAACATAATTTTCAGCCAAATGTTGCATGTAATCCACCAGAGGCTCTAAATTCTAACACATGGTAGGTAACCCTATCCAAATTGCAATCAGCTATGCAGAAGACGCATAAAGTCATAGAACTGATGAGATCTACATTTTTCTCTTTTGGTGGGTCCAAGTGGTTAAGCAGCAAGTGGAGACCACAGCATGGAGGCAATAAAGGTAATATACATGTGCAGGACATTAGCTGTGTCAGTAGGTTTGGTTAAATACAATCAGGTTGCTACTGTCTGACCTTGATCACTTGGACAATTTACTATGAGAAAAAATGTCTGTGCGAATGAAGACACAGACGAATGTAAGTAGATCATCTCCATCTAGTAAATTTTGCCCTGGTTTCTGGAAGCACTCATACAAAATTATGATGCAGTATCAGCTGAGTTTAACAATCTACACTTTGCATGCTGTTACATAAATTGGGGTCAGTACTCCAATGTGATGCCATGTTTAAAGCTGTCAGGCAAGTAAAGAGGTGTGCTGTCCAGAACTGTACTCAGTATTCAAGGTGAGGTCTCACCAGGGTCTTGTACAGTGGAACCATCACCTCCGTCCTTCTGCTTGTGATTCCCCTTCCAATACATCTCATCATTTCACTGGCCTTTCACACCACCTTGGCAGTCTGCATCTCAATCTAATACAATTTTGCCCTGGTTGGGGGAAGCATTTACACTACACTTTGATGCAATTATAACTGAGTTTAAGAATCAACAACTTGCATGCTGCTACTTAAACTGGGGTCAGTACTTCAATTTTGATGCCATGTTTAAAGCTGTCAGGCAAGTGAAGTGCATAAGGATTGATTGCAACAGGATTTTAATGTTTCCGAATTTCAGCTGTGCCATACTTCAGAGGCAAACAAAACCATGTTGTTGGCAGAAAACGAAAACTTACACTTCGATATGCTGTTAAATATGATCTACCCTGAAAACTGAGGATACAGCATGGAGGCCAGGTATTCATCTTCACTAACTGAAAGACCTGGACAAACTGGTGGAACAAACTCACTAAAACACTTACTGTTGAACCAGGGAGTACAGTGAATTGAATTTTGACTCATGAAAAGATTCCAAAGATGCTACTGATACAGTATTTTCAAGTACTGGTAAAGACTATGCATGAGTACTGCATATATGTTAATAACTGAGGCTATATCATTACATCAATGAAAATGTTTATGTTCCTTTTTCCTTGATACTGGAATGCCAACTGTGGCACATTCAATACCAGACATCCAGAACTTTCCAGTTACCGGGATATATCACAATATGTAAGGTAGTGCAGTGCTAGGTACTGCTGCATTAATTATGTTAATGGGTCAATAAATAATTCTTAATTGACTTTCTTTGGCACACATGACGACAAGGACAATTTTGAAATTACTTTTGAAGTCTATGGAATTAAAGAAATAGAAGCAGAAATAACTATGAACTAAAGGATTGGGTATGCCACATTTTACATATTGCTTTCACAACAGAGGGTATATATGTTACACACCCACTAAACCCCCAGTATGCTGATTGTGTACTTGTGTATCTTGATTCCCAGAATATAGCAACTCAGATTTGGTATTAATTGCCTATTTTAAAATCAAGTGGAATTAGTATTCTTTCTCCCCAGAGAAGTTCCAGTACATCCTGAGAACCAATTACTTCAAGATTTTAATAGGGACATGGAGGGAGATAGAAGGAGGGAATATAAAGTGATGGAAGTAATAAATAAAGAATAATGCATATGTAGGTGTGTGTTATGCAGTTTTTATTACACACCCAAGGTGTGTGATAATATATAAACCTCAAGAGTGTTGAATTTTGATAATCGGGTATACCCACTGAGACAGACAAGTCCCTTTTTAAGGGGTGACCCAGGGAGCAAAGACACTTCCATGAGTTGTTACACTATACTTATTAAACAAGTTAGCGGAATATCAGCAGGATGTAAAAACATATGAAGACGAGTACAATAAGAGGCAAGAGACAAACATATGTACAGTATATACACAAGGTGTAGGGTGAACAGAAAGTCAATTCACTCACTAGCAGAATGATGATTCCTGTGCTGGTCTGGAGTGATCATGCATCGATATACCTAGGTTAGGCTTATGTTGGTCCTGTGTCGATAATCCTTATAGTAAGCTTGGGATCATCTGCTCTGTCCCAAGTGAATTAGCCAGTAGAAGTAGAAGTAGCAGCAGCACACATCAAATACATAGTACAGTCAATTACATATTTACAGAAATGTGGAAAGAGTGTGAGGGAAGGGATTTTGGGGGAGGATAGGAGAGTCAGAGATGGCATGGGAGAGTTGGAGGGAGCACAGAGCTAAGAGAAGTGGCTTAGGAGAAGATCTGATAGCCAGAGAGGGCAGGTGGGTGGGTAGATGGGTAAAACAATGGGGTTAAGTGCATTTGCCTACTACAGATTGGATGGGAAAGAATACATTAAATGTTTCTTGAACAAGGGAAGAGATGTACATTAGAGTGAACTCTGGGGAGAGAATTCCATAATTGTGGTGTGGTGAAGGACTGCATGCCAACAGCTAGGTGAACTTTGGGAAGGTTCAGAACAGGAGGTGGGAGTGGCAGAAGGTCCTGGGGAAGGATTTCAGAGTGAGAAGGCCAGAGGATGGGTGAGGAAGGGAGGTGTATAAGTTTAAAGGCAGTACATAATGTGGCATGTGGACAGCTGGTTCTGATTACGCTATGATATTTTTCTGCAATATAAAATATGTAGGGGATTGTCTGTCAGGAGAAACTACTATCTTGCTGAATTGACGCATCAAAATCCCCCCAGGTATAAGTTCAAAGAAAAGGACATAGGTTAAACTACAGATATCTGGGATGCAATTAGCTTGCCAGTTTGCTTTGAAGCCAGGAACTAAAATATCCATTTATGACGTCCTCAGGGCAATCCTTTGATTTGCACTAGGTGTCATGAAGAAAGGTACATAAGCATGTGTTTTGGGTGTCTTCAGAGGAAGCCAGTTAATTACATTAAAGAGACTTTGATGTCTGTGTGAAGCAGGTCCCAGACTAAATTGGGAAGTCCAATATGCATTTGTTTGGAGTATCGTCAGAGGAAGCCAGTTAATTACATCAAAGAGACTTTGATGTCTGTGTGAAGCAGATCACATACTGGTTTGAGAAGCCACATGAAGAGAGGATATTCACTGATATCACCTATTTTTTTTAAATATCTTATTAGGACATCCTGTGTTACAAAATATAAATTTTAAATACACCAAGGCAGAGTCAGCTGACCTCAGAGAGAAGGGCGGCTCAAGATTGCTTTTAAGTATCCTGAGCAGACCTTAGAGATTGATTTAGATTTTCATTTCTGACTGAGAAAGAGGAACATCAAAGCACTGAAAGATTAAGAAAGTAAGGATACATTAGATAAGACCAGTCTGAGTGTATGGGTTGTAGGAATTTACACTTTTAAACCTGTTTTGTTTTTAAGATTGTATGTGTTGGGAAATCTTGTTCTGTATTTACTGTTTTACTATTTTTACTTATTTTAAAGTAAACATATATATTTTAAAAACAGAAACTGCTTGGTGTGCCTTGAAGCAGTGCCTTGAAACTCCTTTTTGTATAAGCGAAGCTTAGATGGTTACAGTTGACACTGTGCATGAGCTTATTGTGGTACCAAACTGGGAAACAAGTAAGAGTTTTCTAGGTCTTGCATAGAGTTCTAAGGGTTCATTTTGTAATACCTGGTTAGGTGCCCATAGGCAAAGATATCTGCACCCCGGCGAATTATCTGAGCCTGACAATTGGGTATGCTAACAAGAGGTTATCAGTTTGAATCCCTCCAGAACTTGGGACAAAGGTGACTCGAACCCACAAAAACATACAAGAGGGTTACCTTGTTCTGTTAATTGTTCATAATACTATGCTCAGAGGTTGACACTTTGGAAGTAGAAGGCTGACCTGCTGAGTGGGTTTGTGAGAGATTGGTTGGCAGTGGTGCAAAAAGGTTTGGTGGTATAAGCTTTATTGTACAGTGTGTCAGCTTGAGACTGTTTAGCTCACTTGGAAAAAAAGAAAGGCAGTGTTTTATCTTAAAAGGAAACAGAACTATATCCCTTGGCTTACAGTCAAGTTCCTACCTGTTTTATTTTTTTTCTAAAGTGCAAGTCAGAATAGCAGTAGTGAGGGAAGAAGAAGAAGATGGCTTCCGACTACAGCAGGCACACTGTGGACTCCTTGAAGCAGTTGTGCGGGGACAGAGGAGTCTCGTTCGAGGTGACAGCCAAAAAGCAGAACCTCATAGATGCCCTGATGGTAGCAGATATACCAGAGCAGCAGTCACGGACTGTGACTGGAAAGGACCAAACCTCGAGTGTGGCAGGGCTAGCGGCCAGTGCAGTGTCCAGATCTGATGAGGAGGGCAACAGGGCCATGGTCAGTGAAGGGCCACAGCAGCAGGGGAAGGTCACCAGTATCCTGAATCCAGAGGTACTCAGGCTACAAATTGCGTCGCCCAGGATGGAGCTGGAGTTCCAGGAGAGGAGCGAATCAGAGAAACGAGAAGCAGATCATGATAAGCGTGAGCACCAGTGAGCTGTAGAGGAGAAGAGAGAGGAGCACCAAAGGCAACACAAACTGGAGAAGCTAAGGCTCCAATCAGCAGCACCAGAGCAGGTAAGTGGCTTGGGTTTAACTGGGACTGCAGAACTGGGTTACAAATTGAACTCCAAATTAATAGCCAGATTTAAAGAGGGGGAGGATATGGATGCCTTTTTAAATTATTTTGAAAAAGTTTGTATTCAGGCTAAAATTCCTAGAGAGTCCTGGAGCTTCCAGCTATCCCTGCTACTTACCAGGAAAGCTCAGGATGCATTGGGTCAAATGGACAATGAGGACAGTGACGATTACAGCAAACTTAAAGCTGCACTGTTAAAAAAGTTTGACTTAGCTGATGAATCATACAGAGCTAAATTCGGTAAGCTCAGTAGAAGCCCTGATATGAGCTACAAGGAGCTAGCCATGAAACAACGTCAGTTTTTAAAATGTTTGTGGGAAGGAATTGAGGCAAACTCTGTTGATAAAATTGAAAATGTGATTTTAGTAGAATAGTTTTACTGGGCATGCCCAGCAGAGCTAAAAGCCTGGCTAGAGGACTGAGATCCCAAAACAGTGCAAGAGGCTGCTGAACTCTCGGACTGTTATGCCAAGAGCAGACCTGCTCTGAGAGCGAATGGGGCAGGTGTGGCAGTGCAGAAAGGGAAAAGCCTGCCTTCAGGGCAGCTAAAACCCTCACTGCCTCCACCGAAACCAGTTAGCCCCAGGTTTCAGAGGAAATATTTCTCTGAGAGAAGAAATTAATGCTGGTTGTGTAAAGAAACTGGGCGTGTTGCCAGACAGTGTCCCAAAAAGACGAACAATAATACACAACTGGGTGCTAGAAAATAAGTGGGTTGTTTGTTTGTCCCTGGAAGCATGCCAGTAAACATGAGGTAACACATGCACCCAGTTGTAATAAATGATGTACAGATGCAGGGGTTAAGGGGCATCCCTGACATTGGTGAAAGGGGATCTGGTACACCCTGGTCAGCTTATACCCAATAAATAGTGCAGTGTCAGTGGCTCAGTAGGTAGCACACTCGCCTCTGAGGCCAGGAGATCAGAGGGCTGTGGGTTCAGTTCCCACATCTTGCACTTGGGTTAATATCCCAGTACTGACACTGTAATGCAGCATGAGAGGGGTGCTGCATTTCTGAGGTGCCGTCTTTTGGATGAGACGTTAAACCGAGGTCCCAACTGCCTGGATTGGTGGTAGTTCAGGTGGATGTTAAAGATCCCATGGCACTTATCGAAAAGAGTAGGGGAATGTCCCCGGTGTCCTGGCCAAATTTCCCTCATTCACTAAAAATACCACCAACAGCTTAATCTGGTTCAAGGTCAGTTAGCATTCATCTGTATCCCCCTCCCCCGGGTCGTGCCTGAAAATAGGCAGGATTTGTCTAGTGCACTTACCCGGTCAACAAAAGCTAAATAAATAAAAATAAAATAAAAATATGTTACTGTACAGGACTTTGCAGATGAAGAGAAAACATTGCCACTCGCTAGTGTTCTGGACTGCGGAGAAACAGGGAGAACTGTGCAACAGGTAGCTGTAGCCAAAACATTAGCAGTGGATGTGATCCTGGTAACAATCTCCAACAGGGGATGGTATGTGCAGTTACCCATAGCCAAGCGGCAAGGGAAAATTGTGGTTCACTGAACCCCACAGAAGCCATTGTGGAAGCCACTGAGAGGCTGGTTCCCCAGCCTGTGTCTCCAGAGGGGGAGACTAAATGTAGAACTGTCCCTGGTAGCAAGTAACCACACAACTACAGAAGGTTACTCCAAAGTGGGAGGGGTGACCCCTTGTCAGAGGGTTGGGATTGACAGTGATCCTGAGGGCTCTGACACTAGTGCTAGAGACCCTAGTTTAGCGATTGAAGGGGACTTGTCCCATGTCTTGGGAATGTGTGAGGGGTTCACAGCTGCTCAGAGAAGTGACCCTAGTTTAGAGAAGTTGAGGATTTGGGCAGACTCTGACAGAGCACAGGGAGGTGACGGCAAATATAATGTTTATTGGGAAAATGGAATTTTGTATACTCGGGCTGTACAGACAGAGGGAGGAATGCTAGGCAGGCAGCTGTCATTCCCCAGGGGTATCGTGAGCAGTTGCTCAAAATTGCACATGATATTCCCTTGTTTGGTCATCTGGGAATTGCGCGCACTATGCAGCGGTTAGCCCAGAATTTCTACTGGCCTAACTTCACCCAGCAGGTGAAGGAGTATTGCAGGTCTTGTCACCAGTGCTAAGAAATAGGGAAGGCGGGCAAGAAAACCCAAGCCGCCCTGATTCCCTTGCCCATAGTGGAGGAGTCATTCCAGAGGGTGAGAATGGATATTGTGGGGCCTTTAAATACCCCCAGCTCCTCAGGGAACAGATTAATCCTAACTGTGGTGGATTATGCCACCCGGTACCCAGAGGCAGTCACCCTATCCTCGCTGAAGACGGACAAAGTGGCAGATGCCTTACTTGGGATTTTCTCCTGTGCTGGGTTTCAGCAGGAGGTAATCACTGATCAAGGGGGTTCCTTCATGTTGGACCTGATGAAATGTTTATGGGAGAAGTGTGGGGTGGTGTAGAGATGCACAACACCGTATCACCCACAAGCCAATTGACTTGTGGAAAGATTCAATGGTACCCTAAAGTCAATGCAGTGTCAGTGGCTCAGTAGGTAGCACACTCACCTCCCAGGCCAGGAGATCAGAGGGCTGTGGGTTCAATTCACATCTGGCACTTGGGTTAATATCCCAGTATTGACACTGTAGTGCAGCATGAGAGGGGTGCTGCATTTCTGAGGTGCCATCTTTGGATGAGATGTTAAACCAAGGTCCCATCTGCCTGGATTGTTGGTAGTTCAGGTTGATGTTAAAGATCTCATGGCGCTTATCGAAACAAGTAGGGGAAGTTTTTATTAAAACAAAAACACACTTTCTTTCCAAAACAAAAACAAATCACACAGTCATTATGATAGCCATATTATCTACCCAATTCCAGTAACATATTTCCACAGCTCTCTTGCTTTCTCTTCTCCCTATAATTTACATTCATCTTGAAACATTTTATCTACTTCATCTTGAAACTTAAAAAAAAAAAAAACATCCTGTACAGTCAAATCCTTATCTGCAAAAATCTTGAGCATCTGTTTTGCCATACAGACCATTTCAAAACTGCCAAAATAACATAGACTGCATTTTTATTAACTTTTTCCCATTCTTTTGTTAACTGACCATAAATCAAAATCTCGTATGTCATATTTTTAAAAGCTTGCATCCCCCAATAACTGGCTACCATACCCTAAAAAGGTTTAATAAAATCACAATCAAAAAATAAATGCTGCATGCTTTCTTCTTTTGTCCCACAATCTCTTTCTCCACATATTCTTTCCTCCATTCTTTTATGTTTATGGTTACCTCTCACGTTTAACTTCCCATGACTACACATCCATACTACATCTTTCATTTTTCCTGGAATTCTTTTTTCTAATGTAACAGCTAAAATTTCCTGCTCTTTTATTCCTTTTTCTACCTTAAAAACTTGTTTTTCCCAGAAATTCCTCACCATAATTTATTTATACATCTGTTTTCTGTTACCCCTAATTAAAGCATCCACTGTTACCCCCCCAACTGGGTTAAATACTTCCTTCTAATTTCCATATATATTGCCACACTTTACCTCCTACTACATTCCTTTCTTCCAATACATTTAACGAAAGTACATTCCATTGTGCTAACCAAGACCAAGCTTTGTTCTCACCTTTAATAATGGTACAATATTTTAAAACACAAAAATATGAATATAAAAACAATTGGATTTATCTTATTTAAACCCCCATCTTTTATGTTTCTATAAGTTATCCCCCTTTTAATAGGATTTCACTTGCTACCCCACAATAACTGAAAAAAAGACTTTGGCCCAGATATTCAAAAGGGTTGCACATGGCACAACAGTTTTGTGCCATGCGCAACCCACTGATGCGCCCCAGTGCGATATTCAAATGGGAAAAGTGCACCGCACAAATCCCAATGCACCGGAGCGCATCATTAATGTATGCAGGCACAGGTGGGGGGGGGCATGCCCATGCATAACCTGCACAGCCCGATATTCAGCCAGGGATGTGCAGAGTCATGCATGCACAACCCCTACCTACGCCTGCACAAAGTTAAGCCAAAAAAAAAGGAACAAGTGATGGCCACCCACAGGTGAGCTGCCGCATTGCAGGGTGCAACATGGCAGATGCCACCTGTGGTGGCCATCCGATCTGCTGCACCTGGCGGCGCCCCCCATGCCCCATCGCAGGCATCCCTGGAGCAAAATCCCCCTGTCCCATATCCCTGGTGGTCCAGTGGCCCTATGTGCCTGATCGTGGGCATCAGTTTAGTCCCCCGTCCAATATCCCTGGTGGTCCAGTGGACGCACTGAGCCCAATCATGGGCATCAGTATAGAACCCCCAAGTCCAATATCCCTGATGGTCCAGTGGACTGATTGCTGCTCAATCGTAGGTATCAGTACCTCATCAAATATCCCTACTACCCTGGTGGTCTGAGTGCGCCCCACCCACACCTCACCACTGAGCCCTTCACCACCCTGCTCACAGCCGGGTGGGTGGCAGCACCCCACCTCGGGCCAGCCGCCTCACACTGACAACTGATTGAGCTAGGGCAGGATGTCGACACAGCATGAGCCACCGGCGTACATAATGACATCAGTCCAGATATGTGAATGAATTCATTCATATCTGACTGAGTAGTAATGGTATGGCGGCACGCCCATTGGCTCTGCCTGGAACCAATGGGCATGCAGCCCTACCAAGCTGTCAGTCGGTGGATGCGGGGGCAGGGTGGTGCCGCCCACCGGCTGACAGGAGGAGAGCGGGTGGTGGGGCTCAGTGGGCGGGGGTGGGGGTACACTAGACCACCAGGGTAGTAGGGGTATTTGATGAGGTACTGATGCCGCCATCAGGCAGCTATCGGTCCACTGGACCACCAGGGATATTGGACTTTGGGGGTGTTCTATTACTGATGCCCATGATCAGGCTCAGTGCGGTCCACTGGACCACCAGGGATATTGGACGGGGGGACTGTACTGATGCCCGTGATCGGGCACATAGAGGTCCACTGGACCACCAGGGATATTGGACGGGGGGACTGTACTGATGCCCACGATCGGGCACATAGAGGTCCACTGGACCACCAGGGATATTGGACTTTTTTTTATATTACAGGAATGCCCACGATCGGGCTGCAGGGGCATCAGTCCCGATGGCTGCTGCCTGGCAGGGCACCAGGCACAAGTCATTGGGATCACCACCTGCATGCTAATGGCATGCAAATGGGACCACAATGAGATGAAAATGGCCCTCTCTGTGCCTTGCATAAATTATGGCCCCATTGCATGTCCACTACAGATATGCTTGGGTGCTGGGCATGGCGCATTGCACTTAGCCAGTGCATCTCCATGCTCCACTCTGGCCACTTGCACTGGTGCAGTGCCACTGCGCCATGTACAGTGGGTGGCTAGGTGCACATTCAAAGCTGCTGCACCATAGTGCAGTCTGCTGAATATCACCCAGGCCACACCCCTGTGCAACAAAGTTGAGCTGCACCCAGGCTTGCACCACAGCCTGGCGCACTTTGAATATCCTGGCCTTTGAATTTTGGATTGCATTTGAAATGGTACTGGAAAAATGTATGCTAAAAATAAAAATATTGGGACAATAAACATTTTTAATAAGTAAATTATTTTCTCTCGTTTCATACTCTATTGTTTCCATTTATGTACTTTTATTTGAACTATTTCATACCAGGATACCTCCATGACCTGAGTAACACAATATATTGGCAAGATTTCTACCTTACAACCTCAGTGGAAACAGCTCCAGATCTTAAAGGACATTATCACTAATGTTCTCAATATTCATGCACCATTCACCAATATCAGAACTAAAGCAAGGTCCTGCCCTGGTTCACCACTGATCTTAAAACAGCCTTGCTAGCCAGAGACAAACTGTGGAAAAGGCAAGAAAAACTAAGGATTCCAGAGAGACTGGCTAAATTTCAGAAAAGCAAGAAATTCATGTACAACACAAATAAGATCTGCCAAAGCTGCCTATTATAGAGCTGAATTGGATGCCTCTACAATAACCCAACCAGGCTCTGGGGTCTATCAAGGTATCTTGGCCAAACTCACCCTGTTTTAACCTGCAAACTGCTACTAAATAACACAGAAATTACGGACAAACAAGAAATCCTAAATACCTTCAATGACCACTTCACCACAGCTGGACTAGCATTTGACTCTTCACCTGCAAATCTCCTGAGAGCTTCCTTGAACCTTCAATCCACTGTGGGTCAAAAGGCTACATCAACCTTCTCTTCAACCCAATATCCTTGAAAGAAGTGGAAGATCTCCTCTCCAATTTAGATACTTCAAAAGTGCAGGTACAGACTCCCTGGACCCCTACTTCCTCAAGATTGCGTCTCAAGTCTTATCTGCCCCCCTCACTCATCTCTTCAATCTTTCCCTCACCACTGGATCCATTCCCTCCACTTGGAAAACAGCTCAATTAGTTCCTTTACTCAAATCTGGTGATCCCATGGACCTCAATAATTATAGGCCCATTTCCATCCTATCAGTTCTATCCAAGATGCTCGAAAAGTTAGTAAACTCACAATTAAGGGACTACCTGGATAACAATAACCTCCTAAATAAAGCACAATCAGGATTTAGATCAAGGCATAGCACCATTTCGGCCCTAGCCAAAGTAACCAACGACTGGCAGATTGCTATGGATAAGAAGAACAGTACCTGTGCTGTGTTCCTGGATTTGAGCAAAGCATTTGACACAGTGGATCATGAATCATTAATCACCTCCCTTGGCTCACTAGGGTTGGATTCCCCCTTCACTCAATTGGTTCAAGTGCTATCTATCAGATAGGTCACAACTGGTAAAAAATGGAAACTACCTATCCACCTTAAAACCACTGTTAAGAGGTGTACTGCAAGGCTCTATTCTTGGCCCCATCCTCTTTGCCATCTATATTAATAATATTGATGCTAACCTCACTCAATCCAACATCCATCTGTTTGCTGATGATACTGTATTATATGTTAGCAATCCTTCATTATCTAAAGCCTGTGAACTGCTACAATCTGAATTTTCCATCCTACAACACAACCTACTGGATAAAAAACTACTTCTAAATGCAAAAAAAAAACAAAAGCTATGTTCTTTACCTCAAAGAGTTGCTCTGCCACTACCCCACCATCCACCACCCTACAACTAACCACCTTACTTGGAGAGAAGCTGGAATTCATTGATAACTTCAAATACCTTGGAGTCTGGATTGATAACAAGCTTGACTATTCTGTCCATATTGAGGAGCTACTAAAGAAACTGAGACAAAGGCTTGGTTTATTTTTTAGAATAAAGCACTACCTCAACAGAGACTCCAAAAAAAGATTAATCCAGGCTTCATTCCTATCCTCATTGACTATGCTGACTTTCTGTATGGACATTGTTCACTCCTCTTAAATAAACTGGACACCCTATACCACAGGTCCATCGGATTCATTACTGACCTTCCCTTCAGCACCCATCATTGCTCCCTTTATAAGGCAGTTAACTGGACATCATTACAACACAGAAGAAATAGGAATGCTGCAATTTGGATATTCAAAGCCTTATCAGGCAAGCTACCTACCTATATCTCAGACTGTTTTACTCAAATTACTTCTAGGCCATACAACCTAAGGATCAGCAAATTATCATTCTTAAGGTCCCCAATGTCTGCACCCAGTTTGGGAGGGCTGCTATCAGCTACTCACTAGCAACTGTTTGGAATTCACTCCAAAAACCCATGAAGCTAAATAACCTCCTACCCTTAATATCCTTCAAAAGATTATTCACCACCCTATTCCCAGAACTCTGCAACTGCTTCCACAAGGCCTAAACCCCGGCCCTACCTACCCCCTTTTTTTTTCGTGTTCCTATTTGCTGATAAAACTCCCATTTCCAGTCCCAAGATTCACCCTCAAAATGCCTGCTAGGTCCTATAATCTACATATTACTCCTGATGTGCCCATTGCCTTCTGTCTCACAGATTAAAAGTTTTAATGTGCCGTGTACATATGTATATTGTTATATATTAGCACTTATGTCATTGTATTACTGTTTATGTTACCCCTGTCATTGTATTACTGTTTATGCTACCCTTGTCAATGTAATAACACTTGCACTTCTTGACCACTCAGGTTCATCTTGTAAATGAGCTATGCTCAATGATGTTCACCTGATTAAATAAAGATTTTGATTGATTGATTGATTGATTGATATTTTTCTTCCCAGTTTTGTTGTATTGCATCATCCCCTCCAAATCTTATTCCCAGCACCTTAATGCTTCCTTCTGCTATCTCCAAATATCCTTTTTTCTTTTTCTTCACTGCCCACAATGGATACATTCTACTTTTCCCTTTATTTATCTTAATCCCTGTATATTGGCTATACTTCTCTACTGTGTCTATTAACTTATCCCCTGAACTCTGATCTTTTACTGAAACTAAGCAATCATCTGCATAAGCACTTGTTTTATTCAGTTCCCTATTTTGCCATACAATACTTTTAATCTCTTTCTCCACCTCTGTTCTCCTCAGAAGTGGGTCTAGACAAAATACATATAGTAGGGGACTTAATGGGCACCCTTGCCGAACCCCATTCCTTATATATATATATTGAAGTCCCTAGATGCCCATTAACCATAGGACAAATTTGTGCTTCCTTATATATTGCATTTATTAAACTGATTAATTCTGTTGGAATTTTAAACTTTTCTAAGGTATCCCATACATACATACTGATGCTTTACAACATCAGATGCAGTTTCTTGATCCAAGGCATACAACTACCCTTGCAAAGAATCCTCCTGTCTTTTATTTATGACTTCTCTAATATAAATTGAATTTTTGTATGCTCCATTCAGGAATAGCACACATTTGAGACTGCATTATCAATTTCTCTGAAAAAGTCTTTAACCTATTATTTATTGTCTTGGCTAAAAATTTGTAATCTGAAGTCAATAAACTAATGGGCCTCAAATTTTTAAGTTGTATTTTTTTCCCCTTTTTTATGCAAAAAATCGTTATTCCTTTTTTCATGCTTTCTGCCAAATTATCTCCATTCATTATACCATTGTATACTCTTGTTAAAATGGGAGCTATTTGTTTTTCCAAAATTTATAGAACATATTCAGAATCCCATCCACCCCAGGTGCCGTGTTATTTGACAAAGATTTTATTGCCTCCTTCACTTCTTCTTCTGCTTTAATTTCCCCCTTTATCACCTCTGCCTCATCTTCCTCCAACTCTGACATCTCAATTGTCAGGAAAAAAATCCTCACTTTTACTACTTCTTTGTTGCTGGTATTTTTCCTTCAAAAACTCTTGTACTGTACATTTAATATTTTCTATATCTGTATGTATCCTCCCTTTTCCATCCTGTAATTTGTACACAACTCTATTTCCTATTATTTTTTACTACTATCATAAGGATTTATATAATATTTTGTTCCCTGGGTACCACTTTTTTGTTCCATAATTAAAGACATGACCCTATTATATTGGTATTCTTTCATTTTAACCTTAATTTCTTCAATTTATTTAGATTCATCCACCTTATCTTTAACCTGCCTTGTCATAAATTTATATAATCTAGCCCTTAATTTTAAATACTTCCCATAATTTGTTGCCTCTGCTTTCTGTCCTCCTTTGATCATATATTGTTAGAATTCATTCTTAGTATCTTCCCACCATTCTGTTCCACTATCATATAATTCCATAACTGTTAACTTATCTTCCAGTATTATTTTAATCTTTTCTATACAAGTATCTTTTTGAAGCTTAGCTGTATTCATCCTCCAATAGCCTTTTACTATTTTCATCCTATTCCCCAAGTTAATTTCAGCTTCTACTGCTATATGATCTGATGCCTCAATCTGTATACTGCTAATATCAACTACCTCCACTTTTTGTACCATCCAGAAATCTATCTAGTAGAACGTGAACCCTTGAAATATGTGTGTTCTCCTTTTCCCTTTAACTTATATCCATCCTCAATCCCAGCTTTATCTAACATTCTTTTCAAGTGAATAATATCACAAAAAATGTTGATGTTGCCCTCCCCAATCTACTCTAGATAACCCACAGTTAAAGTCTCCCCAACACCACAAGTTTGAAGTATGCAAATAAGCCTGTACTTGATCTGTTAGCATATTCCTTTCTTTTTCCTTTGCAGATTATAAATTACAATAATTCTCACAGAATTCTTTTTTAAGATAACATCAATAATCATAGCTCTTCCAAGTACCAAATCTATTACTTTTAAAATTTGAACATCATGAGAAGAGAAAGCTACCCCCATCCCCTACACCTGTCTATCCCAAAGGACCATAAGGATGGTCCCCATGTCCAGTCTTTCTTAGTTTGTTGAATTTCATCTATAGTGTGTAACCTTGTGTCCTGGAATACATAGAAGTCACTTTTCAAGTCATATAGTATTTTAAAAGTTACCAGATTCTTCCTTCTATTTTTAATACTATTTGTATTATGAGTGAGGCATTTTAAACTTCCCATTTTGTTTTCCCCTCACTTTTACCCTGCCTCTTTAGATTTTTTCCTTTTCTTTGACACCTGCATGTCTGTTGTGTCTCCATCTTCCTCTCCTGCACCTTCAGAAAGATCCATGTTGGACAGGTCAGAGCCCTCCTCCATAGTGGACCATTCCTTGTCTTGTAATAAGGTTTATTTGTTAACTCTACACCTTCATGATCTTTTTCCAATGAAATTATCTGTTTTGCTGTACTCTTCTTTTTGTTTTAGATCTTGTAACCATAGTAAATCCAATTTCTTTTTCTGTCTTCCTTCCATTTTAAAAGTCCCTGTTTTTCTTTTGATTCTTTTTGCTCTGGTATTACCAACCCTTTAATCCGAGGTTGTACTTTTAACTTTTATTCCTTTTTCCATGTCCTCTCTGATAATGGCTTCCCTTATTACTTTATCTTGCTTCTCTTTCTCTTTCTGTGCCACAGCTAGGTAGACATCTTGCTCTGCTCTTTCTCCAGTTTCTGGGCTGTTATGAGAAGGCCAGGGACATTTTGCAAAGGTGTGCCCTTCCTCTTCACACAAACTACATTTAACTTAGTTTGTTCATTCTGCCCCAAGATACCCAACAACCCCACATAGGCCACACTTGACTTTACCACAGACATTACTTAAGTGACCTCTCTCTCCACATTTGTAGCAGGCCCACACTTGGCCTGCATAAAAAACAATGCCTCTATCTTGGCCTAGAAAGAAACAGTTCAGCAAATGTTGAATTTCCCCATCTACTTAAGTGTTAGTTTATATTTCCATCTACATGTCTACAGACCATTTTCATCCAATATCAGTTCTGGCGGCCCATGCATTACACCCCTCTGCTTGATCCAGAAATTAATATCGACCACATTGACGCCTTCATTTTGAAATAACACAGTCACTATTTTAAAAGGAGGTTTTGATAAGGGAATGACTGAGAAATTCTTCCATTAGTCTGTATATTTCATTTGCTGATATAATTTCCAAAAGCGGTCCAACCCTCCTCCATGTTTAAAATTTATGTCAAATTCTGTACTTCCTGGTACATGAATAAGGGCATATATTTCATATGGATAAAATTTCATTTTATTCATTAAGAGTTCTTTCCCAAAAAAATTCTGTTTGCCCCATCCTCAGAGAGCCTCTAAATCTCAGGTGTACCTTTATTTCTTCTTTTAGCTTGCTGTGGTTTTATATCTTTAGGAAGTAATCTTTATAGTATTCCCACCCCAGGGTTTCTCCTTCTGGCCTTCCCCTTTGTCCTGCATTTCTTTATCTGTTAATATCGTTTTCTGCTCAAGCTCCATAGATGACTCTTCATTATTGCTATCAAGTCCATCAAAAATTATCTCTTTTGTTTTATCTGCCTCTGATGTTACAACTTTCTGTTTTTCGGCTTCATCCACTTTTTCCCCAAATTTACTTTCTACATCCCTTATGTCTTCTTTTTGTTTTTTACTAATTCCTGATGTACTGGGCCTGTTCAAATCCCACCTAGACCCATCATCATCCTTTCTTTTCCAACCTGCTTGTAATAAGGCTTCTGTTACCCATTCAGGTGTGTCTGTAAAGTCTCTAAAAGTTCTCTCTTCTGAATCTGAAACCTCCTTTTTTTCTCCTTTACTGTTTCCTAATGGGCCCCTTTTTTTCTTTGACTTCCCAATATCTTCAAAATCTGTGTTTTCTTTATTTGTTTTAGCTCTTTCTTTACTTTCTGTCTTGCTTTCTACAATCCTTTTTAGGCCAAGCGTTTCCGACTTACTGCTTTTCCTTTCTGTGCCGACACTTTCACTTGTTTTTCCCTGTCTCAGAAGGTGCAGCTTGCTTTGTTACTGCCACATCATTGCTTCTCAATTTAGCCTGATAGGAGTCCAGCCTATTTTCTTTGCTTTCCACAACAGAAATATCTGGCTCTATAAGACCTCCTGTTTCTCTACTCTTTTCTGACTATTTAAAAAAAAAATGTTTTACTCACGCTTGCAACATCTCCTCCCTCCATCTCCATGGAAGAAGTTTTGTCTTTTAATTCCTTCTTTTCCTTTCCAGCTCCTCACTTGATCTTCTTGATCCATTAAAGTGTCTGAACTCATTTTCATGCCTCTAGTGGTATACAAGACAGGGAAGGAGGCCCTCTTCCCTACCACAACAGCACTACCTCCTCCTCTGCTGTCTGGCTCCAAACTGTGCTCCTCCACTCTGCTGTCAGGAAGTCAAGACCCCTGCTGGCAGAGTAGAGAATGTCCCCAGAGTCCTGGCCAAATACCACCAACAGCTTAATCTGGTTCAAGGTCAGTCAGCATTCATCTGTATTCTCCTACCCCGGGTCATGCCTGAAAATAGGCAGGATTTGTCTAGTGCACTTACCCGGTCAACAAAAACTAAATAAAAAAACTAAATAAATAAAATGCTCTGGGCATTTGCTGAACAATGTGGGAGGGACTGGGAGAAATACCTTCCCCACCTGTTGTTTGCATACAGGGAGGTGCCCCAAGAGTCAACAGGATTTTCCCCTTCAAACTCTTATATGGATGCCAGGTATGTGGGCCCCTAGACTTGATCTGGGAGGACTGGGAAGGCAAGCATGCTACCCAGGGAACTCCCATTGTGGATCAGGTCCTTAGGCTTAGGGAAAGGCTGAAGGGGCTTATGGGGACAGCCCAAAGCAACCTGGCAGCTGCCCAACAGAAACAAAAAGTGTGGTACAACTACAGAGCCAGAGCTCGCTTGTACATGGTGGGTCAGGAAGTCATGTTCCTTATTCCGGTCTGGAAAGACAAGCTGCAGGCTGAGTGGGCAGGATTGTACAAAGTGGTTAGGAAGGTAAATGACGTGAACTACATTGTGGAGTTACCTGACCAAAGACAGACAGAAAGGATGTACCATGTCAACATGATGAAGCCATATGCAAATAGGGCTGACATGGTGTTTGCAGTGTGAAGTCCTGGGGAGGGGACAGATGAAGGAGACCCCCTTCTGGACTTGCTGGAAAAGAGTAATCAGAAATCCTCTGTTGTGGAGACAGTAAAATTGTCTCCCCAGCTGACCCTGGGCCAGATCCAGGAAGTAAGGGAGGTTTTAGCAGACTTTGCCCCCTTGTCCAGCACCAAGCTTGACTAACCTCTTAGTGACACATGATGTGGAGACAGGGACACAGACACCTATACGACAGACAGCATATCAGGTATCAGAGGCTGTCTAAAAGGGCATTTGGAGGGAAGTGGAGGAGATGCTAGATTTAGGGTAATCCAGAGATCCCACAGTCCCTGGTCCTCACCCATAGTCCTTGTACCCAAGCCAGATGGCTCAACTCATTTCTGTGTAGACTATCATGGACTGAATGCAGTCACGATGTCAGATGCCCACCGATGCCCAGGAGAGATGCACTCTAGACAAGTTGGGAGGGGTGACCTACCTTATGACCATTGACCTGACAGAGGGTATTGGCAGGAAGAGTTGATAGGCAAAGCTAGGAGAGGTCAGCTTCATCACTCCAATAGGATTATTTGAGTTTAAAGTAATGCCTTTGAATGAAGAATGCCCGCCACTTTCCAAAGGTTGATGAACCATGATGCTGAGGAGTGATGCATGGTGTAATTGGATGATATTGCGATCTTTAGTACCAGCTCAGAGGAACACCTATACCACCTTAGGGAAGTGCTAGGCAGGATAGAGAGGCTGGGCTCACTGTCAAAGCTGAGAAGTGCCAGGTGGCCATGGGAGAGGTGGCATACCTTGGGCATGTGGTAGGCCGGGACAGCTCCATCCTAACCAAATAAAGATAGAGGTGATCCAGGCATGGCCCAGATCAGAAACTCAGAAGCAGGTCAGGAGTTTTCTAGGGACAGCAGGGTACCATAGGAAATTTGTACCCAATTACAGTGGCCTGGTTGCTCCCATATCTGACCTAACAAAGAAACAGATGCCCAAGAAAATTACCTGGGACCCACCCTGTGAGGAAGCCTTTTCCAAACTAAAGGATGCACTGTGCAGTGCTCCTGTTTTGATAAGTCCTGACTATAGCAAACCTTTTATAGTTTAGACTGACACCTCAGATGTGGGTATTGGGTCAGTACTGAGTCAGACATCCAGCTAAAGGAGGGATCACCCAATAGCCTACCTGAGTAAAAAGTTACTTCCCAGGGAGCAGGCATACTCCACGGTAGAAAAGGAGTGTCTTGCCATAGTGTGGACCCTAAAGAAATTAGAACCATACTTGTATGGGCAGCATTTTGTGGTGCAGACTGACCACAACCCCTTGGTTTGGCTGATGCAGATGGGGAAAACAATGGTAGATTACTAAGATGGAGTCTTGCTTTGCAAGGGTATGACATGACCATTCTACATAGGGCTGGAGCAACCAATCAGAACTCAGATGGGCTGTCTCATGTCTATGAGGAGTGAACCAATTTGGGAAGCTCATCTCATGCAGGAGATAGAGCCCCCAAATTCAGTCTAGATGGGGGGGATCATGGCACATGGACAGCTGGTTCTGATTACACTATGATATTTTTTCTGCATTATAAAATATGTAGGGAATTGTCTGTCAGGAGAAACTACTGTCTTGTTGAATTGACACATCACCCCCAGGTATAAGTTCAAAGGACACGACTAGGTTAAACTACAGATATCTGGGATGCAATTAGCTTGCCAGTTTGCTTTGAAGCCAGGAACTAAAATATCCATTTATGATGTCCTCAGGGAAATCCTTTGATTTGCACTAGGTGTCATGAAGAAAGGGGCATATGCATGTGTTTGGGGTATCTTCAGAGGAAGCCAGTTAATTACATCAAAGAATCTTTTATGTCTGTGTGAAGCAGATCATAAACTGGTTTGAGAAGTCACATGAAGAGAGGAGATTCACTGATATCATCTATTTTTTTTAAATATCTTATTAGGACATCCTGTGTTACAAAATATAAATTTTAAATACACCAAGGCGGAGTTAGGTGACCTCAGAGAGAAGGCTGGCTCAAGACTGCTTTTAAGTATACTGAGCAGACCTTAGAGATAGATTTATAGATTCATTTTCTGACTAAGAAAGAGGAACATCAAAGCACTGAAAGATTAAGAAAGTAAGGATATATTAGATAAGACCAGTCTGAGTGTATGGGTTGTAGGAATTTGCACTTTAAACCTGTTTTGTTTTTAAGATTATATGTGTTGGGATATCTTGTTCTACATTTACTGTTTTCCTATTTTTATCTATTTTAAAGTAAAGATATATATTTTAAAAGCAGAAACTGACTGGTGTGCCTTGAAACTTCTTTTTTTTTATAAACGAAGCTTAGATGGTTAGAGTTGACACTGTGCATGAGCTTATTGTGGTACAAAACTGGGAAACAGGTAAGAGTTCTCTAGGTCTTGCATAGAGTTCTACGGGTTAATTCTGTAATACCTGGTTAGGTGCCCATAGGCAAAGATATCTGGCCCCCCAAAGAAATTATCTGAGCCTGACAATTGGGTACGCTAACAAGAGGTTATCAGTTTGAATCCCTCCAGAACTTGGGACAAAGGTGAATTGAACCCACAAAAACATACAAGAGTGTTACCTTGTTCTGTTAACTGTTCACAAGACTACGCTCGGAGGTTGGTACTTTAGGAGTAGAGGGCTGACCTGCTCAGTGGGTTTGTGACACATAACACAGGGAAGTACATTTTGGGCTTGAAGAATGGCCTGCCTAGGGACTTAAGGATGTCACAGTTATGGACCCGGGCAGGTGCCGTAGCAGTGAAGCAAGCTACCCTGTGAAAGGATTGTTTAAGTTGTCAGGCTCAAAATAGGATTCTTGATTGCAAATGCAGAATTCTAGTTTGCAAATGTGAAAACCCATTCCACAAATCAGGAATCCTAGTTTGTGCTGCCATCATCTTGTTTTTGGTTAGTGAGGTAAACAGACTTAAATTTTAAAAATCATAGAGGGATTTGGTAAACACCAGCAGATATGTTTACTAATGGGGTCCAATGAATTGGGCTCTAGGCCATTTTAGTTTTAAAGTTCAGAAACGCCTTTAATTTATCCATGGAAAATTCTTGACCTCAAATTATGGAAATCTTCTACCATGAAACAGGATCTTTTTTTGCTATTTGCAAAAAAGGATTTATTTTACTGCAAATTGTGGAAAAGGAAGCTTGGTAAAGGATTTTGTTTCACAGTTTGTGAAAAAATATTTTTTATATTGCTGTTTCTTGGTCACTTTTTAGCAAAGAAACAGTTTGGAATTTTGTGCTAACATTTCTAGGGTACAAAGGGCCTGCCCCACAAATGTGCCTTTTGCTGGTTTGGTAAAAGCATATTACTTGGCTGTGCAGTTCTGTGGGGCTACATTTTGCCTGATTTCCCATAGGATAACATTGTAATGGGAAATTTACCTATTTATTTTGTCACTCCACTGTGAAGAAATGTTTTGCAATTTTGTTCTGACATTTTTAGTGTACAAAGGCCTTCACCCACCAATGCACCTTTTGGTGGTTTTATAAAACTATATTAATTTGGTGTTGCATTACATAGGTCTGAGATTTCAATGTGCTCTCCATAGGATAAAAATAAATACCAGGTGTCTGGCTATCTCAAAATTGTGCATTGATGAGAATGCCCTGAACTCCCACATGGAAATAGATGTAATATTATGGAATGATGGGAATGCAGGACCCCAGGCTCTGCACTCCCACAAGCAACTACATAGAGGATTATGGAGTGTTGGCAGTGTAGGGCCTAAAGGGCCCTGTGCTCCCACATGAAAATAAAGGTACAGTTACAATCTCTACACAATTATGGATTGTTGGGAGTGTAGGGCATGGAGTGTTCTGAGCTCCCACAAGGCAATAAATCTATGATTATACTTTCTCAAAGAGTAAGGAAATACAGAAGTAAGGAAAGCAAAAAAACTGTTAATGCATCATTACGGTCAATATGATAAACAAAGAAATTATACTTTCTTAAAAAGTAAAGACATTCTTTGCAAATAACTAAGTTAGTGTACCATTAGGATTAAAGCATCAAAAGTAGGAAACTGTGACTTTAGGGTTCCCAAACCTAACTCCCCAGTCCAAACCTGTATGCACAAACAGGTCTGAGGGGTGTGCCTTGGGGTTGTAAACCCTAAAACTCACCCCATTCCATGAGTAAGTAAGATATGTCAGGTACAGTATAGGAGAATGGGGTGAGCATTAGGGTTCACAACTCCAAAGCACACCCCTCAGGCCTGTTTTTGCATACAGGGTGAGGGTGGGGTGTTAAGCTTGCACTGAAAAGGAGAAGGTAAATCATAGCCCCCCAAAATCAGGGTAATTAGTGAGGTAAACACCAAGGTAGAGCACTCAATATGGAGAAGGGCAGGGGTAAATGGAGAAGAAAACAAAAGCAGTAAGGACAGGGATGGGGCAAAAAGAAATAAAGGCATAAAAAATGGAGGGTAATGAGTACCAATGCCCGTAGTATAGGTAAAAAGCTCCCTGAAATGGTGGCCTTGATGAAAGAGGGATGCCTGGATATCATGGCAGTCACAAAAACATGGTACACAGAGAACCATGACTGGGATGTCAACATACCAAGGTACACAATCTACAGGAGGTACAGGGAGGGAAGAAGAAGCAGAGGAGGAGTAGCTCTCTATGTAAGGAAAGGGATCAAAGCAACAGAACTAAAGGGTAAACTGGGAGGAGAGGAGGCACTGTGGGTCACCCTGGAGACTGGAAATGGCTCCACAATCTGCACAGGGGTTGTATACAGACCCCCATCTCAGGGGGAGGAATTGGACAAGGAAATGATAGAAGGCATCCTTGGAATGGCAGAGAAAGGGGAGATATTGCTGATGGGGGACCTGAATATGCTAGATGTTAACTGGAGCACCTTTACTGCAGACACATCCAAGAGCAGGGCCATTCTCGATGCCCTACAGGGGGCATGCCTCAGACAGCTAGTTTTGGAACCCACTCGGGAGGGAGCAGTCTTAGACCTGGTACTCTCAAATGGGGATGGAGAGAGGATTTCTGATCTTGAAGTGAGTAGCCATCTGGAAACAAGCGACCACCAAACAGTGTGGTTCACGATAAACTTAGCTGTAGAGTCAAGCCACACAACAGTGAAGGTACTGGACTTCAGGAGGGCTGATTTTGTTAAAATGGGAGAGTGCCTCAGAAAAGCACTAGCAAACAGGCAAGAAGGTGGGGTAGAGCAACAATGGAGAAACATCAAAATTACCATCACAGAGGCAACAAACCTTTGTGTGAAGCAGATAAATCAAACTGAAAGAAAAAAAACACTATGGTTCTCAAAAGAAGTGGCGGGGAAGGTAAGGGAGAAAAAGATAGTATTCAGGAAGTTTAAGGAAACACAGAAGGAGCAGGACAGAGATGTGTACTAGTTAAAGCAGAAGGAAGCGGGGAAGGCAGTCAGAATAGCCAAGGCTCAAACCAAGGAAAAGATAGTCAACTCGGTTAAGAAGGGGATGAAACCTTTATAGATACATTAGAGAAACAAAGAAAGACTAAGGCAAGGATATTGAGGCTGAATAAAGAGGAAGGTGGTTGAGCAGAGAACAACAGTGAAGAAGCAGGATACTGAGCAAATACTTTTCTCAGTATTCACAGTGGAAAAGCAGCGGAAGATACCTAATCCAGTCAATAGAAGCACTCTGGATGGGGGTTGATATTAGTCCTTTCACAGAAGAAAGGGTTCTGAAAGAACTCTTAAAACTGAAGGTGGATAAAGCAATGGGGCCTGCTGGGATTCACCCCAGAATTCTAAAAGAACTAAGGGAAGAACTAGTAACACCACTGACTACCCTTTTTAAGAAATCATGGGAGGATGGTGTGGTACCTGAGGACCGGAGGAGGGTGGATGTGATTTCCCTTCACAAAAGTGGGAGCAAGACTGAGGCAGTAAACTATAGAGCTGTCAGTTTGACCTCAATGGTAGGGTAAATGATGGAACCACTTCCGAAGGAAAGAATTGTTGAGTACCTAGAGGCCAGTGGGGTACAGGACGCAAGGCAGCATGGATTCACAGCGGAAAGGTCATATCACACAAATCTAATTGATTTCTTTGACTAGGTGACCAAAGTAGTAGACCAGGGAGGGGATGTGGACATGGCCTACCTAGACTTTAGCAAGGCATTTGACACAGTCCTACACAAAAGATTAATAAACAAATTAGCCAGCCTGGGAGTGGGTCCTAGGGTGGTAGCCTGCGTAAAACACTGGCTAGACAACAGGGCACAGTGGGTAATAGTAAATGGAGTCCACAGTGAAGAAAGGAGGGTTACTAGTGGGGTACCACAGGGTTCAGTACTGGGGCTGGTCCTTTTTAATGTCTTTATAAGTGACATTGCAGAGGGACTGGAAGGGAAAGTATGTCTCTTTGCAGATGACACAAAGATCTGCAACAGGGTTGATACACAAGGTGGGGTGGAAAGGGTGAAATGGGACTTGGCAAGGTTGGAGGAATGGTCAACTGTATGGCAGCTTAGATTCAACACAAAGAAGTGCAAAGTAATGCACATGGGAAACAAAAACCCAGGGGAAGAGCACACAATGGGGAGGTGAGATACTAACAACAACAAAAATGGAAAGGACCTGGGGTAGTCATATCAGATGACCTAAAGGTGGGCCAGCAATGTGAGAAGGCAACAAGGAGGGCTGGAGGGATACTGGGATGCATAGGGAGAAGCATCACCAGTAGAAAACAAGAAATTGTTGGCCCTCGGTACAGACAGTTGGTAAGACCACATCTGAAATACTGTGTACAGTTCTAGAGACCCCATCTCCATAAAGACATAGACAGGGTGGAGGCTGTCCAGAGCAGGGCAACCAAAATGGTGCAGGGTCTGCACCAAAAGACATATGAAGAAAGACTAAAGGAGCTTAAGATGTATAGCCTCAAGGAAATGAGAAAGAGGGGAGACATGACTGAACTTTCAAATACCTCAAGGAATCAACAAAGTCCAAGAGGGTAGCATCTTTCAGAAAAAGAGATGTGCAAGAACAAGGGGCACAATTTGAAGATAGAGGGGAACGGCTCAGAGGTAATGAGGAAATATTTTTCACAGAGAGGGTTGTGGATACATGGAACAACCTTGCTGAGGAGACTGTTGAATCAAAACAGTGGGGAATTCAAGAATGCATGGGACAGACATAAGGCAATTCTAGTGGTGGGTAGGAGGAAGTAGGCTGTTGATTAACTAGGATCTGCAGCTTATCCATTAGGTAGGGAAATGGGCAGACTGGGTGGGCCAAGCAGTCCTTATCTGCTGTCAAATTATATGTTTCGCTGTTAAACCCTATGGTCACATTTCCTTCTTGTGATGTTTTACCCTAATGGTGCATTAATGTCATTTTTTTTTACAGAGAATATCCTTACTTTTGAGAAAGTATAATTTCCTATTTTATCACATTAACCCTAATGGTGCATTAATGTAGTTTTTTTTTTTTTTTTTGGTAGTGAATATGAATTATACCCCATAGTTTGGGTTGCATAGACAGTTCTATGTTAAAGTCAACATTTTGTATCTTAATACCATTGGTATTTTTGTTGAAATAGCCCCAAATTTGGTATACATGGTCAACCTGCCAGTGTCTCAAGATGTGGGAAGTTTTATGATGGTATGTAGTAGAAATTTTGAAATATAAAGTGGTAAAAAAACTAAAATAAAAAAAATGTTTTCCCTTTGGTTAATATGGAATGTTTGTGTTCTCATCTACAGATCAGACAAAATAAATTTTCATCTGAAATTTTCAGGGATGATGGGGGCAGTGCCAAGGGAGTGCCTTAAAATAGATTGGTGAAAATAAATGTCACCATTTTTGAATTATAATGAATTTTGTGATAGCTGCAAGACAAGCAGATAATTGAAAACTGTTCCAAATGTTAAATGTTAAGGATGTGTCAGAGAAATACTGTTCATGCTTCAGCTGTCTTGTTTTTTTTGTTGTTACCTTTAGCAGCATTGTTTATTTTAAAAAATTGACAAGTAAAGTATATGTTTTGTGTCAAGATTCATATTTCCTGTCACTCGCTTTGTAAGGATAAGTCAATTGGAAGATAACTGTTCGAGTTCCTTACAGTTTGAACTTTACTGTTTGAAGTGTAAGGACTTCAGACAGTATTAAGTCTGTCAGTTCAAACTGTTGTATCTTGCTGGTAGTCTAGTGGTCCCTCCTCCCCAGTTCTCAGATTGCTCTCCTATAACTTTGTCTGGGGATATAAATTGATTATTGCTTTACTGTTTGTTTACTAAATAGATGCACTAGACAATATAATGCCCATTTTCAGAGACAAGCCAGGAGAATACAGGAGGAGTCATGACAGTTTTACGTAGCTCAGAAATAAAGGCAATGGTTGCAAATAAGCATGTGGCAAAGCTACAGAATTGGGTAACAAACATATTGATAAGATCAACATTAGAACATCAAAGTGAGTATAGGCAATGGTTACTAGAAGAGTGAGGGACAAACGATGGCAGGCAAAGTTGTTTCAACTCAATTATACACTTAATCAGAAATTAAATGTGGAATGAAATAATTTCCAATGCAATAATTTAAATTGTGGCATGGTAATATATTTACTTAAAAGAGTAGTCCACCCAGAATTTTCAAAAACATATGTTGTGCAGAATGTTTTGATTTGTATGTAAAGCCCTAGTGTATCCTTCCCTCTGTCTGCTATTAGGAGTTTTTCCTAAATTAGTCTGCTAGCCTTATGGTGGTTTTATGACCCCTGGGGAACTCCATCTCAAATAGTTTTATTGCCCTTCTTGCTCCCAACATGCACCCTGTGTCATGTGACTGTGACGTAGGTGAGCCCATACATTTATCATAAGCACTGCTTTATAATCAGTTCACAAAAGCACAGCTGTGTAACTAACTGTTCTTATCCTGTGAGCAACAATGGTAACTGTTACAGCTTAGCGGATACCAGAGAGTTAGCTGAGTGGGATTTCTGTAAGAAAACAGCCACTAAATAGCTTTAATTCACTATTTTGTTTTCTATCTATGTCAGATCTAGCTAGCAGAAGTGTTGTAATTTTAAAACTTTTAATTTCATCAAACTATACACAACATAAAAGCACAGAACTTGCCCAGATCATCAGTGCTATATAATTAGTAAAGACTCTAGTTATTTTCTTATAGAAAACCCACTCAGATTTCAAGTATTTGCTAAACTGTAAATGTAGGTACCAGTATTCTATTAGGTAGAACTGGCAGTTAGTGCTGATTTTGCCCTGTAACATGATTATCATTTTTTTATCAAATGTAAAGTATGTTTCTATTAAAGTATGTATGTGGGAGTTATTTAATTAGATTGGCAAATAAAATACAAAATAAGTGTTGTTTTATCATTTGAAAAAGTGCAATACACTAAGTTTGTAGTACAGTTAACCATTGTGAAATGGAATCAAGTGTGTAGCAGAAAAAGTCACTGTCAATATGGCATTCTGTTGCTTTCGTGCCATAGCACACACAGAGAAATTGACTTTAAAGTATTGTGCAGTTTCTAGGGCTGCAGATTCATACCATATAGTTCATATATTTGTTCAGAAAAAATGTATGAACTAGGCTGGCTCAGTGACACTGAGGGTTGAGGTGTTGGACACCAGACCTTGCGATCCTGATTCAGGAATGAGCCCAGAATGTTGGGAGTCAGCAAGGGGGGGAGCTGGATTGAATTGTCATCTGACAGCTCTCCTCTTCAAAGGAGGGCTTGGCCCTGCACTGGATAGTGAACAGTGGTGGTAGGGTGACAGCGCTGTTGGGTGCTTTGCAGCAGCTGTGACTCTACATGGCTTCTCACCTGGACTTTCGTACATTGGGCTGGCACCCTCTGAGGCACTTGGAGACCATGACATAGCTTACATGCACATGAGAGAAAGAAGTGAGGAAAAACACAAACAGCTCCCTGGCTTTGTGAATTATGACACTGGAATCATGGTCTGCTAGGACCCAGCTGAATACTAGGGATAGAGTATGTATTCCCAGTGGTAGTGACAGGGAAAGGGCCAAATTAAAATCTTAAACCCTGCTAATGTTTAAAGAGCCACTGACACCTTAAAGGAAACTTTGGAAACATAATATTAGGTACAATTCAGCTTGCATTCCACATATATCCTATAGATTTCTCTTCAACATTATTTCTTACTGAGGAAATTTGAGGGAATGCATGATCCTTATACCTCAGAATTCATCTGCCTCTATAGGTTATTCCCTACCTCAAGTCATAATCCTCTGTTGTGGCAGATCTGATGCCATGAGAGTAACTGTGTTGTCACAAGCAGTGCATTATGACTTGAAGTAGGGAGAAAACAATAAGAATGAACTTTTCAGGAGCAAGCATTCTGTTTTCATGCAAATTACATCAGTAATAAATAATGGGGAGGAGGAATATAGAACTAATGTGGAGTACAAGTCAAACAGTGTCTAAATATTATGCTTTGTTAAAGTTCTCTTGAAGGTGTCAGCTGCTCTTTAATATGGCACTAAAGCAGCTATATGACTCAGGAGCTATGAAAGAATGAAAAGGTTCATATTGTAGCAGGACATGGAAGGGGCAGTGTATGAACTGCAGTGGGTTTATGTATGTGCTGCCTGTTGACAGGCTAAAGTTGCAGCAGCAACAGGAAGAGATCTGAATAAAAATGTTAGGTTGTGCAGTTGCTTTGGGTACTATTAACAGACTTTTGGACAAATGAAAACAAAAGAGTTTCTGCTGGCTGCAACAGGCATGCAAGTGGGGGAGTTAGTGGACTGAGATGGAAATTGTTATTCAGCAGCCATGTTTGCAGGTTTTGTCCCTAGTTTCAGCCAATAAGAGTGTCAGGACTGCTGTCAAGGACTATGGGACCTTTCAGAGGACTTATGGGTGTAAAACTGGGGAAATACTTGGTGCTCTTTCACACAACCAGTCAGGCATCAAAGAAGATTCATACATCTAACTGTGTATCATACTAGTCCTGTAACTCCCGGGGCACCCCTGAAAAAGGGACCTCTGGGGCCCAGTGGGCCTACCCGGTCATCAAAATTCAATAAATAAATAAATAATATTCATTTTTGGATGGGATAGTGATTTTAGCAAATGGGGAGCTGCCAGAGAGCTCCCAAAAGTGCAAGGACTGTGAGTTCTAGGTTCAGTTCAGTGTGAGCCCTCCAGAGAGAGAGGGATCTCCAGCTGCTATGCAGAAAATGGGGTGCAAGTATGGGGAAGGGCCTGCCTTGGGTTGCCAACTGCCTGTCCCTCAGGGTTTGCTTTTGCCTTCCCCATTTATGGAGGAATTTGGATTAAGGAATCCAGTTTTGCAGTTTTAGCTGGAAGAGAGCTGAAAATATGTGAAGGGTCTGTGAGAGTCTACACTTTATAAGTGGGACATTGTGCTCAAAGGTTCCAGGAGAGTCTGGTGTTGCAGTTCTACTGAGAGAAAGAGAAAGCTTCAGTTTGGGCATTGAGAAACTCTACACCTGAATGGTGAGAAGAGGAGAAGAGAGCTGTTGTATGACAGCTCAATCCAGTCCCCCCAACACCTTGACATCCCAGGTTTGTTCTCGAATCTGGGTCACCTGTGCAGCACAAGGTGTGGCATCCAACACCTCAAACCTTAGTGCCACAGGACCAGCCTATTTCATACAGATTTACTGGAACAAATACATGAGGTGTATGGTATGAATCTGTAACCTAGAAACTGCAAAATACTTTGATGTCAGTTTCACTTCTGTGTGTGGTATGGCATGAAAGCAATAGGATGACAGTGATTATTTCAGCAACACATTTAATTCCATTTTACAATGGTTCATGGCACTACATATTTAGTATATTATACTTTTCTAAATAATAAAACAATACTAATAGACTAATTAAATAACTCACACATACATATTTCTATACTTTATTATTCATTTATTTATTCATTTATTCATTACAAATCGGGTTTACAACTTTTGAGTCAGAGACTCATTTACAAAGGCACCTCATTGTGGGAGGGCAGACATCAAGACAGTTATTACAGTGCAGATTAAAACAGAGGATAACATTACAAGTGCAGTAAAAGGAACATTTAACATAGACACACTTAGGTTACATAATGTAGTAGTTTGTATGTTACGTAGGTTACATAATGTTACAAAATTGTGAGTTACACTCATGGATATAGTAGGTCCTCAGAGAAGACAGTGGGTTACATCCCTGTTTAGACCTAGTAGGGAAGGGGTAGGTCTGGGGAAGGGAGAGGCTGTCCAGTGGACGTTGTCAAACCAGGGGGCAAGGCAGGCAGGAACCACAGGTTACAACAGGGGGTTAGTTGCTACAGCAGCAGGTATTAAAGATATGGTTCAGAAGGGCCATTTTGAAGGAGTCAATTTGGCAAGTTGGAGATGCAGCTAGGAGGAGTTGAACCAGGAGGGGCTCAGTAGAGGAAGGATCTCTGGGCAAGAGAGGTCTTGGTTCTGGGCACCTTGAAAGTGGCCTTAACAGAGCTACGGGTGGTGACAGATGAAGATGGCTTCTGTAGAGAGGTGGAGACCCCGGTATGGGAGAGTCCTAGCAGAGATTTCTTAGCGAGAAGGCAGGTCTGGTAGAGAAGTTGCTCCTCAAAGTTGAGAAGATTGGTGGTAGTATAGAGAAGGCAGGTGTGAGTTTGGCTGGGGGCACCAGTCAGGAGCCTACAGGCCTTATTGGTGGAGAGTTGGATTTTGGAGAGGGCAGTGTTGTCAGCTGCAGTGTAGATGGGCAAGCCATAGTTCATGAGGGACAAGATGGAGGAGGTGATGGCTAGCCTGAGGGCAGCCTGAGGCAGGCAGTCCCTGGGCCGGTATGGCAGGCCAATCCGAGAGTTAATGGTGGCTGACAGGGCATTAATGTGGGTGTGGAAGGAGAAGGCAGTATTGAACGTGATGCCTAGTTACTTGTATGTGGTCACTTGTTCTAGCGGGTGCAGACTGCTTGGGATAATCAAGAGGGAGGTATTTTTAGCTTTATTTTGGTGGTGGGAGAACAGCATTGATTTGGTTTTCTTAAGGTTAATGACTAGTCTGCGGTCTCCGAACCTCCTTTCGGCTTGGTTGTAAGCTTGCTGGAGGGATAATTGGAGGGAGGTGGGATTTGGATGTGAGGCAATGAGGACTGCATCATTAGTGTAGAGGAGCATTTTACAGGTACATGAGCTGGTGAGGGTGTTGAGGTAGAGACTAAAAAGTATTGGACCCAGGATGGAGCCCTGAGAGACCCCGGAGCGAACGGGAAGAGTACTGGAGAGGGAGGCGCTGATATTGACATGTTGGGATCTAGCAGAGAGGTAGCTAGAGAACCAGGAAATAGGACCACCAGAGAAGCCAAGTTTGTGGAGACAGTCAAGTAGAAGGGGATGACAGACAGATTCAAAGGCCTCGGAGAGGTCAATGAACACTGCTCCTGCAAGGCTGCCAGAGTCAAGAGCTGCATGCAGATGTTGTGGGAATTCCAGGAGAGCCGTGGTTGTACTGTGTCCTGGGCAGAAACCATGCTGCTCTGGGCACATAATGTCATACTTGGTTAGGTATTCAGAGATCTGGATCAACACCACTTTTTCAAGGGCTTTAGAGAGTGGAGGGATGATGGAGATGGACCAGTAATTGTTGGGGTGGATTGGTCCCCACTCTTATGTATGGGTGTGATTTCAGCAGTTTTACAAGCACCTGGGAACTGACCCAGGCATAGACACCAGTTTAGAAGGTCAGTCAGGGGGACTAGGACTTCATCCAAGACCATGCAGAGAGGATCCTGGAGTTGAGGGGGTCAGTGCTGGGGTTATTTCTGCCTAAGGCTTTTAGCAGGTGTGGCCTGGCTTCTTGGGGGGGATAGTGTGTGCAGGTAGAATGGTGGGTGATGCAGGACTGGAGTGAGGGAGAGAGGTGGGGATTGGGTCAAAGAAGCTGCTGGGAAGGACCGAGCTAGGTCAGAGAAGGCAGTGTTAAGGCAATCGGCTATGAGGAGTGGATCTGTGGTGGGGGTGCCGTTCATGGAGAGCTGAGATGGTGGGGGGGAGCAGGACTTCCCATTTAGCTCTTTCATATTATCCCAGAAAGTCCGGGCTGAACCCCAAATGGAAGTGAGGGTGGTCTGGCAGTGCTCTGCCTTGGCCCACCTGTAGGCCTGTCTGTCAGATGCCTTTCCAGAATCTACAGCAATGTGCCAGAGATTATCTCTGTTTTTGAGTCTCTGGAGGAGGGGTGGGGTGATCCATGGGGCATTGCATTTTTTGGAGCGGATCCTGGTGAGGGGGTGAAAAGGTCACAAGCCTTACAGAAGGCATTTGTGAAGTGGTCAAGAGCGGAGTCAATGTCAGTGGCACTTGATAGGGGACCAGTCTAGCTGGGCTAGATATTGTTTTAATTTTCTGAGGCCGCCGGGGCATAAATGGTGGCATAGAGTGGTCTGGGACACTGGCTTCAGAGTGGAGGATGACCAGAGACAGAGAACTGGGGAGTGATCACTAAGATAGTTGGGGAGGACAGTGACACCCCTGATTTTGTAGGGTCAGTTAGATATAACAACATCTAGGAGAGTGCTGGTGCCAGTAGACTGGTTGAACCTGGTAGGCTGGGTGACTAACTGGGACATATCCAGGGCAGCAAAGGAGTCCCTTATATGGGAGGCAGTGGAGGCAAGTCAGTTAACATTGAGATCACCTAGGATGACTTGCTCCACTTTGTGAGGGAGAGATATGAGATAGTCAATGAGGGACTGGACCACTTGGTTTTGATTCCTCGGGGGTACGTAGGAGACCGTGAGGAAGAGAGGGCCTCAGGCGGGGTCAGGTGTGATTTTTAAGGTGAGGGCTTGGGCTCCATAATCAAGTTTAGGAGCTGGGAGTGCCTGACCTATAAAGGAGTCCCATACGAGTAGTGCACAACCACCACCGCGTTTGCCTACTTGGTCTTCACTGTAGATGGTATATCCAGGGAGAGTGATAGCGGAGTCAGGGGTGGATTTGTAGAGCCAAGTCTCTACCACTGTAATTATGTCAGGTTGATGTTGAACGATCCAGCACTGGAGGGTTGCAGATTTATTTAGGAGACTGCAAATGTTTAAGGATGCAAAGCAGAGGCCAGTTGCAGTACAGGGTTTAGAAGGGCTGGAAGCAATAGGTCCTGGGTTTGGGTGTACATTACCAGATAATAATAATAGCAGTGCAATTATTCTGGTTAGTGGCTGGTGGCGATGGAGACCTTGGGTCGACACCCAGCTGAGGACTTTAGGATCAGGGTGCAGGGGATAGATAATGTGCAAAGGGTGGGAATGGCAGGGGAGAGCTGGGTCCAGGTCAGGCCTTGGAGGGTGGAGGGAGTGGGGGTGTTGGCAGGGTGGGGGTGTTGGGGGGTAACAGGTGTGTCGAGGGTGGGGAAGGGCTGAGTCACTGTGGGATAGTCTGGGGATGAGGTGCCTAGTGTGGAGGAAGGGCGCTCCAGTCTGTGTGAGGTCTGCACCAAGAGGGTGATGGAGAGCAGACTTAGTAATGGAGTGTAGGTACCCATAGCAGCTGAGCAGTAAAGGAAGAATGCCAGGAGTAGTAGAGAGTAAGGAGATGTAGAGCAGCTTTGGAATGATTGGGGGAAAACCCCTTTAGTGGGTGAAAAGACTATAAGCTGCAAATGGGAAAAATCAGCAGCAAACAGTAGAGGAGGGCAAAGACAGATGAATAGTGATAGACTGACCCACAGTAAGTGAAATGAGACAGGAACTATATTGTGTTGGATTGGGTAAGTGTGCTTATAACTGGACCCTCTAGTGGCTAAAGGATTTAACCTGTTAATGGAAAAGTCAGCAGGGAAGTCCTGAAGCAAGTTGGGGGTTGGGGAGGATGCTGCAGTATGCTCAACAAGAAAGAGCAGTAGCTTCAATACAGTCATGGAAGGGGCTCTGATTAACACTGGGGCACAGAGCTGAAAAAAAAAAAGAACGGCAGGGAGGTTCTGAAGCAAGCTTTTTTTTGGGGGGCACTGCAGCAGCCTTAATGGGACACTGAGGTCAAGGGTGCAGCCCACAGCCTTACAGCTCTAAGAGAAGGGGCACAGCGCTCAGGGCAGATAGCAAAATCACAGTACCTTAAGACCTCTCTCAAAACTTAAATCAACTCTTAAGAAATCTCTACATTGCACTAAACATTACTCCTAGAGTTTTCAAATTTTCTACACTCTTTTTTGGACTCAGGCTCTCTGGAGTGGGCAGTGTTCATTGATTTATCAAAAGCCTTCGACACTGTTTCCCATCCCCTCCTGCTGGATGCCCTCAGCCACACTGGCTTTGCCACTGGGCCTGTCTCCTGGTGCTCCAGCTACCTGTCTGCCCACTCTCAGCATGTTAAAATTAATGGGACACTCTCCAACGGTTGTCCTTTCCGCTCTGGTGTTCCCCAGGGCTCCATCCTTGGACCCTTGCTCTTTTCACTATACCTCAATACCCTGCCAGGTGCATGTACTGGAAAACTTTTGCTTTATGCCGATGATGCCATCATCGTTGCCTCTGACTGTAACCCTATTGCCCTCCAAGACTCCTTGCAGTTATCTTATAATGATGCTGAAGCCTGGTTCAAAGAGCATAAACTTGTAATAAATGTCAAAAAACCAAAAACCATGCTCTTCGCCCACCCCCAAAACAAAGCCAACAATTTCCTACTCCAGGTCCTCTCTAGCACCAAGTTTCCACTTGAGCAAGTCTACTCGTATAAGTACCTTGGGATCTCTTTTGACCCTGCGCTCACATTCCATGACCACATCGCTGCCCTAGCCTCAGCTTCCAATATTCGACTGGGTATCCTATACCACTACAAAAATTGTCTCCCCCTGACGCCCTCTGACTCACGGTCACATCCTCTATACTGTCCCTTGTGGATTATGGTTTACCAGTTTATGGTGCTGCAGACCAGACCGCCCTCAACAAAATCTGCCTCACATTAAATAAGGCCTGTAAGCTAATCACAGGGGCCCCCAGGTTAACACATATCTGCCAACTATATGCAAAGGCTATACTGCTTGACCTAGATGAATGTCTCAAATATAAAACCTGCCTCATAACAAAAAAAGCTCCCCTTGGACTATCCCCACCAGGGTTGACAGCCTCCATCCACCAGGCAAAATCCCTAGTACAAACACAAACCTCCTGCAAAACCACACTGTTAGCCCCCTGGGCAAGGACCACACATGGTCAAAGGACCTATTGCTACAGAGCCCCATCCTGGTATAACACACTCCCCACCTCTATCTCTGATGCCTCCATGATCTCCTGTTTCAAAACCTCCTTTTGAAATCACCTACTTAATACACATAGCTGTGACTGCTACTAAGTTGCTCTTGCTCAAATGCTCTGACAAAGCTCCCTGAGTGGCTGCACCCAACCTACTACCAACCACTTCCCATTTGTCCTATTTATTATCACCTCCTCCGGTCTCTGCACCCCTCTGCCTGTATGCTCATACCATTGTCTGTTTATGAAGTACTAAACATCTGTACCAACCTGTGCTCTGCTAATTCTGTAACTTTGAAATTGTAACCAATATATGTCAGCATGTTTTACCAATTGTTGTACTCAGTTATGATGTAACAACATTGGTTTACTGTATTTGTCCTCTTTGTGACGAGGTATCTTTGAAAATGAGCCTCTGGCTCAAAGGTCTGTAAACTGATGTACAAATAAATAAATAAAGTGAGAAATCAAGAACATGTCAAGCAGAGGTCAGTCCTAGCATTAATTTTTTAGCAGCAGTTCCTAGAAGACTTATGGATTGCTGCACAAAGTGTGAGAAACACTGGCAAACATGGGCAAGTGATATTCCTCCAGGGGTAGATGCCAAAATTCAGTGTTCCAACCTGCACCTTGCTTGGAGGGTGAGCGTCGGGCAGCTTCTCATTGTTCTGCTTACCAAACTGCAGAATGCAGTTTGTTTGAGAGGAGAGAGCCCGAAAGGGCAGAGTTGTCCCCTTGCTTGGAGGGTGATTGTCGGGTAGCTTCTCTTTGTTTTGCTTACCAAACTGCAGAATGCAGTTTGTTTGAGAGGAGAGAGCCCGAAAGGGCAGAGTTGTCCCTTTGCTTGGAGGGTGAATGTCGGGCAGCTTCTCTTTGTTCTGCTTACCAAACTGCAGAATGCAGTTTGTTTGAGAGGAGAGAGCCCGAAAGGGCAGAGGTGTCCCCTTGCTTGGAGGGTGAGCATTGAAACATAGAAACATAGATTTTGACGGCAGATAAGGACTGTTTGGCCCACCCAGTCTGCCCATTTCCCTATCTAATGGATAAGCTGCAGATCCTAGTTAACCAGCAGCCTACGTCTTCCTACCCCCACCCCCTAGAATTGCCTTATGACTGCCCCATGCATGCTTGAATTCCACCACTGTTTTTGACTCACAAAAGTTGGGTAGCTTCTTTGTTCTGCTTACCAAACTGCAGAATGCAGTTTGTTTGAGAGGAGAGAGCCCAAAAGGGCAGAGTTGTCCCCTTGCTTGGAGGGTGAGCGTCGGGCAGCTTCTCTTTGTTCTGCTTACCAAACTGTAGAATGCAGTTTGTTTGAGAGGAGAGAGCCCGAAAGGTCAGAGTTGTCCCCTTCAAAAGATGCTTCACATTTGTAACAATAAAATAAATAAAATCATGTCACAGAGCAAAATCAGCACTAACTGCCAGTTCTACTTAATAGAATGCTGGTACCCACATTTACAGTATAGCAAATATGTGAGAGCTAACCAAGTGGGTTTTCTGTAAGAAAATGGCTACATTCTTTACTAATTGTAGCATTGATGATCTGGAGCAATTTCGTGCTTTTATTGTTGTGTGTAGTTTGATTAAATTTGAAAATGAAAATACTACTGCTAGCTAGACCTGACACACATATAAAACACAAATAGTGAAATAGAGCTATTTAGTTACTGTTTTCTTACAGAAACCCCACTCACCTAGCTCTCTGTTATCTGCTAAACTGTAACTGTTACCATTTGGCTCACTGGATAAGAACAGTTGCACAGCTCTGCTGTTGTGAACTGACTTTAAAGCAGTGCATATGCTAGATCTATGGGCTCAGCTACATCACTGTCACATGAGACAGGGTGCATTGTAGGAGCAAGAAAGGCACTAAACCTATTTGAAATGGAGATCCCCAGGGGGCGTGAAACTACTATAAAGCTAGCAAATTAATTTAGAAAAAACTGCTAACAGCAGACAGAGGGAAGTACACTCTAGCACTTTATATATAAATCAGAACACTCTGCACAACACATGTTTTTTTCAAATTCTGGGTGGGCTACTCCTTTAAACATAACATCAAATGAACCTGAGAAAATTGCTACTTTATATTATGTTGTTTCTGAAATTTTATCTGCATGTTTGGAATTGTATTTTATCTGAATGTAATAGTGTATAGTGGAACATTGTTGTTCACTGAAATCTAGCGCTCTCAAAATGTTATTCTGCTCCACTAGTGACATCCGTAGTGCAGCAGAACCAAAAAGTGAAGTCCGCAGGACAGCAGAATGACTTTTCCTTCTGCTGCAGTGCGGACGTCACACATGGTGTCCTCGAGCAGCAATCTGACAGTTAGTCTTATTTTAAAAAGAAAGATGTAGTTTTTTTTTTTTTTTGAGGCAACGACATTCCACTATACACTATACAGAACAGTGCATGCATACCATTTAATGGCAGGTCTGTTCTTTCACCTCATTGGTACTATGATGACTGATTATCTCTCGAGCTGTGCTCTCAAGGTAATCTGTTGTCATAGTACCAACTCAGTGAAAGAAAAGCCCTGTTGTTAATTGGTACTCATGCACTATCCTATATATAGAAAGCATTTGAATGCCTATCTTTTAGGTTTTTATCTGTAATATATTGTAATGACTTTTGCTGATCAATAAATTTTTCTTAACTAGTCATAAATTGTACAGACTGAAAAACATGAAAGCATAAACAAGGTATTAGGTACAGGTGCAATTATGTGTGAAATTAAGTTACTTCTACGACTTCTTTTTTTCCACCAAGAGTTTTTTTCCTACTTGGCAGACCTGGGTGGCTGCCAGCCCTGTCCCTGTGCCTGATGGTCATCCTTACCTCTCCTGGTCTAGGATCTGGTCCACTGCAGATTTCCCTTGACAAAGGGGTGGTGGTGACCCCCAAACAGACATATCCAGATCAGCTGTGGGGCCAGAGCAGCTGGATGGATCACTGGGACACAGGCAGTGTTGCGGCTCAGGCCCCCAGATTTTCCACTCCTCTCATCTGCCTTCCATACTGTGATGCTAGCATGTGTGCATGGAGCCTCAATCATCGTTCATCACTGTCATAGGGTGTGGGACATTCAAAGCATTAGACACCGGCAGACAATCTGGTACATAAAAAGTGCCAGGATGGGATTCGATTTATGGTTCACCTAAAAGATGAGAAATTAAATATTTACAAAAATGAAGGTTAGTTTTTCCAATGAATAAATAAACAAAATCACTGCTGTAACAGCAGGATCACCAGGTGTTTTTCAACCTGCTCAAGTGGTATTGTGAGCCCACTCTCACATGAGGCCTTACGCCTTTCACAGTCAGCCTCCAGCTGCCCCCCCCATCTCAAGTCTACCCTCAGTAACAGGCTTTTATGTACTATTGGAGGGATGACATCACATTCTTTGGATCTGCCCACATTATGCCCCTTAAGTTAGAAGGTATCCCTCTGAGGCTCATAACACAGCCTACACAATGTGTAATTTCTAAACCTTGGTTAACAGAGGGTCCTACATATATAAAAATATTACATCTCTTGCATGGATAGCCAGATTTACCATCACCAGGAGCTTAATTACTTTTAGCTCCTCCTCTAGGTAGTGACCTCCAATTTTATTTTAGCATGAAACAGGCCATTAGAGGCCATTGTCTCTCTATGGAACTGATTCAGTCAAAGGAGCTCTTCTACAAGCAGGTCTCGCTGTATGTATTTCATATTTTATTTCAGCAAGTGTCTCCAGTAAAACATATGTAAGCCCATATGTATTTATTTGCTGTTATACAAAACAAAACAGCAGGGTACCTAGTACAGAGTACCTAGTACAGAGCTGAAAAGCTAGCTCTCTTGTGTTGTGTGACAGCTGCAATTTCAAGCCATCAGCTAACTTTCATTTTGGCCATATATTTACACAAGGGCTTCAGGGCACAATTCTGATTATGAGGAGGCTTTCCTGTCCCTTTAAAGTCTGACATTTACATTGTGCATCAGAACAGCAGTTTGAGCCGGCCCAGTGGCGCTGAGGGTTGAGGTGCTGGACGCCACACCGCGCGCTACGCCGGCGGCCCGGGTTCAGGAACGGACTCGGGTGGCCAGGGGTCGGTGGGGAGAGGGAAGATCGAGCACCCCAACGGATGCTCTCCTCCCTCGGGGGCGGGTTACTAAGAGCACTCTGCATCCCTTCCATAGCCAGTGGAAGCACCGGCATTGGGAAGGGATGGAGGTGGCTTCACTCGTCGGAGCCAGGAAGGGGGGACGTCACGGCGCATGAGGGTATGCATGCGTCAGCACGCTACCACTCAGGATGTACGTCCCAAGCGCTGACGTCCCAGGGGGAGTGGAATGTAAGGGGAGAATACAGGAAAAACCCCTCCGGCAGCCCTAGATGAAGGCCGCTCCAGGTCCACCCGGGCCACCTACAGGACAGACCCCACTGTGCGAGGTGAGGATGAGGAGGCACTCTAGGGGCAGATCCCTAAGGTAGGTGAATTGGGGGACATCAGCGGACGAAAGGAGTGGGCACCAGAGGTAGGCAGGAGGATAAATAAGAAAGTATAAAAAAAAAAGAACAGCAGTTTGTACAAGTAATAAGCTTTTTGGTAAGCCCTTTTTTCATTTAATTTATTGTGTGTTGTATTTATTTCTCACACTAGAGGACACACCATGTATGATTTAAGGACTGCCCTGTCCCATTTTTCAACATCTTTTGTTGCCTTAAATTGATGTATTTAGGAGCTAGCCCACTCCTACACTTATTTATTTGAGGCAGTTCTTTATCTTCTTAGGGACCCTATTGTCCTTTGTCCACTGAAGCACTCGTCCCTGAGCTCAGGGCACATTGCCAGTGGGACAGCTGAAAGGAAACATTATCGCTGCCCCAATTAGAACTGCAGTACAGCAGTCCTCAGAGAGAGACCAGAGTGAGCGAGGAGGAAGCGCTTTCCTTTTGGCGCATTTTAAAGGGTCTCTCTCTTCTGCTGCAGAGTGCCTTTCTCTCCATCGCTCGGTTCACTTCCTATGTGAAGCAAGTGAACTGTAAAGCTAAACACTGTCATTTTGAATCATTTTGGGAGGTGGCTGAAATATCAATAAAAAGAACAAGTAACCTGAAATCTGCCTGTTCTGAATGCTGCTGCTGCTGCGTCAGTGAGATGTAAACATGTGAGGAGTAACCTTGCTCCTATTTGCTCTCTCTAGGGATTCCCACATTTGTATTTACTTATTTATTGTTTATTTATAACACAGCAAGGCAAAAGGGATATTGCATTGTCACAGAGCAGCACCAAAAGGGCAAGTACTAGCCACTCCATTTTTCCATAACACAGCAGCCTGGTCTGGCTGCCTAGAATCCCCTGTCCTCTCCATGGCTTGGCTGGCCAACATAATTATTTTTACTTCAACTTATGCCAGCAGCTGGGAGGTCTTTCTTTTGAGAGAAAAGGAGGAAGGGGGTTATACCGCTCCTGCTGCGTGGTGGCAAGAGAAAAGAAAAGAAAACACTTCAATGGCAGAGAAGGCCATGGAGCAGTGACAGGTTAGGCAAAAACATATTACAGAGTTGCTGCTCCATTTGTATTACTCTATTTCTCCATTCATACGCACTGAATGCATTTTATTTTCCTTTTTTGTTTTCTATTGTTATTACTGCAATTTAAAGGCACAGATCCACTTAATTTACTATCACTTTAAATCATTCATTGCTTTTCAAACAATTTATAGGGGGGGCAAGGGACCCTTGTCTTCCTACTGGGGCACCCACACCTGACAGAGGTCACCCTGTCACAATCATCATATCCCTGCCCTTCAAGTCACTCAAAACTGCACTTCCAAAAGGCCTCCACCTGGTGGCAGTCATGGGATGAAATGGCTTGAGCACCCCCCCAAGAGAAGACAGCTGACCCTGGGACCCTGGATCCTCTCCCACCATGCTCACCTCTGGCCATCCATGTTCATTTCTGAACATGGGTTTGCCGGCATGGTAGGAGGTAAGGGGTTCAATACCTCACCCCTCTGTGGCTTCAGGACAGCTTCTGTAACTCCCTTTTGTCGTGTTTGTCTTTTTTATGTTCCATGAACAAAAACAAATAATAGATCATCATAAATGTATATACATATCAACTTTTGGAGCAAAAGTACAGAACATAACATCCTTCCCTTATTTGTTGTTGCTCAGACTGCCACCACTAACAATGATTATGAAATGGGTAGAAAGAATGCTGAATTCTGATTGGCCAAGAGCTGCAGTCAGCAGGGCCATTATCACAGCACTACAGCCCATCTGAAAGTATTATCTTTAAAAATATATTACATTTACTAAAAATGACCCATTTCATAATCGCAATAAGATTCTCCGTGGGGTGTGTTATGGTGGGCTTACAGCCTTTCTCAGATGGTGGAAGCCCTCTGTTATGCCCTCAGCTTCAACCCACGCAGAGGTGTGCCGTTATCCTACCATAACACACACCTGTCATGTCTTTCTGCTTAACTGTAGCACAGCTCTTCAATTGCTCCTTGTCTGTACCTTTAAACAAAGACATAAAAGGAGAGGAACAAATAAATCTGAGACAACATACATAGGTAAAGTTATTCCATACTGTGTAATCTGAGTCGTTATATTTTGTTGGGACACAAAAGGTATGGCACCAGAAACAGTGTAAAAAAGAGTTTATTAAATCCAGATACTTACAGTGCTGTGCAGTAAAGTGCAAAATAAAAAAAACAATGCCGGCAAGGGTACAGACTTGACCTGGATTTGCCATGCAGGGCTTTCTTAGGGGACTAAGGGGTTAGTGCTAACCAGTATGCTGAAATAGTACTCCAGCCAAGTCACATGGTGCAAGACAAAAAGTGATTTAAAGGCCCAAATGCCAATATAAAGTGCTACATATATAAATACTAAACATGTATAATACTAGATGCATACCAGAATAAAAAAAAGGGCTTACTGTATGTCAGAGTTAGATCTAGTACTCGTGGATTCTAACTAAGTGTCAAACATTTCTAACAATGCATTATTAATGACAAAGTGTTTGGATATTAGACTCCTGATTGTAACGTAATTGACACTCATAAAATGTATGTGATGTTTTTCTTTCTAAATTCAAAAAGACAAATCCACGCGGCATAGCAGTAGGTACAACAATTAAGGGAAAACAGCAATTTTTTTTTTACTTCTAACAAGTTTTTAGCAAACTCAGTTGTCTATAAAAATTAAATAAAATTTTACTTGATTTTTTCTAGAGTTAAGAAGGTGCTGCCCCCTTACGGCAGGCCACTCTATTCCACTCCGAACTGTGTTAATGGTATGAAGTGCGGCTGTACAAATATCCAGTGTCGATGGTATCTAGGATACAGAGGAATACATCACAGAAAAAAAACACTGTCAGTAACAAGGAAAAACTAGAAATCAAATCAAAAGTAATAATGAACCTAAGATACCGTTTCCGTTATGTAATATCCTGGTTTATTACATCTCTTTTGTTTATTATGGGCATGACTTCTAATCTTCCATAAAGATGTGGGGAATATGTCCCCAGCTAGAAAATCCACAGGGCTTCCCTTTCCAAAACCAGGGATTTCAAATCACCGCCCCATTTCCTCAAGCTGGCTCTCCCCAAGCCACAAAATGTGAAACTATGTTCATATTTATTTGTAGCCTGCATCACATGGGAGGCTAGTGCATTTTTAGGATCCCCACATTCTATAGCATGCATGTGTTCACCTACTTATACTTTCAGAGCCCTTGTGGTTTTGCCCACATAAAATGCTGAACAACTACACTTTGCCAGATACACTACATTTGTTGTATCACAATTAATGAAACTACGAATAGTGAACAGCCTGTTTGAGCTTATATGGCACAGTTCTGCAGTAGAAGTGGCTTCCCTTTTGTTTGATATGCCTGATTTTTGGGGGAGTTAGCTCTCTGCATGGTCTGATATGGCCAGACCATTTTGTTTGGGACCCTGTGGTCCTTCAGTCTTTCACGCACTTTAACAGTGCTTGTGTAGTGGTGCAGTAGTGCTTTTTAGTAAAATTATTTTTGAGCACTGCCCTTTGAAAATTAATTTAGTTTAACATTTGCCAGAGGACCCCTGTACGAGAACGGCTATGCAAGTCTCACGTCTTCATATCAACCTGGAAGTGCAGCTGTCTTAGTGGTGACTTGGAAATCTTCCTCTTTTTTTTTTCCCATGCCATGGAATAAGTTTGGGGATGTCAGATGAGCCAATCAGACCACAGCTGGAATAAGGAAAAGGTTTACAGGGTTCAGTATTTGAAGAAAGGGGTGAATCGGCACTTTTTACAGAAATGAAGGCATGGATAACTAGTGACATAAGTGAACAAAGTAACTGACTTACAAGAGAGGCATCAAACACTGAAATAGTCTTCTTTGAATTAGAAAATGTTTCCCTTAAGACCAGATTCCATTTCTTGCATAAAACCTACTTGGAGGCTAGTTTAAACATAGGAACATAGAAACATAGACTTTGATGGCAGATAGGGACCGCTTGGCCCACCCAGTCTACCCATTTCCCTACTTATTGGATGGGCTGCAGATTCTAGTTAACCAACAGCCTACTTCCTCCTACCCCCTCCAGTATAATTGCCTTATGTCTGTACCATGCAAGTTTGAATTCTCCCACTGTTTTAGACCCCACAACCTCCACAGAAAGTTGGTTCCATGTGTCCACCACTTTATCCATGAAAGAATATTTCTCATGTTGACCCTGACCCGTCCCCCATCTTTGAATTGTGCTCTTTTGTTTTGCTCATTTCTTTTTCTGAAATAAGCTACCCTCCTGGACTTTGTTGATTCCTTGAGGTACTTGAAAGTTTCTATTATGTCCCACCTGTCCCTTCTTCTTCTTTCATCAAGGGTATACATATTAAGCTCTCTCAGTCTCTCTTCCTATGGTTTCTGATGCAAACCCTGCACCATTGTACGTGCCCTCCTCTGGACTGCCTCCATCCTGTCTATGCCTTTGCAGAGATAGGGTCTCCAAAACTGCACGCAATACTCCAGATTGGGTCTCACCAACTGTCTGTACAGAGGGATAACCACTTCCCTTTTTCTAGTGCACCCCTTTATGGCGACACTCCGATGGTGAAACAGGAAAAAAAGACCATTATGGCGATATTCGCAATTATGGTTCTTTTTCCCTGTTTCTCCTTCCCCCAGTGTTCTGCCCCCTCCCCAGACCAACTCCGACGTGGAGTTGGAATCTTAAAGTCTCGGGGGTGCAGGGGGGGTGCAGCACCCCACAGAAAATACCCACAGAACAGGTGGCACAATACCTGCATCGGTATTGTGCCATCACTGTGGGGGAGGTCAGCATTGTCGCTGCTGACATCACTTGGTGCTTCCCCCTTTTTATACTTGTGATGCCTCTCCCTATGCATCCCAGTACCCCACCAGCTCTCCTTACTGCCTTCTCACATTGCTTGCCCACCTTTAGGTCATCTGATATGACTACCACCAGGTTCCTTTCCATTTTTGATGTTGTTAGTACCTCTCCCACCATTGTGTACTCTTCTCCTGGGTTTTTGTTTCCCAGGTGCATTACTTTACACTTCTTTGCATTAAATTTAAGTTGCCATGTGTCTGACCATTCCTCCAACCTTGCCAATTCCCTTCTCATCCTCCCCCCTTGTGTATCAACTCTGTTACAGATCTTTGTGCCACCTGCAAAGAGGCATACCTTTCCTTCCAGACCCTCTGCAATGTCACCTATAAAGACATTAAAAAGGATTGGACCCAGTACTGAACCCTGAGGTACTCCACTAGTAACCCCCCTTTCTTCGGAGTGAGTTCCATTTACTATTACCTTCTGTGTCCTGTTATGCAGCCAGTTTGCTACCCAGGCTACCACCCTGGGACCCACTCCCAGGCTGGCTAACTTGATTATTAATCTTTTGTGTGGGACTGTGTCAAATACCTTGCTAAAGTCTAGGTAGGCCATATCCACAGCCCCTCCCTGGTCTATTACTTTGGTCATCCACTAGAAGAAATCTATTAGATTCATCTAACATGACATTCCTACTATGAATCCATGCTGCCTTGGGTCCTGTGCCCCGCTGGCCTCTAGGTACTCAACAGTTCTTTCTTTCAGAAGTGAGTCCATCATTTTACGTACCACTGAGGTCAAACTAACAGGTCTGTAGTTTCCTTCTTCTGCCTTGCTCCCATGTTTGTGAAGGGGAATCACATCTGCCATCATCCAATGCTCAGGTACCACCCCATCCTCCCATGATTTGTTAAAAAGTGTTGTCAGTGGTGTCACTAGGTCCCCCCTTAGTTCTTTTAGGATACTGGGGTGAATCCCATCAGGCCCCATTGCTTTGTCCACATTGAGTTTTAGGATTAATTTCAGGACCCTTTCTTCTGTAAATGGACTGGTGTCAACCCCCCTGTCCAGAGTGCTTCTATTGTTTAGTGTAAGTCACTCCTCTTCTTCTTCTTTTGTGAATTCTGAGCAAAAGTATTCCTTCAGAATCTCTGCCTTTTCACTGTCTCCTCTGCCCACCTCCCCTCCTCTTTATTAATCTTGACTATCTCTCCCTTAACATTTCTTTGCTCCCTAATGTACCTATACAATGTTTTATCCCCCTTCTTAACTGAGTTGGCTATCTTTTCCTTGGTTTGGGCCTTTGCTATTCTGACTGCCTTCCCCACTTCCTTCAGCTTTAACTGATACAGTTCCCTGTCATGCTCCTTCTGTGATTCCTTATACTTCTTGAATGCTACCTGTTTCTCCTTAACATTCCCTGCCACCTCTTTTGAGAACCATAGTGTTTCTTTACTCCATTTTGTTTTCTTTATTTGTTTCGCATAAAGGTTTGTTGCCTGCATTAAGGCAGTTTTGATTTTTCTCCATTGTTCTTCCACCCTCCTTTCTTGCCATTTGCTAGTGCATTCCTTAAGTATTCACCCATTTTGCCAAAGTGAGCCTTTCTAAAGTCCAGTATCCTTGTTTTTGTATGGCTTGTCTCCATGGTTGTGTTTATTGTGAACCACACTGTATGGTGATCTCTTGTTCCCAGATGGCTACCCACTTCTAAATCTGTGATCCTCTCTCCTTTTAAGAATACCAGATCTAATATTGCTCCCTCCTGAGTGGGTTCCAACATTAGCTGTCTAAGGCATGCCCCATGTAGGGCATTGAGAATAACCGTGCTTTTGGATGTGACTGCAGTACATGTCATCCAGTTAACATCTGGCATATGCAGATCCCCCGTCAACAATAGCTCCCCTTTTTAAGCCGTTCTGAGAATGTCTTCTATCATTTCCTTGTCCATGCCCTCCCCCTGAGATGGGGGTCTGTATATAACCCCAATGCAGATTGTGATGCCACTCCCTGTCTCCAAGGTGACCCACAGTGCCTCTTGTCCTCCCCCTTTACCTTTCAGTTCTGTAGCTTTGATCCCTTCCCTTATGTAGAAAAGAAGAAGAATCCATATTTATACAGTGCTTTTTCATACACAGTGTAGCCCTAAGTGCTTTACAAGCAATGCTACACTGGTAGCGAAGTGACTGAATGTGTAGTGGTGGCCTTATCGCACATCAGCACCCACACACAGCCTTGACAATTGCATAAACCATTTTTTTTTTTTATGGGAAGGGGAATGTTTGCCAGGATACTGGAAATGTCCCCTACTCTTTGCAAAGAGTGCCCTGGGTTCTTTTACTGTCACCTGGATACCCACCAGGACAACCACCAGGATGGGTAGAAGAGACCTTGGTTTAACATCTCATCCAAAGGATGGCACACCCCAGCATTACAGCACCCCCCTAATACTGCACTCAGATGCCAGTGTTTTTAGGTGCGGGTTCAATCCTGGTGTGAGATGATAGCCCATGGCCTTCTGGTCCAGAGGCGGATGTGCTACCAACTGTGCCACACTAACACCTAGAGAGGTGTAGAGAGCTACTCCACCTCCTCTTTTACCCTCCCTGTCCCTTCTGTAGATTGTGTACCCTGGTATGTTGACATCCCAGTCATGGTTCTCCATGTACCATGTTTCTGTGACTGCCACAATATTCAAGTGTTCCTCTTCCATTAGGGCTACTAGCTCAGGAAGCTTGTTTCCCAGTCTATGGGCAATGGTACTCATTGCACACCATTTAGTGTTGGCATTATCCTTTTTTCCCCCATCCCGGCCCTTATTGCCTTTGTCTATTTTTCCATGTACCTCTGTCCTGCCCTCTGTCAAACTCTGTGCCTCAATGTTTACCTTACTACCTGCCTGTTTTGTGGGGGAGGCTTTAAATTTCCTGCTTCATATCAGCACCTCCCCCCCACCTTGGTTAGTTTAGCAGCTTGCCAAGGAAGCATTTAAACCTATCACCTAGCAGCTTGGTTCCCTTCCTGGACAGATGCAGACCATCATGCCAGTATAGACCTCATCTCTCCAGGTGGACCCCAGTCCCCAATGAAGCTAAAGCCCTGTGCTCTGCACCAGTTTTGCAATCATTCATTGAACTGCATGGTGTGCAGTACCCTAGCCTCACACATGCCATAGACCGGAAACACCTCTGAGAATGTTACTGTGCTTGCTACCTGTCTGACACCCCCCCAACTCCACAAACTCATCCTGCACTGCACTGATCTCATGCCCAGCTAGGTCATTTGTCCCTAGGTGGACAATGATATCTAGTTCCCTCTCCTGTGATGCTGCTTCTGCAATCCTGAGGATTCGCTTTCTGTCCCTCCAAGCCATGGCTCCAGGCAAGCTGGGAAAAATTCCAAGAGGACTTGGTGTTACCAAAAAGTTTGGCTATGGACAAGATAGGGAGTCTTATGTCAAGGATTGGGAAGCAGTTTTACAAATCGGTTCTGAAGCTTTAACTAGATGTGCCATTAAAGATCATAATAATCAGCAGCCCGATATTTTGAAGGATCTAAAGTCAAAAGAAGAAGCATTTGCACAGTTTATAGAATCTGAATTGTTTCCAATCCCAGAAAAGAAATTTAAGGATAAAATTGACAAACAGGATTCTAAACTTAAAGCACAAACGTTAATTAAATTCGAGTGGGATAGAAACGACTATGCAAAGGGTATAGTCTTCAACTGGAAAAGATTCCTAAGCACCAAGATATACATAGCAACAGAAATTCAAGGAGCAACAGAAATATACTCCCAATAATAAATGCAGTAAAAACAGGGCAACCAAATTCTATTCGTAAAGACAAGATACCGCTCCATCATTTACTCCAGCCAGTGGTTCAGACAGTGACCCTCTGATTTTTTTTTTTTGAAGAGAAAGAGTAGGAACAGGTGATAAGCCCATGGAGAAGTTCCAGAACTGTGAACTTCCAATCAATACCACCCACAAGAAGACCAGATGAAGTGGTAAGAGGTGGCTAAAATGTGAACATTCAAACAGGGAAGGTCAGAGGGAAGAAGAATTTGAAGCCACAGTAATTATAATAAACCTCTCCCAAAGAATCTTAACAGATGGAGAGTTAAGACTTTTACAGAAAGGACTTTCTTTTGTTCCAAGCTGTGCTTCCAACAGATTTGAACTTCAAGGTTTCAGTCTTCCTAAATCTAAATAATCTAAAGGCCTTCTGGAATAAGCACAGAAACGAGGTAGGACCCTCTAGCAATATGAGGAATGAGTTGAATTGTAATGTTTCAACACCATCAGAGGACATTTTGATATGTCTGGGCTTTTATTGGACAGCACTGCATGTGAAAGTTCATTAGGGGAGATGCTTCACCCACCATGGATGAACTGTTGGATTTATCCACTTATCCTTTGAAACAGAACCTGTGAAACTGGCACTGGAAAATATAAATGTGAAAGGAGAGGAAGAAATTTTGGTACACTATGAAGATGTTAGAAAGACCATTTTAAACCTCAATCCACCTCCAATCCCCATACAACAGCCATGTGGCAGCATTCAAAAGGGTCTGTGAGTATGAATTAAACCAACTTTTTCAAAACAAATGTAAATTTTCACAATAATTTGACTGTGGATGAAAGAGCTGCCTTGAAACACTTACAACATGACACCTCTATTATTATTCAAAAATGCAGATAAAGGAGGTTCCATTGTTATCCATGACATTGAACTGTATGTTATGGAATAAAATAGACAGGTAACTGGAACATTATGATACTTTAAAATCTGATCCATCTGTAGTATTCAAACAAAGAGTTATTGTGTTGTTGGACAGGCTTTAGATATTGGGATTTTTTTTTCACTTTATCTTTTATTGATGTTTTGAATATATAAAGAGGAACAAAACATACAATACATTTGAAGATATCATCCATTATAAAGAAACAGAACATCACATTATGCATAACAATATATGGGTTATAGAAATACTGAGGTCTCATTGCATGATTATTCTTAGATCAAACAAATGTGCAGGTGGATAATGGCGGGGTTAAAATCAAGCAGGGCAACTGTTAATTCAAAAAGATCCACCATATATAAAGTGAGTACTAGTAAATGCTTTAACCAGGATTTTAAGTAAAATGCATAAAGTGATATATAAGAGAATACAATCGGTGCTCAGTATTAGGAGGATAAGAGTAGAAATACAATGTATGAAAGGGAGATAGTAAAATGGGGGAATGAGAGGAATAATTAAAAAAGAATGAGAAAGGAGACAAGAGAGATATCTGTGTGTAGGAACAGAGATGACCCTAATCTAAAGTCGGTATAAAAAGGAAGACTTGAATACCCATAAATTAAGGTCTAGAGGAGCCAAAGGTTTTAATATACCTGAAATAGTCCTGCCAGCATTTATCATATACAGTGAGTCGGTCATGGATGACATGAGATAGTCGATCTAGGGATGCATACTGGGAAAGGTTTTGAAGGACATCTGAAAGGGTTTGGGATATAGGTTGATTTCCAATTCATTAGAATCAGGTGTTTAACAAGGAGAGATAGTATGTTTAGCAATCTAAATGTGCATGTGAGAAGGAAGGGTTACTTAAGATAAAGATACCTAACAGAAAAAAGTTTAGGGTCTAAGGAATATTTTGTCCAGTATCTCTAGTAGCCTATAAATAGACTTTGTGCCAAAGCTTATTGATGGGAGCACAAGACCACAAAATGTGAAGTAAATCCCCATGAGGTGAGTTACAGCACCAACAATTATTATTTAAAAGTCCCATGTGATGAAGTACAGCAGGAGTTCTGTACCATAAATGTAGGATTTTAATTTATATTAAGGAACTACGGGCATCTTTGAATGTATTATGGGACAGACGCCAGCAATTACACCACTGTGCATCTGTGCTATTATAGTTAAGTAGTGCACTCCATTTGTTTTTGGATAGAATAGAATGGTCAGGTAAATTGTCTATGGTATCCTTATAAATGGAGCAATATTGGGATTATTAACCAAGTCACTGTTAATTTTCAGACAGTTTTACATTCCATTAGGGTGTGTTTTATATTGATCCTAAGGTACCTAAAAGTCTAGTAGCACCCCAAGGTAGGCTGATAGTGTCGGGGATTGGGTGCCTTTTGAACTCCTATCACAGTTAATTGATGTCCATATTAAAGACCTTGTTTCCAAATTACCATCTTATCTAAAAGATACAACTCAAGTCTTATGTCTACTGGATGACTTACAGTTAGAAAAAGATTGGTACTTAGTGTCACTGGATAGTGAACCATTATATAATAACATACTTCATCAGGAGGGTATTCATGCCATGCAATTCTGGCTAGAGTCTCATACTGACTTTGAGATTGGCTTGATTGAGTTTCTGTGTGAAGGGGCAGATTGCTCCTAGAGTGCAACACCTTTCTGTTTCAGGGCACACACTATTTACAGATCAAAGATGTGGCTATGGGGGAAGCCTTTGCCCCAGTTATGCAAATTTGTACTTGGGGTATTGGGGGAAAAAACAAGTCTACTGCCTGGAGGTTAGCCCTGACCCACATAACCCCCCAACACTGTGCTGCCCCCCACCCTGAGGTTTGGGGAGCCCCCAGGTCCATTATCTGTCATGCCACCCAATCGCCTGTGCCAACCAGCCAACCCCACCAGGCCCCCAGGGGATTGCTTGACTGTTATGGGGCATGGGGCTCTGGGGGGCAGTTGAATGCAGGCCATGACTTGCAGCACCCAGGTCCATTGCACCATTCACATGGTGCAAGCCTGCAGCTGCCACAAGTCACAGGTCATAGGTGCCAGGAACCCAGCCTGTCTTGGAATAGGGTGCAGGGTCTCTGGTATAGCGCTGCATGGTGCAGCTTGCATACACCCACGAGTTGCACCATGTGACTTGGAATTGGGCCTCTTGTGTTTACTGCATAGTAGTAAACCCATATATGTGTTCAGTGCTGTTCTCCATTGTTCCTCCAAGATCAGGATCTCCCATATCCCTTTCCTACAGGAATTTAACAGTCCCTCTTAAGTCCGAGAACAAGCCCGACTCCTGGCACACCAATCCTGCCATTAACCCTTTAGGGATAACCTTGCCCATAATAATGAGCCTCCAGGGTTCCTAAGGCTGATGTGCCCCAGTGTTCTATCTCTACTTAACCCATATGCTCTTACCTGGAGTATGTATACCTGTGTGTTGTAGATGTTCTATATTGATCTTTTAGTTCTTCCAGTATTGTTATCACCACCTTTGGCACTTAGGTTACTAACCCCTATACCCTTCCTTCCTCTTTCCTGCTCTCCATATGTTACACATGCAAATGTTTGGGCAGCTCTGTGTTCTCTCTTTTGCTTTATTGTAATTGATTGCCTCCTGTTTTCAGTGTATGAAAATTGCTGTAACTGTTCAACAACTGCTAGTCTTTGACATTGTTCTACTGTATATATCTAAACCACTTGTTTGGGTTGTTTCCCCTGTATAGATCTTGTTTTTCTTAAACTCTGTTTTGTATTGCCATACCTTCTTGGTATCTCTTACACTGGACATTTGTGAAAATGGGCATTTTTGCTCACATACCTTCCAGTATACAAATAAAGACTGATTGACTGATTTATGCCCTCCCACATGTACAGACCCCTAAGGTTATGCACTCCATACCCCTCGCAGGACATGGACCCCACGTCCTCCAATCCCAGTAAGAAGGCCCAGTTCCCCACTGCTGGGCTAACCATATAAGCCTTTCTTCTGCCTCTCTTTTTTTTTATCAGTTCCCAGTGTCCAACACCCACTTCACCAGAGTGTTCCTGTTCAGCAAGCAACTGTTACTTTGTATTTATTTGTTTTATTTATTTTACCAGGAGAGACACACTAAGCTCACTCTGTTTCTCTGAGCACGTCAACTCATTAGTTCGAAGGTTTAACCAAAAATTAGGTGCTGCCTATAGATTCTGTTATTACCTTGGCCTGGAGGCCCAATTTGCCATCGTCCATGAAAATCTACTCCCAATCCTGGATTACTGCTCCCCCATCTATGCCAGGACATCCACTTCCCTTATGGCTAAACTCTCTTCTGCCTACAACAGTGCCTGTCATTTGGCCTTGCTGACCCCCTTCACTACACACCATTGTGTCCTTTACAATTCGCTAGGATAGCTTCCGCTGCAAGGCTGCTTCGACCTTGCCCTTTGTTGCGTGGTGGATTCTGCCACCTGTACTGGCCAGGAATCTCCCTTTGTAGCCCTCTTTAAGGTCCAAACTTTACACCGTGGCCTCTGCTCAAACAGCATGCCCCCTGTGAATATTCCCAAGGTATCCACCAATATGAACAGTAGAGCCTTGTCAGTGGCAGCCCCTATGCTGTGGAATAAATTGTCTGCAGAACTGTGTTCCATTGACACCCCCTGCCAGTTCAAATCTTGCTTCAAAGATTGTCTCCTGGAGGCTTCCTGCTGCTACTGCTTTCCTGGGTAGTCCTTCTTTTTCCCACATGTCCTTACCACATGAGTTTCATGCCTATACATTTCTCTTTTTTCCAGTTAAAAGTTTTATTGTTTCATCATATAACAAAAACAACATACATACATAAATTAGAGATAGACATTGAGTACAGTAGCTGGATTGTACCAACTAAGTAATGTTAACATTATAACCATAGTCCTATGAAAAACATATGTTAGAATCGCATACCGACAGTCAGAGTAAATTATTAACTAATCGTAGGATAGGCTTACCTATGCTGAGTGAAGACTACCTGGCCATGAGGAGGTACCACTGCTGAATAGTCAAGGCTTCATGAACTTCGGTAGATGTACCTTCCAATGGCTGACTCTAGAGGATACCTGAAAAATATACAGACAGGTACCACAGAGTAACTAAGAAGTCATGGCATTTATAGTAGGGTAGGACCAACCTATTAGACATACAAGAATTGACTTTAAGTGTGTATTTAAATAAAACATGACTGGCCATATTAAATTTAGCATATGGTACTCTGAAGAAACATTGGCCTGTCTCTAATGAAACAAAAGGAGAAAAAGAAACTATAAAGAAAATATAACCAGCAACAAACAAACTGTTACTATAAGATACTACGTCAACCTATAAGTAGGGCCTTAAGAATATCTAGATATCAGTATTACAGTTATATACAGGTAGATACTTAAGCAAAGACACTGGTATACAACAGATCCAATAGAAACTGGGACAATAGTTCAACCAACACCAGCTCTCTCAGTCAGCTATGCCATGTATTGGGACCAGCAAAGATGAAAAAATGGTAATTGTCCTCTGTCCAGGAAGGAGCGCCTATCCATTTCACAGACACTTGTAAGCATAGCTAGTATTTCTGACACATTAGGTATAGTGGTGCTTCTCCAGTTTTTAAGGAGAATTCATTTCATTTGCATACTAAGTAGCATTAGCCATCTAAGCTCATGGGATTTTAGGGTAGGAATGTCAGATTTCATGCCTAATAGTATAAGTGGGGCACTATGGGGAATATTACAATGCAAAATATTGCTTGCTATTTGCAAAGTGGATTTCCAAATTTCTGAGATCAGAGGGCATAGCCAAAGTATATGGTAGAGGTCACCCCCAGATGGTAACATCTCCAACAGTTGTCCTGGGGGAGAATTTTCATCATCTTAAGTACAGTGGGGGTTTTGTACCATGAGTGTAATATTTTGTTATGGATAAGTCTGCTACGGGTGTCAGTGTAAGCAGAGTGACCTACCTGCCAACATTGTCGCTCCATAATTGATATGTTTAAAACCTTCTCCCATTTGGACTTAGAGGAGAAATTAGGGGAGGGCTGAGAGTCCCTTAGTGAGGCATAGAGCTTACTGACCAGACCTTTTGGGGAGTTATGCCATGTGGATACTGGGGATGATAAATCAGTTGCAGGGTCTCCTTTTCGTAATATTTGTTTTAAGGCATCTCGGAGCTGAAGGAATTTCCAGAAGTCAGAAGTGGGTAGCTGCCATTTGTGCTGCAACTGCTGGAAGTTTTCTACTACTAAGGAGTTTTCCATTAATATATCTTTTAGAAGTAGGATACCTTTACCTTGCCATTTGGTCCAATTTAAAGGAGAAGTGTCTATTGTTATAACAGGGTTGTTCCGTAATGGGGAGTATAGCACAGGGAGATCAGTAATCTTTAATTTTTTATGAAGTATTCTTCAATATTTTATGGATGGGCCAATGGTGGGATGCGATAGGAGATCAGGACATGTCTTAAGCCATAACATGGTGGCTGCTGTAGGAGTGCCACTAATTGATTTCTCAAGCAAAAGCCACTGAGGGGAGTCTTTAGAAAGGGGGTGAAACCACTTGATAGTTTGGGAACATTGGAAAGTGATTTTATAACCCTCCATCCAAGGAAACCCCAGCCCTTTGCTGCCAATGTAATTAAAGTGTTCTTCCAAAACGGGGTTTGTCTTCACCTCATAGAAAGGAGCCAGTCATTTTGTCCATTTTGGAAAGCCAGGCTTTGGGAAGAAGAAGGGGAATATGCAATAGCAAATGAAAAAACCTAGGCGCAATAGTAATTTTAAAGGCTGAGATTTTCCCGGCCAGTGTAAGATTGAGGCGGGATATCCGGTCCAACTCTATTTTGCTTTTGGATATTAAAGGGCCTAGATTGTTATACCACTATTTTCCAAGATTTGCTCCTACCTTTATGTCCAGATACTGTAGGTAATATAATCCTGTGACCATTTTAAGCCAAAACTGGACATGCTGTGGGGGAGACAAACAGAGTTAAGCAGGAGACTCTCTGTTTTGGCTTAATTAACTTTAAGCCTGGAGATATTGGTAAATTGCTTTATTAGGGTGAGGAGAGGGGGGATATATTTGTAGCATCTCCCAGTACCACCAACAAGTCATCAGCATACATTAAGGTTGCGGCTGAAGACTGTCCTGACCCAATGCCTGTAATAAGAGTGTGCTGGTGAATGGCTGCAGCCATGGGTTCCACCGCTAAAAGGAAAAGTAGAGGGGAAAGAGGGCAGCCCTGTCTGGTTCCTCTATATAACTGAAATGCCTCTGACATAGTAGAATTGGTGAGTACTTTCACAAAGGGAGGCTGTATATAGGGTTATTATGGCAGTGATGAACCAGGGTCTAAATCCAAAGTGATGCAATACCTAATACAGATTGTCCCATTCAACCGAGTCAAAAGCCTTCTCAAAGTCAATCGCCAAAGATGCCACAGGTGTGGGTGCAACTTTTGCTAAATGTATAAGATTGAGGAGTGTTTGGAGATGGTCAGTACTATGCATGCCCTTCACAAAACCCACCTGTGAGGGATGTTTGAGGTGCGGAAGAATCGGATTTAGCCTATTAGCCAGCACTCTGGCATATACCTTACTATCACCATTGATCAGTGAGATGGGACGGTAGCTAGGCGCTTCCTATGGTTTGTCCCCTTTTTCGGGGAGGACAGTAATAGTGGCTTCACGAAGGGATAGTGGCAAAATGCCTTGGGCTTGTGATTCTATAAATATTTGACATAGTAGAGGGGAGATTAAAGAAGACAATGCTTGAAAACATTCCATAGGAAAACCATGACCTCCTGGTGCCTTCCCTTGTAAGTGCCATTAGAGCATTGGAGACTTCTTGAGATGAAAGGGTACATCTAAGATATCTTTCTGGAGAGGGATAGTTTAGGTAGTCCGATGGAGTGGAGGAAGGCTTGGGTTTGGTGGAATTATTTGATCTGGTCGATGAATACAAATGAGAGTAAAAAGAGGCCATAATTTAATTCACTTTTTGGGGGTTATTATAAATAATTCCAGTTTTAGAACGTTTTAGTCCAGCTATGTATCTGCAGGATTGCTGCTTACGTATTTGGTAGGCTAACACTCTACCTGCTTTGTCCCCCCCCCCCCAGTATTTATGACGTATTTTGAGTAAGGCAAGGTCAGCTTTCCTGGAAATCAGTTTGTTAATTTTTGTGCGCAGCTGCAAAACTCTTCTACTACATTAGGAGGACAGGGAGGGTTGGGACAGCTCCTGTTCTGCCACCAGTAGTTCACTTTCTAAACTAGAAAGTCTCTTCCCTACAACGCTTCCTATAGGTGGCATACCCACAATTTTTCCATGCATAGTTGCTTTGTAGGCCTCCCAGTAGTGGGGCAGAGGTCTCAGAGGTGGGGTTTTCTCGTATAAAAAGTTGTGTTTCAGCCTTTGCCCACTCTATAAATTTTGGGTCGTGCATAAGGAGAGGGTCTAGTCACCAAGATGAGGATTTAGGGGTGATAGGACCTCATTGCAGGATCAGTAGGACTGGGGCATGATCTGATATGGTAATGGGGAGAATGCCAATTTCTGAGGTACTGGGTGTAAGGCATTGGAATACAAGCCAGAGATCTAGCCTGCTGAAGGAGCCATGTACCCCCAAGTGGAAGGTGTAATCACACTGAGAAGGATGGGCCAGTCTCCAAATGTCCACTAACCGTGTTCAGAAATAAGGTCTTTTATAGCTTGGACTCCATGGATATGACATTCTTTCCCCCGGTCACTTCTATCCAACATGGGGACAAGGGTCAGATTAAAGTCTCCTCCCATCAATATTGGCATCTCCGATTTTGACATAGATCCCAATTTTACATTGAGGTCCACAAAAAAAGAGGGATTGTCCTCATTGGAGGCATATATATTTAGAGCTAAGATTTGGCCATGTGGCCTGTCTATTGTGGCTATCACCCACCTGCCCTGCGGATCTGCTTTACTATGAATAACTGTCCAGGGGAGAGCTGTGTGAATGAGTATGGCTACTCCTCTCTTTTTTGTTGGAGTACTTGCATGGATTTCGAGCCCCACCCAATCTTTAACCAAATATTTATGGTCATGTTTGGTTAACTTGGTTTCTTTGAGGAAGGCAATCTGAGTTTTTAATTTCTTTAAGTGTGTTAGGACTCACTTTCTTTTAGACGGAGAGTTGAGCCCCTGACATTCCAGGTTATCATGGAAGCTTCATCCATAGTCAGGATTAAAAGGAACAGATTAGCCAAATTAGTGTAATCTGTAACCTGGGAGGGATTACATCAGGGTTGGGGTAAGCATTGGGTCCTGTATACTGCCATAACATGGGGTCAGAACAGTTGGTTGAAACAGTAGAACTGTAAGGTTGCAAATTATTTACTGTAAGAGTCTGTAACACTATAATTAGTAAGGTTGACAACATTAACATAACAAACATCAGAATAACTAAACTATGTACATTGAGTGCATAACCTTGCACAATGGCTAAGGTGGAAACTTTTGGCCAAGGTAGTATTAACCCCGCAGGTCTATCCACCAAGCCAGTCCAGGGGAACGAGAGGAACATAGCCCAGAAAATGGTGGTCATTCCCAAAGTAGGGGATCTTCTTTCCCGGGGGTGGGCAGTTATGGGTCTGAGGAGATCATTCTCAAGTTCCTGTGCTAGGCTCAGCTAGAGGTGATCCTGACCCAAAGGCCCCAATAACATAGTAGGCCTGATACAGGTGGGAGTAATATTTATTTATTCACCAGGAGGCATACTGAGCAACAAAGCTCGATTCCAGATGCGACCTGGGGCCAGGCCGCAGTACATAACAAAACATTTGGGCAAACAGGCCCAGGACATAGCAATACATTTGTTCAATACAGTGCAGTACAATACAATAATTAGTTACAGGCAGAATTATACCTGGCAGCCATGGTCAGGAGTTACAGATAGAGACAAGTAAACAATTGGATAGTAGTTGTACACCCAAAAGAGTGGTGATAGAGTTAACTAGCAGGAGCAGTTGGAGGAGAAATGAGCCTGGAGTAATTGAGTACGGAGGTAGGGGTTGTTCTCGTGTCATATGGGGGTGGGTAGGGCGTTCCATAGCTGTGGGATACGGTATTTAAAAGCTGCCTGTCCCTTGGTGGAGTGCATGAGTAGAACATGGAATAGTCTGGGGTCTGTGCCTCTTAATGAGTACGCTGGGGAGGTTGTTGGGAAAGGTGGCTTCCAGGTAGGGAGGAGGGAGGAGAGGGACCAGTATTTGGCAGCGAACCTTGCGCAGTTAATTAATCTGTGATCTTGGAGGGATGGCAGGTTGAGGGAGCTATATAACATGCAGTGGTGAGTGGTTTGCGGGCAGTCTAGGATGAAGCGGCAGAAGGAGGGGAATAGGGTGTCTAGGCTTGCCACAGTGGTAGCCGGTGCGGTAGTGTATACTATGTCCCCATAGTAAAGGATGGGCAGTATCATTTTTTGTACAATGGCTAGTCTCATTTGCATGGAGAGGCAGTTCTTGTTACGGTAAAGTGCACCCAGTTTAGGTAGCAGCCTCTTGTGTAGGGAGTCAATGTGAGATGCAAAGTCTAAGTATTGGTCGAGCCAGATGCCTAAGTACCGATAACTAGTGCATTGCTCCAGTGGGGACCCTTCCAGTGTTATGAACGGGGAATGGGGGTTTGTCAGGAGAGTCTTTGTCGAGAGCCAAATGTGACCGACACTTTTTTTGGGATTTAGGAATAGCCGGTTAGTTCTGAACCATAGCTGGATGGCAGAGAAATCCTCCTGAAGGAGAGTGCCACGCTGCAAGCGGGAGGGTCCAACTCTGTGACAGGACTGTATTGTCCGCATACATTTGAATGGATGAGGGGAGCATACTGATGGGAGGTCATTTAAAAGATGGAGAAGAGTATGGGTCCTAATACTGACCCTTGGGGACACCAGATGTTACTGGGAGGGGTTTGATGTGTAGGAGGCAATTTTGACGTGCTTGTTTCCTCCTGCTAGGTAATCTGGAACCACTTGGCAGGCGGTAAGCCCCATGCTGGTAAGTCTAGAGATGAGTAGGGGGTGGGAGACGGTATTGAATGCCTTTGCAAGGTCTATAAAGATGGCCATGGTGGTGAGTCCCTTATCGATGCTGGCGAGAATGTCTCCGGGACGCGTAGTAGGGAGGCGACGGTTGAGTGGGTTTTGCGGAATCCGAATTGGTAAGGTGTGAAGAATGAGGAGGCATCCAAATAATGAGTCAGTTGTGACAAGACTAGTCGTTCCTGTAATTTGGCCAGTATAGGGAGCAGGGAGATAGGTCAGTAGTTGCCTGGTGAGGAGGGGTCACCTCCTTTGGGGAGGGGAATCACAGTGGCCAATTTCCAGGCCGTGGGCACCTTGCCCAGTGAGAAAGAGAGGTTGAGGAGGGTGGCCAGGGGGGAGGCTATAGCTGGGGCTGACAAGAATAGCATCTTGGCATCCAAGGATAACGGGCATTTGCCTTTGTTGGAGTTCAGAGCTCGCAGAAAGCGAAGGACTTCTGCTGGGGAAACTGGTTGGAATGTGAAGGGCAGGCCTGGGGTGAATGTAAGAGGGGACTGGGGGCAGTGTGATTGTGTCGGGGTGTGCTTATCCTGGAGGGAGGCTAGAAGGTTGTCTGCACAGCTGGAGAAGTGGGTGTTAAAGGCTTCAGCTACGCAGATGGGGTCTGAGATGAGGGTACCTTGTGTTAGTAGAGTTGGCGGAGGGGTTGGGTGGGGGAGAGCAGGGATTGAAGGATTTCCAAACTCTGTGGGGTGATTAGAGTTGTTACTGAATAACGATAGGAAGTAGCTTTTTTTGGCTTGGCAGATGATTTTTGTACAGGCATTACGACAGGAACGATAGATATTATGGGAGGCCTGGGTGCCCTGCTTCTTATGTGCTTTCCAGGCGTGGTCTCTGGCATGGCATAATCTGATTATGTCTGCTGAGATCCAAGGTAGATGAGTCCCTCTGACTCTTTTAGTAAGCAGGGGAGCGTGCTTGTCCCAAACTTTTAGGAATTTGGTTTTAAATGCCTCGAAGGCTTCGTCAATGGAGGATGCTTCGGTGATGCAGGACCAATTTATCCGGCGTAGGTCTGCCAGGAGAGCGTCAATGTCTAAGGAGTTATAGGACCATGTGCACAGTGTCTTGGGGGGGGCAGCGGGACTGTGTACCTTCCTGGTCATATAGATCATGTGATGATCGCTTAATGAATCAGGAAGCAGGCCTGCAGCCAGAATTCTTTGTGGATGTGAGATGAGAGCCCAGTCCAGTAGGGAGTGGTTGTTTGTCTTATGGTTGAGTCTGGTAGGCTCCTTTATGAGTTGCGTGAGGTTCAAGGCCTTAATCTTGGTCCTCACATGGGCTTTGTCATTGCCTAACCAGTTGGCATTATAATCACCTGTGGCGTAAAGTTCGCCCCCAGTGGCTAGGGATTGCAATGTAATGAGGTGGGAGAGACTATCATCAGTGGAGTACCGGGGCAGTATGAGCCTCCACATATATAGGGGTGGAATATGGTAGTATTATTTGATGAGTAAGAGTCGATGTTTGCTTGTATCAAAGGAGAGATGCAGAGCCTAAGAAATGGGGTTCCCTTGTCCATTTCATCAGTATGGCTATAGAGATTCAGAATGCAAGGGGCGTTACCCAATGAAAAATATCATATTTGTAGGTCCATGGGATAGATTGCCCCTATACACCCCCTTCCCTCCATAAAGAATCAGAAAATAAATTCAGGCAATTGCTAATTTGAGACCTTATGCTAGCACTAAAGAATAGACCCACTAGTACCATGCCCTTAAAAGAGATTGAGCAGTATGACCTATAAAGCTGGCAGTAACATATTACATAAAACATGAGATACAGAGATACACCTATCTAAGGTGGATCCAGATGTACTGCAGCCTGGAGCAAAGCAGCATCAGATGGCTCTTGATATGTCCAATCTATGGCAGTATTAATCGGAGGTGTGGCAAGCAAAGGCAAATTTGTAATGTCCACCTTAGTTGTGTTTTGCCTATGGTTAGTAGAGTCAGGCCCCGGTGTATCTTGCGTCATGTCTTCTTTCGGGGGCTGTACCAGTCGGTAGATTCGGTAATGTCTGATGGCATTAGAGGGGCAAAACGATTCAGTGTGCAGAATCAGGAAAGCAGGTCCACCAAGGCATCTGAAGTGACCGCTGCCGAATCCCCCATCCTTTCCCGAGGGTGATGCCGCTTCTGGTGCCTCCCCGATTGTTGCCACTTACGAGATCTGGCTGGGAGAGCCGTCAGTGAGCCCTGAAATTTAAAGCTGTCAGGCCTACTATCAGCATCAGACATAGGAATAACATTTGGTCTGGACTCATTATTAAAATCGAGTGGCTGCTGTTGTCTGGCTTTGTAGCGTGACTTCTGGACGGCATTGTGGCACTTTGTGGGTATTCAGATATCGGTTGAGGCTTTCTGGTGTAGAGAAGGACGTGTATGTGCCTTCAATTTCCAGATGCCTAACAGCAGGATATCTGAGCAAAAACTTTATGCCCCGACTATGCATCAGTTTTTTTGCCTCGTTGTATTTTTTTCCTTTTAGCCGCTAGTTCATGGGAGTAGTCCTGGAAAATGAGAACTCTGTGCTCTCTTCAAGATAGGGGGCCCAGATCTCGTGCCCTCACCGTAATCCACTCCTTGTCTGCAAAATTAAGAATGCCTGCCATTATTGGTCTGGGCCTTTCACCACTTTTGGGCATCAGGTTCAACGTTCTGTGGGCACGCTCTATAGTTAGCCAAGGGGGGACTTCCTGATGTAGCAGTTCTGGCAGGGCATCGTAGAGAAATCCAAGGAGCACCTTGTTCAGCTCTCTAGGTGAAACGATAAATAACAGACTGTTCCTACGGCTATGGTTTCTATGTCATCAAAGCTTACTTTGCAGGTAGTTTATCATTTATCCTGCTCCTGATAGTGGCGGAAAGGTTACGATAGCCTCAGCATTAAGATCTGCTTTCTTTTCTGTGCGGCTTGTCTTAACTTCTAGCTGTTGCAAAGCACTGGTGGTTTTATTTGAGGTGAGAATGACTTCAGACATTTTTTTGAGGAGGCAGTAAACATGTCATTCATTTGTTGCGTACTTGAAACTGCAGGGTCCTCGGAGTAATTGCGTAGCTCCATCTCGAACCTTGAATAGTTGAATCAGCTGATTAAAAAAAAACAAATCTAAGTAGATGATCATGATCCTGTCAGTTCTTAGCATAGATTCTGCTTTCCAGCGATGTAATTAAATTAGTAGGGCTGCAGAATACATGGAATAAAGCCCGAGGATTAAGAGAGCTCCCACTCTAGGCGGCCATCAAGATCGGAGTCAAGCCACGCCCCCTATACATCTCTCTTTATAAATCTGCCAATTCCCCTTCCTTTCTCACCCCTTCCCCTCTCCTTCCCTCTACTAGTCCTGCCTTATCCTTTTTGTGCTACTCCTGAGGGACATTGATTATATCCTATGCAACTTTCTGGATATAGATTTCATGTGTATATATTTCTGTTTATGTATATGCACATCAGACTTATGCACTATATCCCTTCGTATCATGTGGATTTATATATTTTGCTACCTTGTATCTTGTGTACTATTGTAGCCTTTTATTATTTGTTAGACTGTCTACTGTTCTTTGCATTGTTGTTTATGTTAACTCCATGCCACTGTACCCGGGTGCCAGAGGGCTCGCCAGGAGGAGGTAGTCTGAGCATCTGCCGGACTGCTGAACTCCTCCGGGGGAGGGGGGGTTCCTTGGCCTGGTGGTGGCCTGACCATTGGTGGATGCCAGAGGTATTGCAGCCCATGGCCTCCACCAAAGAGTGGGAGCACAATGGATGTCGATGCAAGCCGTGGTGTCACGTGGCACGTTGTGCTTGGGGGAGAACATATCAAAAAACACACCAATGTGAGGGCCCAATAGTGGTTCCTCCCATAGCCAGCCGCATCACTGAATGGATTCCTGATGAAGACTTGATCTCTTAGGGCAGGGTGAGGGCTCCTCTGCCACAGACCTCACCTGGAAGGTAAGCCAGCACTTCATGGGGAAGACTTGAGCAGAGGATGGGCTGAGCAGGAGTTAGGTACAGCACCTGGGGTGGGAAAACAGAAAAAAAAAAAATAACTCTGGGCTACTGTAATGTGGGCTGGTCATACCTGAAATTGGTCCCTGGGAACAGTGCCCCTACCTGGTTACCAAAGTCATAAATATATGAAATAAATAAAAAGCTGAAAGCTTGTTTACAGTTGCGACCTGGGAGTACAAGGAAGTTAAGTGACTTGCTCATGGTCACACAGTATGCAAGTGGGAGCTGTGGGATTCAAACCCAAGTCTCCAGGTTTGCAGCTCAGAGCCTTAAACCACTGTGCTATATTGCTTCCTATACCCTCTTACCCCCTGGATCTGAATGTCTGATAAAGGGGCTTGTTTTCCCTCTATATAACATCTGCTGCATCGAATGATGGTACTCATGATCTGTATCTGTATTAAGGAAGACATCATTGTTGGTGTGTATCCACGGGTGAGCAAGAGATCTGCCTGAAACACTGAACTACGTTTTTGTGAGAGAAGATTGCGGTGTAACAGTCTTAAAGGCTGCTGCTTGCTGTGAGAAAGTGTGATATTGCTGGAACTGCCCCCGTGAGTCATTGCACTAAATACTATCTGTTTCATGTATTTGAGTTCTGCAGATGGGACAATTCAAACTGCTGTGTTGGGAAGTGAGCGTCTGTTGCAGTCTGTCCTACGGTTGGTCACTCAGCACTTTATCTAGACATTGCTGGACTTAATAAGAAGGTGTCTGCAGTAATACTGTTTCAATTAATTGCCTGAGGCATTTGAACAACCATGCTGTGTAGGGGCTCGGCGGTAGGCCAATCGGTTGCGAGGTTGCCTCTAGAGGTGGAGCTTTGTCCCTTTAAAACAAGGAGCACTCACCACACAGTGCGAGCATGTGGTATGAGCATGAGTGGCTGCGCCACTCGGAGGAGAAATTGTACTTAGAAATTTGTAGTCATTTTGGCTGTAACATATGTATCAAAGGCTTAAAAGCATAGTGGGAATGTGCTTGGGGTGTTTGTTTTTATAAAAAAAATTGAGGTTGAGTGTCTATAATGAGGGTTGTAGTTAACATTGAAGGGTTTACATTTTAAAAAAGTATTGGTGACCTAGGCCTGAATATTAATTTATCGTATAGTGTGATTGGGGTTAAACATGGGTAAAATAATAGCTGCTCATGGGGTTTCACATACAAGACCATGGCTTGTTTGCCTGATGCTATGTGTCTGTTAGATTATAAAAGTATATTTCATAAGACAGGGGAACAAGAAACTTTGTTAACAGTGCAACATGTGGCAACTCTGGAAAGCAGTTCCTGGCCATTACTAATGGATTACATTAAAAGAGATATATCATTAACCAGGGACATACCAATTTTGCAGCAATTTGCACAGTTAATGTTGCCCTTATATTTGGAACACCAGATTCACAGTGTTTTAAAAATAAACATTGGGTTGGAAGTTGTTGTTTTTTTAAGGATGTATTATTCTGGAAAATCTGGGCTAAAAAGTAAATGGGTAAATCAACTGTTTGTTACCTTCTGCTTACTGTAATGTGGTGATATTAACCCAAACCCTTGACCTGAGCAGTTAAAAAATAAAAAATATTTTGTTTACTCATTCTAATGTTAGGAGTGTGTTGCCCAAGTTAGATTTAATTAGGGAATTTTCAAATGAGTTTACCCCTGATTTTATGGTATCTACGGAGACCTGGCTACATAATGGAATGGAAGATGCCAGTATTTTAATTAATATCTACAATATCTTCAGAGCAGATAGAAACGGGGGTGGAGGGAGTTAGTTTATGTCTTTGATAAATTTTCCCCTAAACAATTGTTTCTTGAAGTTTGTCCTGATATTTGTAAGTACATTGCTTTGGAAATTGGGTTTCCTGGTGGGAAACCATTGCTGCTTATGGGGATATATCACCCACTAGGAAACTCAAAAGTATAAAATGAAGCAACTTGCAACAGTTTTGGACTGTTGTCTGGACACTCATGAAGTTTACTTTAGTGGGATTTTAATGAGAATTGGTTGCAGGGTGGAGGCATGTGTTATAAGAAATGTAGCACTCTCCCTCAGTCTTGATCAATTGATTAGTGCTCCCACTAGGATAAATGTGAGGAGCCCTACAGATTCAACTTATTAGATTTGATATTGACAAATGCTCCTCACAGTTATACTGTGGGGCAAATCGAAGCTCTAAATAGTGACCATAATACAATTTTTTGTGTCAGAGGGAAGTGTCAAAGTCTAGCACAGGGTTTCTCAAATGGTGAGGAAAGCCTCCGTGGGGAGGCTCCAACCTCTTCCAGGGGAGTCCCAAGAAAGTCTGAAAAGGTAGTGTACTTAAATTTTGAGTTGTAGATATCTTGTCTGAAAGGATAAGGCAAACTGAAAGAGGATAACAGTAGGTGAATTTATATATTTACTTACAAATCAGGGACCGGGAAAGGCACACTGAGCCAAGGCTCATTTCAAGTGTACCTGGGGAAGGACAGGGAATGAATACAATTCAAAAGGTAACTACAAAGCAGACAAGTGAAACAAAATGAACAATAGTGCAAACAAATAGGAACCATGAACAAATAATGAGCAGTAACAATTGACCAATTAGACCGTGGCAGAACAACCCAAATATGAGGGTTAAGCAGATCAGGAAGGAGAAAATGATCCCTGAAAAGTTGTTTAAGAGCAAGGAAGAGAGAAAGAGGCAGATGTGGGAAGGAAGGTTATTCCAGATAGAGGGGCAACAGACAGAGAATGCAGTCTGACCATGAAGGCACTGTAACAAGGAGAAACAGTTGTTAGAGTCTCAAAACAGTGGTGCAAGTAGGCCTGACTGGGGTGGGGGGGGTTACAAGGTGAGGTTACAATAAGCTGAATAAAATGAGAGCAAACTACTAAAAGGAGTTTATTCCTGATGTACTGTGCAAAGCATGCTGTTTTTCTATGGGGAGGCTCAAGATTATTTCAAAATTTAGGGGAAGCTAAAGATCTTTGGCTTGTGGGAGGCTCACCATGACAAAGGCTGAGAACCAATGGTCTAACACAACCTAGGTTTATTTGTTTTGGGGGACAAAGAATTGTGATTATTGTTATTTGCTAGGGACTTGGGTGGTGTGATCTGGGATATACTTTTCTTATCTCAGACATTGAATTAGCCTGGGATTATTTTTGTCTGAATTAATGGGTATAATTGATTATCATTTGCCATTAAAGACAAAACAAAAAAATTAAACAGCTTTCAGACCCTGGTTTTCCTCTGTTTTAAGGAAACTTAAATTATAGAAGAAACAGGCATGAGAAAGGGCACATGCTACTGATAATAAACCTGATTGGGATTGTTATAGAAGACATAGAAATGTTTATGTTGCAGCAGTGAGGGAAACCAAGAGAAAGTTCTATAGTACTAAGCTAGAGACATCTGCAGGAGATCCAAGAGCCTTCTGGAAAATTGTTAAAGATTTAAATGACAGACTAAGGGGGCTTTGCATAATATTATGATCCATGTGCATGATGGGATTGGCTCTCCTGCCGATGTCTTCAATAATTACTTTGTTAAGGCTGGAAACTTTGCTGGGGATATTAGTACAGATGTAAACTATGTGAAGGATGTAGATGTTGAGTATTGTAGAGCTAGACCCTCTTTTCATTTAGGAAGATAGGAATATGAGGTCCTGGATCAGCTGTTAAGGTTGAAAACCAATAAGAGTAGTGGACTTAATGGCCTGACTCCCTTTCTTTTAAAGATCTCAGCTTTACAGATTGCTGCTCCATTGACTTACTTATTCAACTGGTCTATTAGAGAAGGAGTTGTACCTGGGGCTTGGAAGCTGGCCAGGGTTGTTCCAATATGTAAAGGGGCAGCCCTGACCAGCTGACAAATTATCATTAAATCTCTTTTTTGTCACAGGTTTCTAAGTTATTTGAGAGGCTGATGGCAGTTCAGTTAGTGGATTATCTGTCACAGAACAACCTGTATGACAGATATCAGTCAGGATTTTACAAGTCCCATGGAACGGTGGTCTCTGTGTCGAGGGTCTTGGATGATGTCAACAGATCAATGGAAAGAGGCCAGTTAACTGGTGCCATCTTTGTTGACCTCTTAAAGGCCTTCAACATGGTTGACCACCAAATACTGCTGTCTAGGCTGAGGGCTGTAGGGTTAGCTATATTTGCTGTGAGATGGGTTGCATCATATTTTTTGGGGGGGCTCTCAGGTAACAACTATAAATTATATTATTTTTGACCCCTTTCCAATTGTTCGAGGGGTACCACAGGGTTCGGTGTTAGGCCCCTTGTTGTTTCTATAATATTTAAATAAATTTGGGGACGAAGTTAATGGGTCGGCATACCATTTGTACAATAATATACTGTATACTTCTGGTAAGACCTACAAGAAATTGAGGTACATTTACAATCAAGTTTTAACACCATACAAGAATACTTTGTGAAATCCAAACTAAAACTTAATATACCTAAAACAAAGTGTATGATCTTGGGGTCTGCACCAAAATGAAAAAATTGCTTGGACTTGGTTATTATAGACTCAGGGGGAGTCAGACTTGAGCATGTTTCCCAGTATAAATATTTTGGGTACAGCGGCCTGGTGGCACTGAGGGTTGAGGTGCTGGATGCCACACTTCATACCATGCCAGCAACTCGGGTTCGGGAGCAGACTCGGGTCACTGGTGGATTGGCCGGGGGGAGAGAGGCTTGAGTGTCCCATGACAGGTCACCTTCTCTGGGGAGGTGGGAGACTGTTAACCGCTCACTTTCCTGACTCCAAGAAGAGGCTCAGAGTACTGCAAGCCCCAATGTTAGGGGATGGGCAGCCACTATACAGCTTGGACGTGGGTGCCTTGTGCCTTTACGTCAAGGGCCACATGCTGTAGGGAAGGAAAAAACCCTGCTGGCTCCAGGAAGATGGGCTTCCCAGTGCATGCCTCCAATGTACCCCACTCACTGGACTACCTCCTTGGACCGACAAAGGAAGGATGTCGGGTGTTGAAGCACCTTGTCCCCGCTTGGAAAACTGCAACACTGTGGGGATTGAGAGGTAAGTCTCAGCAGAAGTGTGAGGCAGGAGGATGACTTCTTGGATGCCTGAAGGGTCAGAGTTGGCAGGCAGTACTAGGGAAAAACAATAATTTAAAAAATATATATATATATATTTAGGGCACAAGATTGATACTTCAGTAATGGGTAATATCCATGTTGACAAACTCTTAGGGATTAAGTAAAAATAGGGTTGTTATATAGAAATAAAAACAACTTAGGAGCAGTTTGTTAAAGAAAATAATGAAACTCAAGTTTTCCGCTGATTGATTTTAGTGATGTTCTTTATGATCATGCTAGCCTGGCTAAATTACAAAAACTGGATGTTCTTTATAACAGGTTAGCAAGACTAATCCTCCAGTGCCCTAGGGATACCCTTCATTGTTTAATATTTGTGAAATTGGATTGGCTCTCCCTGGTGGATAGGAGGAAATTTCATATGGTAATGTTTGCATATAAGAGTATTCAGGGTGATATCCCAGATTATCTCTCTGAAAGACTGATAATTAGGGACTTAAAGCAGACTTTGGGAAAGCAGTAAATAGAGAATTGGTAGTACTTCTGTCAATTACTGATAGATCCAAATAATTTATTTAGCTATATGGTTCCCCTGCTATGGAATAGATTGCCAGCAATGTTCCAGTTAGTAAATGTAAAACCACCATCTATGAAAATTCCTAAACCATGGATGATTGATTTAGTAAAAACATAAACAAAGAGTTGTTGTACCCAAACTGGTTAGAATTATTTTAATATTTATGGGATTGATTGTAATTGTAATGTATTTTATGTCCTTGAAATCTTTTGTATTTTTGTATTTTGTATTGATGTTTTGTATGTATGTATTGCTGTAACTTATGTGTTATGCCATGGGTCACAATTTTAAATGAGTATTTTCTCAATGGTTAAACCCTTCAATAAAAATGAAATGCAATGAAATATGCTGATAGTCTCCCAGGGGTCTCCCCCTTCAAAAATTCTACCCTAGTTGTCTCTCCCCCTCTATGTATTAAATCCTATATATGCATACCTTGAATTGACAAGAAATACCCCTTCATGTGTGGGAAGTTAAGACCCCCCCTTCACTGTACTCCCTTTTAGTCTCTGTAGACTCATCCTAGGTCTCTTATTCTGCCATATTGTGACAGGGTGGAATAGGACCCTGTCCCAGTTGTTATGGAATGAGTTTAAATGCAGAGATCTGCTCTAGTCTCTCCTTTTCTGTCTCTTCTCTGTCTGGTTGTGCAACCACATTTTCCTGTGAGACCCAGGACTTGATCACCCCAACAGTCCCCAGGTCCTTGCATCTTACTGTTTCTCAGTCCTCCCTTGCTGTTCTATGTTTTTCCTCCCTTGCATATTTGCTGATATAAATATGCAAATCTTTATGTGGAAATATAATTGATATTGGGATCTCTTTGTTTAGAAAATATATAGTGTCGCTGTTAAAATGTATATAATTATAGTTTAAGATTATTGCAAAAAGCTATTGGAAACTCAAGAGGTTACCTGAGTGCAATTTTTAAGCCTTTTGCAGAAGAGCTGTGGAGAAGGGGCCTCAGCTCTGGGGCACTAACTGCACCTGCCAGAAATATACTAGAACACTTTAGAAAAAACAGGATGGTTACTAAGAAGGGAGGTTGGAAGAACTTATAAGAGAACTGAGCTGTAGTTGCTTGCAAAGAGAGACACAAATAATGAAAGAAAACTCAGATGGACTTTTTATGTTTATTTGGCCATTGTAAATAGTTAAACTGAACAAGTTTATATTTCTATGTTACTGCTAGCATAAATAAACATTTTGGGTGAATTCTACAGCTGTTCCTGGTTTTCCTATGCTTTCTGACCAGTGCCTCGACGACACATATAATCCCATTAAACTTCCTCTCCAAGTATTTTGTGTCTTCCATTGTAAAGTCCCTTTGGGAGCATCTGCATAACATAAAGAATATGAAGTAGGATATTCATTTTTAACAGATGTATCCATCCCATCCATGAAATGGGTAATGCCCTCCACCATTATATATCAGCTCCAATCTCCCATAACAGGGGTCCATAATTTAACCTATACAGTTTAGCTAAATCCCTAACTCAATACCCAACTAAGTGAGGTTATCTTTAACTTCCCTAAACTCCCATGTATTTTCCTGTATCCTACCCACCTGGTCTGCTATTTTAAGCATTTCAGATTCGGAGAGATTTAATTTATATCCTGAGAAGATTGCAAATTTCTTCACTACCTCCAATAGGGCTGGTATTTTTTGTGTTCAGTTCACTGAAAAATAGAAGGTCAACCACATGTAGTGTGATCTTGTGGTGGCCTCCAACTGGACTGTCTCTGATATGAAGGGCCAATGGCTCTATAGCCAGGGTGAACAGGAATAGGATAAAGAGGCACCTGCTTACGCCTATGTGCAACACAAAGGCATCTGAGTACCCTCCATTTACCAGAACCTGTGCACTTGGTACCTTATATAGCAGCCTTACCAGTTTTACATATGCATCCCCCAGCCCAAAGCTTCCCAGGACCTCAAACAGGTATGTCCACTTAACATGATCAAAGGCCATCTTGGCATCCATTGACAGTACTGCCACTTGTCCAGGATGCCAAATCCCCCAGTGAATCACATTAAGCATTGTGATTGGTTGGCATCCCATGGCACTCCAGACATTACCTCATGGGTTACAGCCCACCTGATAGGCTAATGATGCACATGACCCAGATCAGATTTCAAGTATATCCAGGTCCCAGGAACCCCTGCTCTCCAGTTGTAATTTGTGCATCCGAATAGGCAAGAAGCATCCAGAGAACCCCTGTCTGCTCTTTAAACTTCTAAGGTAGGAAATGTGTTTTTCCAAATAGCCTCATGTGCGTGATTGCAATGTAATAGTAATTTAATGTATTTTATTTGGATGTTGAATGAGTATATTGTAAGAAAGGAGCATCTTGGGCTCCAAAAGAAAAATACCAGCTCAATAAGCGTTTTGTAGTTAAACTGTACTGCAGGTTTTTTCCTCCTTTATAATTTGGATGTTGAATGAGTATATTGTAAGAAAGGAGCATCTTGGGCTCCAAAGAAAAATACCAGCTCAATAAGCGTTTTGTAGTTAAATTGTACTGCAGGTTTTTCCTCCTTTATAATCAACGATAAGTTTTTGTTGTTAAAATTGTACTGCAGGAGCTTTCCTCCTTTGTAATCAATTTGGTCTGGCTTTGTGGCGCCTCCATGACCTTTGTTTTCAATTCGAGCAGATCTCTCACGCTTGGGCACGCGCACACCCCAGGCCTTCCAGGCAGCATGCTCCCTGTCCTGTAAGCCACAGCGGCCTGCATGAGCTTTCCTACCAGGCTCTGCCTGTAAAATCCTCCATGAGTCGCCTCGCCCGGACTCCGCGGTCCTCTCTGAGGCCCTCCTCTCTCTCTCTCTCTGGGGCCTCCCCTACCTCCCAGACCCTCGATGCCCTGCCCAGGGCCTCCGGCACTCTCGGACACCGGCCACGCGGCGCCCCTTCTCCACCAGGCCTTGCCTGTGTCCTCCCCAGCAGTCGCCTCTCCTCCCAGCGACTCCAGCGGCCCTCCTGGGGCTGCTGCTCCTCCGAGGCCCTCACCCTCCCCAGGCTTCCTGGGCCTCCTGCAACCCTCGCGACCTCTCTCTCTCGTCTGGGCCATCTGCCCAGACGCATCCTGGCCCACTGACGCCTCCGCCCCGCGGGAGGAACGCTCTCCTCCCTCAGCCCTGCAGGCCTCTCCTTTATTGGCGCAGCCAACGCTAGGCCCGCCGGCGTGCTGCCTCCTCCTCTCTATTTCCCTTCAGCAGTCAGAGAGGAGGTTAACTAGCTCAGGCTCCGAACAAAAGAGCCACCGGTAGGCCAGACCTGGACTGTATCCCACAGTTTTCCCCTAAACGGCCGACGGCCTCAGGGGCATCCAGGCGTTTCCGGCGACATTCTCCAGCTCTCTCCTCGTTCATTCTCCTGGGGGGGTTGCTCCTGTGGCATGTTGACTAAACGGACAACAAATCATTTCCTCGTCGGCCATGCGACGCGATGCCATCTTCGGCCTCGGGGCAACGCCCTTCTTCCTTGGGGGAGATCCCCCACGCCTCAGGCCACATTTTCCTCAAGAGACTCAGATTGGCTCTCCCCAGCAACCAGCCGACTGGGGATTAAAAAAAAAAAAAGAGGCGGAATCATTCCATTCCAACTTGGGTCCCTCACACAGCGATCCCAGTAGGACACCTAAGCTCTTGCCGGGTACCTCCCATAGCGACCCTGGCAGGCTCCAGATTCTACCTCCCCCACTCAATGGCCGTGGCCCCCTCCCAGAGCGGGCCCCAGCTCTCCCTGAGCAGGAATCATCGGAGAGGGGGTAGGTAGGTAAGGATTCTTGAGAGAGGAGTCTCCGCCCATTCCTGGTCTGTCTAAGGGCCCTCACACAGCGCCCTTATCACAGCACCCTCCGGCTCCTTCCCTCCTCCCCGGCCCCCCTTCTCCCCCCCCGCACCCCGCCTGCCTGTGGGGCTCACCTTCTGGGGCATAAGGGGGAAAAGAGTTCCGGTGTCACCACTCTTCGCTCAGACCTCTCTCTTTATTTTTTCAGATGGTTAAGGCAAAGAAATGCACCACGTGCAGCGCCACCCTCCTCCCTCAAACCCCAGGCCCGCTCTGCGCAGCCTGCCTCATGGATGACGAGCTGTCTTCAATGGAAAGAACCCCTCCCCTAGCTCCTTCCCTTCCCAGCCCTAGCACCTCGACGTGGGTGGACCCGGGCTCTCTGCTGCTACAGAACCAACAAGCAGCGGTGGCCATGATGGAGAGTCAGCAGAACTTCATGCTGAAGATAATGGAAAAACTGGAGGCCCTCACCCAAAACAGATCGAGACCTCCCAGCACAGAGCCCCCTCGCGAGTGAGACCCTCCAGAGGAACCACAAGCCCCAGAGGACCCTCTCCCCAGAATTCCCTCGGATGGCAACCTGGAAGAAGGAGACACAGAGGACGAATTTGACGAGGAGGAGGAGGAGGAGCATGGCTTGGAGTCAGACACGGAGGACATCGATCAGCAGACAACTCCGTCCTTGATGTCAAAACTGTGTGCATTCGAGACCATCCCCGGCCTTATGAAAGTCATCAAGGCCACCATGGGCCTGTCCACGGAGGAGCAGGAAGGGGAGAAGACGGAATCGAAGCTAGATCCAATGATCCAGCTAAGGACCACCACCTCAGAGACCTTCCCGGTATGCCCGGCCATTGAGGAACTGATCCACACAGAATGGCAATCCACAGACCCGGGCAGAATGCCAAACCGAAGGAACTTACACAAGATGTACCCGGTTCAGGGAGACAAGTCAGACGCCTGGTGCAAGGCGCCCTCCATCGATCCCCAAGTGGAGGCTTTGAGTAAGAAAACTGTGCTACCATGCGGTACCATAGCCCTCAAGGATCCTACCGATAAAAGAATCGAAGATATGTTAAAGAGGACATTTGAAATTGAGGGCACCATGGCCAAGGTGATGATGGCGGCGATCTATACCTCTCGGGCCCAGATCCACTGGCTGGAGGAACTCCAGGAGCAAGCGAGTCCAAAGTCCAGGGAGGCGAACTTTTGGACTGCACCTCGCGCAGCCAAATACCTGGCAGACATGGCAGTGGACTCCTTACGCCTCAGGCCAGAGGCGGCGCAATCATAAATCGGGCCCGCAGAGCACTATGGCTCAAGCTCTGGGATGCCGATTCAGAATCTAAGACTCTACTTCAGAACTTACCCCTTAAAGGGGGTCATGTGTTTGGGGAAGGCCTCCAAAACTACTTAAAACAGAGGGAAGAGGGTAGGGACCTCCTAAGAAATTGCTCCAGACCCTCACATCTGCCTGCCGCTAGACGCAGGTTTCGTCCTGGGGCCAAGAACCAGACCCACAGGGACTCCTACCCGCAGAACCATTCCTTTCGGAGTAGGGTCTCCACCTCCTACCCCCGCACTCCCGCCTTCAACAACTACAAGTCGCCCTCCTTTAGAACCCGGGACAAAGGCCCGGAGGCCGTGGAAGAGGTTTCAGGGGAAAACAGTGACTCGGTCTCCCCGAGCCGCCCTCACCAGAACTCGTACCCCCCTGTCGGCCAGCGGCTAGCCCTGTTCGCCCATCGCTGGGTGTCCACCACGTCGGACAGGTGGGTCCGAGACGTGGTCTCCAGGGGATACACCATAGAGTTGACCAGTCCTTCAGTCCCTCATCGATTCGTCTCATCCCCGATCTCCAGAAGAAGAGCCTCTCCCCACCAGGTACAGGGGATCCTGGAAGAGCTGATCCAGAACAGGGCCATACAACCCGTCCCAGTTCAGGAACAAGGGGAAGGCATGTACTCCATCTTCTTCCAGGTGCCCAAGAAATCGGGAGAGCTGAGGCCCATCCTGGACCTCAAACGCCTGAACCGATACGTGACCCCACGTCGGTTCAAGATGGAGACCGTCCGGTCCACCCTCCAGGGGATCAGGGTAGGCGACTTCCTAACATCCATCGATCTAAAGGACGCCTACCTCCACGTACCCATCGTCAAGAGCCACAGAAGGTTCCTACGCTTCCACATCTTGGGACACCACTTTCAATACCAGGCGCTCCCATTTGGGCTGTCCTTGGCCCCCAGAGTCTTCACCAAGGTTTCCATCACCTTGGTGGCCAGACTCAGAGAACAAGGACTGGACATAGTACCGTATCTGGACGACTGGCTCATACGCGCCTGATCCGAGGATCAGGCACACGATCATACGGAACTCGCCGTACGGGCGCTCGAGGATCACGGTTGGGTTGTGAACAGAGAGAAGAGCCAGCTCCGTCCCACCCAAGAGATTGAGCATCTCGGGGCCATCATCAACTCAGCGGAGGGTTGGGCGAGACCGGCGCCAGCACGGATCCGCTGCCTCTGGAAGCTGGCCGGGAAATTAAGGACACGCTCCCACACTACGGTAGCGAAGGTGGCGAAACTCCTGGGATGCATGGCCTCCTGCATCGACCTCGTCCCTTGGGCCAGGTGGCATCGTCCACTCCAAAATTACATCCTGTGCCTGGAGCACCCAACGAGACCAACCTGCATTGCGTGGTTCAGTTACCCCCAGGTGAGATCCTCCCTGGGTGGTGGGTCACTCTGGGAAACCTGACGAGGGGAATTCCCCTGGAAGCCCCTTCCCCGATCCCCATCGAGACGGACGCGAGCCTCTCCGGCTGGGGAGCCTGTCTGGGGGACGAGTCAGCGCAGGGTACTTGGTCCCCAGTGGAGTCCCTACTCTCTATCAATGTTCTGGAAATGAGAGCAGTGTTCCATGCACTAAGGGCCTTCCACCACAGGGACAGTCGGTTCTGATCAAATCCGACAATCGAGTGACGGTGGCATACATCGCAAAACAAGGAGGTACCAGAAGCAGGGCCATGTCACGGGAAACCTCAAGGGTGATGATCTGGGCACAAACACACCTTTCACACCTGGGAGCAGTACATTTAGCGGGAAAACTGAACGTAAGGGCGGACTGGCTCAGCTGGCAACAGATCCACCCTGGAGAATGGCGCCTGCACCCGGACCTGTTTCAGGTAATCCAGGAGGCATGGGGACCGGTGTCTATGGACCTAATGGCATCCAGGGAAAGCACCCAGGTGGACCGGTATTTCTCCCGGTTCAGGGACACGCACTCTCAAGGCATGGACGCCCTGTCTCAGGCATGGTCACGGGACTACGCGTATGTGTTCCCCCACTCCCTCTCATCCCACAAGTCTTGGGGAAAATCCAGAAATCTCGAACCACCATCACCCTGGTGGCCCCCTACTAGCCTCGCAGATCTTGGTTCGTGGCAATCACAGAGATGTCGCTAGCCTGCCTTCGGTTACCAACCCGCCCAGACATGCTGACGCAGGGACCAGTACTACACCTGTCCCCTCGAACACTAAAGCTCACAGCCTGGCTCTGAGAGGGACGACCACGGCCACCGGTACCACGAGTCGGTCATAAGCACGCTCCTCCGATCGCGTCGAGCCTCCACTACCTCCACCTACGAGAGGCAATGGGCCATCTTCTCACAGTGGTGCCACCTTCGAGGATCGGTACCGGAACAAGCCGACCTCCCCACTATCCTCCTGTTCCTGCAACAAGGGTTGGACAAGGGGCTGGCACCCTCCTCGCTAAGGGTGCAACTGGCGGCCATCGGGGCGGCCAGAGGCCTCGTCGAGGGGCACCCACCGGGGGCACACCCAGATGCCATCCACTTCTTGAGGGCCGTGGACCTCATGCGACCCAGGTCTAGACCTAGTGTCGCGCCATGGGACCTACCCCTGGTATTGGACTCCCTAAGAGTGCAACCTTATGAACCTCTCGCCGAAGCAGACCTCCTCTGGGTAGGCCTGAAGGCTGCCTTTCTTGTGGCCATCTGCTCGGCCAGAAGAATAGGGGAACTCGGTGCCCTATCTTGCGCACCGCCCTACACCATCTTCACCCCCAAAGGGGTACGGCTCCGGACAGTACCGGCCTTCCAACCGAAGGTTCCGATGAGGTTCCATAGAGAACAGCCTATAGACCTACCCACCCTGCCTCGCACAGGCCCTCAAACCGAGAGCAGTACTCCCGACTCCCTGGACATGGGATCGGTCCTATCGATCTACCTGACCAGGACTCAATCTATCCGTAAGACGGAGAGACTCTTCATTGTCTCGAAGGGTCAATGGCAGGGGCTCACAGCCTCCCGAGACCACCATCGCAGGGTGGATCAGACGAATCGTCCTCCACACCTACACGGCAAAATGGCGGACCCCACCACAGGGGATCAGAGCTCACTCCACCAGGGCAGTATCCACCTCCTGGGCGGAACGAGCGTCGGTGTCATCCGAGGACATCTGTAGGGCAGCTACCTGGAGCTCCCTACATACCTTCACTAGGCACTACAGGCTGGAGCAACTCCAGGACTTCAGGCCAGCCTTCGCCTCCCATGTCCTAGCAGCGGCTCCATCTCTGGACCCTCAGTTCATCCAGATCCCACCCGGAGTTTAACTGCTTCTTATCTCCCATGAGGTAATGTCTGGAGTGCCATGGGATGCCAACCAATCACAATGGGTGTTTACTCACCTGGTAAAGGTGATTGTGTTGGTTGGCATCCATGGCACTCCAAGGCCCTCCCTCGGGGATGATCGGAGCGTCCCGCCAAAAAAAAAAAAAAAAAAACAGGAGGTCCCTACATCAGTCCTTCAGACCTCAATCCCGCTGCTAATTCAGTCGAACCACGGTTCGAAGTAGTGTGTACATAATAGGGAATAAACTCAGGCCTCTGGCCTTGTTGTTTTTTTATCATGTTGTTACAGACCTCATTCATTGCTAGTCTCTATTGTGTGTACTGTTCTTGTACTAACATCCTTCCTTTCAGCTATGGAAAATTCAAACTGGAGAGCAGGGGTTCCTGGGACCTGGATATACTTGAAATCTGATCTGGGTCATGTGCATCATTAGCCTATCAGGTGGGCTGTAACCCATGAGGTAATGTCTGGAGTGCCATGGATGCCAACCAACACAATCACCTTTACCAGGTGAGTAAACACCCATTTTTCTCATGTTGTGATATGAAAGGCATCACTGACCAAGTCCTGATTGATCTGGATGCACCAGCTGCAGCAACATCAGTTCCAGTCTCTGGGCCAAGATCTTTGCAAATATCTTTTTACACTGCAGTTAAGGAGGGAGGTGAGCCTATATGACACACAGTCTGTGGGGTCATTGCCTGACTTGGGCAATACACATATCAGAGCATGTAAACAAGGGATTTGAACATGTTCCTCTTCTACCGCATCACGTATCAAATCTGCCAAAGACCCAGCCAGCTCTCCTCCCAGCTTCTTATAATACTCCATGACATATCCATCCAGCCCCCGCATTTCCCTTTTTCATTTGGGCAATAGCGTTCCCTACTCTTCCCTTGCAACTTGTTCTCCAATTCTCTGTCTTTGCTCCTCTGACAGTTTTGGAATCCATAACCCCTCCAGGGATTCAGTGGCCAACTCTGCCATCCCACTACACTCTGCTTTATGCAATTGTTTATAGAATGAGGCAAACTCATTCCTATTCCTTACACTCAGGGTTTCCATCTGCCCCTGTTGATTCCTGATTGATGTTACCTCCATTAATCCCCTTCTGCCCCCTTGCCAGTTGCATTGATATGGTGCCTGGTCTGTTCCCCGATTCATATAGCCATTGCCTCACATAGAACAGTAATGTACTCACCTCCCCACTTAATAGCAAGTTTAGGCTCCCCTTGAAGCTCCAGCAATTCCCCTGACAACTGCTCCATTGAGGTTTTAGCCATCCGCCTTTCTACATCTTTTAATTGATCCTTTAAAGTTTGTTGCCTAACCCATCTCGGCTTCTTCTGATTTGCCACATAGCTCATTATCATGCCCATCATATATGCTGTACCTGCTTCCCAATAAACTCTTTTAAATAGGTGTTTATCACCTTATTTTCCTCACAGCTGCCCCTCTCAAACTGCCCCCCCAGCCCCTTCACTCCAGTACACTGGGATTTCAGAGCTCGCCCTGTCACTGGGTGCAGAGCCTGCAAGGGGTCATCATCATCCTGCACCTGTCAGGTGTTTTTCCTCCATTCTCATCCCTTCCTTATTGCTGAGGTGCATGTGCAGGATGCACACATGTGGAGGCATGCACGTGCCTGCAGAAGTCCCATACCACCCTACCTTTCATGGCACCCAGAGTCCCATACATCCACCAGGCCTCCACCTGGTGGCAGTCATTTGGCAGGAGTGCCAGTCCTCCCACCTCAGGAGAGGAGAACTGTCCTCTGGATGCTTGATCCTCGCCCTCCCTTGCCAACCCCTAATGGCCTGTGCTAATTCCCAAACATGGGTCGCTGGTGTGGCAGGAGGTGTGGCATCCAGCATCTTAACCCTCAGTGCCACCAGACCAGCCCTCAATAAACTACCTTTGATGGGGCTGTGGCTGCATAACCTTCATTGTAAAGACCCCATTGTTTCTCTAGGTATTCCTTGAATTTTTGTGAAGTAAGCAAATAGGTATGGAATCTCTATCTCAAATTCATCCCCCCTCTTTGAATAGTGTCTCAATAACTATTTCATGATCTGATATTTGTATGGGACTGTGGGATACATCTTGAATTCCTTTATAGCTGCCCCTTATACAATATGTGGTTCCATGAGGGTTCAAAAAATGTGAATTCTGTAGCCCCTGGGCTTTCCACCCTCCATGTGTTGACCAAATCCAGATGTACCACTTCCTGACTCCATTCACGCACAGTATGTCAGCCCACCCATTGACATATGTCTGCCCACACCCATGGAGTGATCCAGGCTGGGCTCCATCACACAATTAAAGTCCCCTCCCATATAAAGATTGTGGAATTGATCTCTGACCAAGATGTATATTAGGCTCTAATAAAAGTCCATATCAAAAGTAGAGGAACAGAAATGATTAACATATGTGCCCCGCTGCCCTGCACAAAAATATACTAACCTTACTGGGGTCTGACACCACTCTTTCTACAGTAAATGGAAGGTTTCTATGTGTGTGAATTATAAGAGGCAGCACAACATGCATCCTCCCATCCCCCCACCAACCTTTTATGTTCTCCTGTATTAAAGTGCATTTCCTGTATCACGGCCACTTGAACATGATGCTTCTTTAGTGCCTGTGGGACCTTTTTCCTCTTTACAGGGTTAGAAAATCACCTTATATTCCAGAAGGCAATTATTGTTTCAATATCCATATTCACAAATAGAATGTCTTGTGCTATTCTTTCCCATCCCTCCCATTTGTGAGAGTCCAGCCTTTTCAGGATATGATCAAAGTGTTAAAATACCTGAGGGGGGTAACTAAACCCAGCACTGAGGGGGTGTTTAAACTGAGGAGTGGAAGCGAGACAAGGGGGTATGGACTAAGGTTGGAAGGGGGATGTTTTCAGAGGGAAATAAGGAGGCACTACTTCACTGATGGGGTGGTGTCTAGCTGGAATGCGCTGCCAGAGGGGACGGTAACATGTAGGACAGTCAGAAGCTTTAAGAAGGAGTGGGAAAAGGAAGAAGAAGGGTCTGGGGGCAGGGTCTGTGATAGGCATGGGAGGAACAGAGGGGAAGGAGGCTGGGGCAGCTGCAATCTAGGGTGCTAACTGTACACTTGATCAGACTTTGATAGACCAATCAGTCTGTTCTGCTGGCAGATTCATATGTTTGTATGTTTGTAATAAGTCTACACACATGCACTTTACCATCTGCACAAAAGAAAATAACATATCCTCACATTGAGGCCTTGAAGTCCATCAGCACAAAAGAAAAGTCAGTGTCAGTGGCTCAGTAGGTAGCACATTCACCTCTAAGGCTGGGAGATCAGAGGGATGTGGGTTCAGTTCCTAAATCTGGCACTTTGGTTAATATCCCAATACTGACACTGTAGTGCACCATGGGGGGGGGATACTTCACTTCAGAGGTGCTGTCTTTCGGATGAGATGTTAAACTGAGGTCCCATCTGCCTGGATTGGTGATAGTTGCTGATTATCTGTTGTCTCTTGTACCGCTGTTTTTGTCCTCTATGTGACGAGGTACCTTTGTAAATGAGCCCCTGGCTCAAAGGTTGTTAAACTGATGTTAAAACAAATAAATAAATAATAGTTCAGGTGGATGTTAAAGATCCCATGGCACTTATCGAAAAGAGATGGGGAAGTTTGATTATTTTTTTTTTTACTTTCTATTTATCCACCTACGCCCCCCCCCCAGACCCTCCTATCTCTCTTGGATCCCCAAGTCTCTGCACCAGGCGTAAAGTCTGCCCCCTAGAGTGTGCTTCTGTGCTCCTAATTTGTCCTTTTTGGTCTCCTGATTAACCCCCCAGGCGGAGCAAGGAAGGTCCCAGACTTACCCTCCTCGTACCTCAGTGGGGCGCGTGCACACATCGGAGTCTGCCCTCACATCGTGGGGCAGAGCAGGGAGATCATTGCCAGGACTGTCTGGGGGTATTTTTCCACTGTTTCAGTCCCCTTTTGACGTTGGCGTGTAATGAGGACCATTGAGCTGACGCATGCTGAGGCGTGCATCCGCTCCTGTCCTCTACCAGTGTCAACCCCTTTGTTATCCCAGCCGCACCAGCACCCCTCAAGATCCCCAGGAGGTGGTGGTAAGGTGACGAGGCCAACTCCCCAACCCTACCCAGAGAAGGAGATTAAGCCATTGGGTGCTCGATCCTTCTCCCCTCAGCCAACCCCCGGTGACCCGAGTCCATTCCCGAACCTGGGTCACCAACATGGAGCGAGGTGTGGAATCCAGAACCTCAATCCTCAGCACCACTGGGCTGGCATGGGAAGTTTTATTATGATAACATCAAAAATCAAAATAATTACAAACACTGTTAAATCACACATAGTAAGGTACATATCAGAAAGTGCAAGAGAAAGAAAATAAGAGGGAAATCAAGTGACTGTTACTGTCATACATGTTCAATATAGTAAAAGAAAATCCCAAAACAGAAAAAATTAAAAAAATAACAAAGAAAAGGTTTGAACCCCCTTCCCCCCACACACACATACACACACACTCACTACATGAGATGGGGAATCTATAATTAATGTAGCATCAAAACAAAATATTTCTAAACAGTGTTAAATCACATGAAAATAAAATATAAATCAGAAAAAGGGAAGACAAAATAAGTATTACCATTCATACATTGTCTAAGTTGTACATCAAAACTATTTAGTGCAACTTATTAAAATCTTAGAGACAACTCCCAAACAAAGCTTATTCAAACATTACTTATATTTGATAAACATACCAAAACCCTTCCACCAGAGAGATACTTTTTTTGACGTATGAATAGATAAATCTTTTAAATAAACTTTCCGCACAGCTTGTTGAAATAAAATCATTACATTTTCATATGACATTTTCTTTTGTGACAGCACCCATTGGCATCTGGCTTGCCACAGAAAATATTTGAGACAACATAAAAAAATAATGAGCATATCCTGATGATAATGTGACCCCACTTGGGATAATTTCCCCTAGCATCTGAATATCTTATGTCAAACCTCTTAACCATCTTATTCCCCATCTGTTTGCTAAGAAAATCCATAAAGGTTTAGTATAAGAGCAAGAAAAAAGATAATGTCCTGTAGTTTCTTCCTGATTTATGCAGTCTGGATAAGGGCAAGTTGGTTCCTCCTTTGCTTTGTATTTGGCATTCCCTCTGATGTTGAATCTGCCACAGACAGAAAGCTATAACTGTCCCCACATATATAGGGGGATTCTCTTACTCGTTATTTGGGAGAAAATCAACTGGCTACTGGTTTGTGGACAGTTTTTAAAACAAGGTTCCACTGGAAAAAACATATTTATTACATGCTGATATAATTTTTTCCCAGAGTTTTGAATTATTTGTTGTGTAGTTATCCCCATTTTTGAATTTTGGAAGCCACATGCCTAAAATATTCTGGAACATGTAACAATTTAGATAGTTTTGGTAGAACTGTACACCATGCTTGAAAATATCTATCTAAAATCAACATATGTCATTTGTAATAGAGTGTATCCATGTACACTAGACCACATTTAACCATTTGAGACATGAACAGGGTGTGAAAAAATACCCCAGGATCAACCATTCCCAAAGCCCATTTCTCTGTTGGCAAACACATATAACACCTCTTCACGGGATTCAACTGATTTCCCCACAACATCTAAAATAACAAACTATAAAGTTTAGTATCCCATCTGCCTGGCAAATGATATATCATAGCAACATATAATACACAGGGAATAATAAATGTTTTGATGATGTGTATTTGTTTCAGTTTTGACATCTTCCAATGTATCCATCTGTCTCCTTTGTTTTCTACAGTTTGTAACACAGTTTTCCAATTTAAAAACGGAAGGTTTGGGGATCTAAAAAAGATACCTAGTATCTTTAAGGGTTCAGAGGAAATCTGAATTCCCCCTAAAACTACCACATCAGGAAGGCCTGAACCCATGAAAAGGCCTTTGCTCTTGTGCAAATTCAATTTTGAGTTAGACAAGGAGGAATACACATGTATTTCAGAAAAAAAGATGAAAGCTGTGTATGACCTGACAAAAAAAGGCAGATATCATCTGCATAAGCCTGTACATACAGTCTATCCATTATGCCTGATCCTGAAATTCCCATCCATTTGGGGTGTTCAAACAGCCTTCTAAGAAAGGGATCTAATGAGAAAATATACAGGAAAGGGTTTAGGGGGCAGCCTTGCCTAACGCCTGTATTAGTCTGGAACCTCTTAGTGATTTGTCCTCTAACTACTGGATGTACAATTGTAGAGGAGTATAATAATTATGAACATGAAAACATTCTTGAGGGAATACCATAAGTTTCAAGAGTGTGAAATAAAAAGAGACGGTATACATGATCGAAGGCTTTTTCTTGAGCTACTGAAATAATACACCCTAATTTACCAAATAGTGAGAGGTGTTCTATCATGTCACAAAGGATCATAAGTGTGCATTGAATTTTCTTACAAGGGAGCCCACAATATTGCTGTGGGGAGATAACCAGATTTGCATAATTCTTCAGTCTGTTATTTAAAATGTGAGTCAAAATGTTATAGTCTGCATTTAGTAGTGTGATAGGTCTCCAATTCTGGAGTAAGAATTTATCCCCTAATTGGAAAAAAAAAATCAATAGCCCTTCTGTAAAGGATGAATGCATTACCCCTGATATTAACAAGCATTTGTCACTGCCGAATGTTGTCTTCCTGGCATTGGTATTGGTAGTGCAGGCTTTAGAGAGACACACAATAGGAATGGTAGTGAAGTATAGAACAGATGTCAACACCACCCCACCCTGTAGAGAGTGACAGGCACTGGGGTGTGCCTTTGGGTTGCTGGCCATAACGCTCATGCCATTTCACCTAACCCTACCCTGCAGACTCTGATAAGTGTAGTGTTGTTCCTTGGGGTCATCAGGCCTTACGCTCACCCCATTTCATAAAGAAGTATGTTGAGATGGGTGCAGCATAGGAAAATAGGCTGAACTTTGAGGGCTGAATAGTCCAAGGCACACCTGGACGGCTGTCAGTGGCTGCAGGGTGGGGGTGGAGGTGCAATGGCATGAGCATTACAGCCAACAATCCAAAGGCACACCCTGACATGTGTTAGTCTGTATAGGGTGGGACTTTATGGTTAGAAACCCTAACACCCTAGGTGTTTATTGGCATTTGCACTCCAAATTTTCAACATGGCCTTTTTGTGACCCCACGTCATTATGTATGTGGGACCTCTGCTATTGCTGTGATTTTGTTAATGTGTCCCGAACGTTGATTTCCCACAGTGACCGTACCATTCTGAACCATGTAAAAATGTCAGCTGTACCATTCATAAGGAGCTGTGAAGAGATGGCAATGTTGAAAATCTGGAGTGAAAATATTAAAAATTCTTGAAGTTCTGGCGACCCGGGTTCAGGAACAGATCCAGGTCGTCGGAGAGCCGGCCTGGGGGAGTAGGATTGATCGTCCGCTGGGCAGCTCTCCTTCTCCGGGGGGAGGGTGTGGGTAGTGCTCGGGTGCTGGGACTCCTGGCGGGAGGCGGGATTCTCATGCAACCGGCAGCTTGACGTGGGGGGAGGAGGAGGCGGGGCAGGCGCTGCGTCGTGCCGTCCGCCTCCCTCTAGGGAGAAAATGGAAAAAAAAAAGAAAGCGGGCAGGACCACGCTGGATGAAGCCCTCCCTGGAGATCCTCATTGCCACCACTGCAGCGGGACCCCACCAGTCACAGTTCTGGGGTCACGGTACGTCAGGCCCCACTCTGGGTAAGCCGGGGTGACCGAGGTTCCCCTGCAGCTATAGGCGGTGGTAGAGGTCTCCGGGGGCCGTGACCAGGGCGGAGGAAGTTGACGGTGGTCCAGCCAGGATAAAGAGGTAAAATAAAAAAAATTTAAAAAAAATTCTCAAAGTTATGAGCATGCATGAAAACCATGCAACACACGCTCATAACAGTCTTTTCTTGGAATTCTTTCACCAGATTTATAACATAGGCATTTTGGGACCTCTGCTCATGAACAGTGGCAGTATGATTTTCTTAATCTGTCCCAAATGTTGATTTCCCACAGTGACTGCGCCACTGTGGGACAGATGTGCGAAACCACATTTTGAGCAGGATGTGAAAAATGACAGCAGTACTGTTCATAAGAAGGTGTGCAAAAATGGCAGTGTTGAACATCTGGGTGAAAATATAAAAAATTCTCAAATTTATGACTACACGTGGACACTGCGCAACACACGCTTGTAACATAGTCATTTTGTGGAATTTTTTCACCAACTCTTTAACATAGACATTTTGGGACCTCTGCTTATGAACAGTGTTAGTGTGGTTTTCTTACTCTGTCCAGAACATTGTTTTCCTAAAGCGACTGCGTCATTGTGCGCCGGATGTGCTAAAACACATTTTGGGCAGGATGTGGAAAATGACAGCTATACTGTACATAAGGAGATGTGGAAAAATGGCAGGGTTGAAAATCTGGAGAAAAATATTAGAAAGTCTTGAAGTTACAAGCATGCGTGGAAATTGCGCAATGCACGCTTGTAACATGGTAATTTTGTGGAATTTCTTCACCAAATTTTCAACATAGGCATTTTGGGACCTCTGCTTTTGATCAGTGTTACTGTGATTGTCTTACTGTGTCCAAAACATTGTTTTTCTACAGCGACAGCACCACTGTGCACTGGATATGTGAAAACACATTGTGGGCAGGATGTGGAAAATGACAGCTTTTCTGTTCATAAGGAGGTGTGAAAAAATGGCAATGTTAAAAATCTGGAATAAAAATATTGAAAATTCTCGAAAGTTACAAGTGTGTGTGGAAACTGTGCAATGCATGCTCATTCCACACCCTTGATGGGACCATCTTGGAGGACACCTCCTCATTTCAATATCTGGGAGTTTGGCTGCACCAGCACCTCAACTTGGTGCTCTGTACAGGAATCGTAGTTGCATCATGCTGACAGCGAGGTGTGAAATTGTCCAGAAGATGATACTCCCCATCTTTGACTACTGTAACATAGTCTATGGTGCTGCTCACAAATCTTCCCTGACCAAGTTGGACACTCTAACTCATTCTGCCACTTTGCTATTGACTTCCCTTCCTGCTCCTGCTGCTGTGAACTCTATCGCTCTCTAACCTTCCTTCCACTATCTCACAGATGCATCTCTCACTGTGCCAAACTAACCTCCAAATTCTGGTTCAGGGGGCTCCCCTCCTATCTCTCATCTTCTCTGTCCACTCCACCTCCCCCCACCCACTCTCTCAGATCAAATGATGCCCGTACCTTGATGGTCCATCGCCGCTCCACCCTCATTGGTCAGACTGGTTTCACCCATCGTTTCCCTGAAATCTGGAATTCCCTCCTCTCTGAAATATGACACTCCTTCTCGAACTACTCCCTTACCTCTGCCCTTCATAATTACCTTTCCCTCAGCTGTTCCTGCTTTAACCCACCTTAATACCTGTCCCCAGTTTCTGCCTTCCTACCATGAACCCCCCTGGCAGGGTTCTCAACATCCTGAAGTAGGAAATCAGGGAATGACTACCCCTTCTCCTCATATTCAGTTCTTGCCTCTCCCCCCCCCTCTTCTCCACCTGCCCTTCTGGGTCACCAAGGTACACAACCTAGCCCATCCTTTTTATTCCAACGGCACCTGTGTACTACCTCAAGCCTGCTCCTGGTACACTCATACACTATAAATGGTTCTATAGCATTATTACTGTTTTGTATGTTCATATGTTCTTTTGTATGATTTTGAACATGTACTGTAATTTACCCAATGCTCCACTAGTGTTTATTGTACAATACTTTGTGTTCCAACTGTTGCATAATCTTACAATGTTGTATTGTTTGTACTACCCACAAACTATTGTAACTGATCATCCTTCACAACCCTATGTAACTCCTCCCCCCGGTCGCACCATGAGACAAGCAACTTGTTGTTCAGTGTGCCCTCCTGGTGAAACATTTCAATAAATAAAATAAATAAATAAAAAAATAACACAGTCATTTTTTGGAATTTTTTCACCAAATTTTCAACATAGGGATTTTGGGACCTCTGCTCATGAACAGTGTTACTGTGATTTTCTTACTCTGTCCCGAACATTGTTTTCCTACAACGGCTGCACCACTGTGCCCCAGATGTGTGAAAACACATTTTGCGCAGGATGCAGAAAATGACAGCTGTACTGTTCCTAAGGAGGTGTGAAAAAAATGGCAATCTTGAAAATCTGGAGTAAAAATATTAAAAATTATCAAAGTTACAAGTGTGCATGGAAGCTGCACAATACACGCTCGTGACACGGACATTTATTAAAATTTTTTCACCAAGTTTACAACGTAGGCTTTTTGGGAGCCCACCTCAATCACACTGTTGTTTGGCTAATTGGTCCCGAAAGGTGATTCCATGCAGTGACCACGAAATCACCTTTCAGGACTGAATAACAAGATGACAGTGACTGAATTCATGAAGTGGGGTCCCAGGAACCCCATGTTGAAAATCTGGTACCAAAATTTGCAAAAATGGCTGAGATATGCAGCAAAGTTGAAAACCCACCTTTTATGCCATTAAACAGCTTACCGGCATTTTTTCAGTTTGTGGTTGGCTTTAAAGAGTGTAGATGTGTCCCTGGTCCACCAAAGATCGTTCTGAAAACTCCAGAAGTAAGTATGGGGTGAGGGGGGTGTGGGGAGGTAGGGTGTGCAGAGGGTGGCTTTGGGCTAGGGTGGGGACAGGATGGCAAGGGACCATTTCCTTTGTTTTAGGTAGCAAAAATAAAACAATTCACTGCTGACTATTTTCTTTTTTTTACAGGTTTGGCCACACTGGGGTGGGCTCTCAGTGTGGCACATTTCTTTGTGGTGAGGCATGTTAGCCACACTGGAATGGACTCCCAGTGTGGCAGACAATTGGTATGGAACAGTGGCAGGAAAATGGAGAGGGGGGTTAACATGCTGACAGGGGGATTAGGCACCCCCATCGGCAAGCATATCTGTGTTCAGAGGCATGATGCCGAGGGGGGGATTGGGTACACACTTGGCAGACCACATCAGTAAAGGGGGTCACATATGCTGACAGGGGGATTGGGCCCCCCACGTCATCTTCCTAGGGACCGTGAGCGGAGGGCGATGGGTGGCGAGCTGCCTGCCCGCCATGTTTATTGAAATGTTACACTGGGCAAGGCAGGCCCTGCAATGAGGGGTCGCTCCCTCATTGCAGTGGCTAAAAAATTTCAAGTTGGTGGCATGTTTTACAACTGCTGTCATAGACGGCATGCAATCTAATTCATGCCCTGAAGCCCAGCCCTAAAAAGTGGTGGTGCCACTGGCTACAACACGACTGCACCTCCAAAACCTGCTTTTTCACTTCAAGCAACTCCAAAATGTTGTCTGCACTGCATGCACAAGACAACATAAAAAGGAATTGTAAACTGTTTCTGTACAAATAGAAAATTCTTTTGAAAAAGATTTATAAAATTCAAAGGGAATCCCACCTATCCCTGGAGAAATCCCATTTGGTAAGGTTTTAATAACTGCCTCTATTTCTTCCCTCCCTATTGGTTTCTGTGTTTCTGGTGCCTGGACCAGGAAAGCTGGAATATTTAAGTTTGCAAGATATGACTTAATATCATCTTCTGAAGGAGGAGTGTATGGAGCTTGTGACTCTATAAACCATTGTATTATGTTATGGATTCCCTCAACAGTAACATCTTTAACCCCATTTTGTCTGATCAAACTTTCCATTGAAATGGTGGTTTTAAAAGATTTACAAGCTTCAAAAAGGTCTCCTACAGGGGTTTCATGTGTACTATTTTGTAATAATTCTTTCAGTGTATGAGCCCTATTGTACTGATACAACTTCATTTCATCCTTTAATTTGGTGATTTGGGCAGTATAATCATACCTAGTAGTATTGGATAGGGTAAACAGGTTTTGTAGTTGGTGTCTTAAGGATAAGTATTTAAAACATTTTTTTTTTACCTTTGCTTTCCCATAACCTTGTAGCCATGACTGGAAATCAATTTTGGAATCCTACCACCAGTCTCCTGTATCTGAATATGAAGCGTGAAGGAACTGGATGGGGACAGGATCAGTTGTGTTCCAGGACAGTAGCTGCTTCTTGTTGTTTTCACAGGGTTTCTTGTGGATTTTACTTGGTAGAAGGTTATTTCTTTTCTTTCTTACTTCTAAGGGGCTAGCAGGCTATTGTTTTGGGGGCTGTTGGAAGTTTTAAAACTGGTTTGGTGGCTGTAAGTGAGCTCATTTGTTGGATGTCTCACTGTATAACAGGCTGCACTGGTGGAGGCCTATTTCTTCTGATTTAAAACCTATTTGGTGGGATTTGCTTGGGGATGGTTCTTTGGCTGCTGGGCTTGGAGGGGCAGACACAGGGCTGATACACTTTCTCGAGAGTCGGGTGTAGGCCCAAGACCCACCCTCCCCCACCCCTCCCTCCCAGAGTTCTGCTAATTTATAGGGGAACACCTGCCCTGCAATTGAGGAAAAGGCTGCAGGTGCAGCTCATGTAGTTCTAGCCACTGGGAGTAGGATTTTAAGGCTGGGAGAGAGGAGCTAGGAGTTGTTCATTTCCCTTATAAGTTTACTGTGTTGTACTGCACCTAGTAACGGGTTACGGTTTACTGTGGGACTGTATCTAGGATTAGTGGGTGACCTGATTAGGCAGTAGGGTGTATCTTGGACTAGTGGTGAACCTGGTGGCTCACCCAAGAAACCTACTTGGAGGGGATGGGACCACACGTCATTAGGGCGGCATCTTTGGGAGGGTGATGGGGTGCTACAAGTGTGGAGCAGCCATGATACTGGACTGGGCTTGGAAGTTGGGTGGTTGCCCAGTGTGCTACCAGCTGGCACAGCTAGGAGGAGGAGGTTGCGGGGATTAGGAGACAGCTGGGGAAGGGAGGTATGGTTGGGGAAGGGGCAGGGATCTCCTACGGGTTGCACCAAGCACTGGGGTGGGGGCATAGGGAAAGGAGTGCAGGAGAATACTGGGGTCAGTATAGGGACCCCTGGCAGAGGGGGCCCAAATGGAGGACACTACCAAGGAAGCAGGCAGGTAACTGGGGACCCTCACAAAGGGGGGACAGAGGGACAACATCCTCAGGTAAGTAGGCAGATGGCTGGGGCTGGACAGAAGGAAGCAAGGCGGGGAGGTGGATCAGATCTTACGCTCAGTAACCGCTTCAATTCTCTTCTTCTGCTTGAGGATGAGGGGGGTGATGTAGCCACGACAGGGGTGGTTAGAGACGGAAAGGGAGTGGGGGCAGGAGGCGGGCTGGATAGCAGGAGGGCAGAGAACCTGGAATGCAGGAAAATGGGGGCAGTGAATCAGAGCAGAAGGGCAGGGGAAGAGGGAGGAAAGCGCAAGGAGAAGGACCAGTTGGGAGGAAAGGGCAAGGAGAAGGACCAGAAGTACAAGGAGGATACAGTAAAGGGAGCTGAGGGTTTAGGCCAGTGGAGCACGACAAGCAAGGAGGGACTAAACAGAGACAGGAAGGAAGGGAGGACGAGCCAGGCTAGTTTAGCGGATGGGGAGAAGGACCAGTCACGAGCAATGAGGGGGGAGTTAGCGAGGTACAAAAGGATACTCAGGAGGAGGAGAGGCATAGGATCGGAGGGGAGGGGATGACCAGGGTAAATAAGGAGGGGGCGGCATGTGGCACCCAGATAGGGGGAGGAACAAGGAGCCGGCTGGGTGGAGGGGCTGGTAGAAAGGATGAGGGACATGGAAGGGGGGGAATGGAGGAAAAGGAGTGGTCAGAGTGCTCCTGTTGGGGGATTCTATGATCAGGGGTATCAAATGGGATAGGGAGGGAGAAGTCTGGCCAGTTAGAACAAAATGCTTCCCTGGACTAACGGTGCACAGGGCCAAGCACAAGGTGTATCAGCTGGCAAAGGATTGTGGGGTTCCCCAGACATATTGGTCCACCTGGGTACAAATGACATTGAGGAAATAGCGAGCTAGAGATACAGGCAAGATTCAAGACTGCCGGGGTCTTGTCATGACATAGGATGCACAGTTTCCTTCTCAGAAATCCTGCCGGTGCCAAGGGCTAGTGGGGAACACAAAAGGAAGATTAGGGAGATAAACAAGTGGCTCAGGGGGTGGTGTGAGGCCAGAGGGTATGGGTTGATGGGGATTGGGGAGACCTGGGAGGATAAGGAGCTGTATGCTAGAGATAGGCTCCATCTCAATTTGGAGGAGAGATCATAGTTGAAAATAGTGGAATTCATTGGTGAAAAGTGTGGTTAAACTTGATGGGGGAGGATGGGAGAAAAGGCTGTAGAGGAGTGCCGATAAAGGAGGGACTCTGTCTCCACTTCCGGGAGCTGGAGGATTGCGGGAAAAAGCCACTGGTAAAGTGCAGACCAGGGGAAACAGAATCCCCATGGGAACACAAGCAGGGAAATGGAAGTATAGGAAAGGTGGAAGGTAGTCTATTAAATGCCAGGAGCTTGGGCAATAAAATGCCTGAGCTCCAGGCGATGCTAACTGAGGGAGCAGTGGATGTGGCAGCAGTCACTGAGACCTGGGCCACCACAGCATCCGACTGGGACCTGAACCTGGAGGTTACACTATGTTCAGGAAGGACAGGGGAGGGAAGGGAGGAGGGTAGCAATGATGGTCAAAACTGCATTGGCATAGGGGGAGTAGGAGGCGGAGGGAACCGTGGAGGCGATTTGGGTCACCTTGATAGCAGGGGGGGCAAGAGAGTAAAAATAGGAGTGGTGTATAGACCCCCTGCACTGGCGGAGGAGCTGGAGGAAAGTCTGGTGGAAGATGTTGGGAGACACTGCAGACTGGGCAGGGGAAGGGTGGTGGTGTTGGGGGACTTAAACATGCCAGGAACAGACTGGGAGACTATGACATCCTCGGTGACCAGGGAATAGAGGTTGTTGGATGTCTTTCAAGACGCATTCCTAACTCAGCAGGTGGGGGAACTGACCAGGGAGGCGTGGGTACTGGATGTGGTCCTGGCAGATAGTGACCAGATTGGGGGCCTGGAGGTAAGGGACCCGTTGGCGGGAGTGACCATGCCACGGTCTGGTTCTGCCTGGACCTAGGACGGGTAGAAGGCTGCACAAAGACGGAAGTAACTGACTTCAGGGGGGCGGATTTTAAGGAAATGGGAAGGATCCTTAAGGAGCATTTGGATGGGATTGGGTCAGACATGGATGCTGATAGTAGGTGGGAAATCATCAGGAGAGGGGTGCAGGATGCTACCAGCACCTGTGCAAGAGTAAGATGGAAATGTGGTAGGGCCTAAAAACCCTGCTGGTGGACCAGGGAGGTCCAGGAGGTGGTGCGGGGGAAAGAAGGCAGCCTATAGGCAATTCAAGTGCTCAAGGAGTGAAAGGGATTGAGGGGAGTACGAACTGATGGCTAGAAGGGCCACTAGGGTGGTGAGGGTGGCTAAGACAAGGAAGGAGCAGAACCTGGCCAGGGAAATTAGGAGAGGGAACAAGGTGTTCTTTAGCTACATTGGGGAAAACGAAGGGTGAAGGGGCAGATTAGCAGGATTAAAACAGGGGAGAGATGGGCACAAGACCCGGGGGAGCAGGCTGAGGTACTAAATGAGTACTTCACCTCAGTTTTCACCAAGGAAAATGGGGGTGCTGCACCATACATGGGAGGAGACAGTGATACTGAGGAGGAGGGGGCCCTTACCGATCGGCGGGTCTGGGGAGAGGGGGAGGCATCACTGGCAGAAGGGGGGAAGGCTAAGCTGGGTGAAGAGGTAGTGGAAGTGGAAATCACAGCAGAGAGAGAAGCCCTCAGGTCCCTTAAAATGGAGAAAGCACCGGGGTCAGATAAATTACATCCCAGAGTGCTGAAGGAACTTGCGGATGTCCTGGCGAAACCCCTGGAGGAGCTTTTCACCATCTCACTGAGGACAGGGTGGGTGCCCCAGGATTGGAAGGTGGCACATATAGTGCCTATCCACAAGGGGGGGATCAAGGGAGGTGGCAGGGAACTACAGGCCTGTCAGCCTGACATCAGTGGTGGGCAAGGTGATGGAGGGCATTGTCAAGGAGAGGCTGGGGGGGACCTGGAAAAGTCAGGGTGCCTGAATGACAGACAGCATGGATTCATCCTGGGGAAATCGTGTCAGACAAACCTTGTGGAGTTCTATGACTGGGTGACAAGTGCCTTGGACCTGGGTAGACCAGTGGACGTCCTCTTTCTAGACTTCAGCAAGGTATTTGACTCTGTTCCTCACATGGGCCTGTCGGATAAGCTGGGAGAAATGGGGGTGGGGAACCAGATGATCAGATGGATAGGCAATTGGCTCCAGGACCGGACCCAGAGGGTCGTAGTTGGTGGGATAGTCTCATCCCCAAAGAGGGTCATGAGTGGGGTCCCACAGGGATCAGTCCTTGGGCCCCTCCTGTTCAACGCCTATGTCTCTGCACATAAGGACAGGTATCAGGAGTGAGATGAGGCTCTTTATGGATGACTCCAAAACTGGGGGTGGTGGTGGATGGGGAGGAGGGGAGGTGGCTCACAGGAGGACCTGAGGCTCTGGAAAGATGGTCTAGAAAGTGGAAGCTGAGGTTCAATGCAGGGAAATGCAAGGTACTGCACCTGGGGCCAGAAACCCGGGCCAAGTGTACACTCTGGGGGAATGCTACAAGTCTCGATGGCTGAGAGGGACTTGGGGTGGTGGATGTCAAGATGAACAACTCGGAGACTTTTAGGAGGGCAGCAGCCAAAGCCAACAGGATGCTGGGATGCACCGCTAGGGGGATCACCTCCAGAAGGAGGGAAGTGATACTCCCTCTGTATAACTGCTTGGTGAGGCTGCACCTCGAGTACTGCATGCAGTTTTGGAGGCCACACTTAAAAAGGGACATTAAACTCCTGGAGAGGGTCCAGAGGAGGGCAACCAAAATGATTTGGGGCTTGGGGGACAGGACCTATGAGGCGAGGCTCGAAGAGCTAAATATGTACACATTGGAAGAGAGAAGGGACCGGGGGACATGATAGAGGTCTTCAGGTACATGAAGGGGGTAAATAGGGGAGAAACAGTCAGGGTGCTTTGAGAGGAGGAGGAGGGGCCACTAGGGGGCATGGGTGGAAGCTGGAGGGGAAAGATTCAGGGAGAAAGGAGAGGTGCTACTTCACTGAGAGGGTGGTGGAGCCATGGAATCGCTGCCTAGGGGGCTGGTGGAGGCAGAGACGGTGGAGGGGTTCAAGAGGGGGTGGGACAGGTACAGGGGAAGGGTTCTGGAAGCAAAATCCAATGCAGCGAGAATATCCAGAACTGAGAAGGGAGAAGCCAGAGAAGGCAAGGGGGACAGCAAGGTCAGCTCCCAGGATGGGGGCTGACCAAACGTGCAGACGCGAAAGACCGTTAGGCCTATTCTGCTGGCATTTTAGTATGTTAGTAACTTCTAAGCCCTATGGGTTCCAGAATACCAGATTTTACACAGGCGTTTGTAAAAAGAGATACATTCAGTTTCCATCTGCTTGTCTGTTTTTGTTCCGCAGGTATATCTCTGATTTGGAGTGTTTGTTTGTTTGTTTTTTCTTTATACACTCCACTGCAGCTTGGGGTTTACTTACCCCCTCAGGCCATGTACACTGATGCTCAACAGATCTAGGTGGAGCCAGCCTCCACCGCAACTGCCGAAGCAAGGAGGACCGTGGCTTGCCCCCCATGGTAGGCCTCCCCCAGTGGAGGGAACCGGGAGAGGAGACCGCATCACCCTAAGCCCTCGTCCCCAACTGTCGGGCTTTGTTTGGCCCACTAATCCAGTCGTCTGTCGGTGGCTTTCATGCTGCTGCCAGGAGAGGATTTTTACATTGTTACCCCCAGGAGCCGGATGTGCAATGACGCCAGCATGGATAAGCTGTAGGTGTCCGCCGCGCTCCTCCCCCAGTGTTTCAGGCACAGATAGTACACCTGGCCTCCACCGGGTGTCACCACTGTGCCAAGAAGCCCCCTAACCCACCCCAGGGAGAGGACAGCCATCCTTGGGATGCTCGATCCTCTCCCTTCCCTGCTGACGCCCGGCGGTCCAGGCTCGTTCCCGAACTTGGGTCGCTGGTGTGGCTCAAGGTGTGGTGTCCAGAGCCTCAATCCTCAATGCCACCAAGAAAGCTAAATGATCTGAAAATTCAGCCGGGGTAATTTGTAATTATGCTTGTGGCAGATGTTTTGAAATTAAAAAAAATGGTCTACAGCAGTGGTAAATTTACTCCATTTGAAATTAAACTTGGGACCCTTGGTGTGAAACTGACTACAGTCCTGAAGATCAGCCATATCAAGCAATTTGTACAAGGTGTTTGAGTCACAATTAATTTTTTTGGTGTCCTTCAGGTGTTTCCCTTTCTTTTTCATTTCACAGTTAAAATCCCCAACCCCCAAAAAAAGTTTCTTAATGGTAACTAGAAAGGGTTGCAATGAGGACATAGTTATAACCCATTCAGCTTTTATCTGTGGACCGTAAACATTAATGAGGCAGCAATCCATGTCTGACCATAGACCATCCAAAATCAGGACTCTACCTGGAACTAGATCAGCAAGTTTATGAAAGTGTATATATGAATTAAATAAAATACCTACTCCATCCGCACTATCCTGTCCAAAGGACCAGTAAGAAGGCCCCCAAAGCCATTCCCCTTTAAAAAATCTGGTCTGGTCTTCTGAGAACATCCAAGTCTCCTGGAGGAAACAGATATCAAATCTAGATTCATTAATAAAATTAAGCACAACTTGATATATCACAGTATTCAATATACTGTGAGCGTTAATGGTACCCAGTTTTAGAGAGGTCAGCCTTTAAACAGTTTTTTTCCATTTCTTTTACTTTTTCCCCCTAAAACCCACAAGGTTCTGGCTCTGTGAAGACTGGTCTGTTGCAATATGTTGGGAATCCAAGTCCTCTTGATCCATCTCATCCTCCCCCCCAAGATGTGGCTAGGGTGGCATAGGAATTTGTCGATTCACAATCTATGGGGGGGGTATTCTCTTAATGTTCCAAGAGGACCTTCTTCTTGTTAAAGGGGATGGGTTTAGAAGGGGGTTGGTTTCCATCACTGGTTTAACTGGTTCAGAATAGCACACAGGTCCTAGGGTTCCTAGGACTATGAGCGGACTATCTTCTGTCTCCAGTTGTTTGTTTGTTTTTTTTTGGGGGGGAGGGGGTCCTGAAGTATGTCTAGAATCCCAGGAACTAGATCATCTGTAGAAGTGGTGGTAGAAGAGAGGGGGAGTCTGGGAAGGAGGTGTGCCCTGTCCTGAAGCCATGTCCTAAGTATGTTGGAGAAGCAATTCAGGACTCAGGCAGGTCACCATTATTTTTTTGCAGCCCAGTTGCATTGTGAAAAAAACATGCCCAATCTCATCACATAAATCACATTTGGTATGTGATTCACACTGTAAAGAAATATGGCCAATCTCACCACAATTACAGTATTACGATGTGGCTTGTCACAGCAACTAGCCAAGATCATCCTGGAACCACATTTGTAGCAGGCCCTAGGCTGGCCTGCATAAAAACATACCCTACAATCTCTGTCTAGCATGAAGGAATTGGGAATATGATTAATTCCAGCATCAGTGTGCCACAATTTTATTTTATCCTTCCAATCCTCTGTCCAGAATAACTCAGTGTAGAGGATGGACTCAGGGTCATTCAGCACATCACACCTTTGTGAGATCCAGTAAGTGATATCCTACACATGGACCCCCTCATTCCGAAACATGATGGTGACATATTTTACCAATGGTTTTGTCAAGGGAATGACCAAGAAAGGGAAAACTTAACTTGATTATATCACTCCCAGAAAAGATCTAGAGCATAAGCAGTGCAGAAACTAACATCATAATTATCCTCCCCTGATACAGTATGTTTATAAAAGCAAAGACCTCCCTAGGGGAGAAATGAAGGGAGTCTTTTAATAGACATTTTCCAATGCAATATTGGTCAGGGTCGTCCTCCAAACCCGCTTTATATCGAATCCGGACAGCATTCCTTCTGGGAGCAGCTTCCTTCTTTATTTTGGAAAAAGGTTATGACAATAGGGGTTTCTGTGTTTCAGACTGTTCCTTTGCTGGTTGCCTGGACTCCTGAGGTGTGGACAATCATTTACCATAATGGTACCTGGCTTGTCCATAGCTTTACTCTGATCAAAACCTGTCTGTGGTAGTTCAGTGGGCTGCACACTAGGTACTACAGTAATAGGATCAACATCAGGAGGGTGTTGGGAAACAATCCCAGAAGATGGCCGAGTTTGTGTAGATATAGCTGGGTGCCATTCAGGAATGGAGTGTGGAAAATTAAGTTTGGGGTCCCATGCGGGGTCAGGTAGCCAAGTTCCTGTGGGGGTTGCTTCCATCTGGCCTCACTGAGGGCTTTTTGAGGTGACCAAGGGTCACAAGGAGAAGCTGGAACTGTTTTTAAAGAAAAAGCCTCAGTTATTACTGCAGAAGAAGTCTGATGTGAGTTGTTCATACTTTCCAGGATATTGGCCTTGCTAAGGTTAGAGAGGGATTCTACATCCATTCGTATGTTATGATTGGCCAAAGTTAAAGATCTACATTTTTCTTTAAGATCTTCCTTGAATGCTTTAGGAAATGATCTTTTTGCAGCAAATGAAAAAACTGTTGCACCATCCTGACAGGTAGTATTTTGTTGATACTTCATGGGTTGCAAGTCAGAAGGAGTAGTTAAATCCTCTGATGGTGATGAAGGAGTGTGTTTGAACACAAACCCCGCAATTTTAGACAGAGTTCGGTCAGAAACCAGTGCATTGTCTATGCCGACTGTAATTCTGAGCCTTCCGAATGCCTTGTCAGATGATTGTGGTAATATTACATTCAGAACATTAATATTGGCTTGTGCTGTAGTCATATCCTGGTTGTCTTTACTTTCTGTCAGTTTCTGGCACACGCCTTTATTAGCATTTAAAATGCCAGCCGGATTCTCTATACACAGTGTAACAGAGTCAATATCAGAAGAAGGCAAAGGAATTTGTGACTCACCCGGGCCCACCTTGGCCTTTGATGCTGCTGTGTCATGGTGTAGATTAACAGGATGCACAGGCCTTTTGACAGGCAGGTTACCAGCTTTCAACTTGACTATCTGAGCAGTAAAGGGCTTTCTTTCTTACCTCTCTTTCTTACAGATGCCTGGTTTGTTGTTGTTGCAATAATGATAAAAGGGTTGATTCTGCTTCAGTGTCCATATTATTTCCTTTCCCATCTGGTTGTGATAAATCCTGAATCTCCACAGATTGCTGGGATCTTCAATAGAAATGAAAATTTCTGGGATTTCCCCAGCATCTTCTGAGTTGTTCAATAAAGTTTCCAAATCTTCATGGGCCTCTGGAAATACTGCAGTAGAGGCCGAGGCCTGTTCCCCCACTCCAGAGACATCCATCTCCTCCTGAGACAGATTTCGAGTGGCCATGCTCATGGCCAGAGGTTCACCCTACAGGCGAGTAGGGGAATGTTGTTGTAAGTCGAACTTCATTACAACACAGCGCAAGAATTACTTCAAAAATAAATTATATATAACTCTGTGAACAATTATTTGACCTGTCAAAAATAAATAGAAAAAACACAATCCATTTATACATAGCGCTTAAAGTATTCCGTACATGTGGGATCAACTGTATCCCTTTTTTTCTTTTTCCCCCAATTGTCTATACTTAAATTACCTATGTATCACAATGTACCCATAAACGTTTCACTTCCTCTGGTGTATACCATATCATATCCATTTACACGGTTCTCCCAGCTGCTTTCTGTATATTTGAAAGAAGTTCAATATGTGCAACATTCCTTTGTTTCAATATCCACATGCAATGTGCCTGCCAAATAAAATATCTAATAATATCTAGGAGCACATAAACCATATCTGCATGATATTTCTCAAATGTGTTACCAGATGTACTTTAGAGCAAAGTTGGATAATCCAAACTTAGAAAAAGGGGTTCCTTCCATACATCTGCGAAATAGGTCCAAAAAGGCCTAATACACTCACACTCAAGGTACAAGTTCTGCTGGGTTTCTAATGTTTGCCCACAGCATGTCCTAGAGCAGTATCTGTCCTCTAACTGCTTATGCTTGTAGTTCCCTTTCACCCCATAATTACTTAGCCATGTACAATCCCAAACATAAGGAGGGATTCTAGGGCTAGACAATTGAGCTCAAACCATTTGCTTCCGGTGGGCAGGATAACCTTGGAATTCAACCTCTGACTGGCATTCTGCCGATAGTATTAGTTGGTATATTGACTTTCTATCAAGTGTTAAAAGGTGTAAATTCCCCTTTTACTGGGTTCAGCTTAGATTAAATGCAAAGAAGTTCAAAGTAATGCACCTGGGAAACAAAAGCCAAGGGGAAGAGTACACAATGTGGGGTGAGATACTGACAACAACAAAAATGGAAAGGAACCTGGGGGTAGTCATATCAGATGACCTAAAGGTGGGCCAGCTATGTGAGAAGGCAGTAAGGAGGGCTGAGGGGATACTGGGATGCATAGAGAGAAGCATCACCAGTAGAAAACAGGAAGTTGTTGGCCCACTGTACAGACAGTTGGTAAGACCACATCTGGAATACTGTGTACATTCTGGAGACCCCATCTATGCAAAGACATAGACAGGGTGGAGGCCGTCCAGAGGAGGGCAACCAAAATGGTGCAGGGTCTGCACCAGAAGACATATGAAGAAAGACTAAAGGAGCATAAGTTGTATAGCCTTGAGGAAAGGAGGGAGAGGGGGACATGATAGAAACTTTCAAATACCTCAAGAGAATCAACAAAGTGCAAGAGTGTACCATCTTTCAGAAAAAGAGATGTGCAAGAACAAGGGGGCACAATTTGAAGATAGAGGACGGACGACTCAGAGGTAATGTGAGGAAGTATTTCTTCACATAGAGGGCTGTAGATGCATGGAACAGCCTTCCCTGAGAAGGTCGTAGAGTCAAAAACAGTGGGTGAAATTCAAGAATGCTTGGGACAGACATAAGGCAATTCTGGGGTGGGGTAGGAGGAAGTAGGCTGTTGGTTAACTAGGATCTGCAGCTTATCAATTAGGTAGGGAAATGGGCAGACTAGGTGGGTCAAGCAGTCCTTGTCTGCCATCAGATCAGATTCTATGAGTAGGGGCTATTCCTCATCTAATAGCCCACTTCACACTGTCTACCCCATATTGTGGAGGGGTGCTATTGCTACTTAATGCCCTTGGTTTCTTTTCTTCCCAAGACGAGAGGCATGGCCAAAGCCATGTATCCACCAGCTTTCTCCATATTAGAGACCCAGGTTTTAACACCTGGCTAAAATGATATGGCATGAAAATACTTACAAAGAAGGCAACCGGGTGAATCATTTCCACTCCACCCTTGGCTATGAGGAGATAAGTAAATTCCCTTTTTACTGGGTTCAGCCTTGATCCCCAAAATGCCTGAAAAAAAAAGACATTGTACAGTTCTGTAAGCATTGTTTTGTGGAGGAGGGAAAATGTAGCTGATGTACATGAAGATTGGTACCAGAAGTGTTTTAATCAATAGTACTCTTCTCTTTTTTTGACAGTTGTTGCCCTTTCCAGAGTCCTACTAACCTATGTGCATGATTAAGCCCTTTCTTTCAATTTAACATATGAATATCCCCAGGCCCAAAATCGATACCTAATATTGTGATAGGTTCTGCACAGACTTGAATACCAGCTAACTACCCATGTTTTGGCAGAGGCGCATTTCCAATAACTACTCCTTTACTTTTACCTACATTAAATTTTGACTCTGACCATTCTGAAAAACTGTAACGTAAGGCAGTTAAAGCAGTATTCGAGAATGTGGGGGGCCAAAGTCAAAACCAGGACATCTGCATAGGCTAATACCGTCACTGGGGGGGGAGGTTCGGGATTATCTCAAGTCCTTCCAGTTCCCTATTGATCAACAACATCCATATTAACACATCAATCCCAAAGGTGTATAAAAGGGGTCTTAAAGGGCATTCTCATCTAACCCATCTACGAACAGGAATCTTTTTACCGTACCACCCATTCGCATTAGGTACTATAGTGGCCCCTAGATACAGACAGTATCCAGTCCACAAACAAATCTGCAATACCACAAGCTCTTAGAATGGAGAATAAGAACATGTGAGAAAGCCTATCAAAGACTTTCTCCAGGTCTAATCCTAATACCACTCCTTTCAACTGGGCAGATTCCCCGCTAAAGAAGATTTCCTTCAAAATAATTAAATTATCCTGCTGCCTTCGTCCAGGGATGGCACAGGACTGTGGGGGACTGATAAGATATTGGGCAACAGTTGACAGTCGAGCTAGTAAGAGTTTGCTCAAAATCTTTAAGTACATATTTAGCAAGTTTAGCGGTCGTCAATTCCCAATCTCATTTTTTTATGTATCAGTACTAGTATAGCTTCTTGCATGGATTGTGCATATTGTTTAGACTGCAAAATGTGATTAAAAAATATTATTAACACTGGTATGAGCTCCTCCTGAAAGGTTTTATAGAACTCTGAGATTAGCCTGTCACTTCCTGGTGCAGAGTATGATGGTAACTGTGTCCTGTGCCAGCGGGGCACAGGACCCAAAGCAGCATGGATTCACAGCAGGAAGGTCATGTCAGACGAATCTAATCGATTTCTTTGAGTGGGTGACCAAAGTAATAGACCAGGGAGGGGCTGTGGATATGGCCTACCTAGACTTTAGCAAGGCATTTGACACAGTCCCGCACAAAAGATTAATAATCAAGTTAGCCAGCCTGGGAGTGGGTCCCAGGGTGGTAGTCTGGGTAGCAAACTGGCTGCACAACAGGACACAGAAGGTAATAGTGAATGGAACACATTCTGAAGAAAGGGGGTTACTAGTGGAGTACCTCAGGGCTCAGTACTGGGTCCAGTCCTCTTTAACGTCTTTATAGGTGACATTGCAGAGGGTCTAGAAGGAAAGGTATGCCTCTTTGCAGATGACACAAAGATCTGTAACAGAGTTGATACACAAGGGGGTAGAAAGGATGAGAAGGGACTTGGCAAGTTTGGAGGAATGGTCAGACTTATGGCAACTTAGATTCAATGCAAAGAAGTGCAAAGTAATGCACCTGGGAAATAAAAATCCAGGAGAAGAGTACACAATAGCAGGGGAGGAACTAACGACAACAATAATGGAAAGGGATCTGGGTGTAGTCATGTCAGATGACCTAAAGGTGGGTAAGCAATGTGAGACGTCAGTAAGGAGAGCCAGGGGGATACTGGGATGCATAGGGAGGGGCATCACAAGTAGAAAAAGGGAAGTGGTTATCCCTCTGTAGACAGTTGGTGAGACCTCATCTGGAGTACTGCATGCAGTTTTGGAGATCTCATCTATGCAAGGACATAGACAGGATGGAAGCAGTCCAGAGGAGGGCAACTAAAATGGTGCAGGGTCTACATTAGAAACCATATGAAGAGAGAGACTGAGAAAGCTTAATATGTATACCCTTGATGAAAGGAGGGACAGGGGGGACATGATAGAAACTCTTAAGTACCTCAAGAGAGTCAACAAAGTCCAGGAGGGTAGCATCTTTCAGAAAAAGAGATGTGTAAGAACAAGGAGACACAATTTAAAGTTAGAGGGGGGACAGCTCAGGGGTAATGTGAGGAAATTCTTTTCACTGAGAGAGTGGTGGACGATGGAACCGCCTTCCTGGAGAGGTTGTGGGGTCTAAAACAGTGGGGAATTCAAACATGCATGGGACAGACATAAGGCAATTATAGTGGGGGGTTGCAGAAAGTAGGCTGTTGGTTAACTAGAATCTACAGCTTATCCAATAGGTAGGGAAATGGGCAGACTGGGTGGGCCAAGTGGTCCTTATCTGCCGTCAAACTCTATGTTTCTATGTTTCTATGTAATTGCTATTCTAACTTCTTATGGTGAAACCTCCAAAATAAGTATGGGTACATCTATATCTACAACTTGAGGTAAACCTAGGGAAGTCAATATGCCCCATGTGTCCATGTTCGAGTAGGGAAAAGTGCCTAATAATAATTCTATATATTCTCCTACTGTAGCCAATAGTTCCTGAGGGGCATGTACCTGTTGCCCTAAGGAGTCTGTTAATTCTGTAATGAGTCTAGAGTCAACCCTGTTCCTACACTCTTTATAAGGGTCCAAGGTATTCTTTTTAACATGGGTGCCAAATCTCAATTCCTGATTTAAGGTTTAGTACGGTTATACTGGATGTCTCTCTTTTGTTTCTTTGTAGCAGCAATTATTGTACTATAATCATGCTTTGTTACTTCAGCTTGAGAGATCAAATGCTGAAGGTGTTGCACTTAAATGCAAGTCCTGAATCTGTTCTTTGTTAGACATGTTTTGAGCTCTCTGCTGAAAGAGCAATTGGCACCCTTTCTTTGTACCCTCCCACCAATCTAAAATGTTATCATAGATTTCTGAGAGTGATAACCTAGCTGTCCAATTCTGGGTCCATATTTTTTTTCAATTTAGGATCTTCTAATATGGATACTAATATGCCAACCTATTTATTGTTTTGTTCCTATTTCTGTAACTTGTATTGTATTTGTTTTCTGACACAGAACCTTTGTAAAAGAGCCTGGCTCAAAGGTACTTGTAATCCTAGTTGTAATAAAAAAATAAATAAATAAAAAATAATCAGGATTCATTTAGCCACCACTTTTTTTTTTTTTTTACAGCGTGGGGCCGCCTCCTATGTAATTTATACCTTTTGTGCTAAGTGGTCTGAAAATTTAAAAGGGTGCATAGTGATGTTCCAAATTTCTATGACCTGGTACAGAAAAATAAAATCTATCCTAGTTTTTAACCAGCCTCGGTAATATGTAAACCTCTCTGTTTGATGCATTTTCCTATATGCATCCAATAAGCCTGTTGTTTTTATGATCTGCTATAATGCAACAGTATCACAATACAGTCTGGATGTCTGTAGACCTCTATCAGACCTGGCTAGGCCACAATTGAAATCACCCAACCAAATCAAAAGCTTTGATGTATGAAGATATGGCTAAACTTCCCAAAATGGAGCCACGGTCTGAGCTTTCATTTGAGGGGCATAGATAGCCACTATGTGAAACCTTTCTGAGAGAAAGGTGATATCTAATATCAAAGTCCTACCAGGATGTACATCAACCAAATGTAAAACTTGAAGAAGAGGGTTTGTAAACAGTACCCCTATGCCATCGCATGTGTCTGTACCCATTGACCAAAAAGAAGGTCCAAGGGTCCAAAGTTTACTTAATGTATCTGCAGAAGAAACATTGTTAGCTGCATTGTTTATTACTTGTCCAGTACCCACATTTATAACATCAGTCATATTACATGTAATGTTACCCCAGGGTATGTTGGAGCTCTGCCTGCTAGTATCAGTGGTGGCCACATTCATTGTGCTTTCTCTAGCCATTCTCTGGTAAGTGAGATCCTCTGGGTCTGGTATCCATTGACCTGATTGCCCTTGTACCAACCAGCATTCTCAAGGGAGTGCTCCAGAGACCATCACTGTTAATCAGAGTTTACAGAAGTTTTTGAAACTGAACGTGAGGTACCAGGGTCTGAAACCTGGTTGCTCCAGTCCTTTGCTCTTGATCTTTCAGTGAAGGAGAAAGTAACTTCCTCCACTACTGTAGGATCCTGTCTCATTTTTACTTGCCTGCTGACTGATCATGCCTGTGTTCCCATCCTGAGTCGCTGTTTTACATGTTTCTCTGTAGTGTGGGAATCGGATCAGGCTCCAAGCAAGGCAGCTGTCGGCACACAGACGCTTCTCCATTTCCACTGCCAGCCACAAACATAACTTCATTTAGAGCTGGGTCCACAGATATTATAGGTGTCTTGACAGGCCATGAGTCATTCAAGTGCTGACTCATTTGTATCGAGACAGCTGAATCCTGTGACTTGACAGCAGCTTGTGCGGAAAGTTCCTTGAGTGCTGCATCTAGTTGCTGTGATTTCTCTAGGCATTTACTTTTTTCTTGTAATAAGAAATTATGTTGTCCTGTCAGATCCTGCTGTTTAGAGAGTGATGACAGTGCCTTGGAAGCCAGAAGAGGATCTTTAGAAAAACATACAGGTATGCTTAAATTGTCCATTGCTTTGTCATTTTGAAGGGTCTCATCCTGGGAAAAATCAGCAGCAGCTAAAGCCAAATCTACAGCCTCCTGTGTATCAATAGCAGGGGAGGAGGCCTGTTCCCCTACCATAACAACATCCACCTTCTCCGTAGGCTCCTGAAAAGTGGCCATCTTCGTTGCTGGCCAGAGGTTCACCCTACTGACAGAGTAGGAGAATTTCCCCGGTGTCCTGGCAAAATGTCCCGTTCACTGGAAATACCACAAACATCTTAATCTGGTTCAGTCTCACTTGGCATTCATCTGTGTGGGATTATGAAGGTGGAGGGGCAGCTGCAAAGTGGGGTGCTAACTGTACACTGAAGCAGACCTGATAAACTGTGTGGTCTGTATCTGCTGGCAAGTAAGTAAGTAAGTTAGAAAATAAAAGAACACACCCTTACATTAAGGCCTTGCATTGGTCTTCCATTGCCAACCCCTCTAACTTTGGGCCAGCAACAGATCGGTCGCTAACATCAAATAGCCATTAGCCATTGTAAGTTCTTGTATATGCCTTGTTACCCCCCTCAAGGTGTGTTTTCCCCCACATTTCTCCATTACACCTCTCTCTAATCTTCCCTGCACCAGACTGGGAAGTGGAGAGAGAGAGAGATATTAGATACGCCCCCAAAGCCTGAGTCATGTATCTAGTTCTCATTCAGAATGTAATGTTCCTATCCTCCCTCCTCTCCATTATCACTTTTCCCACATTATATTTTGAGTAGGTTTTCTTACCTCCTTAGCTACCCTTATGGTTACCCTTCCCAATTTCCACCTTCTAGCTCTCATTTCTTGAGCTCCTCTCAGACAGCTGCAACCCATAATTGTAATTAGCCTTCAGCAGCAAGAGCCCATTCCCCTCTCTGTCCGCCCATACCTTAGGACACTCCATTGGGAGCCCATGCTTACTCTATGCCAAGTTCCACTAGTAACAAGGTCAGTACATGACTCCTGACTGTCCGCAGGTATTCAATCCTTCCTGGATGTCTCAGCCAAATCTAGAAAAGAAGATATCTCATAATAAGTTAAATTCACTGCCCCCCCCCACAGTTTTTGCAACACTGTGTACTATGCACTTGACTTATTTGCAGATGATTGGACCTCCCTGATCATCTTTCTTCTTTACTCCCCCTTCTTTAATTCCCTATAATAGTAGTGACCACAATCAGTTTTAAATGAAGATAACCTCATACTGCCACCCTCCCCCATTCTCATTTCAGCTGACTTACCTGATTTAGACATCTATTCAGTAGTAGGAACAGCAAGGGTTCAAAATGGGAAAGCTTAACTTATTTTTTTAATATTTATTTTTCTATATCCCTGGTAGTTTAGTGGTCCCCCCCCCAACACTCATTCCCAATCATTTTACCTGCTCTTTCCCTGGTGTCTAGTGGCACCCCCACCCTCCCATCACTATCCCCACAGTTTTTCTTACATTTCCTTGGTGTCTAGTGGCACCCCCATCCTCTAATCATGATCCCCTCTTCTATTTTTATAATGCCCTGGTGTCTAGTGTCCACACACACACACACACACACACACACACACACACACACTCGGTCCTTCTCTTTCCTTTGTAATTCCCTGGTGTCTAGTGGCACCCCCCACATTTTATTCTTATTTACTTGGTGTCTAGTGGCACCCCCACCCTCTTATGCAATGCAAAACCAGAAATAAAGAAAACAGTCCCTAGGCATTTAAGAAACCTGTCAAAAAATGTCCATCGCCAATCACCCCCACACCCCCACCCAACCTTCCACTATTCATCTACCTCCTCACACCTGTCTTCACAGCCCCACACACCCTCACTCACCTGAAGAGGTCCCAGGTTTGAGGCTCAGTCTCCCAATCAAAGACGCATCTTGCTGTTGGAACTGGTGACTGTAATATGAGTAAATAAGTAAATGAACTTTAATGTATTTCAATGCTGTTTCAACTTTTAAGAATAACTGCCATTTATTTAAATTTTTATCCCATATTTTCAACAAGGACATCTGGAGACTCCACCTCATGAGCTATATGACTGTTGTCATGCAAGTCCTGTTGCAAAGGTGATTTCATGGTCGGTTAGCGTAATTACCTTTCAGGTAGGATTTGTGTAATAACAGTCATATTGTTCATGAGGTGGTGTCATAAAAAGGCTATGTTAAAAATTTCAAGAAATGGCTTTGTAATGACCGTTCTGTGCAATTTCACTATGCATATTCATAACCTGGGACATTTTCAAAATGTCCAACCTATGTTTTCACTATAGCCCTAATACCCCACCTGATGCATGTCACCAGTGTCATTTTTCAAATCCAGGCCAAAATGTATTTTTTGCTCCTGTGGCACAAAATGGCATTGCAGTTGCACAGAATTATGTTTTGCTGGGGATCTGAAAATTTTCTGTACTGTGTATATGCAGTGAGATCATAAGAAGTCTGGTTCACACCAGAAGTGTTGTTAGCATTTTTATTCCTCCGAATTGCATCAAGCACAGCAGTGTAACAGGATGAGGCTGTGAACACACTCCCTTTCTTAAGTTTCACCCATCATGCTGGCTTCCTCAGAAATCTTTTAGGAAGCCTATATGGACAGGTGAAACATAAAAGGAGCAGTGTGTTCACTGCCTTATCCTGTTACACTGCTGTGTTTGATGTAACCGCTAACACTTCCAGTGTGAGCTGTTTTTCTTTAGTTCCAGAACAAGGGTGAGTGTGCTACACCATTTGTATGTATGCGCACCTCTGTCTCAGTGATCACCACCCTTCCAACAGTCATAAGAAGTCTGTGATGAAAATATGGGGTCAAACTAAAAACAAAAATTTCACAGTCATGACTATTTGTTGCAATTTTGCTATGCATACTATTGCTTGTAACTTTAGGAATTTTCAATATTGTGAGCCCACATTTTCATTATACCCATCTTATTGCACCACCTCATGTATATCACAGCTGAGATTTTTTTCATATCCTGTCTGAAATGTCATTTTGAACCTGTGCTGCAAATTGGAGTTGTGCTTACATGGAGTTAGTTTTGGCAGTGATTGAAAAAATGTTATGCACCAGATACATGAGGTGGGGTAATAACATGGCTATGGTGACAATTTGGTGACTGTTGTCCTATAACTGGAAGCACAAAGACCAGAGGCATCTCTGCTTCCACAGTTAGATATATTTATGCTTCTATGAAGAAGTGGGAGCTTCCACAGGCAAATAAGGATAGGATTACACTGTCTGCAAAAAGTAAGGAGATAAATTGCAAAAAATGTTGTTAATGTAGCAGCTAGGGTTAAACCAACAAAAGTAGGGAAATGTAGCATTAGGGTTTCCAACTCTAACACCCCATTCCCTACACTACATAGACCCTTGGGTGGAGGGGGGAGGTCTGTCCTGGAGCCATCAACCCTAACACTCACCACATTCTCTTATGCTGTATCCATGTCACCTTTTTTCTAACAGAATGATGTGAACTTTAGGGATGATGGCTCCAAGACAGACCCCCTCCCCCACCTGGTGTGGGTTGGTGCAGGGTAAGGAATGGAGTATTAGTGTTAGAAACCCTAATGTCACATTTCCCTACTTTTGTCAGTTTAACCCCAACTGATTTAGTAACAATTTTTTTTAAAAAATTTATATGTACATGAATGCATATGTTATTATAGTGGTGGGATCACACAACTATATTTAGGGTTGACTAGGCAGTTAATGTTAAACCAGAACACAGTTACCTGACCTTGCCTTTCAAAAATCACATGAGGATAGCCTGCTAAGAGAGAGAGAGACCAGAAGCAAAAGGTCAGCATTAAACAATAAATGAACAAGAGAAGAAAAGCCAAGATTTCTTCTACAAAAAAGGGGGACAAAGTAACTGTGCTTACTAACTAAACTAACGGAGACAGATGACATTGAAACATTCATAACAACATTTGAACGCATCGCTTGTGCTTGTAACTGGCCTAGAGAGCAATGGGTCATAAGACTTGCCCCATATCTGACTGGTAAAGTACAATTGGCTTATGGGCATATGGACAGTGGCATGAGTGAGAACTATGAAGCAGTAAAAGAGGCCATCTTGAAATGCTATGACATCTACCTTGAAACCTACAGACAGAGATTTAGAGCCCTAAAATGTCAGACCACTGATACCCCACAAGAAGCGTATACCAGATTAAAGGATTTGTGTACAAAATGGCTATGCCCAGGGTCTAATACAAAAGAACAAATGTAGAAGCTATTGTACTGGAACAGTTTGTGAGGATCTTGCCACAAGATGCACAAGTATGGGTCAGAGAACATCGACCTGAGACCGCTTCAAAGGCAGTAAGCCTGGCTGAAGGTTATCTGGCAGCAAGACCCCATAGACAAAAAGGACATTTTACCACCAGCACATCAACTCCCATGGTAAGAACTTTTACTTCTACAGTGAATAACACAGAAGAACAACAAAATCTGATTGACCATATAACGCTGATAATATATGCCACCTATATCAAGCAAAAGGGCATGAAGTCAAGGTATATTTTCTGTTACTGCTTCATTTTTCTCTGTTACAAAGTGTTTCTTGCAGGGTATATCTTCTGTGAAATTATTACAAGTGATGCTTTACATATTTTACAGTTTTATCTTTCATTAGGATAAGCCTTCAGGGCTACTGCATTTGTTGTTGGCAGATTGTTTCTGCTTTTACCTCCTTGTTTCTTTCATCCGTGGTTCTTCTTTTTTGGCAGGGGAAGGGCCCAACCACCCACTCCCATCCCCAACCACCTCACGCTACACCCCTTTTATAGGGTAGCACAGTCATGACATTTCCTGTAGCAAAGCAGGAAGGGGCGGATTAGAGAGGTATCCACACAGTAACTCCATTTACAGGCGCACAAGTAGTTTAACTTGTTATAACAAGTTATACAAAAACAAACAAAAAAACACAAAATCAAACTTTTGCTTTCATTTTCCTTCTTCTAATTATGATGACCAGGTTATAACCCCAGCAACTTATTTGGAATGGATATTATTAACTGCAGGTACTGTGGGACATTTTTCAAAAGGCAGTTATATAGGATTTAGGACACTGTCCTACATGTTGGGCCATTAGAGATCTAAGGGCTCAGCTCCAGGCAGCATCTGCAGAGATTGCATGCCTCAAATTGCATATTCAGGAGAAAATATATTATAAGACCTGCCCGCCATTTCCCCAACATCCAACAGAAGTACCTCGACCACGGAGGGTAGTTGGTCCAGGAGGTTGGCAAGTGGTTAGGAGGGTCAAATCGGGTGCCCCATCACTCGTTGCTCTCCAAAATATCACCTCCACAAACCATATAAAAACTACAAACAGGTATCTGCCTCTGCCTCTGAAATCAAACAAAGGGGCAGAGGACACTGCAGAGCAGGACACTGCAGCACAGGAGCTAGCACAACAAAACTCACCCAAAACAGGAACCATAACAAAAAAAAAAAAAAAAAAGAAAATCCAAAGCACTTCTGATCATAGGAGACTCCATGATTAGGGGAGATGATATCTCTCTCCAGCCAGGGGTACTGGTCAGATGTCTCTCAGGTACATCAACTTGGAGAGACACTGACAGCATTGCTAAAATTGTACAGGAAGCAGGAGAAAACATCAACATCCTGGTACACATAGGGACTAATGATTTCATCAGCCAGTCAGTTGTGGAGACCAAGGAACACCTGACCAGTCTGGGAGACAAACTGTCATTCATTTTGTCTGGCATCTCCTTCTCTGAGATCCTGCCAGTATGGGGGGGGGGTAGATGGGCGCAAGGACAGAGAAGGGGAAATAGGGGAGCTAAAAAAGTGGCTCAAGGGCTGGTGCCAGGAAAAAGGACACAAATGTGTAGGTAATTGGCAACAGTTTTGGGAGCGAAAGTTCTTTAAAATCAATGGACTACATCTGACTAAGGAGGAAGTCAGTGCATTGGGGCAGAAGTTTGATGTCTTTGCAGAATATTTAAACTAGCAAACGGGGAGAGGGGTGCAGCACCTGATACATTGACTGGGAAGAACACCCTTCCCCCCTCAGATAGTGATCAAACAGGAGTTCAGCGTGTTTGTAGTTCATTTGCATCACCAAGTAAGGAAAAAGGTCTGGCTCTCCATATGATGCACAGGGGAAATGCCAGACCTCACCCAACAACTAACACACTGAAATCTGGCCAATGTAAAATTATGTACACAAAGGCTTACAGTCTGGGAAACAAGATCCCAGACCTGCAGGCAATAATGACAGAGACTAAACTGGACATAGTAGCAAGTAACGAGACATGGTTCACCAGCAACCGCACTTGGGAGACTTCAGTACCCAGCTATGTACTGTTCAGAAGAGACCAAGGTGCAAAAAGGGTCCCTTTATGTCAATGAAAATATCAAAGCTACAGAAATTCAGAACACATGTAAGGAGCCAGAAGAGCTGTGGGTCACAGTGGAAACAGGAAATGGGACAGCCATACGAACTGGGGTAGTCTATAGGCCTCCAGATCAGGGGGAGGACATAGACACATTCCTTTTAGAAGATATACAAAACGTGACAGCTAAAGGGGAGATTCTGATAATGGGAGACTTCAACATGCCAGGTACAGATTGGTCAATACCAGCAGGAACATCTGCCAGAACTAGTCACATAGTGGATTCCCTGCAGGAGGAGGGCCTCAAACAACTGGTAGAACAACCCACGAGAGACAGGGCTATCCTAGATCTAGTAGTGACTAACAGGGAAGGATCACAGATCTCCAGGTAGAAGGTCACCTGGGGGCCAGTGACCATCACATGGCATGGTTCAATTTGGTCACTAGAACTAAATCATCCCATTCCAAGGCAAAAATGTGGGACTTCAGAGGAGCTGACTTTGGTAAGATGGTCAACAGAGTTAAGCTAGCCCTGGCAAAAAGAAATACAGGTGAGGGGGTACAGGCAAAGTGGGCAAGCATTAAGGATGCAGTACTTGAAGCAACATCCCATTGTGTTAGAGAGAAAAGGAAGTGCAAAAGAAGAAGCAAACCACTTTGGTTCTCAAAAACAGTAGCAGAAAAGGTCAGAGCCAAAAGGCTGGCCTTCAGGAAATATAAGGGAACACAGCGGGATGAAGATAGGGAGGCATACCAAACTTTCCTAAGGGAAGCCAATAAGGCAGGTAAAGGCCCAAACTGAGGAAACACTAGCACAAACAGTAAAAGGTGACAAGACTTTTCAAAGATACATTAGTGAAAGGAGAAAGTCCAGAGGGGGTATTGCTAAGATCAAAGGGTATACGGGGGAGAGTGAGGAGGAGGACCATGTAAAAGCATCTATCCAAAATAGATACTTCCGCTCAGTATTTACTGTACTGAAGAGAAAGTAGGGCAAGGCCCAGAGCTCAGAACCATGGACACGGGGGGGGGGGTGCACTATTCCCTTCACAAAAGAAAGAGTCCTACAAGAGCTTGATATGCTCAGGGTGGACAAGGCAATGGGACCTGATGGCATACATCCCAGGGTACTAAAGGAGCTAAGGGTGGAACATAGTGAGTCTCTGAGCACTAGAGAGGTCCGAGAAGACTGGAGAAAGGCTCTTGTAATCCCACTTCACAAGACTGGTAGCAGGGAGGAGGCAGAGAATTGCAGACCAGTCAGTCTTACCTCAGCAGTGGGCAAGATTATGGAGGATCTCCTTAAGGAAAGGATAGTGCAACACCTGGAATCCATAGGAGCACAGGATCCAAAACAGCATGGGTTTACAATAGGAAGGTCCTGTCAAACTAATCTCATAGATTTCTTTGACTGGGTAACCAAAGTGGTGTACCAAGGGGGAGCAGTTGATGTCACCTACCTTGACTTCAGCAAAGTGTTCGATATTATTCCATATAGAAGATTGATTAATAAGCTGGGTAGGTTCAGGGTGGGTCAGAATTTGGTCAGCTGGGTGCCAAACTGGTTGATGGACAGAAAACAGAGAGTGGTGGTAAACAGTATGCAGTCAGAAGAGATGCAAGTCACAAGTGGGGTACCTCAGGGATCCATACCTCTCAACCTCTTTCCTCAAAAATCAGGGACAAAGCTTATAAAAATCAGGGACAACAACCCAAAATCAGGGACACATCTTAAAAATTGGTACTATTCATTCAGAAAGCTGACAGAATAAGGGGATTAGTGTAAGATGCATTTTCTGAAGAAAAACAAGCCTGTGATTCTAATGTTTGACACTATTTTGTGCTTACAGTACCCGCTTTTCTGTCACAAAAACACAAATTTTACGAGGGACAGAGGAAAATTCTGAGGCAAACTCAGGGACAGTTGAGAAGTATGCAGGGATCAGTCCTGGGGACAGTTCTCTTCAATATCTTCATCAGTGACATTGCAGATGGACTGGAGGGTAAGGTTTGCCTGTTTGCAGATGACATTAAGATCTGCAACAGAGTAGATGATCCAGATGGGGTGGGCAGAATGAGAAGAGATCTGGATAAACTGGCAAAATGGCTGAAAGAGTGGCAACTGGGGTTTAATACAAAGAAGTGCAAGATCATGCACATAGGGAAGAGAAACCCTGAAGAAGCCACCTATAGGCTGGGAGGGGAGTTGCTGACAGTCACAAAGGAAGAAAGAGACTTGGGCATCATCATCACAGATGACCTGAAATCATCCAAGCAGACCACTAAAGAAGTAGGTAAGGCTAGGGGGGATGTAAGGGTGTATTAGTAGGGGTATCACAAGTTGTAAGAGGGAGGTAATAATCCCTCTTCATAAGACACTGGGTAGGCCCCATCTGGAGTACACCTTCACAAGGACATTAACCAAATTGAGGCAGTCCAGAGAACTTCAACCAAAATGGTGCAGGGACTGCATCAGAAAACATATGAGAGCAGATTAATGGAGGTCAATATGTATACCCTAGAGCAAAGGAGGGAGAGAGGTGATATGATTGAAACATTCAAACACCTTTAGGGCATTAACAAGGTGAAAGAGTCTAACATGTTTCAATATAAGAAAAATGGCAGGTCAAGAGGGCACAGCATGAGATTAGAGGGAGGCCAATTAAGGGGTAATGTGAGGAAGTTCTTTTTCACAGAAAGGGTGTTGGATGCATGGAGCGGCCTACCTCAGGAAGTGGTGAATATGAATACAGTGCAGGGCTTCAAACAGGCATGGGCTAATCATAAGGGAGCAATACAGATGAGTATGACTAGATAGGCCATTGACAGAGCAAAGGCCAATGCCACATTCATAAGGTAGAAAAAGAAATGGGCAGACTGGATAGGTCTTGAAGTTGTGGTCCTTATCTGCCATCAACTTCTATGTTTCTATGTAAAGCTTCCCCTGTCTACAATGTAGTGCCCTATCAAGGCACTGTGGTTACTGCTGGTCACGATGCATCATATTTTAAAGTGATTCAGGATAAAACACTGGCAAAAGAAGAAAATGATGATGCCTAGGTGGATGAACGGATTCCCTTCAGAAACCCAAATGACAGTTCCGTAGGAGTTGCGCCAGACAGGAGATTCCCAAATAGGACAACAAAGCATTCTGCAAGATTAATTGATGAAGTTTAAAACTTAAGACTAGTGTTTTTAGATGTTATACATAGTATGGTAACTAAAGTAAACTGATTTCACAGCAGGGACATAGTATCAGTTTTAGTAGTACATAGATAAAGCATGATACTGTATATTTGTGTTTTTGCTGTTGTAAACAAATTTCAAGTTAAATTATATAAATTGGGTAGCTGTATTGTTTAAAAACAAATTCTAGCCTGAGCCAACAGGGCTGCAGTTGATGAATGTGGTGTAAAAATATTGAAAATTACCAGGAAATGAAAGGTAGGCTCATAAAGTCGCTATTTTGAAGTGATTGCATAGTGTTATCACATTTTGTAAGTAGTTTTTATAACAAGATATGTGCTAAGATTATTAGCAGTAGAGGGCAATGGCAAAGCATGACTTTCAGTGGACAGAGAGCAAGTTTTAATTTACTGTACATGTCCCTATGACTTTTTATTTTGCCTGTGTGTTGGTGGGGGGCTAGTGTAGAAAGTAGAGGTGGGTGAAGTGGTCAAAATCCACTCTGTGAAGTGATTCACGGAGCAAGGTGGTATCTGCAAAGTAATCCTCAATGAGAAGCGGAGTACTTTGCATTATGATGAGTAACGCGAAGTCCATAGAAAACAATTACTTCTCATTAGTCTGCCTTTCCAACTACTTCTCCACCAATTTTAAGATGTAGTACATTGATTTCAATGTACTTTGCATCATTTCACCTTGTTGTTGAGCTCCAAGGTGAATTTTGCACTGATTCATTGGATTGCAGGTCACATGGGCTTCAGATTGTTCTGCACAACCTCAATTCTGTGTAGTGTATGTGCAGTGGTAGCTGGAGGAGACAGTTTGCTTTCGGAAGAGCTCTGAGATTCAAACCCACTAGAATCCATTCAAAAAGCCTTTTTGAGCCATTTTATTTTTACATACATACATACATATGAAGAAGCCAGAAGAAGAAGGCCATTTGGTCTATCAAGTCTACTCATATTGCAGGGGCCACAGCTTGAGCTAATGTCCCTGCCCTCCTTCCCCACTCCTCCCATCCTCCCTACCAATGATCCTTACTTTCCCCCATGCCTATCCCAGCCTGTCTTAAAGCTGCCCATAGTCTTCAACGAGATTACCTTTCCCGGGAGCGTATTCCAAGTGACCACCACCCTCTCTGTGAAGAAGTGCTTCCTGACCCCTGTCCTAAACCTCCCACCCTCTAGATTAAGACTGTGCCCCCTCATGATATGGTTGACACTCAGCTTAAATTTTTGTTATCAATTTAGTACATCAATTGTAGGAAACCCTCCTGTGCTCATATCATTGAGTGTTTATTGTTTGTGTGTGGATTTTGAATGTTAATTTAGAACATTCAGTCTGTGTGCTGACAGACACTTGAAGTGTGCTTGGAGAGGGGAGTATCTGTGCTGGAGGTAGATTAACTTGGAGAAAGGCAGTCTTTCTGTTTTGGTTATATTTTTATTGTGTGTTAGAAAATGGGCTTTTTATTTGGAGGCATCTGATTTTCTGGTACCCATTCCACAGGGGTACATTAACTTTCAATAGATGCCCACCAAATAAAAAGTGCCAGCCCAAACCTGCTTTATGCCCTGCCAAGTATCCTTGTACCCAGCCTGCTTCATCATTGCCTGAAGCACTGGGCACAAAATTTCAAACTGCCGCCATGTTTTCTATCACTTAGCGAGACAGCTAGTAAGAGCTCCTCCCCCCCCACACGCACACACACACTCACTCTCTCTCACTCTTTTGACCAGGCATCACCCACTAGTGGTCCAAAATAAATATATGTTCCTGGTTTCCCTGATGTAGAGCTGGCTTTCTTTTTTCTTTTTTTCGTTCTGTGCCTAAAACACCTACTGCCAGCGCTCGCTGCCACCGCTCACTGACCACAGACAGGCATGAACTCATAAGTTTGTTATACATAAACAGCCCTCCTACCCACACAAAAAGATACAAACTAAAGGGAAGCAACACAGAAAAGATGTTTTTTTTCTTTTACGGAGAACCACCACGCCACCAGAGCACATGTGACGGCTCGTTTCACTGGTATTGTCACACACATTTGTTTCAGGATTGCTCATGCACTCGACCCTTTGTTTCAGCTCTACTCTCTGAGTATACGAATAAATCTTCCTCACAGCGCTATTGCTGTTCCTGCTATATCATCATTTTTATTGCTCACCCCAATAAAGAAATGGGAGAAATAAAGTAGCTTAGTAGTGTAGTACTAACATTACCTCTCCTGCACTCCCTTGTCCTTCCTGATCCCATTGCAATCAGTAAACACAGAGGACAGCCTGCGCCGGTTTCTGTATTCAACTGCCAGGCTTCCACTGCAGTACAAAACACAGATGCTTGTAAGCAGGGTCTTAGTAGAAATAAAAAAAAAATGTAACTCAAGTGGGGGGGGGGTGGGAGTTGATAGGTTCAAGTGCCAAGGTTGGGATATACTGTACACAGTGGTAACAAAACAGTGAAATGCTGCACTGCCTCTACTGGTGCATATTGTCAAGAATACCAGTAGAGGGACTACTTTACTAACCAAGCAAGTATAAGTTCATTTTTAATCTTTTTTTATGTTTATTCTTAAATATTGCAAAAAAAAAACCCTGTTACAGTTAGCCCATTTTCTAAGTGCAATAATACCCTCCAGGGTGGGCGGTATGGGCAATACCAAAACTCCCTGGGGCTATAAGGCCCTCCACCTGCAGAGTCGGGCCTCATTACACCCCTGGGCAGTCCAGTATTGCCCAATACCACCCACGTTGTCGGGTATTATTGCTTGCTTAATGTACACACAGTAACATTTTCAGTAATTTTTGACTTTTTTTGCTGATATTTGTGGTGCAGCAGTGCATAATTTCAGTTTGCTTAAAAGATTTGGTTACACTACTGAAATGTTCAATTTGCTGCGCATTACTTGCAGTGTGTGTGAGTGTGTGTGCAACGTGTGCCATCAAATCAGACACATTTTACTGTGCCACACAGTAATTGCAACAGTGTGAACCTACTATCCACCGTACCTGTGTGATTTTTCTGTACTGTTTTGTGGTATCTTGGTAGTGGACTGTTACTGCAGTGCACTGCCCCCTGCTCCACACTGGCAAAATGTATTCTTTTCCAGATTTGGATTTGTGACTTGTGAGCACTGGTTAGGTGGTGTTGTGCCTTTGCATCTGCATCTCTTGAGTGTGCAGTGCAATCTTAATCTGTCTGTGCATTTGCATCTCTTTATGGCCCAATCTCTATACGTAATTTAAGTCACAGTTGTTTGTTTGGCTTCCCTTCAGAGTATTGGTGTGGTGCATATCTCAGCGTGAACATTTTAATAATTAATGTGCATGTATAAGTCGGGGTGATGATCATGAGTCACTCATGATACACATTGCATTCTTCATCTTCACAGTCACAATTCACAAATTACAAAACATTTAAGTTTTGGGTTGTAAGCTGCATGTAAGCCTGTTTTGTAGTATTTCAGCTTGAGCATTGTAGTCATTAATACGAGTTTTCAAGTCTGGGAGTTTTGTGTGGTACAGGTCAGGGAAGTACAGCTTTAGGTATTTGCGTACAGTTGATTATCATTAGTCATGTCACACCACTCACTCATTATGACTCTTACACAAATCACATTCTTCATCTTCACGGTCATGATTCATGAAAAGCTGCATGTAAGCCTGTTTTGAAGTATCTTGGCTTGAACACTGCAGTCATTAATATGAGTTTAAGTCCACAAGTTTCATGAGGTACAGGTCCGGGAAGTACAGTCATCAGTATTTGCGCACAGTTTATTATCATTAATCATGCCACACCACTCACTCATCACAAGACAAATCGTGTTCTTCATGAATCACAGCAGTTAAATTGTTTTTTCAGTTCTGGTGATACGCTGATTGGGAACCTGAGAAAAAGAAAGTCAAGGTGGCTGTATCTGGGACTGCTGGTGTTAAATACTCCCCTCCTCAAAAAAAAAGTTGTGATGTAGTGGTTCCTGTTGTTGATGATGATGATGATGACTGGGGGGGACCTTGATAGAAAATATCAAGTACCGAAAGGGAATCAACAACATACAAGAGGGTAGCATCATCCAGAAAAAGTGATGTGCATCAGGAAGGGCACAAAATTTGAAGATAGAGGGGGAACGGATCAGGGGCAACATTGGGAATTATTTTTTCACACAGATGGTGGTGGGTGCAAGGTCAAAATAAAACTAGTGATCAATGTTCTGATGGGACAGCAGGAGTAGAAGCATCCCCATAATTTATAGTGGGTGCCCCTCAGTTCACTCCAACTGCTGCTCAGTGTTGTCAAGACAGTGGTTAACAACCTCCAAATCACTCCATATCAGGCTCAAATCAACCAGTGTGGCTGGTAGTTGGATAGAGTTGCCACCATCAACTGCTGCAGGTTGTGGAGGTGGAGCAGCCACTTGATCCATGGCCTTCCCCCACTTCACACCACCAGGTGCAAGTGAATACTGTGCTGCCCCCTCTTCCCTACCCCAGCAGGGCCAGCAGGTGTAATACTGCCCTGTTCTGCAACCTTGACCTGCCATTGTACACAGTGGTGGTTGTACAGGTGAGCAGGCTGACCACCTGTGCCAAGGTGAGTTCCCTTGGGGCCACGGTGCACCTCCACACCACATAGATTACATTTCACTACACTGCTGTCCCCAGGCAGTGTAGTAAAGAACTCCCACATGTGGTGCGGGGAGGACCAGGCACAGGCCGGAGGCCCGGGTATTGTTCAAGCCATGGGCTGCTGCTGTGGTGAAACTCTCTTTAAAGCATGATTCACTTCCTGCCTGCCTGAAGCATGTGACCTAGACTGTGTAAGCCATGTGATGTGTTTGTTCTACCTGTAAATTCTCACTCCGCCTTTAATGGTGGAGTGAGCAATGCAAAGTCACTATCACCATCATCACAAGGCGAAGTGGCGAAGCAGCACTTTCAATATGCAATTCACATAACCATAAAGTAACGCAAAATGGTCAACTTCATGTCTACTTTACTGCATTTCTATAACCTCTTTCTCCTACTACAAGGTGAAAGTGAAACTCTCTTTTAAGCATGAGTCACTGCCTGCCTGAAGCATATGACCTACACTGTGTAAACCATGTGAAGAGTGTGGGCTGCCTGTGAATTCTCACTCCACCTTAGAGTGAAGTACTATAAGGCAGAGTGCACAATGTGAAGTCATAATTACAAGGCAAAGTGGCAAAGTGAGGGTTTCAAATGGACGCTTCATGTAGCAGGATGGCAGTGCGAAGTGGACCACTTCGTGTCCACTTCAGGGGCGGAATTTAACTTCACTGCATCTCTAGTAGCAAGCAATAGGATTCCATTGCAAAAGGATGAAAGGTACATGGGAAAAGTAAGTAGAAACACACACAAAATCTGTACAGAGGTGCTCAAAATGTATTATTACCAGTAGTAGTAGTAGTAGTAGTTGTTATTCATAAAATGCACATGAAAAGGATAGGTGGTACAAAGCATCATTGAGCTATAGCTCATTTCCAAGGAGGTCCTATTTTTACATACATAATGTTGCATATGTAAATTACAATAAATACAATATGTATGACTAATTCAACATATATCACAAGCCATAAACTTACTGTACATACATAATACATGCAACCTACATAAACCTAGATCCAAAATGTGCAAAATCTCGTAAATTTAAGTAATATACAATGTGTCAATAAAGTGCTGTGCTGCTCCCCGCAGCACTGTAAAGGCATCACTGATTTCTCATAATACCATCTTTTTATTGGTGCCATGTTTATAATGCATTTTACATGGCACATAGGAATAGGCACAGAGTTCCACAACACTGGTCCCCTACACCAAACTGCTGACCTGCCTATATTTAAATCATATTTTGGGATTGTATATTCCAAACCATGAGTAGACCTTAAACTTTCTCTTGTTTTCTTAACTTTAAAATATTCCTGAATATATGGAGGCACTTTTCCTTTCTGAACTTTAAACATAAATGCAAGGAGGTGCCACTCTCTCATATCACTAAGTGTCATCCAATTTAGGGATTTATACAGTTCACAGTGGTGAGTTCTCCTTCAAGCGTCGTGGATGAAATGAGCCTGCCTGTTATACATTGTATCCAGTTTGGCTAGTTCCACCCCAGAGGACCCTGCATAAATCATATCTCCATAGTCCAATACCGGGAGCACCATGGTGTTTACTACCCTCTGTCTCATGTCATTGGACATAAAATATTTTAGTTTATACAACATACCCAGCTTTTTACCTATATTTAATATTAGGGCCTCCAAGTATAGTTTCCAGTTCAAATTTTCATCTACAACAACTCCAAGGTATTTATACTTACTAAATTGTTATATCTGAACTTCTTCTAGGGAATAGATCTTTAACTCATCTATCTTATTTCCATTACGAGTAAACAACATTTTTTTGCGTTTAAGCATAGTTTATATTCTCTAAAAAAGGCCTGCAAATGATAGAAAGCCTCTTGAAGTTTATTGTGTATGTTAGTGGTGTTTTTCCCCTGTACGTAAATTATGGTATCATCTGGGTAGATATGATAATTTATTGCAGGATCTAAGAATTGTAAATTGTTAATATATATGGTAAAAAGCAGCTGACCTAAATTAGATCCTTGTGGTACCCCTGTTATAATTTGTAATGGTACAGACCTACAATATATTTACCCAATTCTACCACTTGTCTCTGTCCGTTAAGTATGTTTTAAACCATTCATACTCTGTTTTCCTCATCCCCATTTCATGGAATCTGGACAAGAGAATGCCATGGTGCAAGATATCAAAAGCTTTAGATAAATCTATAAATAAAGCACCTACAGACCTTCTCCTGTCCAGACTCTGCTGTACATCCCCTACTACCTTTATCAATGCTGTATTTGTGCTATGTACAGATCTAAATCCTGACTGATAAGCATTCATTTGTTTATTTGACTCCAAAAAAATCTTAAATTGTAACACTACAATTTTCTCTAAGGACACTGGCAGTGGACTTCAGGGGGGCAGATTTTGTGGGCATGGGAAATATTCTCAAGGATCACTTGAAGGGGATTATATCAATGACAAGTGTGGAAAGGAGATGGGAGGTCATAAAATTGGGACTTCATGAGGCAGTCAGGATCTGCGCTAAGTTGAAACGTAAGGGAGCAAGGTCACAATAACCATGCTGGTGGTCCAGTGAGGTACAGGTAGCAGTCAGAGAAAAGAAGGCGGCCTACAAAAATATAAAACAACAAGATGGGATAGGGATAAGGAAATGTACCATCTTGCATCCAGAAAAGTCACCCGTATGGTGAGGGGAGCAAAGTCCAGTAAAGAGCAGTGGCTGGCACAGGGGATACATGGAGGGGAAAAGGGGTTCTTCCGGTACATTGGGGAGTGGAGAAAAACTAAGGGCCATCTCAGCAGATTGAGATCAGAAGGAGGGTGGGTGGAAGAGGCGAGGGACCGGCAGAGGTATTTAACGAGTACTTTGCCTCTGTGTTCACTAGGGAGGGGGATGGGATATCTACAAAGCAAGACATGAAGGGGATAGAAGCGGCAGTGAGTGGGATCAGGGGAGCAACAGAAATGGGGCAAGAGGGAGGAAGAGGTACCCCAGGGGTGTCACATCTGGATAAGGGTAAAAAGGCCAGTAAGGAGGAGGGAATGGATGATGCTATCTCCTCCAAAAGGGTGTGGTTAGCCCTCAAGGCCCTAAAGAAAGACAAATCTCCTGGGCCGGATGGCATTCATCCGAGAGTACTATGGGAATTGGCGGACATACTGGCTGCACCCCTGGCGGAGCTCTTCAACAGGTCACTTGAGACAGGGAGGGTACCTAGGGATTGGCGAGAGGCACATGTGGTGCCAATCCATAAAGGGGGGTCGAGGGAAGTACCAGGTAACTATAGACCCATCAGTTTGACCTCGGTGGTGGGAAAATATATGGAGAGTATACTAAAGGAATGATTGGGAGTGTACTTGGAGGAGGTGGGAGGTCTGGATAGTCGGCAACATGGGTTTGTGCCAGGTATATCATGTCAAACCAATCTTATGGAGTTCTACAAATGGGTAATATCAGAACTGGATAGGGGGAAGCCTGTGGATGTATTATTCTTGGACTTCAGCAAGGCATTTGACTCTGTCCCCCACAATGGTCTGGTGGAGAAACTGATGGGGTTAGGAGTAGGCCCTTTGATGGTCAGATGGATTGAAAACTGGCTAGCTAGATGCACCCAGAGAGTAGTGGTCTGTGGGGAGCTCTCAAACCCTAGAGAGGTTGGTAGTGGGGTACCGCAGGGCTCAGTCCTGGGTCCGATCCTGTTTAATGCATACATATCGGACATCAGGGAGGGTATAGGGTGTGAAATGAGTCTCTTCACAGATGACTCCAAGATGGGAGCAGTAGTTGAGGGAGAAGAGGAGAGGTTGGCCCTGCAAGGGGACCTGGACACCCTGGAAGGCTGGGTTCACACATGGAAATTAAATTTCAATATCACCAAGTGCAAGGTGTTGCATCTTGGTCGGGGAAATCCTAAACACAGGTACACCCTGGGAGGGGAGGCGCTGGAGGCCTCAATAGGGGAAAAAGACCTAGGGGTCATGGTGGATGCTTGTATGAATAACTCTGAGCAGTGCAGGAGAGCGGCTAGCAAGGCAAACAGGATGTTGGGATGCATCGTAAGGGGGATCACCTCTAGGAGCAAGGAAGTGATTCTGCCACTGTACAATGGACTGGTTAGACCACACCTTGAGTACAGTGTACAGTACTGGAGACCACACTTGAAGAGGGACATACAGCTCCTGGAGAGGGTACAGAGGAGGGCTACTAAGATGATATGAGGGCTAGGGGATTTGACGTATGAGGACAGACTTGAGGAGCTCTGCCTGTTTTCATTGGAGGAGAGGAGAGACAGGGGGACATGATTGAGGTCTTCAAGTACCTCAAGGGAATAAATAGGGTAAACATGGAGGGGATCTTTAAACTAAAGCAGGGAGGTATCACCAGAGGGCATGGTTTGAAGTTGGAAGGTGGAAGGGTGAGGGGGGAAAAGAGGAGGAGGTTTTTCACTCAGAGGGTGGTGGACCCTTGGAATGCACTGCCTGGTGAGCTGGTTCAGAGATCCACAGTGGGGGGCTTCAAGAGAGGGTGGGACAGACACAGAAAGTGGATGTATCAGATGATGGCCTGTCCCAGGGGGGTGGGGATGGATGATAGGGGTTTCTGGAGCACAAGGGATGGGAGGGCCTCGGCACCCAACTAAGGATCTAAGGTTCAAGCAGACTCGACAGACCGTAAGGCCTAATTTGCTGACAAATAGTATGTTAGTATCTTAGACACTACTGGTTAGAGAGAAATAGGACAATAGTTATTAATATCATGCTGCTGTCCTCCTTTAAAGATTGGTACCACTTTAGACATTTTCCAACCTTTAGGAAACTCACCAGTAGACAAGGAGAAGTTAAACAGGTATGTTATTGGGTATGCAATGCATGGGGCTGTGTATTTCAGCAATTTTGTCTGTATATTATCCAGAGCTGTGGCTTTTTTGACATTCAACTTCAAAAGTTCATCCCTAACTTCATGTACCTTAATGCTTCTAAACTTAAATATTTTAGACACATTCAGATGTTGGTGTATCTCTTCCTGTATTTTGCCCCTAGAAACATGGAAACATAGAAGTTGATGGCAGATAAGGACCACAAGTCCCATCCAGTTTGCCCATTTCTTTTTCTGCCTTATGAATGTGCCATCGGCCTTTGTTCTATCAATGGCCTATATATTCATACTCATCTGTATTCCTCCCTTATGCCTGTCCCATGCCTGTTTGAAGCCTTGCACTGTATTCATATCCACCACTTCCTGAGGTAGACTGTTCCATGCATCCACCAACCTTTCTGTGAAAAAGAACTTCCTCACATTACCCCTTAATCAGCCTCCCTCTACTCTCATGCTGTGTCCTCTTGTCCTGCTGTTTTTCTTATATTGAAACATGTTAGACTCTTTCACCTTGTTAATGCCCTTAAGGTGTTAGAATGTTTCAATCATATCACCTGTCTCCCTCCTTTGCTCTAGGGTAAACATATTCAGCTCCGTTAATCTGTCCTCATATGTTTTCTGATGCAGTCCCTCCACCATTTTGGTTGCCCTTCTCTGGACTGCCTCAATTTGGTTAATGTCCTTGTGAAGGTATGGCCTCCAGTACTGCATGCACAGTACAGATGGGGCCTAATTAGTGTCTTGTAAAGAAGGATTATTACCTCCCTCTTCTGATTTGAGATACCCCTACTAATACACTCCAACTTCCCTCTAGCCTTACCTACTGCTTTAGTGGTCTGCTTGGATGATTTCAGGTCATCAGTGATGATGATGCCCAAGTCTCTTTCTTCTCTTGTGACTGCCAGCAACTCCCTCCCAGCCTATAGGTGGCTTCAGGGTTTCTCTTCCCTATGTACATGATATTGCATTTCTTTGTGTTAAATTCCAGTTGCCACTCTTCTGACCATTTTGCTAGTTTATTCAGATCTCTTCTCATTCTGCCCACCCTATCTGGATCATCTACTCTGTTGCAGATCTTGGTGTCATCTGTAAACAGACAAACTTTACCCTCCAGTCCATCTGCAAAGTCACTGATGAAGATATTGAAGAGGACTGGCCCCAGGACTGATCCCTGAGGTACCCCACTTGTGACTTGCATCTCTTCTGACTGTATACCATTGACCACCACTCTCTGTTTTCTGCCCATCAACCAGTTTGGCACCCAGTTGACCAACCTCTGACCCACCCTGAGTCTACCCATCTTATTAATCATTCTTCTATGTGGAATAGTATCAAAAGCTTTGCTGAAGTCAAGGTAGGCAACATCAACTGCTCCCCCTTGGTCCACCACTCTGGTTACCCAGTCAAAGAAATCTAAGAGATTAGTTTGACAGGACCTTCCTTTGGTAAACCCATGCTGTATTGGATCCTGTGCTTCTATGGATTCCAAGTGTCACACTATCTTTTCCTTAAGGAATGCCTTCATAATCTTGCCCACTACTGAGGTAAGACTGACTGGTCTGTAGTTCCCTGGTTCCTCCTTGCTACCACTCTCGTGGAGCAGGATCACATGAGCCCTTCTCCAGTCTTCTGGGGCCTCTCCTGTGCTCAGAGACTCACTAAACAGTTCTGATAATGGCTGTGCTAGTTTGACCTTTTGCTCCTTTAATACCCTGGGATGTATGCCATCAGGACCCATTGCCTTATCCAGCCTGAGCTTATCGAGCTCTTTTAGGACCCTTTCTTTTGTGAAGGGACTAGTGCACACCTCCCTCCCCCACTGTGTCCATGGTGCTGAGCTGTGGGCCCTGCCCTACCTTCTCTTCAGTGAATACTGAGCAGAAGTATCAATTTAGGATAGATGTTTTTACATGGTCCTCCTCCTCATATGCCCCCTTATCCCCTTTGATCTTAGCAATACCCCCTCTGGACATTCTCCTTTCACTAATGTATCTATAGAAAGTCTTGTCACCTTCTTTTACTGTTTGTGCTAGTGTTTCCTCAGTTTGGGCCTTTGCCTGTCTTACTGCCTTCCCTGCTTCCCTTAAGGAAGTTTGGTATGCCTCCTTATCTTAATCCTGCTGCGTTCCCTTATATATTTTCTGAAGGCCAGCCTTTTGGCTCTGACCTTTTCTGCTACTATTTTTGAGAACCAAAGTGGTTTCTTTCTTCTTTTGCACTTCATTTTCTCTCTAACACAATGGGATGTTGCTTCAAGTACTGCATCATTAATGCTTGTCCACTTTGCCTGTACCCCCTCACCTGTATTTCTTTTTGCCAGGGCTAGCTTAACTCTGTTGGCCATCTTATCAAAGTCAGCTCCTCTGAAGTCCCATAGTTTTGCCTTGGAATGGGATGATTTAGTTCTAGTGGCCAAATCAAACCATACCATGTGATGGTCACTGGCCCCCCATTACTTGAAATGTTGGATTCCAAAACTTGTGTGCCTACTTCTATAAAGAAGTCATTAAATGCATTTGCTACAGTATAATTTAGAGAAACCATTTGCCCATCAATTTCATTCCTTTTTACCTGCTCCTTTTTAGCTTTCCCCATCAGTTTAGCCATTGTTTTCCAGAAGAGTCTAGGATTTTGGTTTATGTTACTATCAAATTCTTTTTTTAAAAAACATTTGCTTAATTTTCCTAATTTGTTAAATGTATTTATTTCTTGCCTGTCTAGACTGAGTCCAATCTCCAGCAATACCTGAAGATTTTCTTTATGCCACTTTTCATCCCTTTCTCTTTTATATTTGTGTAAATTAGCATTATACAATGTAACCGCCAGGGGCGCTATCCTAAGGGCTACTACCCCAGCCTGCCCTAACTGTAGCAGGGTGAGGGGCCCAGATCCATTGGCGGGTGCCTCCACCCAGAGGTAGGGGTTAAAACAGTCAAGGTTGACTTGGTCACAGCCCTCTGGGTTGCTGCAACCCCCCTTCTTCCCACTAGTGACCCACACAGTTCAATTTCAGTGTCCTTACCATATACACTTATCCCCCGGCTCGAGCCAGTCAGCTCACTCCGGGACCCCTGGAAAGTAAGGTACAGTTACGCCACATTCACTGTGCAGTATTTCACCATTAATATACAGGCTAGCCAGAGTACTTTTGCAAACAAGCAATCTGATTTATTTAAGGAGCGATAACAAGGACCTGGGGAAATCAGGGTGATTGGCTTACCACTGTAATATACGTTTGTCTACCTAGGGCTCTGAGCACAGGCCTAACCTATTAATTACTGTCTATGGGTACCCAAGCCCTAATGGCTAGTTCCTCGATGCAGCTGGTTGGGGCCCTGACACAAACGAGCATTTAATTCCGGAGAAGATCAGATGGAGCCAGAAGGCTCAACTAGTACAGTCAGCAATATAACAAGACAATTTTGCCTTTGCTTGCAATCTTTAACAGGGAGCTACCCTGATTCAGTACTCACAACTCCAGCAGAAAACCACTCTTTCACCACTCGCAGGGCTGAGCCTGAGCTTCAAAGGCCTCCTCACACATTTATATGGAAAACAACAGAGGGGTACCATACCAGGCAGCTGCTTCCAGGACCCGACCAAACTCACAGCAAATGCGGGCGTTTCACTGCAGCTTCAATGTCCTGACAGACTGAGCGTGATTCAGCAGATTCTCTAGTCCTCTTCAAGTGAAGACTGGTAGGTAGCTGTGCTTGTACACAGCCTCCTCTGACCACAAGCCTGCGGATTTAATTCATGGCATGCTGGCAATGCAAAATGGCCGCCTCAGGCCTTTCACACGCTTCACGCGTGAACACTCAATGGTGCAAGAGCTCAGAGCTCCCTTCTCCTTCACAGTCACAATGCATCTGCCCCTAACAGCATGGGGCAATCCTTACAGCTCGGGCGCTACCCGATTCCATTGGCTGGTTACACATGCCAGTCACTTATTCTAGCCTTCAGTGGTGTGAAAAGGCATCATGACCCATAATGCCACATCCAGGAATTACAAGCGGTGCCCCCATTGGTCATCTGGCTCCATCCAGAGTCCTCATTCCGGGTTGGTCACCTCCACTCCATTTCTAGTGCCCCCTTAGCTGTTATTGGACCCCCTTCCACACAGTCCAGGTCCAATATGGAGGGGCACAATGTAAAGTCCCAGCTGCAATAAAAGGGAGTTAGATAAACTGCAATTTCACCAACACTATACAAGTTCCTATAGGGAACAACTATATCTTTTAGGTGTGCTCCCTTAGCGCTCCTAGCGACTGCAGAAACAGAGTGATCAGACAGCAGTCCAGGGTGGGACTCAAGCAGGGAAACCCAGTCCTCCATTTGAACCACTAAAGCCTGCGAACAGGCAGCTCTTAAAGAGACAGTACCGGAGGCTTTAAAAGCACTCACAACCCCCACACTTAGCAGCCTGACACCGAACACCAGCCAGGCATGGAGCATTCAAGCAAGCTCCGGGAAGGCTTCTAGGAACCCCCATTTGTAGGGGGGTTACACAATTTTTCATTATTAGCCCTTGCTCTTCTTTTATTTTTCGGGACATGGTAATCACAAATTTTTACAAACTCTTCCTGGAAATACAACCATGCATCTGAGGCTGTAGGTATAAAATATAATCTATTTCAATCTATTTTCTCAATATCTTGCATAAACTCGATATAGTCAAAGTGTTTAAAGTTCTTCCACTCAACTATCTGGACCTGTTTGCTAGGTTTCGTATGTTTTCGAAGTGCAAAAATGACCTGATGATTGGAAAATGCATCAGGTAGTACTCCACTTTGAGAATATTCGAAAGGTTTGTATGTGAAAATTAAATCCAACAGTGCTGAGTGTGATTGATTTTTGCTATCTATCCTAGTAGGTTCTTCCAGTAATTGACTTAATTGTAGACTCTCCTGAAAATCACTTAAGCAATTTATAGGTTATATCTGCAACCAATTTACATTAAAATCTCCTGTAAACAAAAGTTCATGTGTGGAATTAAAATAAATCATACATTCCTGTAGACTGTGGAAAGTACTATTTTCTATTTTGGGAGGTTTGCAAATTCCAGCAAATAGTATGAGTTTAGTAAAGGGAATCCTTACCTCAACAAATATTGCCTCCAAACCCTTATCTAATGAATCACAGCTTTATTTCATGATTTCCAAATCAGCATTTGCATACACCAATAGCCCCCCCCACCCTTTTTATTTCTATCTTTCCTAAAATGTTGATACCCTTCTATCTGTAGAGAACTGTCATGATTTCTTTTACTTAATCAAGTTTCAGTAATAATTACAATATATGGGCTGTACTTACCTATCCAGTCTTTAATTAAATCTAACTTATTGCACATACTACGAGCACTGAAATAAACAATACTTAAATCCTCCTCATTTAAAACCTCTGCATTTATTTAGTTAGGGTATGTAGGCATAGGATTGGGAAGAACATCCCCACTTGTTAACAACATGAGGAGTATTACATACTTAAAAGCCACTTGCCATTTTTTTTCACAGTTCAGATAATTAAACATCTTGGCCCAGATATTCAAAAGAGTTGAGCCATGCGCAATAGGGTTGGGCCTGTGCAAGTCTGAAATTGCGCCATTCTGTGATATTCAGCAGGAGGCAGTTGTGCCCCCGAAATCATGCTGAGCAACAGCGCAATGATAATGAAGGCATGCCCAACTGAAGGGGGAGGAACCATGCATAAATGGCGCAGTGCGATATTCAATGACTTGCGCCATGCGCAATAGGGGAGCAAGCGGAAGTTGTGCCATAGCGGAAATGAGCCAAAATAAAAAGGAGCAAGGGAGAGGCACAAGAACTCTACAGGGAAACCACATGAGGCAGAAGCATAGGCAGACAGACATGGCAGGAGGCACAAACAGAGCAGGCCAGGGAAAGGGCACTCTGAACAGCCAGGCACAGGGAAGGTGTGGGGAGCCACACAGCACAGAGGCCAGCACAGGCAGGTGCATCTGGTGCAGGGGAAGTAGCAGCCAGGACAGTGGGGGGAATACAGCAACAGCTGCCAGGGGGGGTGAACACAAGCCAGGGACATGGCCAGTGCCACCTTCCAGATGGAGGCTGTTATGAGGGGGGTGAGAAGGTGGGTGGCAGGAGGGTGTGGCCATGGAAGGGCCCGTCGGTGGTATGCCCCCAACAGGCAGTACCGAGCCTGCACCAGCTTTGAGCTGTACACTGATACTGAGATTGTGGGCTGGTACCGCCTGAATAGGGCAAGTCTGAGGTGGCTCTGTGAGCTGTGCAGTGATGTGATGTGATGCAGGCACCCACACGATGGAGCCATGCCCTGTCAGTGGAGACCAAAGTGACAGCTTGCATGTGCTTGCTCACCATGGGTACCTTCCAGAGACCAACTGGGGACACCACAGGCATAACCCAGTTGGCCACGTCACGACATCTCACCCACTTCCTCAGCGCACTGCTGCCACATGCTGTGGAGTACATCCATTTCCCCAGCACAGTGGCGGAGTGCACAGCAAACATACAGGAGTTCCACAGGGTAGCACGTATGCCTGGCATGCTAGGGGCAACAGACTCCACCTATGTGGCCATACGCACACCACCTGGCCCCAAGGGGGCTGCATACATCAATCGCAAGGGCTATGCCAGCATCAACTGCCAGGTGGTGTGCGATGCCAGGGGGCGCATAATCAATGTCTGTGCCACGCACCCTGGGGGAGCACATGATTCATTCATCTGGCACCAGTCAGCACTGTGCCACAGATTCGAGAGTGGGGACATCCCCACTGGACACCTAGTGGGTGAGTATGCAAATCACATGGACAATCATAGGGCCTGGGGGGCATGGCCAGAGGTGGCATGGGAAGTGGCCTACATGGCCTGGGGCAGGGCGATGCTGATCACAAAAGTAACCTCTGCCCTCTACACACAGGTGACAGTGGATACCCACTCTGTCCCTGGCTGCTCACACCCTACAGGCGCCTGCAACCCCATCGCAGCAATGCTATGATGAGGCACACGCCACCACATGTAATGTCATCGAGCGGGTGTTCGGGATGCTGAAGGCACATTTCCGTTGCCTGGACACCTCTGGTGGTGCCCTACAGTATAGCACCTCAAAGACCTATGGGCTATTCCTGGCCTGTTGCATCCTGCACAACATGGCCAACGAATGTGGGATAGCCGTACAGGTTGAAGAGGGGGACAGCGATGGGGACGCTGGTGACGATGGTGATGGGCAGCCCCCCCTTGGCTGACAGGACTCCCAACTGCTCCAGCTGGTACAGCTGCACCAGGACACCATCATGGAGGAGCACTTCAGCCAACCCAGGTAAGTCATGGAGCCATGTGCAACCACCAGTGGCTAAGGCACAACCCACAAACATGCATGGACACACACCAGGGGTGCATGCCATCAAGGGAAGTGGCAGGGCACAGAAGCACACACACAACCAGGGATGGGTGAGGATTAACATGCCACACAGATGGACACACACATGCACGCACACACACAATGCAACAAACGTGCACAGAGAGCAGGAGGCACACCGACCCAGAACGTCAACCCTAGCAACACACATGTCCACAGGCCACCATGCCCACTGCCTGTCCATGTGCATGTGTCAGATGATGAGCACCATTGCACATTGGTGTACAGCGCAATGCAGGCATCATCATGCACACACAACTGCGGACAGCAGCTGGGAGGATGTGCAAGTGGACTGTGTGTCCGCATGCAGGGCCGGGTACCCACCTGTGCACTGCCCACTGAAACACACAAGGCACACAGGGCAGCACCAGACAGTAGCCACACTGGGAGACAGGTCAGTCACATGACACAGTGCCCTGGCCACCACAGATGCGTGGGTGGCCCCACTGAGACTCGCCAGCATTGACAGGCTGACCACTGGCCTCATGGGGTGGCACCGATGGTCCCCCAGGGGTTCCACTGCGTGAACGCGACCATGCTCGCGCAGGGTTCTGCAGCACACCAAACATGCCTGTGCCAGGAGTGCTTGGGATGCCCACAGCTGAACCTGGTGTCGACAGGGTGGGAGTCATACGACGCTGGGAATGGTGGGTGGATAGTGCACTGCGTGGTGTCCGCGATGCATGGGCATCTGACTGTGTGCCCATTGTGGCCATGACAGCAGTGAATTCTTGTGTATGCCTGTCAGTGGCAGTGGTCACATCCTCCTGCAAATGGTCCATCCCTGCCAGGATCAGTGCAGTGTCCCTGCTGTGACACTCCTCTGCCTGCTCCAGAGCCACACGTAGTGCATCCATGGATGTCACAAGCTGCATCTGCTGCTGGACTGATGCTTGCAGTAGGCAGGTGTGCTCATCCAAGAGGTCATCAGCCTCCTCGGCATCCTGTCCCTCATGGTGTGCACAGCCCCGATGATCAGGACCCCTTGAGGGTGGGTGCTGCGCACCAGAACCAGATCTGGGCATGTCCACAGGCGGTGCACAGATGCCGCCACTGAACCCTGTACCCCAAAGTCCATTGGGCGACTGCAGATGCTGCCCCTCTGGCTACCACTCCCTAGGGCTTAGTGGTGCTGCCGCAGTGGCCGCAACAGTCCCACTGTCCTGAACAGACACCAGTGCTTCCCCACTGGTGCTGACAGGCAAAGGCTGGGACTGTGCTGACATGCAGGCCTCCACGGCAGCACCACCCACAGCCATGGGCGCGAATTGCCCTGCTGTGTGGCCATCACACGTGTAACTGCCCATGACGGTAGTGTCATCATCACCGGTGACAGACTCTGCACTGGCCACAGTCACAGCATGCTGGCATCCGTGGATGCCAGCACGCTGGGACACAGACAGGGCTTCCTTCACACCTGTTACAATGACGTCAGTGTGGGCAGCCAGGCAGCCCCACTGTCACAATGCTCCACGTATACCTGTGGAGGTGGATGGTCCCTCCTCCAACTCCAGCTGACTGTCCGCAGTGGACAGGCCCACCACCGCTGACCCATGCAGATGCTCAGGATCTGTAAGGGAAAGCAAAGTCACGTTACTGCGTGTGACCTACCCTGCCCCCCCACAGACAGACCATGACTTACCATGCAGTGATGGTCCACCACCCGTCTGGAAGCCACCACCTGGAACACCCTCAATGGCACTGCACTGCATGCTTCCAGCAAGCCTCTCCTCCTGTGGGGTCAGCTGTATCACCTCCGGCTGTCCCCCACCTGTTGCAGCACATGCTGCCCTGATGGCAGCCACCTTCTCCTTTATCCTCCTCTTGTCCGTGCCCATCTTTTTCTTACACTCCTGCACGGAGCGCTGGTGGCTGCCATGCAGGTTCACAGCACGTGCCACCTCCTCCCATGCAGCAGCACGGGCTTGAGGTGTTCCCGGCCGTCCACTGAGAAGTGGTTCCTGATCCAGGTAGGCCTTGAACAGGGCCTCAGTTTCGGCCTTTATAAAGTTAGGCCTCCTCCTCCTCCCACCACTGTGTTCCTCCTCTCCAACAACCTGCTCGGTCATTATGTAGCCTGTAAGAATGGCAGTTGTTACCTGTGACTGTGCAGTCCCATGCATGCCCCTAAATCCACAGTCCACACTCCCAAACAGCATGCAACTCACCAATAGACTGCAGTAACTGACTATGGCCACTGCAGCACAATGTCGCACTTTTATAGTGCAACCAATGCAAATGAGGCAAGGAGCAACTTTAAGTAGATGCAAATTGCAGTGCTGTGCCATTGAATGGCTGATTAGATGATTTGCATATGACGGCTGAATATCGCGCTGTTGCGCTTTGCACAATTGTGTTGAACGTGCTGAGCCAATGGCGCAGTTCTGTGACATCTGTAGTACACACCTCACTGCGCATGTCTGGGTTGCTGATGCAGGCATCTGCCGCGCTGATGACGTGCTGTGCACTGTAGGCAATGCAGAGCATGGCCACCATTGTGCCAGTGGCGCTATAGCGATGGTCACTACATGGCGCTGTGGCACTGGGCCATCATAGGCGCAATGGGCCAACTGTGCAGTAGGCCGCTATGGTGCCTGCACAAGGGCAGCCAATCACACTACACGCATTGTGTTCCAATGGCGCTATGCGTGGCCATGCACCAGAGACCCTTGACCCTGTGCCCAACCTTTCCCCCCTAGGCACCATGCGTCAGGCATGGGTGCACCTCTATCGCACTGTTCGGTAACAGTGTGATAGGGAATGGCAGCGCTGTACTGCGCAGCATCTGCATGTGGGGAGCTGCACTGCAGAACGCCATATTGCCAACTAGAAGTGAGAGAATGGCACGCAGAAGGGCAGCTCATAGGTCTGCGACTGAACTTGCAAATCTAGTGGCCATTGTGGAGCCACACCATTGGCCTCTCTTTGGGGAGGCACCCCTGGACAGGGCCAGGACCCAGGTGTGGCAGGAGGTGGCCACTGCCCTGGAGGAGGCCACTGGATGGGGAGGAGTGCGGAGCAGTGCAGGCACCATTCGGGGACCTTCGGAGGCGGGAGCCGGAGCTACTGGCACGACTGAGGGCACGTGCCAGGAGGGGCACGGTGCCATGGCCAGGTAGGGGTTCTGTCAACACACTTTTATCATCCATATGGGTAACAGTGTTGTATGTGTCCAGCACATAGGGGAGGAACCATCTTTGGTTGGCTGTGGTGGTGTTCACAGGGTGTGGGGTGGGTGGATCTGGCGGGGTGGGAGGGTACACACCTGGGGGCAGGGGGACTTTGCTTCAGGATTGTACTGATGTTCCTCTCTCCTTGTTTGCCCCACAGGCCCAGAAGAATGCCGCCATGTGAGGGAGGAGCGGCGGCGGGAGGAAGATGGTGCAGCCAGGCGGGGCGAGGGCCATCACCGCCCACCTGACCAGCCTGATGAGGGTGAGTGCCATACATCCATGATTACTATTGCATGCTGTGTGACAGGGTGGGCAGCAGGGCATGGCCACCATCCATCGACACCACTGCCATGCACGCAACTTGTTACAGTCAACACTGTCCAGTGGCAATGCATGTCTGGGAGTGCGTCAATTGTGGTCCATGCATGCACCAGGTACATAGTTGTGCCACTGCCTCTGCACCACAAAGCCATATCACTAAACGGCCATGGTGGTGCTGTGTGTGACTTGGCTGGTGGGTGTGTGCAGCATTCTGCATGGCTGTATGCACCTGGGTGGGCAGGTCCTGTGGACATGATCACTGCGGGTGGTCACACACCATCACAGTGGTATGTCCCATGGCCGTATGCCATGCACAGTGAGCGGGCTGTATGGGGTAGTGCATTCACACCTATTGACTGTTCTCCCTTGTCCTAGGTACCTGCCATCTTCATGAGATATGGGAGGCACTGTGGGAGATATTGGTGGTTGCACGGGTGTTGCTGGACACCCTGCAATGACTGGATGAGACTGGGGTTCTGAGGAGGCACAGGGCCCGAAGGAGCCAGAGCAGGGAGAGGCACTCCCACTAGTGATAGAATGCTCGCAGTATTCCCCTTCCCCCTGGACCCACCCTCACACCCCTCCTTACCTGTCCCATTTGTCCACCCCTGCCCTCTACCCACCCCCACCTTGTTTGTGGCCTCCCCCAACCTTGTATATAGTTCCAATGTTATATTGTATATAATTTGTATTATTGTAAATAGTTGATTGTTATATATTTTTTCAATAGATTTAATTTTGATATGAATACTGTTGTGATTTGCAGCAGGCTATAGGTGCTCAGCTGCAGTGGTGTGCATGGTGTTGGGGCGGTGCGGTCATGGGTGTGTGTGTGTGTCAGTGTGGAGGTGACTATGGTGTGGGGTAGCTATCAGTCAGTGTCTGCGGTGTGTGTGTTGTTCCCTGTGCACTGGATGACTGTGTGCAGTGGGCCATGGTGCGTGCTCTGTGTCCATTGCGCACCCATCGGCCCGTCCATGGCCTGTGCAGCTGACACAAATGCATGTCTGTGACCTGCATGGTCCACTGGCATGTCAGTGGTGGTAGTCCCTGCAGGGTAGCCACTGTACCTGTCACATTGCTGGGTTGTCTCCTGTCACTGGTGTGGTGCATGCCTGGCTTGGGTGGCACTGTGGGCACCACAGTTGTTGTTCCACCTCCATGCTGTGCCTTGTGTGTGTTGCAGGGGATGTGCCCCACTGTCTGTGACTTGTGCTCCTGGCGACTGATGGTGGTGTATGGGTGCACAGTGCCTGCGCAGGGTGGCTGGCACTCCAGTGCCATGGAGGACTGCGGGTTGTGTGTACACAGTTTACATGGGCCCACAATGGGGGCTTGGTTGCCCCACCACTGCGTCCTGTATTATTGTGCCCTTGGATATGGGTAGGTGTCTGTCCATACACTGTGTGGCTACCGGTGTGGTGCATGCTTCCATGTACCACTGTGGGTGGCTGTGCTGGCTGTTGTGGCCAGTGGTGGGTTGGGGTGTATCACTGGACTACTGTGCAGGGTGCTGTACCACTGGTGGTGGTGTCAAGAGCATGCCCTGTCCCGTGTGGGGTACCTCTTGTGCCGATGCATGGTTGGTCTCTCAGCAGTACCTCGGGGGCACTGTGCATGGTGGCACTGTGTCTGCCATTGTTGCATTGCTGTGTGCTGCCACCCGCTGATGGGTGCTTATGGTGGGGCTGGCTTGCATGGTTCGTGGTGCACAGGGTTGCAGTGTCACAGTGGGGGTAGTGGCATGCATGGGGTTTTCTGCAGTGGTGGGCACTGCTCATGGGGGGGTGTCTGGGGGTCACGGTGCAGGATGTGCTCTGCATTGGGGGGAATGGTGTGGCATGGGGTGATCAGCCCTCCTCGTGTGCCAGTCACAGCTTGCCGGTAGGTGTGATGGGGCACCGTGGCCCGACTGTGGGTTGTTTGCTTGTCTCCATGGGCCAGTGGTTATTCCAGCCCTCCCCCAGTTGTGTAGTGCATGGGGTGTGGGGGGACGATGCCTGTTCTGCTGTGTGTTCCTGTGCCCATCTGTGGCATGGGTGGTGGGCCACTACCTCCCTGGCTGTGCAGTTACATTGCTTTGCTGCTGGGGGAGTCCCTGGTTGCACTATGGCACCTCTGGACTGCTCAGCTGAACATGTCTTGTTGCGCTATGGTACATCAGATCTGCTCAGCTTCCCCTCCCTAGTTGTGCTATGGTGCAGGTGGTGCGATATTCAGTCGTCGGCTGTAGGCGCAGTTTGGCCTGCTCTATTTTTGAATATCGCGTCTCTTGCGCATGGGCGCAATAGACTTGCGCTTGCTCCTGCTATTGCGCACTTTTTGGGCACAGTTTGAATATCTGGGCCCTTGACTATTTCTTGTATAGGTTTTATTATTTGTAAGGAAAAAGATACCACATTTCTCTTTGTAGCACTTGCTATGTGCATTATAACACTTGCTATGTGCACTTGTTTTATCAAGTCCCTATACATTATGACCCAGATATTCAGACTGCACCTGGCAGAGGCACAAGCCTGGGCTCAGTGCAACTGGGATGCACTGGGGCCAGGACAAGGCGATATTCAATGGTGATGGGCCATGGCAAAGCACCATTGAATATGGCAAGGTCAGCACACATACTGCACCTGGCACAGTGGCACTGCCCCAGCACAAGCCACTAATAGGGAGCACGGGGATGCACCAGCATAAGTGCAGTTGCGCTAGGTGCATCACCCACGATATTCAGCAAGGGGCATGCAAATGAGGCCATAAAATATGCAAGGCACAAATGGGGCCATTTGCATGTCATTATGACCCCATTTGCATGCCTTGTGCAGGGAAGGCTGGTGACTTGTGCCTGGCACCCTGCACAGCATGATGTGTGCTGTGGGGGGATCCTGGGGCATCCCCCACCCCATAGCCATGATCTCGGTGACACGCAGTAGTACAAAGCCCTGGTAGTCTAGTGGCCCTCTCCCATTTCCCCAATGAATGTAATGGTAGACTTTCCCTGGCAGTCTAGTGGCCCCCCTCCTGTGTTCCCGATCACCAGAATAAGACCTTCATGTAGTTCCCTGGAGGTCTAGTGGTACCCCCTTGCCCATTGCTGTGAGTGCAGTACAATGCCATATCATATTTCCTTGGTGATTCAGTGGCACCCCCCACCCCTCCCACCCACACAGAACCCTTTGCCCACCCCACTCTTCCCCATCATTGGCAGGTGGTTGCAACCTGCCCGGAGCAACCCGGCCGCCCACTGATGACAGCTACAGTATGGGCTGTAAGCCGATTGGTCCACACCATGGACTAATGGGCTTGCAGGGCATACTGAATTAGATAGTCCCAAATATGTGAATGACTTCATTAACATATTTGGGACTGTCTAGTACAGTATGCCCTAAGCCCAGTGGTCCACAGTGTGGACTAATGGGCTTACAGCCCATACTGTACCTGGGTCATTCGGGTGGGCAGCTGGGCTGTCTGGGCGGACAGGTTGCAGCTGCCCACTGATGACAGGGGAGCAGGGTGGGCAAAGGGTTCCTGTGTGGGTGGGAGGGCAGCTGTGCCACTGGATCACCAGGGAACTATGATATGGCACTGTACTGCGATCACGACAATGGGCAAGGTGGTACCACTAGACTACCAGGGACTTACATGTAGGTCTTATTCTGGTGATCAGGGACACGGGTGGGTCACTAGACTACCAGGGAATGTCTACCATTACATTCATCGGGGAATTGGGGTATCAGGAGGTGGGGCCACTAGACTACCAGGGACAGTCTATTATTACATTTATTGGGGCATTGGGTACTTGGGAGAGGGTCCACTGGACTACCAATGATATGTATGTGCTTGTGGATGGTGGTCTGGATGGGCGAGTGGCCACCCACGGCTGGCAGCTGCTGTGTTGCGTCCTTCAATACAGCGGCCCTCCTGTGGGTGGCCGGGAGTTGTTCCCATTCCTCGCAGGCTCAACTTTGAGCCCGCCTATGTGGCGCACTGCAGGGTTGCACCAGCACATGCATCACACATCCCAGTCTGAATGTCGGGATGTTCCACATTTGCATGGACACGCCCCCTGCATCTGCACTGGATACACTTACATTGTGCTCCAGCACATCAGGTGTTGTGCTGTGCCTGGCAGCCCTTTCAATATCCCACCGGGGCACAATGCGGTGTTGCGCCAGTGCAACTCTGTTGCACCATGCACAACCCCTTTGAATATCCCTGCCCATATGTGTAATTACTCCTGCTCATCCAATCCCAAAACCCGGTAGGAAAAAATTAAAGTCCCATGGCATTGTGCTTCCATGCAAATGTTCATAGTATCTGTCCTGATTACTTAATGCAGTAAATTTTCCTGAATTAACAATTTCAGGGCAATGTACAAAATAAAAACATCAAATCAATACACAGGCTTTCATAATGCTAAAATTTAAAACAACTTCTGATGTACCAAAGTTCCTAAAAATAGTAAAAGGAGAAAGAAGGATAAACTGAACATAACTCTCCTTTTCCCTCTTTCTCTTCCCTGTCCTCTCTTTCACTTCTCTCTTTATTTTCATTAAAACACAAAAGTACTGGCAACCTAGTATATCATCCTTTGACATTTATTCCAGTAAATTATGAATCTTTTACTGATCTGATACAAAAGGAAAGGAATTATTTGTAAATTTCTATAGAGTGGTGCCTGCGTCACTCATGCTCGCGCTCACACAGGCACAAGTGTTTTAAGGTGCCTAGCTCCTCCCCTTCTTGCCCCAGCAACCAATAGCTCTCCAAGGAGCTCCCTCACCAGCCGTTAATGATGGCAAGCTGTTTCAGGCACAGGGGAATGTTCATATAATGTATGGTAGAATGTTGTTAACCCTAGGAAATCATCATTTCTTAAGGTTGTTAACGCATCGTCCATCCATTACAATGTTGTTAACCTATCAATGCTACATCACATTGATAGGTTAAAAACTGGGAATGGTCTGCTCATGTGCGTGCCTTTTTTTTCACTCGGGAACTGATGAATGCACGCAGTGGTAAGGGAATGACTGAACGGCCGCGGCAGTGACTATATTTTGAAAAGTAAGAAGCCGTTTTCATTTTTTCTTGGGACCATACCCTATAAAAAATAATGTATGGTCCTTCTGTCAGCAACCAGGTACTGTTAACTGCCTAGAGGCTGCCATGGTGATGTAAACCTCTCGAGCTTCACTCTCGAGGTTTACACAGTCGCCCTGGTGACCTCTCAATGGTTAACAGACCGGTTACTGATAGAGGACCATACATTATCCTCTATATCAGGGTTTCTCAAATGGTGAGGCCAGCCTCCTTGGGGAGGCCCCAACCTGTTCCAGGGAAGGCTCAAGCAAGTCTGAAAAAGTAGTGTATTTGAATTTTGAGTTTGAGATATTTTGTGTGAAGGGATGAGGCAAACTGAAAGAGGATAACAGGGCAATTTATGTATTTATTTACACATTGGTGACCAGGAAAGGTACACTGAGCTAAGGCTTATTACAGGTGAACCTGGGGAAGAATTGCAAGTGAATACAATTCCAAAGGTAACTGCAAAGCAGTCAAGCAATACAAAATGAACAACAGTGCACACAAATAGGAACCATGAACAAACAGTGAGAGGCAACAATTGACCAAGTTAGGCTTGTGGCAGAACAGCCCAGTATAACAGCCCATATACAAGGCTTTAGCAGAGAGGTATTTGGAGCAAGAGCAGGAGAAAGCAAAAGGATCCCTGAGGAGTTGTTTAACAGCAGAATAAGAGCTGGGAGAGGCGGAGGTGGGTAGGAAGGTTATTCCAGATAGAAGGTAAATGGAATGAGAAAGCAGTCTGACCATGAAGATAGTGCAACAAGGGGTAACAATAGTTCGAGAATCAAAATAGTAGAGCAAGTAGGTTGATATGGGGGGGGGTCAATAAGCTGAATAAAGTGAGAACCAACTATTCAAAGGAGTTTCACTTTGTTCTTGATGAACTGTGTAAAGTATGCTATTTTTCTAAGGGGAGGCCCAAGATTATTTCAATATTTTGGGGAGGCTCAAGATCTTTTCCATGGCTTGGGGGAGGCTCACTACGACAAAGACTGAGAACTATTGCTCTATATAATAGCAACACAGTTAATATGACAGAAAGTCCCAGTAATTCAGTGCCCAGTTTCAAGCACAACAGAAAACTCTTGAATTAAAAGTCAGCTTACCAGCACAAAGTTGATAGTATAAGTTCAGACAGCGGTGCTGGTGAGGAGTAACTGCAGAGTCCCATTTGCAGGATGCAATGTTACATGCAGAGAGCATCTCTGATTTGGGCTTCAGATGGCAGACTAATATAACATTAGGGAGCACAGAAAGGTTAAGGGAGGAAGAGTGAAGATTAATAAAGGAGAGGGGAGGTGGGCAGAGGGAGACAGTGAAAAGGCAGAGATACTAAATGAATACTTTTGCTCAGTATTCACAAAAAAAGATGAGGAGGAGTTACCTAAACCAGACAATAGAAGCACTCTGGGTAGGGGGGTTGACACCAGTCCATTTACAGAAGAAAAAGTCCTGAAAGAACTCCTAAAACTCAAGGTGGACAAAGCAATGGGGCCTGATGGGATTCACCCCAGAATCCTAAAAGAATTAAGGGAGGACCTAGTGACGCCTCTGACCACACTTTTTAACAAATCATGGGAATATGGGGTGCTACCTGAGGACTGGAGGAGGGCAGATGTGATTCCCCTTCACAAAAGTGGGAGCATGGCAGAAGCAGAAAAATACAGACCTGTAAGTTTCACCTCAGTGGTAGGAAAAATGATGGAATCACTTCTGAAAGGAAGAATCGTTGAGTACCTAGAGGTCAGCGGGGCACAGGACCCAAAGCAGCATGGATTTACAGCAGGAAGGTCGTGTCAGACAAATCTAATTGATTTCTTTACTGGGTGTTCAAAGAAATAGACCAGGGAGGGGCTGTGGATATGGTCTACCTAGACTTTAGCAAGGCATTTGACACAGTCCCGCACAAAAGACTAATAATCAAGTTAGCCAGCCTGGGAGTGGGTTCCAGGGTGGTAGCCTGGGTAGCAAACTGGCTGCACAACAGGACATAGAAGGTAATAGTGAATAGAACGCATTCCAAAGAAAGGGGGGTTACTAGTGGAGTACCTCAGGGCTCAGTACTGGGTCCAGTCCTCTTTTAACATCTTTATAGGTGACATTGCAGAGGGTCTGAAGGGAAAGGTATGCCTCTTTGCAGATGACACAAAGATTTGAAACAGAGTTGATTCACAAGGTGGGGTAGAAAGGATGAGAAGGGACTTGGCAAGGTTGGAGGAATGGTCAGACATATGGCAACTTAGATTCAATGCAAAGAAGTGCAAAGTAATGCACCTGGGAAACAAAAACCCAGGAGAAGAGTACACAATAGCAGGGGAGGTACTAACAACAACAAAAATGGAAAGGGAGTTGGGGGTAGTCATATCAGATGACCTAAAGGTGGGTAAGCAATGTGAGAAGTCAGTAAGAAGAGCCAGGGGGATACTGGGATGCATAGGACGGGGCATCACAAGTAGAAAAAGGGAAGTGGTTATCCCTCTGTACAGACAGTTGGTGAGACTCCATCTGGAATACTGTTTGCAGTTTTGGAGACCCCATCTATGCAAGGACATAGACAGGATGGAAGCAGTTCAGAGGAGGGCAACTAAAATGGTGCAGGGTCTGCATCAGAAACCATATGAAGAGAGACTGAGAGAGCTTAATATGTATACCTTTGATGAAAGGAGGGATGAGGGGACATGATAGAAACTTTTAAGTACCTCAAGGGAATCAACAAAGTCCAGGAGGGTAGCGTCTTTCAGAAAAAGAGATGTTTAAGAACAAGGGGGCACAATTTAAAGTTAGAGGGGGGGACGGCTCAGGGGTAATGTGAGGAATTTTTTTTTTCACGGAGAGAGTGGTGGATGCATGGAACCGCCTTCCTGGGGAGGTTGTTGGGTCTAAAACATTCAGGGAATGCAAACATGCATTGGACAGACATAAGGCAATTGTAGTGGGGGGGTTGCAGGAAGTAGGCTGTTGGTTAACTAGAATCTGCAGCTTATCCAATAGGAAGGGAAATGGGTAGACTGGGTGGGCCAAGTGGTCCTTATCTGCTGTCAAAGTCTATGTTTCTATGTTTCTATGTTTGTGATCTAAACCTCAGCACAGGCATGAGTGTTTTAAGGTGCCCAGCTCCTCCCCTTCTTACTCCAGCCACCAATAGCTCCCCGCGGAACTTCCTCACCAGCCATTAATGACGGCAAGCTGTTTCGGGCACAGGGGAACATTAATATATTAGCAGCACAGTTAACATGAGAGAAAGTCCCAGTAATTCAGTGTCCAGGTACAAGCGCAACAGAAAACTCTTGTATTAAAAGTCAGTTGACCAGCATAATGCTGCTAGTATAAGTTCAGATAGCAGTGCTGGTAAGGTGTAACTGCCGAGTCCGGTTTGCAGGATGCAATGTCACATGCAGAGATCGCAGATTATGAAAACATTCAGTTTTGTGATCTGCTTGATCTGCTACCAAGCAGATGGTGTTGACTCATAGCTAACCCATAAGTGTGTCAACCTTGTGCACAAGTGCTTTTTGTCAAGAAACTGAAGCACTAACGTATTGCCCCTCTTTTATAGCAAATAAATCATGCGAAACAGGTGAGAATCAATGAAAACATGGAGAGATGTAATGCTTCAGAATGACAATACTATATGCACTACTGTTGGTTTTAGGTTCAGTAAAATGCTACTTCATTAATAGAGCTCATAATGCATCAGAAAGGTTTGCAAACCTATCATCTGCAACTCTGTCCTAAATCAGGAATGTAAAAAAAAGCCAATGAAATGATATATAAGTAAACTTCTCTGTACGCACCGAAATGCATGATTGTTTGATATGTTCCATGTTTTTGCACAATACAGACCTGTATTATATCAATAATAATTAAAAACAAACCTGCAAAAATGTAAAGTAAGAAATGCTTCTGCTGCGTACTGCAACAAAAGCACTAGCCAGTGTAAGAACTGCTGCTTTTTCTAACTGGTTTCCATTTACCATTAGTGAGAACTGTTCCCCTGTGTGCTGATTTCAGTGGCCACTGTAGTTTGTAGAGGGGGCTCAGCAGCAAACCAACATCCAATCAGCAGCAAGAAGGGAAGGGGCTGTGCACTACAAAAAGCTCATGCCAGCCTGAGGTATCAGCATGAGTGGCTACCCCACTCAGTAGAAATATTTGACTTAGACTGTTAGAATCATTTAACAGTTTTAGATAAATTATTGGTATCTTAGATTAAGAGCCTGCATTCCCAAACCATATGTTTAGGTACTGATCCCCCAGGCGTTCTACTGAGTACCTAAAGAACATGTCTCTTGTAGATTTAAAAGGGAGTATTAGTTTCGGTGTAGGGGTGCAAGAGTTCTTTTTAAATGTGCAGTGTAACTGCAGTGGTATGCTTAAAGGTTTTGCTTTTTTAAAAGCATAAGTATTTATATTTTTCTTAATACTGCATAGTATTTTTTAGGAAACAAAAATCTGAGAAAAACAACATTTTTAAATAGGTGTTTTCTTAAACAATTTTATGCAGACTTATAGAGTGTTGTGTTATAAATGTAATGCTTAGTTAGTAGTTAGGCTTATTCCTGGATATACTGATAATTGCATACATTGGGCAAGATATTCAAAGGGATTGTACTGGCACAACTGAGTTGTACCAGCCCAACCACAGAAATGTGCCACGGGGCAATATTTATTTTTTTTAAGTTTTTGTTGACCGGGTAAGTGCACTAGTGACTAGACAAATCCTGCCTATTTTCAGTCACGACCAGGGGAAGGGGGATACAAATGAATGCCAACTGATCTTGAATCAGATGAAACTGTTGGTGGTATTTTTAGTGAATGAGGGAAATTTGGCCAGGACACCGGGGAAATTCCCTACTCTTTGTCAGTAGGGGAGCCGCTGCTATGGAGGAAGGTGTACTGAAGGATCATTCTGCTGGTGTACCTGTGGGTGAGAAGGTCTCCTAGCCCACAGGTCCAGCTCAGGAGACCACACTAGAGAACTTGGATGTATCAAATGCAGTGAGTATGAAACAATTTGCCACCTCTCAGATCCAAGAACAGGATGTCATGGACTTTTTGATTCTGATGACAGTTGGTTAAATAATATTCTGCAGCAAAACAAGGAATTGTATTGTGCTACTACTAAAAGTGCAATAATAAAAAATGTGATACCTGACACTGCTACTGAGCAGGATCTGGATGTTTCTGTTGAGTTTATGCAAGAAGCAGCAAAGCTAATCTTACAGCAAGAGACTGCTGTGAAAAACTCTGTTCACAATGGGATGCCTCGCCCAAAAGAGGTCATCACTCTACCTTCATTCAAGACACCTGAGTCACCTCTGGTGAATGCTTCTCAGTTGCAGCAGCAAAATCCCTTGACAGGAGCAATGAATTTTGACTTATTTTCTCAAACTACACCTTCTGTAAGTACACCTAACAGTCTACCTGAACAATCATCTGTTGCAATTGTTTCCTCACTGGGGTTACGGAAAGGTAGAGAGGCTGATTTGATAGCACAGCCTGTTCAGGGATCTTCCCCGTTGTCTTTGGAGCACTCCCTGCTAGCTGCAGGTTGGAAGCAGGGCACTGCAGGGATTTGGATCCCGGATCTGGCCCATAGCCCGATTCCAGGGGACTCTTTTTCTCCTAGTACAGTTGGGTCTGTACCTGATAATGTTACAGCTGTTGCCCAGGAATTAGCACAGCAGTGTACTACTACTCGGAAAAGCGTTTCCCAGCCTGGTTTCAGCCCCCCAAAAGTTATAGAGTCCTCAATTTCAGAAAATGACGGTGTAACATCGATTCATTGGGCTGAGTCAGGGGGCGAGGGGCAGGAAGCTCATAGAACTGCTCCTAATTTTCAAGAGCATGCAAAAACTGCTTAGGAGTCTTTTTAGAGGAAGGACCCATTTACAGGATCCTCCCCTTGCAAAGACGCAATGCAGTTCACCTGGAAAGGGACCTGGGAGTAGTCATATCAGATGACCTAAAGGTGGGCAAGCAATGTGAGAGGGAAGCAAGGATGGCTGGGGGGATACTGGGATGCATAGGGAGATGCATCACCAGTAGAAAACAGGAAGTTATTATGCTGGTGAGACCCCATCTGGAGTACTGTGTGCAGTTCTGGAGACCCAATCTCCGCAAAGACATAGACAGGATGGAAGCTGTCCAGAGGAGGGCAACTAAAATGGTGCAGGGTCTGCACTGGAAGACATATGAAGAGAGACTTAAGGAGCTTAATATGTATAGCCTAGAGGAAAGGAGGGAGAGGGGGGACATGATAGAAACTTTCAAGTACCTCAAGGGAATCAACAAAGTCCAAGAGGGTAGCATCTTTCAAAAAAGTGGTGCAAGAACAAGGGCACAATTTCAAGATGGGGGGGCGGCTCAGAGGTAATTTAGGAAGTATTTTATCACAGAGAGGGTTGTGGATGCATGGAACAGCCTTCCGGAGGAGGTTGTGGAGTCAAAAACAGTGGTGGAATTCAAGCATGCATGGGACAGTCATAAGGCAATTCTAGGGGTTGGGAGTAGGAAGAAGTAGGCTGCTGGTTAACTAGGATCTGCAGCTTATCCAGTAGGTAGGGAAATGGGCAGACTGGGTGGGCCAAGCGGTCCTTATCTTCCGTCAAATTCTATGTTTCTATGGAATACCTTGGGGGCCTGGAAGTAGCTCCTGATTTCTTATATATAGGTCATGATTTATTGAAGGGATCTTTTGGGTTTTTTTTCAACAGAAATACATGCTTTGATACATGTTTCTGACTCTGTCCTTTATGATATAAGTTTTACTTCCCCACAGGGTCTTGACAGATTCTGGACCAAATATGATGCTTTCAAGTATATTGAACTGTGGTTGCCTTTCAAGGCAATACCACTGACAAAACCATCTATAAAAAATGTCACTGTATTATTTCATAATGAAGCTATCTCTATTCATGACATTCTTTACTGGTTGCAGAAATGCTGTGATGTGTTGGGGAATCCTAGACCTATTTTTGATGAGGAATGTCTTTGGAATGGGGGGTGGGTTATACAGGTTCGTTTAAGGCACAATACATTAGGTCCAGTACATCTTCCTAATAGTTTATTTTTAGGTAATGAGAGAGGCCATTGTTTTTACCCTGGTCAGCCAAGAACTTGCTTTAGGTGCAGGGCGTATACTCATTTGGGTTCAGAATGTGACAGAATTAAATGTAATCTGTGTTTAGCTTTTGGCCACCATAGCTCGGATTGCACTGAAGATTTATGTTGTAATTTATGTGAGGATGTTGGGCATGCTTTTAGAGCCTGCCCTTGGGCTACTCACAATAGAAATGATCGTGTTAGTCAGGATTTTATTTTACAGGAAGCCCAGAAAAAAGAAATACAGAAATGAAAACAGAAAACTAGTCAGGCCCCTCCGGAGCACACAAACTCTCCCCCTCCACCTCTACCACTTCGGGCCCTTCTAATGCTGAAGCCTACAATGTGATTATAGAAGCAATTTCTACCCCCCCCCATAGTACCTCCTCAGAGTACTGATACTGTACTTTCTCCTGCAGTTTCTGGACTGCCTTTAGTGACCAAAGACATGGAAATTTAAATGCCCCCCCCATGGTCAAGAGTAATGCAAAAAATAGGGGTATGAAGCAAACGCGGCCGAAGTCTAAAGTTGCTAAAGCTAGTGTCCCTGGGGATGAAGGCATTATTTTATCAAATAAATTTGCTGTTCTTAGGCCCCCTGCAGTAGATTCTGAACAAGGAGGAGACTCGGAGGCTTCTTCCCTCGCTCCTTTCTCCTCTGAATCAGATGGGGAACGAACTGAAGAGGGAACTGATGAGGACCAGACTCCTAGGATTCATACTAGAATTCATAGGAGTACTAGATTAAGGAAACCTCCTTAAAATATCCTGCATATTGCGCCTATGGCCTTTCCCTGTTTAGGGGTAGCGTCTGTTAATGTGAATAGTATTCGGAATCCCAAACATAGGTTGATAACACTATCTGTGTTAAAAGACCTACATTGTGACATTTGCTTTTTACAGGGTACTAGGTTAAATACTCTTTCATTAGTTCATTCAGCACAACACTTGTGGTGTTGGGGCCCCTCTTTTTTTTCATTTTGCACAGGGGTTTGTGAGGGAGTTGGGATATTATTTAAAGGAGATGGGTTTAGGGTGTCACGTCTTGTTGATATTTATTTATTTTATTTAGTTAAACATCAGTTTAGAAACCTTTGAGCCAGAGGCTCATTTACAAAGGTACCTCGTCACAAAGAGGACATCAGAACAGTAGTACAAGGGACACAGTACTTACAAACAAAAAAGTTACAGTTCAATTACAATAGAATACAATCTTCAACGAAGCAAAAGATAACAAAAGGTGCAAAACTTATGGTCGGGGGAGAGCTGGTGGGGGTAGAAGGGAGGGAGATAGGGGAGGAGGAATTAGTAGGGAAAGGAAGGGGGGGGAGCCGCTCAGTGAGCATTGTCAAACAGAGTATATATATATATATTTTTTTTTTTCAGATATATCAGAGGGTAGAGCTCTTCTCTTAGATTTTACCTTTAAGGGATTTGGGTGGAGAGTGATTGACATCTATGCCCCTCTCACAAAAAGGGAACGTATTGATTTATATCAAAAAGTCAGTCCTTATTTATACACAACAAAAATAGTAATATGGGGGGGTAGATTTTAACTGTGTACTGGATAGGGGAGCAAATGCAACTAAAATGTACTGTGATTCCAACTATCTTACTTCGCTTATTAGCCAGAGTAGCCTACAAGATTCCTTTCAATGTGTTCATACAGCAGGGGATCATACTTATTATAGAGGCGCACTTTCTACTAGAATTGACTTTATATTTATAAAAAAGAATATTAGTATCAAAAGGGCAGATATCATTCCTTTACAGACTTCTGACCATGCAGTCATTCTGATTGTACTGGGAGGTGACATTGGGCCAAGATATGGTAAAGGATACTGGAAACTAAACATTACACTTTTAAAGGAACAGAGGATAAAACACAAGATTATTGAATATCTTAAGGCACGAATGTCTATTGCATGTTTAGTGGGTAACCTTAGTATATGGTGGGTGGAAACAAAAAGAGGTTTAAAAATAGTGTTTCAGACACATTCTTTTAAAAGTAGGTTGAGTCAGTATAAAGATTATCTTAAACTCTGGTTCCAACTTAATAAACTCTATTCTGTTATTAATATTCAACATATTGGGTTGACACCACAGATCCTTAATTTAAAAAAAGAGATGTTGTCCTTACAATATTCAGGAACTGCAGCTATGCAAAATGTGCATAGGATTTGCTCCCAAGGGAAAACTGGGTTTGGTGAGGCCTTTAAAGCCTGCTCACACAGGGTCTCTAATAGACTTCTGGATTCTGTTAGGTTACGAGATGGGACATGTGTGTCTAATGGGTCAGCAATATTACAGGCTGTTTCACAATATTTATCAGATATGTATAGAACGGCTCCAATTGATATTTCACAATTAACTTCATTTTTGTCATCGGTTCAGGTTTCATATATACCTGAGGATCTTTTAAGGAATCTTACTTTACCTATTTCTAAAGATGAGATTCAAGAGGTTATTAGTCATTTGAAAAAGTCCACAGCCCCAGGCATTGATGGCCTTTCTTCTGAATTTTATGTAGCATTCACTGAGATATTACAGACTATATTAATGATGTTATTTAATACAGTGTTGGGTACCCTGCAGGTGGATATGCATTTTTGTATAGCAGTAGAGATTTTGATTTATAAGAAAGGTGACAGGAGAATTTTGGATAATTGGAGGTCATTGAGTTTGTTAAATACTGATTATAAAATATTATTGAAAATTTTACATTATCACCTGCTTAGTATAACCCCATTGCTAATTATATCAACTCAAATATGTTCTGTTTTGGGGCGCTCAATTACACATAATTTATTATTACTTCGGGAGAGTATAGAAAGGGGTAAGGATGGTCAAACTCAAGGATTTGTCATGTTCCTAGATCAGGAAAAAGCCTTTGATCATGTACCACACCATTACATTTCTTTAATATTAACACATTATGGGATTCCAGCTAGTTTTGTAAACTGGATCTCATTGTTGTATAATAATGCAAGGGCAATGCCCTTTGTTAATGGTCATCTGGGTTCTTATATTGATATATCAAGGGGAGTAAGACAAGGATGTCCACTCAGTCCTTTACTATATGTCTTGTGTTTGGATCCACTGGTTCGTCTTATCCAGCAGGATTCATGTATTGTTGGGATCCCTACACTGGGGGGGTGATATGGACATTAAGGTGACTGCTTATGCAGATGATTTATGTGTTCTAGTAGCTGATTACGCTTCAGGTATTCAGGCTCTTAACTGTATTGAAGAATTTTCTAGATTATCTGGAGCATGTTTGAATATTGGAAAAAGTATTATTTATCCATTAAATAATTCCAGTATTTTTCCTATGTCCTGGAAAAGTATTCAGGTGTCTACTGTCCCCTTTCAATGTTTGGGAATTTGGTTTGGATGGTGGGGGATAATGGGGTATACAGTTGGACAAAGAAATTAGAATTTGCAAAAACAAAGGTGGAAGTCTGGAAAAAATGGAATCAGACTAAAAGAAAAAGGTGTCGGTAATTAAAACTTTTTTTCTCCCAATATTTATTTTCCTTACTTCTGTTTATTCTTTACCTAAATCTTTGGAAACTACACTATTAGGACTCATATTCCAGATAATATGGGGAAGCCGCCTGAATCCCATTAAACGTTAAATCATATATTTATCGGTAGCAGAAGGCAGGTTAAATTTGATTAATCCAGTACTTTTTTCTTTTGTAATTTTTTCCATGTTAATTTCATTGAGTTGACTAAACCAAGTCTTGCTATCTGGTCCTTATTTGCTAGTGAATGGCTAAAGCCTCTTTATAATGTTTAGGAAGAACAAGGGGTTTTGAAAGCACAGGTTAAGACGAACTGTGTTTTTTTCAGGCCTGCTCTTAGTAAATTAAAAACCTGGAAGTTACAGTTTAATATATTGGGCTGGATATTCAAAAGGGTTGTGCCATGTGCAATAGGGTTGCGCCTGCACAAGTCCGAAATTGTGCCATTCTGCCATATTCAGCAGGAGGCAGTTGCTCCCCCCCAAGTCAAGCTGAGCAACAGCGTAATGCAAATGAATGCATGCTGAACTGAAGGGGGAGGAACCATGCATAAACTGCGCAGCCCGATATTCAGCGGGCTGTGCAGAGTTGTGCAGGCGCAACCCCCAACCTGCGCCTGCACAACTTTGAGCATAAAAAAGGAGTGTCGAGGGCCACCCACAGGTGAGCTGGCCGTGATTGCAGGGTGCAACACAGCAGCTGCCACCCGTGGGTGGCCCTCAACCTACTCCCTGTGCCCCCTGCAGCCCAATCAAGGGCATATAGTAACCCCCTCCCCTGACTGGCCTGATCTCGGCAAAGTGAAAAAAAAACCCACCCCCACCAGCCCGATCATGGCACTGAAGTGTCCAACCCCCAAGACCATATCCTGGTGGTCCAGTGGACCACTAAGCCCGATCGCTGGCTGTATAATGTTTAAACCCCCCAAGAACATATCCCTGGTGGTCCAGTGGACCGCTAAGCCTGATCGCTGGCTGCAAAATGTTTACACCTCCCCAAGACCATATCCCTGGTGATCTGGTGTCTCCCCACCCCACCCCGCCAAGCCCCACTGCGCTCCCCGGCGTAGCGGGCATCAGCATCACCACCGCCTGCCGCCTCGCCGCCGACTGATCAGTTGGTAGGGCTGTACCATTGGTGCAGAGCAAGAGCCAATGGGCGTGCAGCCCATACCGTACAAGGCAGTCCAGATTTGTGAATGTAGACCTCACCAAGGCATTTGATCTGGTCACTCATCCACTTTTGTTGTCTTCTTTAGTTCATTTGGGAATATCTATGAATGTTAGAGATTGGCTAGAAAATTACCTGGATGATCGCACACAGGTTACGAGGGTTCCTCAAGGTTCTATTTCGGGTGCCCTTTTGTTTAGTCTTTTTTCTTAACACTCTTCCTTCTGTTTGCACTAGATCTAATTTTTTTATATACTGATGATGCAGTGATCCTCACAAGTGGTTCTCATTTTGAAAAAGTCCAGCAAGATTTAGCTGATGATTTTTTGGAGGTACAGAAATGGTTTAGATCTCATGGATTGGCTTTAAATGACAAAAAAAAAATAATTCTATGGTCTTTGCTAACGCTAAAAAGAGACTGCCTTTGGATCCTTCATTGTCATTATACACTGTTTCTGGTACCTTGATTGAACAAGTTAAACAATTTATGTATTTGGGTCTATTGATTGATAAAGGTCTTTCTTATGAACCTCACATTCTTCATATGGTGAAGGTGACCCACCAGCAGCTTGGAGCCTTATATAGGTTATCTCCTTTACTTACTGACTCCACACGACTCTTGTTGGCTCAAAGTTTTTAACTGCCGTTAATTGACTTTGGGGTTTTGTTTTATTATCCTGCAAGGGAGGGGCTGTTATCTAAGGTGAAAGTGTTACTTAACTCAGTTGCTAGATTTCTAGTAAAATCCCCGCAAAGGATCCATCATTGTAATCGCTTTCTGCAAGTGGATTGGCTTCCTCTGGCTATAAGATATAAACTCCAAATGGGTTTATTGGCAAAAAAGGTGATAATTAGAGTCCAAGACTGCTTCTACTCAATTTTTAAACAACAGAATTCTAGTGTCAATACAAGGTCAACAGATAATTTTTCTCTTTGCATCCCAAGAATGCATACTTCACTTGGACAAAAGGCACTATCTTATATGTTACCTACTTTTTAATACAATCCAGTCTGTTTTTGACTGTGTAATTTTTTCCTTTTGCTCTTTTAGGCATAGGTTGAAAAAGTATCTATTTACTGAGTGCAAGTGTAAATGTTTTGAATGATGATGTTGAGCTATATTTATAAGCATTGTTTGTGTGTATTCTTTTTTTGTCTGTACTTTATTAAGATGTATGTTTTTTATATTGTATTCATTGTTATTTGTACACTGATCGCCCATGAAAAAGGGGGTAATCTTTGGCCCATGGTCCTATCAGTGTAAATAAATAAAACAAACAAACAAACAAACAACTCTGAATATTGGGGCCATTGTGTCTTTTTAAACCTGTCTTCAGAATGTTGATATTTAGGTTTTGTATAGTTTTATTATTTAATTGGTTATTTTGCTCCACATGTGCCAGATTATTTTTTGAAAGGATATATCCATATTGGACAGCGTACATGCACCCATGGGTGGAGTGGTACAATAAGCAGTGGAGACAGAATTAAACAAACATGGGCATGAACAACAGTTCCTGGGTTGTTGTGCTCCAATGTAGAATCTAGTTTGATCCAGTTAGTGTTAATGAATAAAATTATGTTGGTTGAGTGGGGACAAGACAATTTGGCCCAGATATTCAAACTGCACCAGGCTGTGGTGCAAGCCTGGGTGCAGCTCAATTTGGCTGTGCAGGGGTATGGCCTGGGTGATATTCAACGGAGCTGCGCTATGGCTCAGTAGCTTTGAATATCACACCCTGGCCACCCCCACTGTGCATAGCGCAGTGGCACTGTGCCAGCGCAAGTGGCCAGAGTGGAGCATGGAGATGCACTAGCGCAAGTGCCATTGCGCCATTCACAGCACCTGCGATATTCAAAAGGTGACATACAAATGGGGCCATAATTTATGCAATGTGCACATGGGGCCATTTGCATGTCATTATGGCCCCATTTGCATCCCATTTGCATGCAGATGCACCGATCCCTGACGACTTGCACCTGGTGCCCTGCCAGGCAGCAGCCATCGGGGACCGACGCCCAATGCAGCCCGATCGCGGGTATCTGTAAAGATAAAAAAAATCCTATATCCCTGGTGGTCCAGTGGACCGCTATGTACCCAATCATGGGCATCTGTTTTAAGAAAGAAACCCCCCCCATCCTATATCCCTGGTGGTCCAGTGGACCGATTTCCACCCGATCACGGGCATCTGTTTTAAGAAAGAGACCCCTCCCGGCCAACATCCCTGGTGGTCCAGTGGACCGCACTCTGCCAGATTGCAGGCATCAGTACAACAGAAATGTCCTATTACCCTGGTGGTCTAGGGTACCCCCTTCCCCACTCGCCCACTGAGCCCCACCACCCCGCTCCCCCCTGATCAGCCAGCGGGTGGCAGCACCCCACCCGCCTGCTGCCCCGCCACCCGCTGACTGACACCTCGGTAGGGCTGCACACCCATCGGTTCACAGCTTGAGCCAGTGGGCGTGCAGCCCATACTGTACTACACATTTCAGATATGTGAATGAAATGAATGAGATGCCCGCGATCGGGCGGAAATCGGTCCACTGGACCACCAGGGATATAGGACGGGGGGGTTCTCTTTCTTAAAACAGATGCCTGTGATCGGATGGAAATAGGTCCACTGGACCACCAGGGACATTGGACGGGGGGGTTTATTTAAACAGATGCCCACGATGGGGCATGGGGGCACCACCAGGTGTGGCAAGAACTCGGGTGGCCACCCACAGGTGGCAGCTGCCGTGTTGTGCCCTGCAATGCGGCAGCTCACCTGTGGGTGGCCATCAGTTGTTCCTTTTTTTTTGGCTTAACTTTGTGCAGGCACAAGTAGGGGCTGCGCACACATGGTTCTGCACATCCCAGGCTGAATATCGGGCTGTGCAGGTTATGCATGGGCACGCCCCCACTACCTGTGCCTGCATACATTACTGATGCACTCCGGCACATCGGGATTTGTGCAGCACACTTTTCCCTTTTGAATATCACGCCGGGGCGCATTAGTGGGTTGTGCATGGTGCAACACTGTTGAGCCATGCGCAATCCTTTTGAATATATGGGCCTTTGTGTATTACTTGGTGTGTAACTAGGATATCATTTAAGAAAAAAACTGAAAAAGAGCAACTATATAGATCCTGTAAAATGGCCCTAATAAATATTATAATGGTAGGTGGGGATATCCATCCCAACCCAGGCCCTTTTCAGTTACTGCACAATATTAAAAATAGCAATTCGACTTTTGGTAAAGATTTAATTGATTTAATTACAGATGTAACAAAACTGGATGGGTTATCTTTCATACATATCAACATTTGTAGTTTGATGAAGAAAATTGACTATTTAAAAGAATGGACAATAAAATATGGCCCTGATATTATTGCAATAACTGAAACCTGGTTGAATAGTAAAACATTAGATGACTCAATTGCACTATGAGGGTATGGGCTATGGAGGCAGGATAGGAATAAAAGAGATGAGGGTATTGTTGTTTATGTATCCAGCCTCTTCGATGTTTTTTATTTATTTTTTTTATTTTATTTCATTTTGGTAACCGAATAAGTACAGATGCAACAAATTTTAAATCCGCCAGCTAAGTGAACGCGAAGTGGCCACTTCGCGTTGACACTTCGCTACGTGGCATGCCCCATAGGAAAGGCTCTCTTCACCTTGTTATTATTACTTTGTGTTGTCATTCCACCTTAAACGCGGAGTAAGTCGGAGTGACAACAATATTGGCAGCATCCCATCCACACAGTCACCAGAATGAATGTGCATCCCCAACGTGCTACTGTCTTGTGTCCAGAAAACTCCCCAGTGCTGATGAAGTGAAATGAGAGTGTAACAAGAAATGCAAAGTCTCCCAGAATTAATGGTGCACTCAGTCATGCGCACAGTGGTCAGGTCACACACAGAGTCACCAGAATTAATGTGCATCCCCAAAATGTTACTGTCTTGTGTCCAGAAAATTCCCCAGTGCTGACGAAGTGAAATGAGAGTGTAACAAGAAATGCAGTCTCCCAGAATTAATGGTGCCATGTAAATGCACAGATAGATTAAGGTTGCGCTGCACACTCAAGGGATGCATACAAAAAGACACAACAACACCTAACCAGTGCTCACAAGTCACAAATCCATATCTGGAAAGGAATACATTTTGCCAGTTGGGGGATTAGTGCAAGGTAGTAACAATCCACTACCAGTAAAGATACCACAAAGCAGTAAAAAAAATTCATGCAGGTGCGGTGGATAGCAGGCTCACACTGCTGCAATTACTCTGTAACACAATAAAAGGTGTCTGATTCAATGGCACACATCGCACGCACACTCACACGCACACTCAAGTAATGTGTAGCAAATTGAAAACCTTTAGCAATATAACCAGATGTTTTAAACAGACAAATTGTACACTGCAGTACCACAACAATCAGCAAAGAAATGTCAAGAATTACTGAAAATATATATGTGTGTACATTAACACAGTTATACAAGAAAAATATAACCAAAACAGAAAGACTGCCTTTTTCTCCCAGTTAATCTACCTACACTACAAATACGCCCCACCCCCAAGGCACACTTCACAGTACACAGACTGACTGTTCTAAATTAGCATTCAAAATCCACACACAACAATAAACACCCGATGATATGAGCACAGAAGGGTTTCCTACAATCAATGTACTAAATTTTGAGCAAAAAATATTTCTCAAAAAGGCATTTTAAACAGCTTTAAGAGGTTTTGAATCAGAGCTCTGAGAGCAAACTGTTTCCAGCTACCACTGCACACACACTATCCAGGTCAGAACTGAGGCTGTGCCAAACAACCTAGCGCCCATGTGACCTGCAATCCCATGAATAACTGCAGAATTCCATTTGGAGCTCAATTACAGGGCAAAGGAGGTGAATTACATTGATTTCAAAGAACTTCACCTTAAAATTTGAGGGGATGTGGTTTGGGGAAGGCAGAATAATGCTTAGTCATTGGTTTCAATGGACTTTGCATTCCTCATTATGAAACTAAGTACTCCACTTCACATTGTGCAGTTCTCTGCAGATTCCATGTAACTCAGTGAGTCACTCCATGGAACAAATTGGGTCCACTTCGCACACCACTACTTACAGTACTGTAACTCATATGCTGTATGGGAAGGAATGTGAATGCCTATGGCTGTACTTCCCCGATGAGCTGTAGCACAAAACTCCCAGACTTAAAAACACTTATTAATGAGTACAATGGTGGAGTGGTGAAGCCTGGAGAAATACTACAAAACATTCTTACAATACAGCCACATAACTAGTCAAAAAATAAATGTTGTGATTTGTGACATGATCTTGAATTGTGATTTGTGACTGCATTTGTGACCGTGATGATGAAGAACGTGATTTGTATCACGAGTGACTCGTGATGAGGTTCCTGACTTAAAAACACATATAAATGAGTACAATGTTGTGACAGGGTAAACACAACACCAGGGAACAAGGAGTTAACCCCTTGATTGAGACTGAGGAAATGTAGTGACTACGACAGGCAAAGGGGGGCTGCCTCCACAGGTGTGGCCAATTAGGCAGAGATTGCAAAAAGGCAGATGAAGGCAGCAAGAGATGGAGTGAGAGGCTGGAAACTGCTGCTCTGTGAGAGAGGAACTAGAACTGAAATCCAAAGAGAATGTTTAAGTCACAGAGAGAGAGTCTTTGGGGAAAAACAGCTGAAGCCTGCTACTGAGAACCAGGCCATGCCTGCAGCATAGAGAAACATGAGGTAAAGGACTAGTTTAGCCAGCTGGGCCAATAACAGTGAGTGAAATATACTGCTGAGAACTGCCTGCAGAGAAGGCTAAAGGGGAAACTGTCTGTGCATCATCTAAGACTGTATTTTGAACAAACTGCTGGCCCACATAAGTGGTGCAAAGATTCCTTTGTCAAGTCAGCCTGAAAGAACTGTTTTATGTTAACCTTTATGTTACCTGACCAGGCTGGGGAAGTTGAACTGACTGATTATGATTTTCTGGAGTAACAACTTAAAGTTGAAGCAATAAAAGTGCATTTTGTTCTGTGAACTTTAAACCCAAAGTGTTGCCTTTCCATATACCATAAGCCAGCTTGTCAGACGTGGTTTTAGAAGTGGGATTTGAACCCCTGCTGGAGAGAGCAGGACTAGTTACATTCTGGAAAAATGGATCTGGAGAAATAGCTGAAGTTCCTCACTGAGTAACAACAAGCCCAACAGGCTCAGCAACACCAGGTTCTCACCCAGCTGGCTCAGCATCAGGAGGTGCAACAGCAGGCACAACAAGCACAACAGGCTCAGCAACAACAGATTCTCACCCAGATTGCTCAGCAGCAGCAGGAGGAGCAACAATGGGCACAACAAGCACAGCAAGCCCAACAGGAGGCACAACAACAGGCACAACAAGCACAACAGGAGGCACAACAGCAATTTCTTACACAGCTGGGACAACAACAGCAGCTCCTGCAGTCCCTGGTGCAACAGCTGCAACAAGATCCTACTGGTGAGGCTGGTCTGGCTATCGTGGGGCCGGGGGGGTTCCTAGAATAAACACCATGCTGACCAAAATGACATCAGAGGAAGATCCTGAGGCCTTCCTGGTAATGTTTGAGTGAGTGGTGGAAGCTGCTGGATGGCCCAGACCCCAGTGGGCTGTCTGCCTTGCGCCTTGTCTGGCTGGGGAAGCCCAAGCAGCCCTATCGAGCTATGGATAGTACCATAGCCAGGGAGTACACAGAGGTGAAAGCAGCAATCTTGGACCACCTAGGCATCAATGCAGAAAGTTACTGACAGAGGTTCCGGAGCTTCAGGTTTGCAGTGGGTGCAGGACCTAGAACAGTGGGACAACAATTGCGGGACCTGTGTTGGCATTGGCTAAAACCTGAAGGATGCAGTGGCCCTGAGGTGGCCGAGTTAATTATCTTGGAACAATTTCTGAACATTCTGCCCTGGGAATTCAGAGCTGGGTCCACAAACAGAAGATCACCACACTAGCAGAGGCTATGCAAATCTCAGAACAAGTGTTGGATGCTGAACTCTCCTCCTGCCGTGTGACCCAGATTACACAGCCACCTGGGAAGATGGGGAATTGGTCTGGGAACCAGACTGAAGGAATATTGACTGGAACTGTGAAGGGGCCTTAGGCAGGTAGGGAGGGGGGTTATGGGCCAAATAAGTGTCAGACTCCGGGAAAGGTGACAACCCAGCAACCCAGGGAGACATTTCCTGATGGCCTGCTGCCTAAACCTGGAGGCTCACCCCATAGCTGAGACACAGGGGCATGTTTCTCATGTGGACTGAGGAGTCACTTTACGAAGAACTGCCCCCACATGGACTGTACCTTCATAGATTGCACATTTACAGATGGTTATTCACTGTACAGTGGGGGTGGGGGCCCTGAATCCTGGGATTTTATGATCCTGTTAAGGTAGAAGGGATAGAGACAGAGGCTCTGGTGGACTCAGGAAGTCACCAGACCCTAGTCAGGGTGGCCCTGGTGAACCCCCGATGCTGACAGGACCAGAACCCCATCCCAATCTGATGTGTGCATGGGGATGTAAAGGCTTACCCTGGTGTGATGGTTACACTTACTCTGGGGGGCCAAACAGAGACTATAAAGGTGGGGGTTGCCCCAGGGTTACCCTATCTGGTGTTACTAGGGAGAGATTGGAAATGGTTTGATGACTTATGGAAAGCAGACTTATCTTTGGTAACTACCTGGTCTCAGAGTCATGAAGGGAGGGGTCCAGCCACCTTCAGCTTGGGGAAGTTTTTCATTTCTGGGACCCAGGGATTTTTAACACCCAGACCAGAACCTACAAATCTAAGTGGGAAGGTAGGGCAGCAAAGAAAAGGGGTCCTGAAGAGGCAGATGCACAGCAGGGAGGTGAAGCAAAGGCAGAAGTGGGTCCAGATACACAACACGACCCTAACATTGACCCACCTGACCAAGGTTCCAGAGAGCTGTCCTTATCAGAGCAAGATGCATTAAAGCACTGCCCGGACATTGCCAAAGAACAAAGGGCTGATGGTATACTCAGCCGGGTATACCCCCAGTTGGCTGTCAGGGAAGGGGAGGTGGTAGATGAGAATCAGGCAGCACACTATCCTCATTTTGAGTCACAAGGAGGTATCCTGTATCAAGTTAGTCAAGAGGTTCAAATGGGGGATACTCAGCATCAGTTGCTAATCCCTCAAGTCTTTCAGGGGGAATTACTACGCCTCGCGCATTCTATTCCAGTGGCTGGACACTGTGGAGTAGAGAATACACTAGCCTGACTGTTACCCCGCTTCTTTTGGCTGGGCATATATCAACATGTTAAAGATTATTGTGCCTCTTGTCCCGAGTGTCAGTTATTATCTCCAAAGAACAATCCCAGGGCCCCTTTAGTACCTTTACCTGTTATGGAGGCACCTTTTGACCGGATTGGGGTTGATATAGTGGGACCTCTGGAAAAGAGTGCAGGGGGTACCAATACATTCTGGTAATTGTGGACTATGCTACCTGGTGCCCTGAGGCCATCCCATTATGAAGCATTTCAGCCAATATTGTAGCCGAGGAACTGTTAAAGGTCTTTAGTCACATGGGAATACCGAAGGAAATGTTGACAGACCAGGGAACCAACTTCATGTCCCGCCTGACTCAGGAGGTGTGTACTTTGTTGGGAATCAGCTCCATAAGGACCTCAATCTATCATCCCCAGATGTATGGCCTCATGGAGCGATTCAACAAAACCCTTAAAACATTGCTTCAAAAGTTCATAACCACTGAGGTCAGGGACTGGGACCAGTTACTTCCCTTACTGCTGTTCGCAATGTGGGAGGTCCCTCAAGCGTCTACGGGGTTTGCTCCTTTTGAACTCCTCTAAGGGTGCCACCCCTGAGGTGTTCTTGATGTAGTAAAAGAGATGAGGGAGAAACCTGACCCCAAGACTGAAAATGTGATACAATATGTCCTGCAATTGAAGGAAAGATTAGATTGGGTGGGGAAATTTGCCTAAGAGAATCTGGTGAAGGCACAACAAAGACAAGAGTACTACTATAACAAGGGAGCCCGGTTGAGGGAATATAAAACCAGGGGATCAGGTACTAGTGTTGTTGCCAAGCAGCCAGAATAGGCTTCTAGCCAAATGAAAGGGGCCTTATGAAGTTACCCGGAGCATGGGCCCAGTTGACTATGAAGTTTGCAGCCAGAGAGGTGAAAAGAGACCCAGATCTACCATGTCAATTTGCTGAAATTCTGGAACCAGAGGGATAGCCTATTGATTTCCCCTGAACCAGACATAGTGGATCTGGGACCCCAAGTGCTGGATGACAATCTGGGGATACAAGTCCCAATGGGAGAGCAGCTGTCTCACAAACAGAAACAGCAACTAGGAGAGTTGGTAAGCCAGTTTTAAGATGTTTTCTCCTTCCTCCCTGGGACAACCCATATGATAGCACATCATATAGAAACAGAGCCAGGGGAGAAAGTGTGGCAGCAACCATATCATTTGCCAGAAGCCATAAGAGACACAGTTAAGAAGGAGTTACAGGACATGCTAGGGTTGGGAGTGATTGAGGAATCCAGCAGTGACTGGTGTAGCCCCATAGTGTTAGTACCAAAAGAAGGTGGGGCTACCCAGTTCTGTATTGATTTTCGCCAGGGTCAATGACATCTCGAAGTTTAATGCCTACCCCATGCCCTGGGCAGATGAACTGTTGGATAGACTAGGAGAAGCCAAGTACATTATGACATTGGACCTAACAAAGGGGTACTGGCAAATCCTTTGACCCCAGTCTTGGGAAAAGACAGCATTTGCTACCCCCTTTGGGCTATACCAGTTCCGTACCATGCCTTTCGGCTTACATGGGGCCCCCTGCAACCTTTCAAAGGCTTATGAATCACTTGCTGTGACCCCATGCCCAGTATGCAGCTGCTTACCTGGATGACATGGTGATCCACAGCACGGATTGGGAATCCCATGTATCCAAGGTGGCAGCTGCACTACAGTCCCTCCAAGAAGCAGGGCTAATGGCCAATCCAGCAAAGTGTGCTTTGGCCAAAGCAGAAACAAAGTACTTAGGGTACTGTATATGCAATGGACAGGTGAGACCCTTGATCAGTAAGGTCCAAGCCATAGTAGAATGCCTGGTACCCACCACAAAAACCCAGGTGAGGGCCTTCTTAGGGTTGGCAGGGTATTACCGCTGGTTCATACCGCACTTCTCTACCCTTGCCAGACCCCTTACAGACCTCACTCAGAAATCTGCCCCCAACAGGGTCCACTGGTCAGAGGAGTGTGACCAGGCCTTCACACAACTTAAAGTGGCACTGTGCATAGAGTCAGTGTTACGCAGTCCTGACTTCGACAGGACCTTTATCATGCAAAGTGATGCCTCTGAAGTTGGGATAGGAGCCATGCTATCCCAGGAGGTTGAGGGGGAGGAACATCCTATCCTCTACCTCAGTCAAAACCTCTTTCCCCAGGAGAAAAAGAGTGTCTCACAGTCAAGTGGGCTGTGGACACCCTCTGCTACTACCCACATGGCTGACAGTTTATTCTGGTTACAAACCATTCCCCTTTGTGTTAGCTCCAAGTGATGAAGGACAACAACCCCTGCATCACCAAGTGGTACTTGTCCTTCGAGCCATTTTCCTTTACAGTGCACCACCGAGCTGGGACCCAGAACAGAAACGTGGACTTCCTGTCCTAGGAGGGGGGTGGCCAGGGGCCGACCAACTATGCCTTTGCACAAAGGGGGGAGGTATGTGACAGGGTAAACACAACACAGGGGAACAAGGGGTTAACCCCTTGATTGAGACTGAGGAAATATAGAGACTGCGACAGGCAAAGGGGGGGGATGCCTCCACAGGTGCGGCCAATTAGGCAGAGATTTCAAAAAGGCAGAGGAAGCCAGCAAGAGAGGTAGTGAGAGGCTGGAAACTACTGCTCTGTGAGAGAGGAACTAGAGCTGAAAACCAAAGAGAATGTTTAAGTCATAGAGAGAATCTTTGGGGAAAAACAGGTGAAGCCTGCTACTGAGAACCAGACCATGCCTGCAGCATAGAGAAACATGAGGTAAAGGACTAGTTTAGCCAGCTGGGCCAATAACAATGAGTGAAATATACTGCTGAGAACTGCCTGAAGAGAAGGCTAAAGAGGAAACTGTTTGTGCTTGATCATCTAAGACTGTATTTTGAACAAACTGCTGGCCCATATAGGTGGTGCAAAGATTTCTTTGTCAAGTCAGCCTGAAAGAATTGTTTTACAATGACCTTTAGTTGCCTGACCAGGCTGGGGAAGTTGAACTGACTGACTATGATTTTCTGGAGTAACAACTTAAAGTTGAAGCAATAAAAGTGCATTTTATTCTGTGAACTTTAAACCCAGCGTGTTTGCCTTTCCGTGGGATGCATAGGGAGAGGCATCACCAGTAGAAAACAGGAAGTTATTATCCCTCTGTACAGACAGCTGGTGAGACTCCATCTGGAGTACTGTGTGCAGTTCTGGAGACCCAATCTCCGCAAAGACATAGACAGGATGGAAGCTGTCCAGAGGAGGGCAACTAAAATGGTGCAGGGTCTGCACCGGAGGACATATGAAGAGAGACTTTAGGAGCTTAATATGTATAGCCTCAAGGAAAGGAGGGAGAGGGGGGACATGATAGAAACTTTAAAGTACTCAAGGGAATCAACAAAGTCCAAGAAGGTAGCATCTTTCAAAAAAGAGGTGTGAAGAACAAGAGAGCACAATTTGAAGATAGAGGGGCGCTCAGAGGTAATTTAAGGAAGTATTTTTCACAGAGAGGGTTGTGGATGCATGGAATGGCCTTCCGAGGAGGTTGTGGAGTCAAAATCAGTGGTGGAATTCAAGCATGCATGGGATAGTCATAAGGCAATTCTGGGGGTGGGGGTAGGAAGAAGTAGGCTGCTGGTTAACTAGGATCTGCAGCTTATCCAGTAGGTAGGGAAATGGGCAGACTGGGTGGGCCAAGCGGTCCTTATCTGCCATCAAATTCTATATTTCTATGTTTCTATATACCATAAGCCAGCTTGTCACAAATGTTCATGCAGAATTATGCACCACACCTGTACAGAACTCTGAAGGGAAGCCAAAGAAGCGGATTGGGCCCTAAAGAGATGCAAATGCACAGATAGATTAAGATTGCGCTGTGCACTGAAGAGATGCAGACACAAAGGCACAACACCTAACCAGTGCTCACCATCAGAAATTCAAATCTGGAAAACAATACCTTTGCCGGTTGGGGCGGGCTGTGTGGGGGACAGTAAGCACTGCTGCAGTAACAGTCACTAGTACTAGTACCGTAAAGATACCACAAAGAAGTACAAAAATCACACAGCTGCAGTGGATAGCTGGTTCACATTGCTGAAATTATTATGTGGCACAATAAAAGGTGTCTGATTTGATGACACGCGTCACACACATACTCACACACACACTAAGTAATGCATAGCAAATTGAAAACTTCAGTAATATAACCATATATTTTAAGCAAACTAAAATTATGCACTGCTGCACCACAACAATCAGCAAAAAAAATGGCAAGAATTATTGAAAATATTACTGTGTGTACATTAACACAGTTATACAAGAACAATATCACCAAAACAGAACACTGTCCTTTTCTCCAAGTTAATCTACCTACACCACAGATACCCCCCTCCCCAAGCACACTTCCAAAGTCTCTCAGTACACAGACTGAACGCTGTACATTAACACTCAAAATCCACACACAAACAATAAATGCTCAATGATATGAGCACAGGAGGGATTTCTATAATCGATGAACTAAAATGTCAGCAAAAAAAATGGCTCAAAAAGGCTTTTTTAACAGCTTTTAGAAGGTTTGAATCGCAGTGAGCTTTCACAGCAGAGTGTCTCCTACAGCTTCCTACACACACTACCCCAAATTGAGGCTGTGCAGAACAATCTAGAGCCTATGTGTCCTGAAATCCCATGAATCACTGCAAAATTCACCTTTGGAGCTCAAAAACGAGGCAAAGTACATTGTTTTCAATGTACTTCGCCTTAAGAATTGGTGGAGTAGTGGTATGGGATGGCGGAGTAACGCAAAGTCATTATTTTCAATGGACTTCATGTAACCCATAGGGGGCGCTATCCTAAGGGCTACTACCCCTGCCTGCCCTAACTGTAGCAGGGTGAGGGGCCCAGATCCGTTGGCGGATGCCTCCACCCAGAGGTTGGGGTTAGAACAGTCGAGGTTGACTCGGACACAGCCCTCTGGGTTGCTGCAACCCCCCTTTCTTCCCACTAGTGGCCCACACAGTTCAATTTCAGTGTCCTTACTATATACACTTACCCCCGGCTCGAACCAGTCAGCTCACTCCGGGGACCCCCTGGAAAGTAAGGTACAGTTACACCACATTCACTGTGCAGTATTTCACCATAATACACAGACTAGCCAGTGTACTTTTGCAAAACAAGCAATCTGATTTATTTGAGGGGAGATAACAAGGACCGGGGGGAATCAGGTTGATTTGCTTACCACTACAATATATGAAAATCTACCTATGGCTCTGTGCACAGGCCTAACCTATTAATTACTGTCTATGGGTACCCAAGCCCTAATGGCTAGTTCCTTGATGCAGCTGGTTGGGGCCCTGACACAAGCGAGCTTTTAATTCCTGAGCAGATCGGATGGAGCCAGAAAGCTCAATTAGTGCAGTCAGCAATACAACAAAACGATTTTGCCTTTGTCTGTAAGCTTTAACAGGGAGCTACCCTGATTCAGTACTCACAACTCCAGCAGAGAACCACTCTCTCACCACTTGCAGGGCTGAGCCTGAGCTTCAGAGGCCTCCTCACACATTTATACGGAAAACAACAGAGGGGTACCATACCAGGCAGCTGCTTCCAGGACCTGAACAAACTCACATCTATGTGGGCGTTTCACTGCAGCTTTAATATCCTGACAGACCGAGTGTGATTCAGCAGATTCTCCAGTCCTCTTCAGGTGAAGCCAGATAGGTAGCTGTGCTCATACACAGCCTCCTCTGACCGCAAGCCTTCAGATTTAATCCATGGAGCGCTGGCAATGCAAACAGCTGCCTCAGGCCTTTCACGTGCTTCCCGTACGAACACTCCACAGTGCAGGAGCTCAGCGCTCCCTTCTCCTTCACAGTCACAGAACATCTGCCCCTAACAGCATGGGGCAATCCTTACAGCTCGGGTGCTACCCGATTTCATTGGCTGGTTACAACTGCCAGTCACTTAGTCTGGCCCTCAGTGGTGTGAAAAGGCGCCATGGCCCATAATGCCACTCCCAAGAATTACAAGCTGTGTCCCTGTTGGTCAGCTGGCTCCAGCCAGAGTCCTGATTCCTGGTTGGTCACCTCCACTCCAATTCCGATGCCCCTTAGCTACTATTGAACCCCCTTTCACACAGTCTGGGTCCAATATGAAGGGGCACAACGTAAAGTCCCAGCTGCAATAAAAAGGAGTTAGGCAAACTGCAATTTCACCAACACTATACATGTTTCTAAAGGGAACAACTACATCTTTCAGATGGGCTCTCTTAGCATTCCTAGTGACTGCAGAAATGGAGCGATCAGACAGCAGTCCAGGGTGGGATTCGAGCAGAGAAACCCCAGTCCTCTATTTGAAGAACTAAAGCCTGCAAACGGGCAGCTCTTAAAAGACAGTACTGGGGGCTTTAAAAGCACTCACATCCCCCATATTTAGCAGCCTTACGCCGAACACCAGCCAGGCATGGAGCATTTAAGCAAGCTCCGGGAAGGCTTTTAGGAACCCCCATTTGAAGGGGGAGTTACACCCTTCCTGGCCTGGAAAGAACTTGGCGTCCACGTCAAGTAGTTACCCTTAAATCACTTTAAGGCAAACAGTTTAATTAACATTGTATCACACTTTAGATTACAAGCATGGATACTGTAGTCACAGTTTACTACGGTTTATGCAACATTACACACACACATAACCTTTTTCTTTTTTGAATCAGGTTATTACTCTCTGCCCATGACACCTGAAAAAAGGGGGCTCTTCCCTATCAGCTACTGGCGGGCTAATTGGGGTAGGGGTACCACACTCGAAGGGCAATACTAGCAGGCTGGAGTTATCCCCCAAGGCTAACTTAAGCAAGGAGCTCAGGGACACATACACCCCTTTTTATGGACCACATTTAAGGGCAGGTCCACAGGCTGACCCAGAGACTCATAACTCAACTTACTACAGGCCGACTTCTCGGCTGGAGCATCTAGGGGTCTCGGAAAACCCTGCTACAGGCCCCGATTCCATTTCAGCCTCATTGAGATTACTAGGGGGAACCTCCACAGGGGAAGGGGACCCAGTGCTCATAGTACTTTCGGGGGCATGACCCTCTATATCAGGACCCACAATACTTGGCTCAGCTGGGGACTGTTGAGGCACTAGTAAGGAACCATCGTGGCACTCAAAATATTCTTCAGGTTCTGGCATATCACTGGCTTGTTCCCCCACATCACTTCCTTCTTCTGAAAAGTCAGATAGTTCAGCCAGGCCAGACAGTTCAGCCAGGCTCAGGGACCCCACCCACCCCTTGGGCTTTGCTGCTACCCAATTCATACTCTGGAAGCATTGGTTCCAGAGACAAAGCCAGGGGCTCAGACAGTCCAGAAAGCCCAACCTCATCTCCAGAGTTAACAAGGGGATTGCCCCGAAACAGTTGGCTCAGTTCATAAGAGGGATAGTATTCAATATTATTCTCATTGTCTTCAGACACAGATTGACGATCATCTTCATCAGAGGGGTTTGGACAAGGCCCTCTTATTTGGCTTGCTGAAGAATCAAGTGGTCTGTTTTTTTTTCTTGGCAGCAGATCTAGTTATAGGCCTGGAGGGAGGGGCATTGGGAGGTTCAGCTTCAATCAAGATTTGCTCGATTGGCAGCAGATGATTTCTGTGTATAGTTTTCACATCTTTTGAATTGTTTCAGGCCGCACTTTATATACAGGTAAATCTGCCAGTTTTCTCACTACAATATGAGGGAGGCGATGCCATCTGTCAGCAATATTATGTTTGCCATGCAGTCCCAAATTCCTCAATAGCACTCTATCCCCTTCTCTCAGTTCCATTGTTTTCACTTTAATATCATACCTCTCCTTGTTGGCCAGGTTTCATTTAGCAACCATAGTCTGGGCCAGTTGGTAGGCATGGTTCAATTGGGCCTTCAACTTCTGTACATACTGTAGACGATTTTCTGTTTGCACCCCATCAGGGGAAACCCCGAAACACACATCCACTGGCAGTCTAGCCTCTCTCCCAAACATCAGCCTGTACGGGGAAAATCCAGTGGCATCACTTTTGGTGCAGTTATAAGCATGAACCAGGGTGCTAATCTGCTGGCTCCATCTAGGCTTGTCTTTGGGTTGCAGTGTGCCCAACATATCAAGCAATGTGCGGGTTAAACCTTTCAGGTTGGGGATCTCCCTGGGGATGGTATGGGGTGGTTCTTGATTTTCGTACTCCCCCACAAAGATAGCATTTCTTTAATCAAGCGGCTCTCAAAGTCCTTCCCCTGGTCAGAAGGAATTCTCTGGGGAGCCCCATAGTGGACAAAGAAGTTCTCAACAAGTACTTTAGCCACCGTGGTTGCTTTCTGATCTTTAGTAGGAAAAGCCTGTGCATACTGGGTAAAATGATCAGTGACTACCAATATGTTACTGATGTTTTTTAGATCTGGTTCTAAACTCAGGAAATCAATGCAGACCAGTTCCATAGGGGCACTGGTAGTGATATTGACCATGGGGGCCGCTCTCTGAGGTAGGGCTTTTCTTTGCAAACAGCAGCCACAGGTCTTGACATACTGCTCTACATCTGTGCTCATTTTTGGCCAGTAGAATCGGGTCCGTACCAGGTCAAGAGTTCGGTCTATGCCAAGATGCCCCATGTGATTATGCAGGGACCTCAAGACCAGTTCTCTAAAAGCAGTGGGCAGCACCAGTTGTTGTTTGTCTACCCGGCCCTCCTTATCCACAGTCTCTCTGTATAGTAGTTGGTTAATCAGTTTTAACTTTGACCCTTCTTTGTATAACAAGGCAGTTCTCAGGTCAGTGGAACGCAACTTGGACACGTCCCTCCCGGCCTGCAAAGCCTACACAGCAGCTTTTATCATGGGGTCTCGGGACTGATCCCATTGGAGACTATCATTGTTGAACTGGGGCAGTGAACTAGTGTCTAATGCAGAAGAATGACAGTAAGCAGCAGGTATGCAGTTCTTGGATGGCCCCAAGCAATCCACCATGCAGTCCACAGCATCAGGAGACACCTGTTCCTCCTTGTCAAATTTTTGGCAAAGGGCTCTTATGTCAGGTTCTGACAACCTGACCCAGTCGGTTTGTGGCATAGGCCTCAGAGAGAGAGCATCCACATCTATATGGTTTAGACCTGCTCTGTACTCAACAGCATAGTCGTAGGTAGCCAATGCAGAGAGCCACCTATGGCCAGTGGCATCCAACTTGGCTGAGGTCTCCACATAGGTCAGAGGATTGTTATCAGTTTTTACCAATATCTTGGCACCGTACAAATAGTCATGAAATTGATCAACAATGGCCCACTTCAGAGCCAGGAACTCTAGTTTGTGCACTGGATCATTTTTTTCTGAAGGAGTCAGACTTCTGCTGGCAAAAGCTACAGGTCTCAGACCGTTCGAGTGCTCCTGATATAACACAGCCCCCAATCCTTGTAGACTGACGTCAGTATGGAGAACATACGGCTTGGCTGGGTCAGCATAGGCCAACACTGGAGCATGGGTAAGTTGATATATGATGTCATAGAAAGCTTCCTCACACTCAGTAGTCCAGCGGTTTCCAAACACATCATTCAGCTGAAAATACTTCTTCTCCGTCTCAGAGTGCACAACTTTCTTATACTTTTTGTGCATGGGAGGGTACCCCTGAGTAAGGTTGAGGTGGGGGCGGATCACTCGAGAATAATCTTTGACAAATAGCCTATAATATCCACAAAACCCCAGGAACTGTTGCAGCTCTTTCAAATTCTTTGACTGAGACCAAGTAGTCAAAGCCTCCACTTTGCTGGGGTCGGTCTCTATGCCTTCAGTGGATACTATGTGGCCCACATACTTCACAGAAGTTTGGAAGAATTGGCACTTGGCTATAGATAGCTTGAGACCGAAATCCTCCAGCCGATCCAGGACCTTGAACAATCGATGTTCATGTTCTTCTAACAAGCAGCCAAACACTATGACATCGTCTAAGTAAACCAAACACTCAAGCAAATTCGTGTCCCCCACAGCACGTTCCATCAGGCGCTGAAAGGTAGCTGGGGCACCTGAAATCCCTTGAGGCATCCGGATAAACTCATAGAAACCTAGGGGGCAAATGAATGCAGTCTTCTCTCGGTCCTCTGGGGTCATCGGGATCTGATAGTACCCACTGCGGAGGTCTAACACAGAGAACCACTTACTGCCATTTAAACAATCCAAGGCATCCTGTATGCATGGCATGGTATACTGGTCTGGGATGGTCCGCCAATTCAAGGTACAGTAATCTACATGCATCCGAACCGCCCCATTCTTTTTTCTCACTACTACAATGGGGGAAACATAGGGAATCCTGGATTCTTGTATCACACCAGCAGCAAGCATCTCTTGCAAATGCTGCCTCACATCGTCTACAGTATGTCAGCTGGGGCCAGGCACTGAGATCTCTCTCAAAATGCCTTTCATCATGCAGCCGGATGTGGTGCTCAGCCCCTTGCACACATCCCACGTCCCATTTTTTTAGGGAAAATACCTGGTCTCTTTTGACAAGCTTCTCACTGATCCTCACTTTCCATTCAGCAGGCAATGGGGAGTCACCGAAATCAAACAAGTCAGGAGGCACTCTGTCATCCTTCCTCGAACCCTTGCTATTGGGCAGCACTGCAGTATCTGCACAATGTACACTTGCCACGGTGCACCCTCTTTTTATTCAAATCTCCTCGTCAGACACATTATTAACTTGAACCATCACCCTCCTGGCATAAGCATGGGCTCTAGCAGGCAAGATACTGGGTTTAACCAGCAGTCCCTCAGGCAATCTTCCTTCCCCAGGTGCAGCCAACATCAATAACTTATTCTTAACATCTGTTCGCATTCAGAATTCCCCTTGCAAAACACACTGGGCATTTGGGGCAAGTATCAATGGTGCCAGATCCTTCTTCCATACTACACCCACCGGGCCTTCAGGTTCCTCCTGGCTAACCTTCCTCTGAGTTTCATAGGCCTTTTGGATCACAGCGGGTATTCTTAGGGCTTGCCCAGTCCTAAACGCTTGCTTTTCTGAACACAATTGGGCTAATCGACCAAACATATGAGCATTTGTCCCAATCAACAGGGGTACCCCATCATACAGTCCAGTGGGGGGGGGCAGACTAAAGCCAAGGTTTCCACCTGTTTGTCCGCTCCAGCCACAGAAGTAGGAAATGACAACCAGATCCAGATATACCCCAAATACAGATAAGCCTTGTCACTTAGCCCCCATACATGTAGACCATCCAAGGGTTGTAGTGGCACCTCAGGTAGGTGTGTCTGATACCAGTCCTGAAACATGATGGTTACCTGAGAGCCACTATCTAATACGGCTCGGGTGGGAATCCCATTTACTCACACTGGGGCCTCCATCGAGGGCCCGACCACATCAGACCATTCAGGAGGCACAGCATTGACAGTTACTTGGGCATTGGCCTGGGTCACAAAGCCCTTCCTGGGGGGTCGGACGTGGGCCCTGCGATGCCAAGTGATTAGCCTGCTGTTGACCTTCCTTAAATTCTTCAGCAACTGGCACTCAGTCTGAAAGTGTCCATCCTCCCCACAATGGTAACAGAACTTGGGGTCCCGAGGGTCTCTATTGGGAGGGGAATACTTTATCTGCTGGGGGCCCTCTGCGGGGCGTGGGGGTTCCCCTGGGCCAGGTCGTTGGTTTCTAGATAACTCAGGTGCCCCAGACTTAACAGGGTGGGTAGTGGATCACTTCAAGTCCCTCACCAGTTCTCGTAAATTTCTGACCTCAGCCCTCAACTCGCCTTCTACTTGGAGATCAGAGGAAATAGCACGCACACCCCACCCCTCCCTGTAATTCAGGGGACACATCAGGCCCTCCCGGAAAGGTGGGTCTCATCGGGTGCACTAGACTCAGGGGTCTGGCTCAGATTCACAGCCCCCACATAGGGTTTCCACCCCTCGTCATCAGTCTGTACTTCTCTAATCTCCCTCATCAATTGACAGTATTCAGGCGGGGCAGCCTGTCTATCGTGTAACTTAAGTTTTAATAATATCACACTGGAAAATCTAGCAGACTTCAAAACATGTTCCAACCTGACCTGGTTCAAGGCTGAGGCGGTGATCACCCCTTTTTGATAGGCCTTCTGCAAGGCCCGTTCCACCCTAGTAACAAAGGCGGACAACTTCTCATTCCTCCTTTGCTTGGCAGACTTGAATTTCCATAATAAGTCTTCCCCAGTTTCTGTACTTCCAAATACTCCCTCTAAAGCAGAAAGGTACTCTGCTGCGGTTGCTTCCAGGCTAGTGGCCTGCAAGAACCTAATGGCTTCCAAAGCTGGGCCCTGCAGACTCTCCATCAGTCTCTTTCATTTCTCCCCCCTCAGAGCATTGCCACTTCTGGACTAGGGGGGTGGCGTAGTCCATCCACGCCTCCAAATCATCCTCCCCTGAAGGCACTGGCACTGTGCCAGAAAAGTTCAGCCTCACGGCAAGAATCGAGCTGTAGGGGAACCACTAGGGGCAGTGGAGCCAAACTAGAACTCTTGGGGGACAGGGAGAGGTACCTGGGGAGACCTGGGGGTGGTGTCACTAGAGAGGTCCAATGCTTGTAGCAACTCCTGGGTAGTCCTCCCCTCCACAGCCAGCAATTTAAGCAGTTTATCTTTGAAACTATTAGTCTGGGGGGACCCTCCAGGAGTGACTGACCCACTCCAAATGTGAACAAGCCTCCATCCCTGTGGGGCACCCTCCGGGTAAATCACTGGAGGTACCCTCTCGGGGTCAATGGCCACACTACACAAAAGTAGCACCTGCAGGGTCTGATCGAGCAGGTCAGCCATACACCCCTTCACCTCCACCTTGCCCAAACATTTAACACGCTCTGCTGTAGAAACAATGTCAGCTGTTGGTGTTCCCAGAGGCACATCTAATAGTAACACAATTCTCTGGGAGTCCAGCTCTTCAGCTTCGCCCCACCCCATCAGTTTGTGTACCATTGTCTTAATAGGGTCCAACTTAATTTTTGCCATAATATCCCCTTCCAGTTTCCCCATCAGCTTTTCCATTTTTATGCACTTCACCCACTTGGCAACTAGGGGACGCTAATCCCAGCGGTGCCTCCAATTTGTAACCCCAAGGGGGTGCTATCCTAAGGGCTACTACCCCTGCCTGCCCTAACTGTAGCAGGGTGAGGGGCTCAGATCTGTTGGCGGGTGCCTCCACCCAGAGGTCTGGGTTAGAACAGTCGAGGTTGACTCGGTCACAGCCCTCTGGGTTGCTGCAACCCCCCTTTCATCCCACTAGGGGTCCATGCAGTTCAATTTCAGTGTCCTTACCATATACACTTACCCCCAGCTCGAACCAGTCAGCTCACTCCAGGGACTGCCTGGAAAGTAAGGTACAGTTACACCACATTCACTGTGCAGTATTTCACCATTAATATACAGACTAGCCAGTGTACTTTTGCAAAACAAGCAATCTGATTTATTTGAGGGGAGATAACAAGGACCGGGGGGAATCAGGTTGATTTGCTTACCACTACAGTATATGAAAATCTACCTATGGCTCTGTGCACAGGCCTAACCTATTAATTACTGTCTGTGGGTACCCAAGCCCTAATGGCTAGTTTCTCGATGCAGCTGGTTGGGGCCCTGATACAAGCGAGCATTTAATTCCTGAGCAGATCAGATGGAGCCAGAAAGTTCAATTAGTGCAGTCAGCAATATAACAAAATGATTTTGCCTTTGTTTGTAAGCTTTAACAGGGAGCTACCCTGATTCAGTACTCATAACTCCAGCAGAGAACCACTCTCTCACTACTTGCAGGGCTGAGCCTGAGCTTCAGAGGCCTCCTCAGACATTTATATGGAAAACAACAGAGGGGTACCATACCAGGCAGCTGCTTCCAGGACCCAAACAAACTCACAGCTATGCAGGCATTTCACTGCAGCTTCAATGTCCTGACAGACCGAGTGCGATTCAGCAGATTCTCCAGTCCTCTTCAGGTGAAGCCTGGTAGGTAGCTGAGCTCGTACACAGCCTTCTCTGACTGCAAGCCTGTGGATTTAATCTGTGGAGTGCTAGCAATGCAAACGGCCGCCTCAGGCCTTTCACGCGCTTTCTGCGTGAACACTCAATGGCGCAGGAGCTCAGAGCTCCCTTCTCCTTCACAGTCACAACGCATCTGACCCTAACAGCATGGGGCAATCCTTACAGCTCAGGTGCTACCCGATTTCATTGGCTGGTTACAACTGCCAGTCACTTAGTCTGGCCCTCAGTGGTGTGAAAAGGCGCCATGGCCCATAATGCCACTCCCAAGAATTACAAGCTGTGTCCCCGTTGGTCAGCTGGCTCCAGCCAGAGTCCTGATTCCTGGTTGGTCACCTCCACTCCAATTCTGATGCCCCTTAGCTACTATTGGACCCCTTTCACACAGTCCGGGTCCAATATGGAGGGGCACAATGTAAAGTCCCAGCTGCAATAAAAAGGAGTTAGGAAAACTGCAATTTCACCAACACTATACATGTTTCTATAGGGAACAACTACATCTTTCAGATGGGCTCCCCTTAGCACTCCTAGCTAACTGCAGAAATGAAGTGATCAGACATCAGTCCAGGGTGGGATTTGAGCAGAGAAACCCCAGTCCTCTATTTGAACCACTAAAGTCTGCGAACAGGCAGCTCTTAAAGAGACAGTACTGGGGGCTTTAAAAGCACTCGCAACCCCATATTTAGTAGCCTTATGCCAAACACTAGCCAGGCATGGAGCATTTAAGCAAGCTCCGGGATGGCTTTTAGGAACCCCCATTTGTAGGGGGGTTACACCTGCGTTACCCATTATAATGCGAAGTACTCTGCTTCACGTTGCGGAGCACTCCGCGAATTCACCTTCACTCCGCGAATCACTTCACGCAGCAAATTGGAGCCACTTCGCCCATCTCTATGGGTAAGTCCTCTGAGACCAAAGGTCCCTTTTTCAGGGGTGACCTGGAGTTAATTAATGGAGAATAATGGATGGGGGAATATGTGATATGAGAATTTAATACACACACTTGGAGTGGGATGTTACCTAAACCCTGAAGGAAAAGCCCTTGGGGTTTATGAAAGCATCCCACCCCAAGGGTGTGCATTAAATTCTCATTCACACACTCCCAATCTTTTATTTTGTATAATAAACTGGCAAGGAATTTTTTTCCACCAAAGTTCAGCTGACTGTTGTGTCTGCCTTTTTTAGGCAACAGATAAAGTTTGCTAGAATATTGTCTAGCTTTGTTAATGGAAATTGTGTAAACTTAGCTTGTTCACCTGTTTCTTGTAGGTAGGTGTACAGTAGCCTGAGGTCACTACTTGTTTTGCACATTGTGTTGGCATTTTCCTGTTGCTCTGTGAAAGTGTGTCTGGATGTCAGATGTCAAAGTGGCTGCTCATTTTAAAACACTTTTTTTTCCTTTTTCTTTTTTTAGATCTGTACACTTTTTTTTAACAAGACAAAGTGTGATGGGGTTGCCTGCTCACAGGAGTGCTTTAGAGTAAGCAAGATTTATGTCAGGAAGTCACAGGGAAATTGTTTTCTTCTCCGCAGTGGCAATTGCTTGAGCGGGTGAGAGAAAAGCAGCTGTGGGGCTCGTGCTGCACTCTGTTTAACTGAGTGCATGATTGTCGTAACAACCAGCCTGTTGTTACGGTGAATATCAACCTTTTCTGCCCGTAGAAAAAAATTCCTTGCCAGTTATCATTATACATTAATATAGATAAATAGATACAGTGTTTACAGACATTTTATACATACAGAGGTATGGCAGCTGGTATACAGTAGGCTTGTTAATTATACACAGTACACATTGAGAAATAGGAGGTAATTAGACTTATGGTAGCTCGTGGTACGTGGGGTCAGTAGTAACTGATGTGGCGTAAGTTGACTGTGAAATCTTACATAGAGAAATAAACAGCGAAGGTCAGTGGCACTACCTTTAAATAGGATCCCCGGGGGTGTTAATGAGATTTGCAGCGTGAGGATGAGTTTGTCTCGAGCTCCCCTAAACTAGCAATTAAAACTTGATTAATTTGAGACATCTCTAAGTTTTAAGCTCTAAAAGGAACATTAAACAAGTAAAGGGAACAGTATGGAGGAGTACTTAACTGGTGCTGGCAGTCGATCGCAAAAATCCATGGCAAAAATTTCCAAACGACAAGCGACTGTGGCACAAGCTCCTGTACAAGGCCCGATCTCTCTATCGGCAGCTGAAATGGTATCTTTGGGCCGTGAGGTGACAGAGCAACTAATGTCGGCACTGGACAAGAGAGTGAACAAAATGGAAAAAAATTTGGACGCAAGACTTTGGATGATCATGGACCAGGCAGCCTGGCTAGAGACAAGATCACCTAAGTAGAAGAGCGCATATCGCAGCTGGAGGATGTGACTGACCCATTACTAGGAAAAGTGCTGGCCTTGGAGAAGGAACTTTTGGAGCTGAAAGACCTATTTGATTATCTGGAGAATTACCACTGGAGGCTCAACCTCAGGCTCTGAGGCTCCTGGAAGGTGGAGAAGACCCTAGTGTCATGGATGTTTGTGTGGTTACACTGCTGGGGCTACTGGGCCTAGAACTGAAGGGGAGCAGAGTAAAATTAGAAAGGGTTCATCAGGCGGTAGCCCTCAGACCACCGGTGGACCAGCCACCACGACAGATCATCTTCCGGTTCCACAATTTTTAGGACTGGGAGAAAATGCTGGCAGCATACCACAGCATTAAAGATTTGAGGTATTAGGGAGCTTGTCTATTCCTGATGCAGGACTACTCGAACCACTTGCTGAAAAAATGGAGGGCCTTCACCCAAGTAATGGCACAACTAAGGGAGTTGAAGGTGGAGAATTTTTTTTATCTATCTGGCCACTTTAAAGATTAAGCACGAAGGAGCAACTTACTCCTTTTGGGAGGCAGAGAAAGCAGGGAACTTCATAGCTGAATTGAAGCATAAGATCGGCTGAAAAGGGACCCTGGAAAATACAGTCTGAAGAGGAGGTTTTCAAGACTGAGGATGCTGAAGCAGGACACTTGTTCTTTTGTTTTTCAATCGTGGGGGGCTTCCTTTTATGCTGTCGTGTTGTGGGACACTCTCAACCTGCAACCCCTGAATTGAACTGGCTTACTCTTTCCTCTGGGTCGCTAAAGCCCAAAATCTTGTAAGTAAAGCAAACTGGGGAGTGGCCTTGAGAGTCTCACATTGTCCCTACAATAGATGTGCCATGTGTAAACCACATGGTGATAGCAGTCAGCTCGCTGAACTAGGACCAAGAGAACTGTTTAATTCAGGGAAAGAAGATAACCAGATCCTTTAAAGACCTGACCTGATGGTGATAATTTCCCACGTGATGTGAGAATCGAGCTGGAGATGGGACAGACAGAAAACAGAGAAGGTAGGCCTGGAGGTGGGGGTCGAGTGGCTGGGCAGCTGTGTTTACTGGGTAGCACTTCACGGACCCACTCCTCACAATCTGGGTGCCTAACTAAAGATTTGGTGCACTTAGAACTGTACTGTTGTATTCTTTCACAATTCTGTCTAGTGCTACTCAGAGAGATAATTTTGGGCAAGAGAAAGGGACAGAAACCAGGAGAGGCAGTGGGCCAGGTTGGAATTCGGGGTATACTGTCAAGGGAAGGGGGGTCAATAGATGTATGATCCTGCTCAAATGTTCTATATATGCTCTGTTTTGTTTTTTGCCATATGGGCGTGGTGGGAGGGGAATACCAAGGGGAAGCAGAGATCTCGGATAAGGGAATTTCCTCTTCCAAGGGAGAAGAAAGGTGAAACTCTGGAAGCTGGGGGGGGCTCGGGCACATGTCTATGATGTGGTTGGATTTGCTAACTGTAGGAATAATGAAACCTACTTGTTGGGAGGAGGAAAGAAGGGAAGCAAGAAGTTATTTTTGGAACATGGGGAGGGGGATTCTAGGGATATATACAGTTTGTGGGACTTAGATTGTGTGTTAGTAGGGTTTAAATGTTTGTTGTGGCAAGTTTGTGATGGGTTTGATCACAAGAATATGTGGGATGGTATGCACACACATGCTGAGGTGGGGTATGAGCATTGGAAATTGAAACAGAGGTATTTGATATGGGAAAGGATGGATTTACCTTATGGCTAGTAAGAGGGGAGTGAAAATCACCTCTTGGAATGTGCGAGGCTTTTCCACTCCTGTGAAATGCACAAGTATTCTCATGACCTAGTGGAAGCAGAGGATACAGGTGGCTCTTTTGCAGGAAATGCACCTGATGGACAAGGAACATAAGAAATTGTTGTGAGGATGGGTGGCCGCTTGCTATGCCTCCTTGTATCAGTCATATAAAAGAGGAGTTGCCTTCCTCATTGACAAGAATCTCCCAGTCCAGGCTACCAGGGTGGTATCGGACCCAACAGAGGGGAGGTATATCTTTGTAGAGGGCACACTTTATGGGGAAAGGGTTATGTGGGCCACTGTTTATGCACTGGCCCAGTACGATCCCTCCTTTTATCAGAAGGTGCTCAACATCTTGATAAGGGAACAATTCAAGGGGTTGCTCCTAGAAGGAGACCTTAACACTGTCATGAACCCATAGCCTGACCACTCACAGGGGTGAGGTAAAAAGCTGGAGGGACCAAGACGCTGGGTGGAAGGGATGGTGGCACTGGATATGGTGGATAGTTGGAGAGCTGAGAACTCAGGCGCATGGGAATACACCTTTTATTCCGACCCACACAGGACATGGTCATGTACTGACTACATCTATTATCTGAGGGCATGGTCACACAGAATACAAAAGTTACAGCATAGCCCCATACATATTTTGGACCACGCTATGGTCTTGCTAATATGTAGCTTGGGGGGGACCACCACCATGGAAGTTCTAAAAGTATCTGCTTAAAAATAAGGATTTTATAACCTTCCTCAAAGAGAAGTGGGCAGAATACAAGACAGCTAATGATGGCTCGGTAGAGTTCACGAGGTTCTAATGGGATGTGGGAAAGTCTTCTTGAGGGGAGCTATTATTGGCTATGTTTGTAGATATAAAAAGGGACAGCAGGTGAAAAGGTATGAGCTGTGTAACTCAGTGAAAACTCTCAAACTGGAGCTGGTATAGCATCCCACTGAAGAAGTTTTGGGGAGGCTCACAGCAGCTAGGGAGGCACTGAGTGTGTTTATTCTGAGGGAAGCCAGAACCACTTGGTTATACCCCAGGAACAGATTCTTCAAATGGGGCAATAAGCCTGGCACCCTGTTGGTCCGCCTAATCAAGGGCAAGAGAGCTAGCACCCATATTACAGGGATACGATCGGCTCAGGGGAAATTAATTCAGGAAATGGGGGCCATTAAGAAGAGATTTCAGCAGTTCTATCAAGAACTTTACAGGTCAGAGTGCAGGGAGACTTTTAGGGAGGCCAGGGAGTTTCTGGATAGGACTGAGCTCCCTAGGTTAAATGCCAAGCAATGAGAAATGCTGGATAGGGGAATCACACAAAATGAAGTTAAGATAATGTTGCAGAAGCTTTACATGGGGAAGGCAAGTGGACCAGATGGCTACCCAATTGAATTTTGTAGGGCATTGCAGATGCAGGTGGTGGGCCCTTTGCTGGGAGTGTATAATGAAGTCAGAGAGGGTGGCCCTCTTTCCCCCATCATTTAGTGAGGCAGTTATCTGCCTGGTCCCCAAGCCAGGTAAAGATGCAAAGGAATGTTCTTCATATAGGCCAAATTCTCTCCTGAATTGTGATGCAAAGATCTTGACAAAGATCCTAGCGGGTCAGCTGGACAAGCTGTTACCGAACTTGGTCCATCCAGATCAGATGGGGTTCGTGTGTGGGAGGTACTCCTATCATAATCTAAGGAAATTGCTAAATGTAGTGTGAGGGGCCTCTTGATGTCATGGGAGTACAGCGGTGCTCTCCATGGACACCAAGAAGGCCTTTGACAGGATTGAGTGGGAGCACCTCATGGAGGTCCTGGAAAGGTTTGGGATGAGAGGGGAGTACATAGGGATGTTAAGGGTGATGTATGCAACTCCAACAGCTCAGGTGCTAATCAACAGGGCTCTGACAGATAAGATTACACTGTACAGAGGTACCAGGCAGGGGTGCTCCCTCTCCACATTATTGTTCACCCTGGCCATCGAGCCCCTTGTGGTGAGCATAAGGGATAAGGAGGACATCAAGGGTATGAGGGGGATATCAGGGAATCAGCATAAGGTTACACTTTATGCTGATGACATGCTGCAATATGTGAGACAGCCCTCAGAATCCATCCCCTCGCTATTAGGTTTAATAAAGGATTTTGCAGCATTTTTAGAGTATAAAATCAATCTTGCAAAATCTGAAGTCATGGTCTGGAGGGACATGGGTAAAGGGCTGGGAGGGTGAAAATTGGGGCCTTCACAGTGTGTCTGATGCCTTCAAATACCTGGGGATCTGGATCGGAAAGGATTTAGGTGCATTATATAGGTTAAACTATTTAACTTTATTAACTACAGTCGAAGAGGAGCTTTGGTGGTGGAGGGAGCTCTCTATCTAATGGTTGGGGTGCATTAACCTCATTAAAATGAACATTCTGCACAGGTTGCTGTACCCTATGCAGATGCTCCATGTGGGCATTACCAGGAGGGATATCAAAAGAATGGAAAGAGCATTCTCGGGCTTTCTCTGGAGGGGGAAGAGGCCCGGGGTTAGCCTGAGATGCTTGCAGGTGGATAAGACAAGATGGAGATGAATTTCCAAGACCTTGGAAATTATCACCTGGTGGCACAATATAAGTTTGTGAGAGATTGGGTTTGCAGACCACTGGAGGTGGGGTGGATGGATTTGGAGGAAGAGGAGTCATGTTCTGGGAGACTGGCAGCCTACCTGGGGCGGGGCAGCCAGCAGAGCTAAGATAGGCTTCCTAACAAAAACTCTCTTGTGATCTCTTTTATACAAGGGTGGGGGAAAATAAAGAAAATGGTTGGGGCACAGGGAGATGAGACACTACTCCTGCCAGTGATAGGGAATCCAGCTTTTATTGCAGGTATTGAAGATGGAGAGTTCCGCAGCTGGAAACAGGGAGGAGTTAGATGTATACGGGACATGTATATAAGAGATAAACTGGCAGCTTTGGAAGAGATCAAGAGGGGCTTGGACCTCTCGGTGGGACATCAGTTCCACCTGCTACAGGTTAGGGATTGTATCAGCAAGCCGAGGAGAGAAGTGGCATCAGATTCCCCCTTGTCCCAAGTCGAGCACCTGATTTTATCTATGAACAAAGCGACAAAGGGGTTGATAGGTAAAGCGGCTTGGTTAGGTAAAAGCACACTGCTGGATTACACTACAAAGTTGAGAAGACAGTGGGAGCAGGATCTGGGTGTGGAAATTTGAGAGGAGAACTGGCAGACACTTTTGCAAATTCACAAGAATTTATTAATTTGTAAACGATATCAAGAACCATATCACAAATTCCTACACAGAGTTTACTGCCCACCAGCAGTGGTAAATAAATTCAACCCTGGGATATCCCCAATGTGTGGGAGGTGTGATGGGGAGCTGGGAACATATATTCATTATTTCTGGTCTTGTCCGGTGCTCCAGAAATTTTGGAAGGAAATTGTGAAGGAGGTGGGAACTATGCTGGGACGAGAACTGGATGGTAGCCCTCTCACCTTACTGTTTGGGGTAGCGCCAGTGTGGGATGGGAGCTGGGAGCTGTTGCTGAGATGGGCCTGGGTGGTGTTGGCACTAGGCGGGCATTGTATATTAAATACTTGGGTATTGACAGTGAAACCCACCCAGAAACAGTGGAGGGCCATGGTAATACAGACCCTAGCCCTAGAACACATATCATATAGGATGAAAGACAGGGAGGAGAGGTTCCTAAGGGATTGGAGACCCTTTCTGGACTCCTTGATGCCAGGAGAGGCACAGGCTCTGAAGAAGGGGTTGTGACCCCCAGGTGGGGTTGCAGGTTCAGCAAAAGGAAAGTGGGTGCTGAAGAAAAATATGTAAAGGGAATGCAAGGTAATGGATAGTTTGAGTGCTCTTGCATACCACTGGGAGGACTAAGAAAGTGCTAGGGGTGCATATGATAACTCATAAACCACATTAATCTGAAGTAATGGGAAATCAGACCTTTATTGTTAGTAAAAGGAATGACTGTTTCTTCCTTTTACTGTTTCATGTTATGTGACTGTTCTTATGGTTTGTTTGTTTTCTTCTCTTTTCTTTTCTTATCTCCCCCTCTTTCCTTTTCCCTTTAACCCTTACTTCTGTATTAAGAATTGAATAAGAAATGTGGTGATTTGGTATTCTTTTTCCTTATTTTTTGTCTATGTGTATATGTATTTTTATTGGAAAACTCTTCAAAAATTTGTTGCAAAAAAAAAAAATAGGATCCACTCCCATTGGGGATGATGTAGGCAGGTGGGGAGTGGTGATGTGGAGGTAGAGTAGGTAAAGTAGGCCAGGAGCCCATGAGCCCTGATTAACATAAAAAGGAGGATCAAGGGCCCGGTGATCAGAGGCTAGCGGTAACATCCACAGAGACTCAGCCACATCAGGTACACTTTCAAGATGTAACACAGATCGAAGAACAACAAAACTGGTGTGGCTCTCAGGTTCTTATAGTGGAAATACAATTCCTCTTTAATGAACCTTTATTAATTCTAGGTGTATCTCGCCCACCTAAGAGTTCTCAAAAAGTGTTTGATGTAATATAGAATAATGTTGGGGGTATTGTATTAATCATGATGTTGTATTAATTGGGGACATTAATAAAGATTAGAAAAGGGTAGATACCAGTTATTACATTCTGGAAATGGCTACTAATTAAGGATGACCCAGTTAATAAATGAAATTACCAGAGTTAATGTAAAACAAAAATGAATACTTCTACAATCCTATATTTGATATTTTCTACTGAACCAGAGATATATGTGAGTAGTCAGGTGCTCCCTGGCTAATTTTCCCATCACCAAATAACATACTATATAAGGAACCAGAAAATAATAACCCCCCAGAAAAAAAGTTTCAATTTAGATACTTTAAAAAAATTGATTATATAAGTTTTATGCTTGATTTAGACACACATAAGTAGGGTAGACTGGGCATGGTCCTAATTTTATGAGGACTTTACTGTAATCTGTAATAGGCATGCCCCAATAAAAACTAGGAAAGTAACATCAAAAAAATTCCCTTGGTATAATACACACCTTTTTAAATTGAAGAAGCAACGGGATAAGGCCTGGAAAGTAGCTAAAACTACCAAGGTAGATTCAGATTGGATCACGTATCAACAATTAAGAAACAAATATACAACTGAACTTAGAAAAAATAGGCAAGATTATTATAATAAAGAACTGACATCAAACTTTACTCACTGATAATCCTAAGAAAATGTGGGAAGTTATAAAAAAAGTGAAAGGAGTACATCAACAGAGTTCCCAGAGAATTTTGAAATGTGTAATATAAAAACTCCCATGGGCATTCAGGTAGTAGATAGCGTTAATGATTATTTCATAAACATGGGTATAACATCTTTGCCTAAAGATTTCACAAATAATAGTGCTAATCAGGACCTAAAACTTTAGAAAGATGAAGGATTTAAATTCAACACAATAACATCTACAGAGGTTCGAGAAGCTCTACTAAAATTAAATGTTAGGAAATCTGTGGGTCTGGACAAAATTCCTAACAGTTTACTTAAATGTGTGGCTCGTATTTTCTCCTTTTCCTTAAATAAAATCTCTGATATGTCAGTCACTGGAGAACAGTTCCCAGACGTGGAAAATGGTAAAATTAATCCCTATTTTAAACTCTGGATCAAAACATCAAACAGAAAACTACTGGCCAGTTTCATTGCTGCCTATAGTTACAAAAATATTTGAAAATTTGGTAGCCAAACAATTGCAGGATTTCTTGGAAAAATGAAGGATCACAAAGAAACATCAGTCAGGGTTTAGACCCCTGCATGGTGCAACATCTGCCCTGTTAAAGGTGACTGATGATATCAACAGGGCTCCGGACAAGAGGATGTCGGAGGGGGAAATCTGTATTGATTTGTCTAAAGCATTTGACACCTTGAACCACAACATCCTCCTCTCCAGATTAAAAAACCTGGACATATCCATGGAAGTGATCTACTGGATCTGGGCATATTTGTTATACAGAAAGCAGTTGGTTATCTATAAATGGTTGGACATCAGGACTTAGAAATGTTATTTCAGGAGTGCCCCAAGGATCCATCTTGGGTCCCATTTTGATTAATTTGTACTATATATGAATTGTCTTAAATTGTCTCATCTGGTATAGGTTGGCACTTGCATGTGGATGACATGATTATTTACACAGAAGGCTCATCATTGCAGTTGATGGAGGCTACATAACAAGTTACTGTACATTTAATGAGCTCCAGAATTTTTTCTGGAGTAAAAACTTATTATAAATACAAAAAAAAAAACTCAGGTTCTATTGTTCACTAGAGAAAATAACTTTAAGACTTTAGGACCCTGTTTAAGGATAAGTACCTTAGATAATATTGTCCTTGAGCAAACCTGGAATCACATATATTGGTTTTGTATTTGGTTATCACATTTACTGTAATTGGGCTTTCCAAATAGATTATAAAACAAAGAAAGTGGGAAAGTGTCTAAGAGCATTATACATGATACGAAATTGCATGACTGAGCACATAAGAAAACATGTAGTTACAACTTTAGTATTGCCCCTTTTGGACTATTGGGACATGATATACATTGGTGCAACATCTACACTTTTATCCAGGATGGATATTTTATTTAATAAATTGGCAAGTCTCATTCTAAATATTCCAAGAAGAACCAATAGATAGTATTTATATAAAACTTTGAATTGAATTTATCCCAAAGACAGGAGATTATCTCATGTTCTTAATTACATGATAACATTTTTGAGGTGTGAGGTTTCTAAATATATTTTGGATGGGTTACAATTTAGGAAAATAGGGACTGGGTTGTGTTCTGCAGAGGATATTGAATATTTATTTATGTCTTTGGTGACCAGGTAGGTGCACCGATCTAGAAGACCATTTTCAGGCACGACTCGGGCCACAAAGTGGCAACAAGAAAACATCACATTTACAAATTGTAAAAATGCACACATTGTATAGACAGTACAATGCTGGATGCATCTGCTGGATGTCACTATCACCCTGCTAATTGTCTTCAATGTGCTCCAGCATATGTATTACCTGTTCCTTCAATTTATATTGATATCTGTATTCTTCTCTTTGTATCATGACATCGAGCCTTTGGAAACGAGTCTATGACTCAAAGGGTTGTAATTCCGATGTGCTTATAAACAAAATAAATGAATAAATGCACATCAAGCTAGCAGCGGTACGGAGATAGTATACACTGGTAATCAGGTTATACAGGGCCATAAATAAATGAAAAGAGCAAGAGACAAGCAAAAACAACAACGATGATACAATATCTAACAACATACAACAACAGTTAGGTTACAGTTGGTTCAAGTTCAATATTAAACAGCATACAGCAGCAGTTTGGCCACCATTGGTACAGGTTCAGCACAGTTCCATAGCCATTGTGGCAACAAGAATGCTGAGCAGTAAACTACAGGACAGTTCAGCACTTTCACTAGAAATGGGTTGGGCTGGCAGGTTAAGATCATGGGGGGGTAGTTATAAAGGTAAGGCAGGTGGTATATGTGGTGTGAGATGGTTTGGGGAGACAAGGGCTGGGGCAATCTTAAGGCAGTGAGGTAGGGACAGAAGAAGGAAGAGACAGGGATGGCATAAGTGCTGCAAAGATACAAAGAAGTAGTGAGGGTATAGAGTTCTACTGTCTTTGTGCAGTGCAGTGACAGTGACAGTCAGTGGCTGTAAGGAGCCAGGCTTTCAGTCTATGTTTAATATATCCTCCCCAGAGTTAAGACAGAATCGGGGAAATTACATTTTTTTTTTACAGAGTGCCAATTACCTGGAACATTATTCCATCTTCCCTTAGATCAGTTGGGAAAAATATTCAGCAAGAAAGATTAAATCTTGGTTCTTTCAAGACACCCTGAGAAAAATCATGGAGGCTCCTACTTGATTAAGTTTACCTACTATCCTGGTAGTGTTTAGAAATTCCTCCTCAGATGTGTTAAAATGGCTATCTGTGATAAATTGTGTCACACATGCTGTATCGCGGTATCTGTATTTGTTTATCCTGGAGTGGCACACTAAACTGAAAGCTTGTTTACAGGTGTGACCTGGGAGCACAGAGAGGTTAAGGGACTTGGTCAGGTTCACACAGTATGCAAGTGGGAGCTGTGTGATTCAAACCCAGGTCAACAGATTTGCAGCTCAGAGCCTTAAACCACTGTGCTATACTGCCTCCATTGTATGTATTTCTATTTGTGTAAACTGTGTTTTACATTCCTAGGCATTTGTATGTATTTATGTATATTTATTGTATTTGTTAAATTATATGTTGTATTGATGATAATGTTGGTATAGTTTAGATTTTGCAACTAAACCTAAAATGTACTAAGAGTCTTGCTGGAAATGAGCTTGCCTCAGTCAAGCTGTACCTATTCACTGCTTTTCTCAGATTAATACAAATGTTTACTACTACTACTGCATAAAAAGCACTGTGTTACAAACAAAGTATGCAGTTATAATATACCAAGAACAGTTACTTGATATCACTGGTTATACCTGCATACTCAGGGCCACATTTTCAAAGGGGTTGCACTGGTGCAACCCTGCAATGTGCCCTGGTGTGATATTCAAAAGTAGGACTGGAGTAGTGCAAGTCCCGATGCACCAGGGCGCATTGGTAATGTATGCTGCACATCTGCAGGGTGCATGCCCATGCATATGTGGCACATCCCAATATTGAGCCCGGGATGTGCAGTGCATCTGCTGGCACAACCACTGGATAAGCTGCAAACTGTGGCACAAAGTTGAGCCAGAAAAAAAAGGCTCAAATGCTGGACCCCACAGGTGGGCAGTTGTATTGCAAGGCACAGCACAGCAGCTGCCAGCCATGGGTGGCCACCCGCCCACCTAAAACACCATCCACAAGCACCCATATGGTCCCTGGTAGTCTAGTGTAACCCCCCCATAACCCGATCACAGGTAATCATGAATAACAGATCAGCCCTGGTAGTCTAGTGGTCCCCCCATTCCACCCGATGCTCTGATAGATGTCAAATGACTGTTCCCACATCCCTGGAAGTCTAGAGCCCCCCCCCCCCACCTTTCCCATATCTCTGATCGCCATAGAACAACTTGTAAATAATTCCGTGGTAGTCTAGTGGCAGCATCCCCCATCTTTCCCATAGCTCTGATCCCCATAGAACAACTTATAAATAATTCCCTGGTGGTCTAGTGGTGCCCCACCCCTCTCATAGCTCCAATCAGCTGAAATGACATATATAAATGCCCTGGTGGTCTAGTGGTCCCCCCACCCCTCCTGTAGCCCCGATTGTGGGTATAATAATGCAAATATAATCCCTGGTGGTCCAGTGGCACCCCACCCACCCTTGCACAGGACGCCCTGCCCACCCAGCTCCCCCCCATCATTGGCAGGTGACTGCAACCCACCTACATACTGCCCAGCCACCTGCCGAATGACAGCTTACAGTATTGACTGTAAGCCCACTGATCCACAATGTGGACCAATGAGCTTGCAGAGCATACGGTACGGGACAGTTACAAATCTGTGAATGAAGTCCAATGAAGGATTTCATTGCAAAAAGATGAAAAGTACAAGGGAAAAGTAAGACAAAAACACACAAAGTCTATATTCACGTTCTCAATATGTGTTTTTACAAAGAAGATGGAGCTCACTCACAGCTGACCCAGTCACAAGTGTATGTGTTAACCTTGTGCACAAATGCCTTTTCTGAAGAAGCTGAAGCACTCACACATTACCTCTGTTTTATAGAAAATAAACAATGAGAAACAGATGAGAATCATTGAAACATGGAGAGATGTAATGCATCAGTCATGACAATAGTATATGCACTATTGCTCTTTTTGGTGTAGTGAAATGCTACTTCATTAACAGAGCTCATAATGCATCAGGAAGGTTTGTGAACCTACCAACTACAAATCTGTCTTAAATTAGGAATGTAAAAGTAAACAAACAAATGACATACAGTATAAGCAGACTCATGTGTACACACAGGAATGTAGGATTGTTTAATATTTTCCACGTTTTTGCGCAGTACAAACCTGTATTTCATCAATTAAATAAAACTGCAGAAATGTAAAGTAAGACTTAGAAGCATTACTGAAGCACAAGAATAGCACTGATTTACAAAGAAGGGTATGCAAGTGTAAACTAAGAAGAACATTTAATTAGCATCAGTGGTTATACCTGCATACTCTGGCCTGGATATTCAAAGGAGTTGTGCCTGGCACAACAGAGTTGCGCTGGCACAACCCCGCTTTGCGCCACAGTGGGATATTGAGAAGGCTGCCCGGCGCAGCACAACTCCTGATGCACTGGGGCACAATGTAAGTGTATGCAGCACAGATGCAGGGGGCGTGCCCATGCATATGCAGCATATCCCGATATGCAGCCCAGGATGTGCGGTGCAGATGCTGGTGCAACCCTACAGTGTGCCGCATAGAAGGGCTCAAAGATGAGCCAGTGAGGAGAGGGAACAAATCCTGGCCACCCACAGGTGGGCTGCTGTATTGCAGGGTGCAACACAGCAGCTGCCGGCCATGAGTGGCCATCTGCCCACCCAGAACACTGTCCTGAAGCACACACAGCACCCTGGCAGTCTAGTGGTACCACCCTCCCTCCTGAATCCCCAATCTCAGTAACTGTATAGTACACCATTCCCTGGTAGTCTAGTGGCACCCCAGTCCCCGATTCTCCGATAAATATAATACATGACCATCCCTGGTGGTCTTAGTGGTTCCATCCCACCCAGTTCCCTGAGAAATGTCAGAAAGACTGACCCTGGTGGTCTAGTGGAACCCCCCTGCCCATTTCACTAATCACAGTACATCACCATCTGAAATATCCCTGGTGATACAGTGGCATCCCACTCCTTCCACCCACACAGAACCCTTGCCCACCTGCCTGCCCCCGGTCATGGCAGGGTGGCAGCAACCTGCCCGCATACTGCCCGGCCACCTGCACGATGACAGGTACAGTATGGGATGTAAGCCCATTGGTCCCAGTGTGGACCAATGCATTTTGAGCATACTGTAGTAGACAGTCCAAATATGTGAATGAAGTCATTCACATATTTGGGACTGATTAGTACAGTATGCTCTGCAAGCCCATTGGTCCACACTGGGGACCAATGGGCTTACATCCCATACCGTACCTGTCATTCAGTGGGTGGCCGGTGGTTATGCGGGTAGGTTGCTACCACCCACCAAATGACTGGGAGGTGGGGTGGGCAAGGGTACTTTGTGGGTGGGAGGGGTGGGGGTGCCACTGGATCACCAGGGATATTTAAATGGTGATGTACCGCAATCAGGAAACGGGCAGGGTGTTCCACTAGACCACGGGTCGGCCTTTTCTGACATTTCAGCCAATTGGGGAATCGGGTGGGAGGAGGGACCACTAGACCTCCAGGGATGGTCATGCATTATATTTATCAGAGACTCAGGGACTTGGGGAGCCACTAGACTACCAGGGATTTATCTTTGAACATATACAGCACGATCGTGGCTATGGGGCGGGGGGTGCCCTGGGATCCCCACTGCACATGTCATGTTGTGCAGGGTGCCAAGCACAAGTCGCTGGGCTGCCCTGCACAAGGCATGCAAATGGAGCCATAATGACATGCAAATAGCCCTATTTGCACCTTGCATATATTATGGCCTAATTTGCATGCCCCCTGCTGAATACTGCGGGTGCTGCGCCTAGCACAACTGCACTTGCGCTGGTGCATCCCCATGCTCCCTATCTGTGGCTTGTGATGGTGCAGTGCCACTGTGCCTTGCGCAGTGCATTCCCTGACCTTGCCATATTCAACGGTGCTGCACCATGGTGCATCATCATTGAATATCACCTGGCCCTGACACTGGTGCATCCCAGTTGCGCTGCACCCAGGCTTGTGCCACTGCCTGGAGCAGTCTGAATATCCCAGCCTCTGTATCTGAATCAGTCTTATTTATGTGCTTGATGCCTGATGTATCTACAATTGTAGCTTTTTGCACATTTCTATAAATGATGTAGTAAGAGATTGTTTTGTGCTGAATTATGTCACCTATTGATCCAGTAGCATCATTTATTTAAATTATTTACAGCTGCATTTCTGTGTATACAGGTTGGTGCAGTTACATGTCAGTACTCTTTCTTGTGTTACGTTCATAAAAAACAAATAAAATAATAAATAAGGATGTCCATGTCATACCTATACAAAAGCTTCCATAGTGCTCTACTATGCTGATGTACATTGCACTTTGTCTCTCCATGTTTGTAATAAATCTCACCTGTTTTGCATAATGCTGTTTTGTATATTTTGTATATCTATATATTTTGTGATATCATTCCAGAAAGTTTTAGCATTGCCCCATGTGTCAGTAAGCACTCCCTTGTAGTATTTATTTTTCTCAAGGCAGATGCACCTTTTGCAATCATACCAAACTCTTTTGTATTTTTGAATGTCTGATTGCATGCCAGTGGCTCAAGCCTGATGCCAGAGGTGATCCCTAGATTTCATATGAGTTAATAAGTCTGCAGAGAGCCAGGGGTTGCATGGGCCTTTGATTGTCTGCTTTTTCAGTGGTGCATGGGAGTTGCAGACAGCATTAAAGGTGTTGATGAAACCATGTGCTCTGTTGACATCCTTCACACTGTTGATGGAAGTCCAATCTTGCACTCTAAAGAGGGATTTGAGAGGTTCAAGATGACCCCATGCTAGGATCCTGCTGGTGATTGCCTTTGGTGGAGGTTTGCAGAATTTATTTGTCCATGAGAAAATGACATGGGAATGGTCACTGAGCATGTCTGGGAGGACTTTAGTGTTAGTAATGCGATTAGGATGACTGCTTAGGACCCAATCCAATAGGCTGCTTGATCCCATTTTGTAGCTGGATCTAGTCGGAGAGTTAACCAGCTGGGGAAAGTTTGTGGCAGAGATAGCATCCCTAAAGCACCCATTCTCAAGTGCAAGCCAATAAATATTAAAATCTCCCATCAGAGTTAACTTAGAGCAAAGGGGTTGGTTTCTCATAAAGTTCATGACAGAAATGAGACCCCTCCCTGTTCTTTAGGAGGGATGTATACTGATGCTACAGTAAGTGCCTTATTATGTGCTCATAGCAGAATTTTGATGGCTAGTATTTGTGTGGTTGAACCAGCAGTAGGTACCAGCACAGGTTGTCCCATGAGTGACTCTTTGAGATAAATTGCACATCCCCCTCCTCTCTTGGTAGTCCTGTCCAGTCTGAAGATGGTGTAACCTGTCCAGTGAAATTGCTGCAGTGAAAACTAGACCAGCTCAGCTCTTCCAGACTGTGGACAGACTGCAATCCAGCCTGTCTGCTTTCTGGTCGAGCATTGTCACAAGAAAAATGTGAGGAGTTTGTGCAGTTTTTCATTGATAAGGTGTCCTCCACCAGGGATGAGATCAGCCACTGCCCCCCCCCATTGGATGTTGCATTTATCATTCAGGTAGTACTAATGCCCAGATTACTTGGTCCACCTTCAGCCAACCGGTAGTCTTGGATATAGTGAAGATCATCCAAACTCTGCAGCCAACTTGCTGTAGTTTGGACCTGGGCCCAACCCACCTTCGTTTGGGATGTGTTGAGGTCATTGGCCTGGTCTTTGCTGAGATAGTGGGGGTTTCATTGGAGAGATGGATCTTTCCTGATCCCTTAAAGGAGGAGATAGTGTAACCCCTCCTAGAAAAGTCCTCACTTGACCCGGACTGTCCGGCAAACTACAGGCCAGTCTCTAGCTTACCCTTTATAGGGAAAGTTATCGAGAAGGTGGTCGCTCTACAATTGGAGGACCATTTTTCCATCCACAACATTTATGACCCTCTCCAGTTTGGCTTCAGGAAAAGGCATAGTGCCGAGACCCCCCTTCCCCCCAGTGCAGGTGACTAAATGATCTTCTAATGGCTAGAGATCAGAGAGCCCATTACATCTTGAATCTCCTTAATCCATCAGCGGCATTCAACACTGTGGACAATAGGGTGCTGCTCAAGTGCCTGCAGTTTTTCTATGGACTGAGGGGGGCAGTCCTCAGCTGGTTTCAATCTTTCCTTGAGGGCAGATCTCACAGAGTGGTATCACGTGCTGTTCCCCATGTTGTTTGCAGCGTACATGCTGCCATTAGAGGACATCATAAGATAGTATGGGTTGAGTTTTCACAGCTATGCAGATGACTCTCAAATGTACATGTCTTTTGTGCCCGAACAGGAGTTAGACTCTGTCTCAATGTTTAACAACTGCCTGTCGGAGATGCAGGACTGGATGAGTGCTTGCTGGCTGAGGCTGAACTCAGGGAAAAATGGAGGTAGTGGTAGTGGACCCTGATCGTAGGACAACCAGGGCATGTGTGGGAAAACTCTTGGGTTCATACCTTGGAGCGGCCACACTGAATGCCTTGGACCAGGTGTGTAACCTAGGTGTGATACTTGATGATGGCCTGACCCTGAAGGCTCAGGTCTTGGCCATGGTCAAATCTTCCTTTTACCATCTAAGGAATATAGCTCGGGTGAAGCACCTGGTCCCGGCTGAAGATCTTCTCACCTTGGTCCATGCCTTTGTCACCACTCATTCGGATTACTGCAATGCCCTCTACCTAGGGCTACCAGGGGGGGTGGATATCCACCATTTGCAGCTAGTGCAGAATGCGATGACCAGGTTGTTAACTGGAACCCCTAGATCCAGTCACATAACACCTGTGCTGCATGAATGGCACTGGCTGCCGGTACATTGGCGGATCACCTTCAAGGTCACATTGCTGACCTATAAGGCCCTATATGACCATGGACCCCATTACCTGAAAGAACTCCTGTCTCCTTATTGTCCCACCACCCACCCTCTGATCCTCCAATGAAGGATTGCTAGAGACTCCCAGGGTATGTCTGAAAACATTAGGAGGAAGATCGTTTGCCTTTACCCTGTGGAATTCTCTACCTCGCCGAATATGAGATAGCCTGACTGTGGAGAGTTTTAAAAAATCTTTAAAGGCATACTTGTTTCAACAGGCCTTTGAAGGGTCCTGGTAAAATTGCTGCCAAAAGACTGTAAGAATATGTATATTTATTGTTTTTAGTGTATTATGGAGTTAGTATTTGTTTTATTTATGTTGTTAAGGCACCCTGAGCTCTGGAAGGGCACCTAATACAAATAAAGTTTTTTTTTTGTTTGTTTTTTTTGTTTACTGTTTTTTATCCCTCCTTCCTAGCAGCAGGGACCACTTAGTCGGGAGTCACCAAGGCACCCCTGCTTCCCCACCTACCTGAATCCCCAGGAGACCCCCACAGAGCCATGGCTATACCCCCTGGCAGGTACGAGGTGGGGCCCGAGCACCACGAGAATCCTTCATTTCATCAGGTCACCATTCGGTGGCCAGGCAGGTGGGAGCCATCGGGACTCATGCCAATGCTCCTTCCCTTTGGTACTCTGATGCTCGTTTTTCCTTCATTTTCTCCCTAGTGTGTGGTGTGCATCCTGATGTCAAGGCGCTATGCACCGACATCCACCACACATCACTGATCAGTCCCTCCTTCTACTGCAGGACTTGTCTTACCCCATACCTCCTCTCAGGGTCCGGCAAACTGTGGACCTTGGTTCCCTCCCTCCCCCCGGGAGAAGACGAGCAGTTGTGGGTGGCTCAAGTCTTCTCCCCATGGCTGGCCCTCCAGTGTCCCGGGCTCATTCCCAAACCTGGGTCTCTGGCGTCGCAGATGGAAATCCAACCGCTGCTCCAGCAGGCCAGCCCCACAAATAAAGTTTTACAGTACTTACTTACTAACCTGGCAGGGCAATAGCCATGTCAGGGATTTTTGGTGTCAGCCATGTTTCAGCAATTGTCATGATGTCTGGATTGTGCTGATTAACAGAGACTTGTAGAGCATCAAGTATAGGGAGGAAACTGCAGATTGTAGTTCAGTAATGACTTGGGAATGCCGTTTTATGACATATCACACTACAATAAAAACTGCGAGTATATGAACCGCTGTGGCCTTGGTGACCTCCCATGATTTAGCATGCTACTTCATTGTATTCTGATATAGTGACCTGAGATATGTATGTATAATATGGATACCCTTCTGTTTAGGGTATGTTAAAACTGATAATGATTGAGAAATAATTGTTTGCTAGGTATTGTGACCAGTCATGAATATAGAATTTAACATGATTAGTTCTCAATCATGTTTACTTTCAAACATGTGCATTAGGAGAGATTTTTTTTACAGTCATTCACATATTTGGGACTGTCTAGTACTGTATGCCCTGCAAGCCCACACTGTACCTGTCATTCGGCGGGTGGCCAGGTGGTATGCGGGTGGGTTGCAGCTGCCCACCGATAATGGGGTGGAGTTGGGTGGGCAAGGGGTTCTGTGTGGGTGGGAGGGTGGGGTGCCACTGGATCACCAGGGAATTATGTTACGTGCTTTTTACCACGATCGTGCAACGGGCGGGAGGAGTTCCACTAGACTACCAGAGATTTAAATTACAGTCATTTACCAGGGATTGGAGACACTGGAGGGAGGAGGGTTCCACTAGACTACCAGGGATTTAAATTACAGTCATTTACTGGTGGTCAGGGACATGGGAGGGTTCCACTAGACTACCAGGGATTTAAATTACAGTCATTTACCAGCGATCGTGGGGACACGGGAGGGAGGGGGTTCCACTAGACTACCAGGGAAGTATGTTACAGAGTTTCACTGCTATCACAGCTACGGGGCGGGGGATGCCCTGGGACCCCACTGTGCACACATCATTCTGTGCAGGGTGCCAGGTGCAATTTGCCGGGCTGCCCAGCACAAGGCATGCAAATGGGGCCATAATGACATGTAAATAGCCCCATTTGTGCCTTGCATATATTATGGCCTTATTTGCATGCCCTCTGCTGAATATTGCGGGTGATGCACTGAGCGCAACTGCATTTGTGCTGGCGCATCCCCGTGCTCCCTATCTGTGGCTTGCACTAGTGCAGTGCCACTGCACTGTACGTGGTCCATGCCATATTCAACAGTGCTGCGCCATGGCACATCACCATTGAATATCACCTGGTTCTGGCCCCAGCACATCCCAATTGCGCTGCACCCAGGTTTGCGCCACTACCAGGCACAGTCTGAATATTCAGACCAAATAAAATAAAATAAAAAAAGGATATCTGTAGTATACATTAATATCTTGGATCAGTATCCATCAGAATGAAATGAAGTAGCCAAACAAATCATTGGCAGTCACTGAGATAATGGTAGCTGATATGATCACAGTTTTAATTATGCTAAAAATGTAATAACATGGAATTTGGAATTCGGTATTGTACAACAATCACAAGAGTGACTGTGCTTGCAAAAAACAGCTGGTCAAGATTGAAACTTTAGTTTTGTGCCCATAATTCTTGTTGGAAAAGGCTCTTGCATAAGGTGGTGGAATAAGTCAGCTTCAACCTTTTTGTAGCCTCTGACCCCCAACAGCACAATAGTCATTACAGTTCATAGCAAATTGTCCTATAGTGGTGAGAGTCTTGGAACTTATCAAATGCGCGGTTACACACCTCTAATGGCAAATACATAATACTGTGTGTAGGAATGTGACAAGACTGTCATTGTAAGCACTATAAAAGTACATATGGAAAGTGTACTTTATCCACAGTACATAAAAATATAGAGCACACTGTTTAGCGAGGGACTCTGAGTACGGACATAAAGCCTTGTTTCTCTGGGGTCCTGCTTTTACCTTCCTTGTTATGCATTACTCATATTGCTCATACATTATGGAACCTAGCTAATTACTGATAGTGACTACATGTTAGATGTATTGAATTTTGAATAGGGTTTTGCTATCAGGCATTTCCCTGTATATCTATCCAGGATAGCATTGCTGACAGTCAGTATCTGATGTTCTATGAGGTTCTGCTTTTACAGATTTGCAATGTAATAACTTGTTATAGGTAGGTAGTTCAAAACACAGATACTACGTGAAGGGGGGAGGACAATGTACACTTGAGTTGGAATATCCACAGCAATTGAGTTAACCCTTTTGTCCTTTCACCATAAACCTGGAAAGGAACAGCATGTCAGTGGGCTGACTGCAAGGGAATAGACACAGCACACCTGAGTTAAAATGCAACTGCCTCCACATTCTTATTGCAATTTGTGTTACATTTCTTTAGTTACACTGTTCAAAAGTGAGCAGTTTGGATCCTACTGGAGACCTTTACCATACAACAGTAAAGAGTGGCAAAGGTTTTTTAACTTTTTTTTAATTGTCATTGGGGAATCTAGTAGGTCACTCTCTCTGTCTCTCCCTCCTCCCCACCTCTCTCTCTCTCTCTCTCTCTTGATTATCAAAACACATTACATTGCACATATGGCAGACAATAACGGACATATGGGAATGGGGGGTGACAGAAACAGCACAGGTGAGTTTCAATCCCAGTGCCTTTACTTTCACACTGCATTTTTACATTTGTTGTATCACAGTGTTCAAAAGTGAGGAGTTGAGATCCTACTGGGGACCATAACTCTACACTAGTAATGTGCAGCAATGTTTTGTAGCTTCTTCTTCATTGTCACTGGGGATTCACCACCAGCAGGACCTCACTCTTTCACTTACGGAACAACATTGCATTGAAAATATAGCAGACAATAAATGCAGTATAGATTTATCCCTAAAAACTGAATGACAGCTAGTAGAAAAAAAACTTGGCAGTATGAAGGACTTGCTGAGCACTAATTCGGCTATTGGATAGGGGAGAGGGTGGGGCAATTGACAAACGTGTACCATTGTGGAAACTCCATATGTACTGCAAAGACTTAGAGCTTTTACATGACTATGGCTAATGTTACCATAGTACAGAAGGCATAGTATGATTTAACTACATATTGCCCTATGTGACCTTTTGAATACAGACATGCCCTAGGTACCAGCATACAAAGTCCATCCAGCTCACACTTTGCAAACTTGCCTTAAATACTGTGTGTTGGGGGGGGGGGCAATATTCGTAATTGGAACAACAAACTTTTACACACATAAGGAAATGCCCAATACACTGCTATTGCACATTATTGAACCCAGCAGTAATGAACAATACATTTTATTCGCTACTATGCCAACTGTCTTTGTGTAGTCAAGTTTAAAATACTATTGCATATATTGTCACCTCCAGTATGAAAAATGTGAAACTCTGTCATAGGGCAGATGACATATACATTTTGTGGTATGCCTGTAGTATGCCTGAAAATAAAGAGTGTGTCATCAGCAAACCTGCACTCAGTAAAATACAGCAGCCTCGTTATGCTCTGATGGGCAACAGAGCAATATGCCAAGGTACTACCTCAGGCAAAAAGGAGACAAGAGAGAAACAGAGAATATTTAAAAGAGTAAATATCTGTGACTCCTTGTAATATAAGGATATCACACAAAGCTAGCTTCTCTAACATGGAAATTTGCAAAACAACTAGTAGTGAAACACAAGAAAACAAAACGTAAAAGAAATTAACTAAATACTGGTTTTTGAAAACTGCAATACAATACTGAAATATAAATACAGAAAAAAATGATATAACAAAGAGGAAAAAGACTTGTCATGCCAGTATTCTGCCCTGTAACTGCTTCTGTGTATATAAAAAAAATCAAGAGTTTTTCTTGTTTGCTTTGGAATGTTTCAGATTGAAAGATTTGTTTTCCCTAAACTGTACAGTACTTTTAACAACTTTAAAAAAATGCCTTAAAAAACAGATTAAAGAAATGCCATTTTTTGCTACTGTGCATCTTTTGTGGGGACTACACTGACATTGTTTTCCAACTGATGAACATTACATAACTGGTGTCACGTTCACACAATTTACACTCGCCGAGTACCTATATTTGATCGTCTTGTTAAATCTGGTTGTCTTGTTCATTACAGTTAAAAAATAATGTATATTCTAGGAACTCAGAAATAATATCATTGATTTCTGTTTGGCACAGTTTACTGGCAATCTCTGTTCTGCCTATCAAGTGTTCCTTTCATGAATGCACTTCTTTCTACTATTCTTTCTAGCATTTACATGTGCATTAGTGTGTATGTACTGCAGGCATAAAAACTGAGAAAAGAAAAAGTATGAATAAAAAACATCTAAGCCTATTCTAGAAACAAAGCAGACTTGGGGATACTTTCAACCGCACCTCAAAAAAGAAACAAAAACCTCTTTGATACGTCACAGTTACTGGTACACTACTATACATAATTTCAAAGTCAGATGACTTTCCTCCTGTTTACATTTCTGTGGGAATGTGAAGCACTAACATTCCATCTGTTTCTCTGGAGACAGTATACAAAACATATACAAAACATATGAAACATATCACATTTGCCAGCAGATAAATGCCTAATGGTCTATCAAGTCTTCTCAAATGCACAGCTAGCACCCCTTATTCTGCAGCTGCCGCTCCTCTCGTCCCCTTCCCTTGACTCTCCCCCTTGCCCTGTCCCAGCTCCCCTTGAAGCAGCCTATTGTTCTACTGGATACCACTTCTGCCAGTAACACATTCCACCCAGCTACCACATTCTCCATTAAAAAGTGTCTCCTCAACTGGCCTGGTGGTGCTGAGGGTTGAGACGCTGGATGCCACACCTTGTGCCACTCTGGCAACCCGGGTTTGGGATTGAGCCAGGACCACCATGGGTTGGGAGGGAGGGAGGACTGAGTGTCCAGAACACTGCTCTCCTCTCTTAGGGGGAAGGTCCCATGTCATTCTACTCACTGATTGTCCTCTGGTGGTAATTGGAGGGCAATACGGGTCAGGAGGCATGCTCCAACATGGTTACATCAGTAGGGATGGGGGGACGGGATGAAAAACAGGAGGAAAAAGGAGCCTGACAGGACTCCATGATGGTCCACCATGCTAAGGTGCTGACCTTGGTTTCTGGATTGGGTCCCTGGGAAGGGAGCACCATCTTCCTGGCCCCACTACTGGGGGGGAGGACAAGCCGTGGGGAAATTTCCAGGATCAGCTAAGTGCGATGTAGCAGGACCTGAGAGACAGAGAGGGAGAGAGAGAGTCCCTCCTTTAGAGGGCCAAAGTTCCTGCCAGGACTCGGGGGGTAAAAACCTGTATAAAAATAAAAGTGTCTCCTCATCTACCTCCTGAACGTTCCTCCCTCCAGTCTCATATCATGTCCCTGGGTGTTCCTCCTCTCCCTTACTTTGAACAGCCTCTCTGTACCTGTCCTATTTATTCCTTTCATGTACATTACTTGAAGGTTTCAACCATTTCCTCATCCCTCCTCTCCTCCAGTGAGTGCATGTTCAACTCCCTCAGCCTCCTCTTGTATGGTTAGTCCCACAGCCCCTGGATCATCTTTGTCACCCTGTGCTGCATCCCCTTCAGTAACTTAATGTCCCTCTTCAGATACGGGTGCCAGAACTGCATGCAGTACTTTGGGTGTGGTCTAACTAATGCTCTGTACAGTGGCAGAATCACCTCCCCCTTCCTCGAGGATATACCCCTTGCAATGCAACACTGCATTTTGTTGGCCTTTGCAGCTGCCTTTGTACATTATTTACTGCAGTATATTACTATGTCCTCATCCCACCGAGTTCAAACTGCTGTTTTGCAGGGCCAGATAGAAAACAAAGTATATGTGGATGTGACAACCCACCTCTCTCTCTGGGCTGGAACAGCTTTTAGAGAGGTGTCTGTCCTTGGGTATTCGCTGCCACCAGCGCTGTCCTCCCAAGTTTGCAAAACTGGGTAGTCAAACATGCAATTGCACAGATCAAAGTCTGATTTTGTGTCTCTCTCGGATGGCGGATACTAAACAGAGTTTACCTCAGCCAGTGGAAACCATGTATCACCTTAGAAAAATGACATTACAGTCACAACTGTTGAGTAAATAAATAGCTTTTTACTTAACAGAAAGTGAAAAGCAGCATTACAGGATATCTATATTCTCACAAGAGAATAACACCGTTGCAGGAAAAGTAAACAAATGTTTTTAAATAACAGATTACAAAAGAAAAAAGGCTATTACTGAGATATGCTAGAATTAATCTTACCCTTCCCTATTCTTGTAGACACTGACCCTGTGCTAACCGCCAGCTCCCACAGACATAGCTAAAAGGGTAGGCCACAAACATAGTTCTTCCTTCTACTCCCAGAGAGTAACCAACTCCACTTACTGCCTTTCAGCATCTTATATACTCTCTTGAGAATAGATGATTCATATTCCCCCTTTTGAATGCACCAAACAAATACCATGCATGTATTTAATTGTCCCAATCAGATTGAACACCTATCAGCGTCCACTAATAGTCATCCTTAACCTTAGGTTTATATTTGAATGACCCAATCCATTTAAACTGTGAGTCTGTATGTGTGTACATGTCCACTCCCCCCCCCACCCCATGGTGATCGTGTCAGATTTATGCTCAGTTCTTATCTAGAAGCTAGTGGTCAGTGAGAATTCCAGCTTGTGGAATTTCAGCCTGTGTTTTTTTTCCAGACTGCTACAGAATCAACCATTAACTCCATCCTTCCCATTTCTGTCACAACTCCCCCCAGGTGATGAAGGCATGTCCCTTGGGCCACCCCAAGTGATGCAGCCATTCATGCAACTACTGGGACATACCCAAAATATCCGGCCAGGCCATTAATCTTGTCATGATAGCTTATCCACATTTGCATTTTGTTTGCCGCTGCAATGCTTGATGGTCATGTTGTATGCTTGCAGTACCAAACTCCAACATACTAGTTTTCTATTTTGCTTGCTTGACCTATTAAGCCATATTAGGGATTATGATCTGTGGCCACAGTAAATTCTCTCCCATATAGGTAAGGCTGCAGCTTCTGAAGGGCCCACACTATTTCAAAACACTCTTTATCGATTGTAGCGTGTGCCTCCTCTCTGGGCAAAAGCATTTGGTTGAGGTACACAACCGGGTGCTTCTCCCCCTGCTGGGTAACTTGGCTCAGCAAGGCCCCCAGCCCATGATTTTAGGCATGCACATGGACCATAAACTTTAGACTGTAATTCAGGCTGGCCAATACAGCTGGGCCACTTAAGGCCTTCTTTAGCTCCTGAAAAGTGACCTCACAGCCTTCTGACCACTGCACCTTATCTAGCTTTCCCTTCTTGGTTAGGTCTGTTAGGGACTTAGATCACTATAGCAAGGAACAAACTTCTGGTAGTACCCTGCTATCCCCAGAAATGCACTGACCTGTTTCTTTGTGGTAGGAGTGGGCCAGGCCAGGATGGCATTGACCTTGGTGGGCTCCGGGCGGATGTGTCCACTGCCAACCCGGTGCCCAAGGTTGGACACTTCTGCCATACTTAGCTGGCACTTTTCCACCTTGACTGTCAGATCTGCATTCTTCAGCCTGTGTAACACATCCCGTACATTCTTGATGTGCTCATCCCAGGTCTGGCATTATATGTCTATATTTATTTATTAAATTTTGTTAATCGGGTAGGCCCGCTGGGCTCCGAAGATCCCTTTTTCAGGGGCGACCCGGGGAATTGGTACATAAGGATTGAACATACAGACAGGTATCACAGAGTCATACGGATCATACAGAGTTGGTAAGACAGTATACAATATCCCAGATTTGTGCAAGAGGGCATGAGGTACATTGTGTTAGTTGATACAGTCGTAATACATTGCAGTGTAATTGTTACAAGATATAGCAATTCAGGGCAGTACATGAAAGGTCCGCTGATGCGCGGAGAGTAGTACAAATAATACAGGGTTATGAATACACCATATAGTTTCTGTGGACATATAATAGGGGTTATGAATACACCGTACAGTTTCTGTGGACGCGGGCAACAAATACATTGTATTATGGAATACAGTAGTGACGTCAGGTGGGGAGGTGAGTAAGTGCTTCTGTGTCTACAGGAGGTTCTGTACGGGGTAGTGAGCCAGCTCAAACCAATGTTTAGTTGTTGCCCTTATAGGGAAGCAGTGTCTAGTTGGTATGGACTGATATTAGGTGTGATTGTCTTAGTTGTTGGGGCAGTTGCAGGGACTTGGTTTGTTAATGTGAGCGCGTAGCCCCCTTTGAAAGATGGCTAGTGTTGGTGCCTCCTGAAGACACCTGGGGAGATTGTTCCATGACTCCGGGGCTAGGTGAGTAAAGGATTTTCTCCCTGCAACTGTAAAGGTCCGGGGTGTCTCCAGGAGTTTTTTGTTTGAGGAGCGAAGCGATCGTCTGAGCGGCTTTGGGGCAAGTAGTCCATTCAGGCCTGCAGGTGGAAGGGCTTCCTGGAGCTTATAGGTCCAGTTTAGTAGGGAGTACTGGAGCCTATTGTCCAGGGATGGCCAGTTGAGGGCAGTGAGGGCATCACAATGGTGGGTCCTTGAGTAGGATTTTGAAGCAAAGTGAGCTATTTTGTGATATAGGGTCATGAGTCTGCTCCGGTCCATTTTAGTGGTGCCGAGTAAGATGGGAGCAGCATAGGTTAAGGTCGGGAGAAGGATAGTTTGTGAGATGGCTAGTCTAGTCTCTGGTATCATGTTGTGGCTAAGGCGATAGAAGGCCCAGTTTTGATGTATGTTTTGGTTACAGCATCCACTTGGGGCTTGAGGGTGAGGCCCTGGTCTAATATGAGACCAAGGTATTTGACTGATTGTACCACCTCTATGTTGGAGCCGGCCAAGGTAGTGAGTGGCAGGAGATGGTCCCTGGAGAGGCCCAGGGATTTTGGCCCAAACAGCATGGCCTTGGTCTTAGTGGGGTTGAGAACAAGGCGATTCTCCTTCAGCCAAGTCTCAGCCTTGGTGAAGTCGTTTTGGAGCCCAGGTCCTATATCAGATGGGTGATCCCCTGTTCTGTAGAGTACCGCATCGTCTGCGTACTGTACTAGGGAGCTTCCACCGCAGTGCTCATGGAGGTCATTTGTGAATAGGGAGAACATAAGTGGACCTAAGATTGAACCCTGAGGGACTCCTCATTTAGGGTAGGGGTTGTGAGGTGGCCCTTTCCACTTGACCTGTTGGAGTGCGGCCCGTGAGGTAATTGCAGATCCAATTGAGGTGTTTGTCCATCCCTAGTTGGCTAAGCTTGATAGCAAGATTGAGTGATCCACCAGGTCGAAGGCCTTAGAAAGGTCTCTGAATACAGCCCCAGTTGGGCTGCCCTTGTCCCAGGCTGTTAGGACACCAGAGGTGAATTTGATGAGGCGGTATCAGTCCCATGCTTTGGTCTAAAGTCGTGTTGTGTGGGTGCCAGTAATCTGTTGGCTTCCAGGTAATCTCTGAGTTGGCCGTAAACTAGCTGCTCTTGGATTTTGGCCAAGTGACAGAGGATGGAGATGGGCCTGTAGTTTTCTATAGGTTCCCTTGCTCCGCCCTTGTGTATAGGCGCTACATGTGCCCTTTTCCATATTAAGGGGACTGCACCTTCCTGCAGGATTTCTGTTTATTAATTGCGTCATGGGCAGTGCGATGGCTGGGGTGGCAGCCCTGAGCAACCTTGGGTCCAGCCCATCAGGTCCCGGAGACCCATTGTGTTTTAAGCATTGAAGGAGGGTCAGCACGTCTTTGGTACGCACCATCTGTAGATGGAAGTTGGTGATCGTAGGGTCCTGCATTTCATTGACCGTTGGGCTCTGAGAGCAGCAGGAGGTGTTGGGTCTGAGTGCCCCCAGCTCGGTAAAAAAGCGATTGAAGGCTGTAGCAACCTCTCCATCGATGAGAGAAATTCCATTGTGTGTTATGTTACCCTGCTGAGGCGGTTTAGTGCCTTTATCAGTGAGTTGATACTTGTCCAAATGGACTTTGGGTCAGTTAGAGTTTGCCTCTGCAGGGTTTTAAGTAGTCCCTTTTGGCAATCTTGGACTTTCTTTGGCACTGATTCCTCAGGGATCTATAGGCAGAGTGATCAGCAGGGGAGGTGGAGCTCCTTGCTCTTTTCCAGGCTTTGTCGCGGGCTGTCATCAGTGCCTTCAGTTCACGTGATATCCACTTGTGGCAATGGCCCTTGGCTCATCTGGTTCTAATTGGGGCATGCATATTAGCCACAGCAGAGAACGTGCTCTGGAAAAAGTGCGCTGCATCGTCTATGCTCCCTAGGTGTCTCACCGGAGACCAGTCTATGTTTTAGGGACCTCTGAGTGCTTCCACGAGAATCCAGAGAAGTCCCTGGCTACTAAGTTTAAGCGGATCCTGGGAGGCCGGTTTTTCCATATGCAAAGGTGGGTGAGTGGTCACTTAGGGTGTCCGACATCACACCAGCCACTTGTAGTTTGGTGGGTTTTGATGTGAGTATCCAGTCCAGGATAGAGTGATTCCCTGTTTTATGGTTATGCCTTGTGACCTCGGTGATGACCTGGGTCAGGTTAGCGTCTAGGAGTATTGCCTTATGTTTTTGCTCTGTGGTAGGATCCCACCTTAGATTGAAGTCCCCAAGGACCAACAGCTCTGTGGGTCGTGCCCCAGCTATTGGGCTGATGAGGCTTTGGAGTGCGGCAGTACCCCCCGACGGAGGGTTGTAGATACATCCTATGGTCAAGTGTTTAGCATTGCCCAGGACAAGTTGGACGAACATAGATTCTAGTCCGGCTGTGTTTGGAGTCTCCACAGGGGACAAGGAAGCCGTCAGGGAGGAGATCACATAGACAAGAACCCCCCCCCTTTTTTCCCTTCCCTGTCCTTTCGGAAGGAGTTGTAATGGGCTAGTTCCACTTCATGAGGGAGTATGTAGGGCTTCAGCCAAGTTTCTGAGACTGCTAGCACATCTGGTTTGTAGATGTCTACCCAAGATTGTACCTCCGGCATCTTCGGTCGAAGGCTACAGATGTTCATGTGAGCCACCCTTAGTCCCCTGGTGTGACACCATGTGGGGTCCCCGGATGATCCGAGTACGGAGTTTGGGGGCTGGGGCCCAGGATTAGGGTGGATGTCACCAGCCCTTAGTATTAGTATAAATAGGATGAGGAGGAGGACCCCCTTCTGTGTCGGGGAGGATCGTTTTGGTCGGTCACCTGAGGTGTCGCAGAAGATGAGATAACAGGCTCCCTTTAGGGCAAGTCCATGCTTGTTAACTAGTGTGAGTGAAATTGAGGGAGAGTAGCAGTGTGAGGCATGCGGAAGGTGTCGATCCTGTACTCCCCTAGGCAGGTTAGGGTCAGGACAGCCACTTATTTTGGCATCCACCCATCCTAAAGCAGTTACATATAGGAGTAACACTGAAATTATTCCAATGTTAGCCAGTGGCAAATTCATCTTCGAGTACCAACACTGCTGTGGGTGCGGTTGGGCTACTATGCTGAGCATCCTATTGCACCTCTGTTCCAATACCAGACAGTAGTGCTAAGGGAGCAGGATTCCCCAGGTATCAGTGATTCAGACTTTCACAGTGGGAGAGAGCAGGAGCTACCTGCAGGAAAGCAAGAGATCAACACTGAAGATCTGTGTTAATCCTTATTCTGACAACATCATTGCAGGAACAAATGCCAGACTCTAAGTATGAGCGCTGCACAGACAGAATTGAAGTTATGGAATCCCACTGGGCGGCCTCTAGTGGCCGCCCAGTGGGATGTTAGCTATATCATCCATATACACCAATGCAAACTCACTTACCCCAGACAGAATGCAATCCACAAGCCGTTGAAAGGTTGCAGGTGCATTCTTCACTCCAAATGGCATTACCTTGAATTTGTATAAGTCAAATGGAGTGACAAAAGCTGATCTCTCCCTGGCTGCAGGGGTCAGAGGTACCTGCCAGTAGCTCTTTGTTAGGTCTATTGTGGTCAGATACTTGACTCCCCCAAGTCGTTCCAAGGTCTTGTCTGTTCTGGGTATGGGATAGGCATCAGACTCCATGCAGCTATTAAGCCTCTGGTAATCAATGCAGAATTGTGTGCTGCCATCCTTTTTGGGGATCAATACCATGGGTGATCCCCAGGCGCTACTAGATTCCTGGATTACTGCAAGGTCCAGCATCTCCTTTAGCTCCTCTTTCATGGTCAGCTTAACATGCTTAGGAATCCTGTAGGGAGACTGTTTCAGGGGAACCTGGGTCCCTGTATCCACATGGTGCTCTGTCATCGTGGCGTACCCCAGTGTCCCTGTGAACATGTTCTCAAATTCTCTCAGCACACCCTAAATTTCTTGCACCTGGGCTGGCGTTAGCTGTTCAAAGAGGGTAAGGTTGTCAACAGAGGATGCAACCCGGGCATCTATAAGCAGGTCCACCAGTGGATCCATCTCAGTTTCCTCCTCTGGGGCACTGCATACAGCAAGGACCAATTCTCCCTGTCATAGTAGGGCTTCAGCATGTTAACATGATAGACCTTTCACCTGCATCTCCTGTCTGGTAGCTCGATCATGTAATTGACATCACTAACCTGTTGGGCAATGGAGAATGGCCCCTCCCATGCTGTCTGTAGTTTATTCTGTAAGACAGGGATGAGAGCCATCACTCGCTGTCCCACCTCATGTTCTCTAGCTCAGGCCCCGTGGTCATACCAGACTTTCTGCCACTGTTGCACAGTGGCCAAGTGCTAATGAGCAAGCCCCATGAGCTCCTTAAGGTGGGTCCGGAACTTCAGGACATATGCCACAACAGACTCCCCTTGGGAGGCATGGTCACTCTCCCATTCATCCCAAATCAAATCTTTTGACCCCTCCACCCTATGAACAAACAGGAGTTCAAAAGGTGAGACCCCTGTGGACTCCTGTGGGACTTCCCTGTATGCAAACAGGAGATGAGACAAATATTTGTCCCAGTCCCTCTTCTGCTGATCTGCAAATTTCCTTAGCATGGTCTTAATGGTTGAATTAAATCGTTCCACCAGACCATTAGCTTGGGGATTTTATGGGGAGGTTTTGAGGTGCTTTACCCCACACTTCTCCCACAAACTATTCATTAACCCTGACATGAAACTGACACCCTGATCTGACAGTATCTCCTGGGGAAAGCCCACCCTGCTAAATATTCCCAACAGTGCATCTGCCACTGGTTCCGCTTCAGAGGATGATAGGGCCACTGCCTCTGGCTATCTTGTGGCATAGTCCACTACCACAAGGATATATTGCTTGCCAGTGTGACTTGTGGTGCTCAGTGGCACCACTATGTCCACAGCTACCCTCTTGAAGGGTTCTTCAATAATGGGCAGGGGCACCAAAGCTGCCTTAGCCTTGTCCCCCATTTTCCCCACCCACTGGCACTGTGGACAAGTCCTGCAATAATTTGCCACATCCTTGCCAATACTAGGCCAGAAGAAATTGTTGGACAGCTGCTTTTTCATGCACCTCATCCCCAAGTGGCCTGAAAAATGGATATCATGGGCAAGGGCCAAAAGTTGCTGACGGTGAACCTTAGGGACTACCAGCTGCTGGAGCACCTCACCATCTAGCCCTTCCTCTGTTGTACATTCTCTATACAGCAGCCTATTGTCCCAGTAAATGGACTTGTTACCCCCTGAGGACCCTCAATCCTATTAGCTATTTCCCTCAGTTTTTGCAAGGTTGGGTCAGTTCACTGTGCAGTGCTCAACTGCCCTCGTCTGACCCTTCCTAGGGCTCCTTCTGATGGAAGTCCTGTGGGCTTATCTATTTGTGACTGAGGTTCAGGACTGCTGCTTCTAGCCAGCCCCTCCCCTGTGCCAGACACTTCCTCAGCTGCTGAGGGAGTGGTTGGACCACCTTAAGTCTCCCCCTCTTCCCCTTCAGAAGCTTTCCCTTTTGCCGGACTATGAGTTGCAACACACACCAGTTTTTTCCTGTGGTCAAAATCATTCCCGATGATCACATTTACAGGGAGGTCCTCTATGACTCCCACCTCCTTTTCTCCATGGCCCCCCTCCCAGGTCAGGAAGACTTGAGCCATTGGTATTTGGACTGCTGGTACTGTGAATCTCTGGACCCTGGAGTATTTCCCAGGAAACATCTTCTCTGCCTGGATGAGATCCTGCCTTACCAAGGAGATGTAAGTGCCTGTGTCCCCCAGTTCCTGTGTTACCGTCCATTAACTACAATGGGATGCATATTCTCATCAGAGCAGAGTGGTTCTTTAGGCTGGGCACACCCCACAAACAAACCAGTGCTATTTTGATCACACCCTCTCCCATGCCTCTGCCCCTTAACCATTTTCTGAGGGCTGTTATATCTCAAGTGCCCCCACTTGATTGCAAATATGACATTTCTTGGGTACTGTCTCTTGAGTCCCTTTAGAACCAGGGGGTCCTGCTTTGGGCTCAGGTGCAGGCTGGTTTCCTTTGGGCTGCCCCCCATGGGATCCCTTATAACTCTGTGATGCCCTCCCCCACTATGAGACTTACACTGTGTGTATGGCCGTCTAGACATGTACATGTCAGCACTTGCTGCCTCCTCCTTTGAGGAAGTGCATGCCCTGTCTAGGAGCCATACATGCATATCATCAGGTACAATTTTAAGACATTGTTACCTCACAAAAAAATCTTTGATTAGTTCCACAGTGTCTGCTTTAGCCCCTTCCACCCACTTATCAAGGTAAGTACGCAGTGGAACCTGCAGTTCTACATAACTGTCTTCTGGGCTTTTCTTTAACTCCTTAAATTTCCTTCTGTAAGCCTCAGGAGTTAATTCAAAACATTTCAACAACACTGTTTTAACCTTATCATAATCAGCATAGTCTTCATTACTCATTTTAGAAAATACATGCAAAATCCTCCCCATAAGTAAGGATGTGAGATAAGTGGACCACAAAGCCTTAGTCAATTGGAATTGCTCACATACTCTCTCAAATGACCTTAAAAATAGATCAAGGTCATCTTCCTCTCTAAACTGAGGGAACAATTTAGAATTAATTTTGGCTTCATGAGGAGAACTCACTCCACCATTACTCACGGTTTGCTGGCTGTGCAGGGTCACCATCTCCTTCTCGTGCTGTTGTCTCTGCAGTTCATGCTGTTGTTCTCTTTCTTTTTCCTGATGTTCCTTCTCTTTGTCTGCCAGTCTCTTTTCTTCCAGTTCATTCTCTGCTTCCTACCTTCTTGTTTCTGCTTCTAGTCTTTTTGCCTCCAACACCTTGTCTTGCAGCAACTGCTGCAGTCCTAGTGCATCAAGCTGGTTTGGGGTGTCTGTTACATCAGTTCCTGACTCACCCCCAGAGACTGTCTGCTTCTGGTCATGTGCCAGCCAGGGCAGCTATGAGGTCTGCCTTTTTCTTGTGCTTTAAACCTTCAAGCTGAACCCCTTTTTCCTGGCACTTTTCGCAAAGCTGTTGCACAGTATGAGAGTCATATTCTGTGGAGCTCATTCTCTAACCTTACACTATACTCTGCTAATTGGAAAGAAAAACACCGTTGTACAAGTGTATTCTCTTATATATCCTGTTTTGCAACTGCTAAGATAAATGTTCCACTAGCAAACTATGTATTTCAGTGTGCTAAACAGTCCACTGCCATCACCACACCACTGCCAACCAATTGTGACAACTCACCTCTCTCTCTCTGGGCTGGAACAGCTTTTAGAGAGGTGTCTGTCATTGGGTATTCGCTGCCACCAGCTGGGGTTCACCCCATCACCGGCCTCCCAAGTTTACAAAACTGGGTAGTCAAATGTGCAATTGCACAGATCAAAGTCTGGTTTTGTGTCTCTCTCGGATGGCGGATGCTAGACAGAGTTTACCTCAACCAGTGGAAACCATGTATTACCTCATAAAAATGACATCACAGTCACAACTGTTGAGTAATTAATTAATTTTTTACTTAACAGAAAGCAAAAAGCAGCATTACAGGATATATATATTCAACACAAGAGAATAACACTGTTACAGGAAAAGTAAACAAATGTTTTTAAATAACACATGACAAAAGAACAAAGGCTATTACTGAGATATGCTAAAATTAATCTTACCCTTCTCTATTCTTGACGACACTGTGCTAACTGCCAGCTCCCACGGACATAGCTAGAAGGGTAGCACCCCAAGCTTAGTTTTTCCTTACACTCCCAGAGAGTAACTAACTCCACTTACTGTCTTTCAGCATCTTATATAATCTCTTGAGAATAGGTGATTCCTATTCTCCCATTGAATGCGCCAACCAACTACCATGTATGTATTTAATTCTACCAATCAGACTGAACACTTGTCAGTGTCCAGTAATATTCATCCTTAACCTTAGGTTTATGTTTGAATGACCTAATCCATTTAAACTGTGAGTCTGTGTATGTACATGTCAACTCCCGCCTCTTGGTGACTGTGTTAGATTTTTGCTCAGCTCTTGTCTGGAAGCTAGTGGTCAGTGTATGAAAATCACATAAAACTCTCGAGCTTCGCACTTGAGATTTATAGATCATCACACACCTTGGGTGTGAAAAAAAATATTCATAACACACACTTACCTATCCATTATTCTCTATTTGTACAACAATCATAAGAGCAACTGTGCTTAAAACAATGCTTGGTTAACATTAAAACATTACTTTTCAGCCCATAATTCATGTTGCACTAAGCTGCTATATATTCTTTACAAAAACTGTGTTAATGCAACAGTTAGGATTGTTCCACACCAACGAAATTGTGGAAATTGAACATTAGGGGTTCCACCCCACCCCCGCTTCCCCATCCTCCACACTCCAACAGATGTTGGGGTGTGCCATGGTTTGTTAGTACCAACTTTCACCCCATTCCATCTGTAAGCAAGCTGACATGCTACAGCATAGGAGAATGGGGTGAGAGTAAGGACTGAGGGCTAAGAAACTAAGCTGGTTGAGCACGGAGGTCATGGGAAAAGGTAAGGAGGAAAAGAGCTGCCTTTAGGAGGTAAAAGAAAACAGGGAGAGGGGGACAGAGAGGAGTACATGACGGAATTGAAGGAGGTGACATGGGCAGTAAGGGGAGCCAAGACATCTATAGAGCTCAGGCCAGCACAAGACATTAAGAAGGGGGAGAAGGACTTCTTTAGGTACATCAGGGAGAAAAGGATCTGTAAGGACCACATAGTAAGGATTAGGAAGGAGGGGGTTGGGTGGAAGCAGGATGCGATAAGGCAGAAGCGCTAAATGATTATTTCTGCTCGGTATTTACAGTCAGCACTTGTTTATCCGGCTCTCATTTATCCATTTCTCTCATGTATCCATCTTTGACTGCATGATTTTTTATTTCCCATTTTGTTTACACTCATTTAACTGTCCCTCGCGTTATCCATTTCTGTTGCCCATCCTGCCTGTTGTCTCCTACGTAGATCTCAATGTTTACTCTCAGATAACTGACCCTTTTCATTCCCAGTAGAGTGTTGTATAGAAAACCACAGACCAAAGCAGGCAAGGCAGTCACAAACCAAAGCAGCCACAGACCTAAGCAGTCACAGCAGACAGAGATCAAACTGCAGACCGAAGCATCCAGTTTCCACCTAACCATTTCTCTCAGATATCCATCACCTGACCTAAGAATAGAAGGCAATGGATATCTGAGTGCTGACTGTACTAAGGAGAAGAGGGGGGTGATACCCAAGGGAGGAGGAACAGCAGAAACGGGAGAGGGGTGACAGATGGGGTAATCATGGAGGGCAGAGTTTGGGAGGGTTTGAAGGCACTGACGGTGGACAAGTTGCCAGACCCAGATGGTATCCACCCCAGGGTACTGAAGGAGCTGGCAGAGGTCCTTGCAGGACCTTTGGTAGACCTATTTAATGCCTCACTACACTCAGGGTATGTACCTCAGGACTGGAGGATGGCTCATGTGGTGCCCCTCCACAAGAGTGGCCCCAAGGATGAACCAGAGAACTACAGACTGGTGAGCCTCACATCCATCATGGGTAAGCTGATGGAGACTATCCTGCAGGAGAGGCCAGTAGCCCTCCTAGAGGCCAAAGGACTACAGGACAGCAGACAGCATGGCTTCATATGTGGCAGATCCTGCCAAACCAACCTGGTGGAGTTCTATGATTGGGTAACTAGGCAACTGGACAGGGGCCATGCAGTGGATGTCCTGTACAGTATCTGGACTTCAGTAAGGCATTCGACTCGGTGCTACATGGGAGGCTGGAAAGTAAGTTAGAAGGCAATGGGGCGAGTGCAAAACTGATGAGATGAGTAGTGAACTGGCTTCAGGGAAGGCAACAGAGGGTGGTGGTGGTGGGTGGGGAGCTCTCACACCCAAGGGTAGTGACAAGTGGTGTTCCACAGGGCTCGGTGTTGGGACCAGTGTTGTTTGGGATATTAATTGCAGACATATCAGTGGACATCAAGAACAAGATCAGTCTGTCTCCTGATGATACCAAGATGGAAGCTGTGGTGGATGACTGAGGGGTGTGGCAGGGGTTGCATGATGATCTGACAAAGCTTGAAACCTGGTCAGACACCTGGCAACTTGGGCTTAATGCCAAAAAGTGCAAGGTACTGCATTTTGGGGTGAAGAACCCAAGGAGGAGTTACCAGCTGTGGAGAGTGCAGCTCACCCAGAGAGAGGAGGAGAAGGATCTGGGGGTGCTCATTACAGGGTCAATGAACAACTCAGCACAATGTAGGAAGGCAGCTGCAAATGCCAATAAAATGCTGGGTTGCATCTCCAGGGGTATATCCTTGAGGAGGGAGGAGGTGATTCTGCCACTGTATAGGTCATTAGTTAGACTGCACCTGGAGTACTGCATGCAGTACTGGCGCCTGTATCTGAAGAGGGACATTAAGTTACTGGAGGGGGTGCAGCGCAGTGTGACAAAAATGATCAAGGGGCTGGGGGACTTATCATATGAGAGGAGGCTGAGGGAGTTGAACATGTACTCGCTGGAGGAGAGGAGGGACAGGGGGGACATGATTGAAACCTATAAGTACATGAAAGGAATAAACAAGACAGATACAGAGGGGCTGTTCAAGGTAATGGAGGGGAGGGACACCAGGGGCCATGATATGAGACTGGAGGGAGGAAGGTTCAGGAGGGAGATGAGAAACACTTTTTTTACGGAGAGGGTGGTAGCTGGGTGGAATGCATTACCAGCAGAAGTAGTATCCAGTAGAACAGTGGACTGCTTCAAAAGGGGATGGGACAGGACAAGGGGGAGTGTTAATGGAGGGGAAGGGTGGAAGGGAGGGGCAGCTGCAGAATAAGGGGTGCTAGCTGCACATTCGAGCAAACTTGATAGACCTTTTGGCCTCTATCTGCTGGCAAATTTTGTATGTTCGTAAGTTCGATGACCCATAGCACACCTCAACATCTGTTGGTGTGTGGAGGATGGGGTGTGGGAGTGGGGTGGTGGGGTGGAACCCCTAACATTGAATTTTCACACTTTTGTTGCTGTGAAACAACCCTAACTATTGCATTAACACAGTTTTTGCAAAGAAATGTCTTACTTTTTGAGAAAGTGTAATATAACTAGTAAATGACATGTACTGGTGGAAGGGTCCCGCACTCCCACTAGGCTGCCCATCTGTGTGCTCCCACATACACATAGCAATGGTGTTGCTTTAACCCTAACTGATGCATTAAACAATTTTTTTTGCCATAAATTCCCTTTCCTTTTCAGAAAGAGCAATACGAGTAGTAAATAATATATGTTGATGGGAGCATGTGGCCTGTGCCCATTTGTCCATAAAAATATGCATGTTTATTTATTTATCTATTTATTTCAATCTAGGATTGCAATACCTTTGAACCGAGGCTCTTTTACAAGGTTCCATGTCAGCGTGTGCAGCAGTCATCATTTTTAGTTACAAACGTATAGTCATTGACTTACAGACATGTAATAACCAGTACAAAGACTTGAGCTATGAGCAAGACAAGGAAGGAGGGGTGGGTGGGGAGAAGTGAGGGGGAGATAGAGGGAGGAAGGAGGTGCAGGGGGAGAAGGGACTATGGGAGGTGGTTGAGGGCGGGGCAGGGTGGAGATACAGGGGCGAGGGTGGGAGACAGTGCAGCCAGGGGGCCTTGTCGAGGGAATATGACAGGTAAGGTGCTGGGGTGCAAAGACTGATTGAAGTGTTGGATGCTGGGGCATGTGCAGCTGGAATGGTGGAAATGTTAAGATGGGCAATCGTAGGATACAAGCAGTGAGAGGCGCAGCTTGGACTTGAAGAGGCTGAGTGTTGGAGTGGCCGCTATGTCGCTGCCAAGAGAGTTGAGCCAGTGGGATGCCCAATAGGTGAATGATCTTTGTCCTTGGGTCATACTACATCATGGGATATGTAGTAGATGGGAACTGAATCTTCTTGTAGTGATGTTTCTATGTCTAGGCTTAAGGAGGGCACAGACACCAGGCGGGCCAAGCCCCATTATAATTTTCTTGGCCGTGATACAGGTTTGGTATTTTATGCATTTGTCCAGTTGAAGCCATCCAGATTGGGAATAAAGGTCACATGTGTGGGTACAGCGATGTGAGTCAGTGATGAGACAACACGCCTTATTCAGGGAGGTCACGATATGTTTGAGAGCAGTGGTAGTTGTAGACCCATATATTACTAACATACTAAAATGCCAGCAGAATAGGCCTAATGGTCTTTTGAGTCTGCTCAATTGGTCAGCCCCCACCCCGGGTGCTGACCTTGCTACCCCCCTCACCTTCTCTGGCTTCTCCCTTCCCTGTTCCGGATATTCTTACTGCATTGGACTTTGCTTCCAGAACCTTTCCCCTGTACCTGTCCCAGCCCCTCTTGAACCCCTCCACCGTCTCTTCCTCCACCAGCCCCCTAGGCAGTGCATTCCATGGCTCCACCACCCTCTCAGTGAAGTAGCACCTCCTCCTTTCTCCCCTGAATCTTCCCCCTCCAGCTTCCACCCATGCCCTCTAGTGGCCCCCTCCTCCTTCCTTTGCAGCACCCTGACTGTTCCTCCCCTATTTACCCTCTTCATGTACTTGAAGACCTCTATCATGTCCCCCTGGTCCCTTCTCTCTTCCAATGTGTACATATTTAGCTCTTCGATCCTCTCCTCATAGGTCCTGTCCCCCAAGCCCCAAATCATTTTGGTTGCCCTCCTCTGGACCCTCTCCAGGAGTTTAAGTCCCTCCTTAAGTATGGCCTCCAAAACTGCACGCAGTACTCAAGGTGTGGCCTTACCAAGCAGTAATACAGAGGGAGTATCACTTCCCTCCTTCTGGAGGTGATCCCCCTAGCGATGCATCCCAGCATCTTGTTGGCCTTGGCTGCCTCTCTCCTACAAGTCTCAGAGTTGTTCATCTTGACATCCACCACCACCCCCAAGTCCCTCTCAGCCATCGAGACTTGTAGCATTCCCCCCCCCAAGGGTGTACACTTGGCCCGGGTTTCTGGCCCCAGGTGGAGTACCTTGCATTTCCCTGCATTAAACCTGAGCTTCCACTTTCTAGACCATCTTTCCAGAGCCTCCAGGTCCCCCTGTAGGGCCACCTTCCCCTCCTCCCCATCCACCACTGCCCCCAGTTTTGAGTCATCTGCAAAGAGACTCATCTCACTCCTGATTCCTGTCCTTATGTCAGAGACGTAGGCATTGAACATGAGGGTACCAAGGACTGATCCCTGTGGGACCCCACTAATGACTTTCTTTGGGGATGAGACTATCCCGCCAACTACGACCCTCTGGGTCCGGTCCTGGAGCCAATTGCCTATCCATCTGATCATCTGGTTCCCCACCCCCATTTCTCCCAGCTTATCCAACAGGCCCACATGAGGAACAGAGTAAAATGCCTTGCTGAAGTCTAGAAAGAGGATGTCCACTGGTCTACCCAGGTCCAAGGCAATCGTCACCCAGTCATAGAGCTCCACAAGGTTTGTCTGACACGATATTATAAGACCATAGTCTATGATGCTGACGATGGAGCTTTGAATGGCCACTGACAGTGCTTCTGGGATTAGGTGTTTCCTGTGCCAGAATAATATGCCTAACCTCGCATTGGCAGACTTTGCAACATTGCTGATGTGGACAGCATATGAGAAGTGGGGATCAAGGGTGATGCCGAGGTACTTGAACGACTGTGTTTGCTCTAGGATGGCTTCTTGTTTGGTTGCAATAGAGAGGTGGAGTTGTTTGTTTTTGTTGTGGGAGCTGCAGAAGACCATAGACTTGTTTTTTTTCTGATTGAGAAGCAGTTTATGATTTAGGAACCAGGATTCGATGGAGGAGAAGGCCTGCTGAAGTTTGTTTTGTAATTGGATTGGATCAGGGTCAGAGTTGAGGATCACAGCATCATCGGCATGGAGAATTATTTGTTCTGGGCAGCTGTCTGGTAGTGCATGTGTGGGAACGTGGGCCCTCCAGGCCCTGGGCTCCCACTTACACATAGCTACAGAGCCGTACAGCAGCCCTATACAGCAAGGAATCCTGGTAACAGTAATTTGCCGATATCTCAGGAACCATAGCAGCTACAAAAAAAATTTAAGTGCCGGTGTAATCATGACAGTGAGACAACCATGTGTAATTTATTATCATCCCTCCAAATACATATCTTGCAATGTTTATGATCTACAGGCACCGAATTGCAAAAAAGCACACAGTGTTATCCTATGGAGAACATCTCAACTTCATGATGTCACATCTATAAATCCACTTAATTCCCCAACTTCTAAATAACATAGTTCACACCTGTAGGACATCCCCTACATGCCCTGAAAATTTCGTGTAAAATGACCAAACCATTCCTGAGATATTCAATGTCAATGTTTTTAAAATCCTAGTCCGCGAGGTAGCAAAATCCTTGACTGTGAGCTCGCAGACTAAGATTTTGACAGCTCTCAAACTAGGATTCTTAGTGAGTGACATCAAAGAATTTTAAACTTTAAAAAAAATATTTTTGGACCAAAATGAGCCAACCCAAAGGCATGGCTCAATAGAGTAGGTCCCCTGAACAAAACCCATGCTTCACTTTCCCCAAAAGTCACCCATGGAGAAAGCTACATTTTGTCAGCCAGAATTAAAAAACACAAAATGGTGGATCTCACAGACAAGGATTTTCTGGCAGACAGTCATCCTAGTCCACCAACTCCTAAATCCTTGTCCATGAGCCCAATTCTTTGTCTGAAAAATAACCATATTAATCTTGGACTGAACAGAGCATGCTCAGAACTCAAAATTTAAATTTTTAATAACTTTGGAACGGATTAATATTTTTTTACCAAATCAATGCTGGGTTATTCCTTGCACAAACCTCTTTCCATGTTCCAAACTGCAGACCAAAAGACCATATCGTCCGGTCACAGCGCCATTAGAAAAACGTGCCAAAACTGGGGAAAATCATGTTTTTTGGTGCTTCACTGTGCAGCAACCATAAATGAAGAGTGCTACCATGCCAGACTATGCATTCCAAAGTTTGTACAAATCTGTTAAAAGGCTGCAAAGTTATTAACACATGAAAATGGAGGTTTAACATTAAAGTGCCTTCTCAAACCTAACTATAGGAACGCGACCACACCCCTATAATACATATACATAGGGTTGTGGAGAAATCCAGCATCAACCCTTTCGTAGACAGTGATCACCAGCAGGTGATATGTTTACAGTTGTCATTACATTGAAAAAAAGGTGCATTTTCACAGTAGAGTACACCTAAAAAGGTAGCATTCCAAAGGTGTCAAATTATCAAACAGTATCATAGTCTACAGTTTAGGGCATCCCAGGCAGCACAATTCAACCTACCTGTATGGCCTACAACAGTAAACTAACTTACTCATTAGAGATCTATAGTTGTAAATGAATCACTGTCCTGAACACTGTCATGTACAAGTCATTCATCACCACCATCATCATCATCATCATCATCATTTTTCATTTGCAAAAAGGCACCCTTCCAAAGCTCAGGGCACCCAAACAAGCTCACATAATAAAACAGTCTAATAACTTTACACACAAATAAAACACATTAATACTGTTTCATGAACAACAGAGTAATCAAATATCATTAAAAGCTTAAGAAAAAGATATGTTTTGATGTCAGCTTTGAAACTCTTGATGTTCAGGATATCTGGTGAGGTAGAGAATTCCACATGGCATGAGCCATAAAGGCAAAATATCGTGCACCAGTTGCTTTCAAACGCACCTGGGAATCTCTAGCAATCCCTCTTTGGAGGATCAGAGTGCGTGGGAGGGGCAGTAAGGGTGGCCCATTTTGGGGAGGCATGTATAGGTAGTACAGTTCACATTTTAGTACTGCAAAGTACATCAGTGTAGCTAAACAAGAAAATTTACTAAGAGCATTGCCCTCTCAATTAGCAAATACTGTATTATTTCAAGGTGCAATCTCCTCAAATGGATAACTTCTAAGCTAGGCAGCAGAAAAAACAAACTCTGGTCAGAGTCAATATGGCTGTGAAGAGCTTCCAAGAGTGGGAAGAGCATGGAAAAGAATATGTGGTGCTTTGGCTGCACATGTAAGTAATAATGCGACGATTATAGTATTGTGCATGTGTGATACTCACACATGTGCAGTTTGCCCTGTAGTCAGCCTTGCTCAACATGGTGGTGCTGACATAACTATGTATGCACAAAAGTCATGCTTGCAGAGTTTGTCAACATCCCCATGTTGCACATGGTGGCCATCACTGCTGCAGTTGTGGAACAGAAACATGGTGAGCTGGGAAGTGAGTATGTTTATGCAGCTTGTGGAGGGGAAGGGCTGCATAAAAAGAATCACTGGAAACTATATCAGAGCATTGTGACAACACATCAGACATCAGTCTGGTTATGTGCTTACACAGTGCTCTTACATCATACATCTGGTTGATGTAGTATCTGTGTTTAATAACTGTCTTACAGAGATCAAAGACTGGATGAGCACCAAATGGCTGAGACTGAACCCGGACAAGACTAAAGTGTTGATAGTGGACCCGGGCCATCCTGGAGCGGGTTTGGGGGCTAGGCAGGTGCCAGGCTTATGGTTCGATGGCATCCAGCTCACTGCCTCAGACCGGGTTCATAACCTGGGTATTATTTTTGATGACGGCCTGAACCTGAAATCCCAGGTGTCAGCTGTTGTCAAATCCTCATTTTACTATCTCAGGAATATTGCTTGGGTGAAACTCCTGGTTCCTCCACATGACCTGCCAATACTAGTCCATGCCTTCATCATCTTCTGCCATACATTGTCAGGGACATTCAAGTGATTGAAAGAGTTCAGAGAAAGGCAACAAAAATGGTGCCCCATTTAGCATCACTACCATATCCAGAGAGGCTTCGAAAAACAGGCCTACTTTCACTGGAGTTTAGGCACTCCAGAGGTGATCTTCTGTTCTTATATAAAATTCTCAAATCGCCCTCTCTGATGGACAAATGTAGTATTGTTAAAACACAAAGAAAAATAGTACCTAGAATTCACAATCAACAACTAATGGTGTGTATAGCAAAAACAAACAGGAGGCTCCATTTCTTCTTGGTAAGAACACCAAGGCTCTGGAACCGGCTACCACAAGAGCTAGTAGACTGTAATACCTTTGAATCCTTTAAAAAGGCCATAGATCATTGACTCTCCAAAAACTACAACAAAGTGTAATTTCCCACAAATATGGGGGACAATCAAGATAGGCTTCATAGCTTCCTTTTGTACTCACTTACCTAGTAAACTACTGCAATGCCTTCTACCTAGGGCTTCCTGGGGTTGTTATGTGCCACTTGCAGCTAGTGCAGAATGTGGTGACCAGGTTTTCGACTGGTACATCTAGGACCAGTCATATTATGCTTGTGCTGCACAGACTGCACTGGCTGCCTGTTCAGTGGCAGATCATCCTTAAGGTTGGCTTGCTGACCTTTAAAACACTACATGAACAGAGACCTGGTACCTGCAAGAACTCCTGACTTGCTATTGTCCCCTCTGCCCTCTCCGATCTGTTGACCAGGGATTGCTACAGATTCCCAGGGTTTGTGTAAAAACATTGGGTGCCCGTGCTTTTTCTTTTGTAGCCCCTACTCTGTGGATTACTCTACCTCATTAGTTAAGAGAATGCTTGACCCTTGAGAGATTCAAATCTGATTTTAAAACGTATCTTTTTAATTTAGCCTTCCCAAATGAATTTTAAGTAAACTAATGTATCTGTTATGTTTTATTGTTATTTAAAATGTTTGCATTGTATTTTAATTTTAAATCGCCTTGGAATTAGAAAGGTGCAACATAAAAAAAATATTTACTTACTTATTTATACAAATCTGATGATGGCATAACATCCATGGAGCTTGGCCCATGCAGCCATACAAGTCAGACTCAGGAGGAGTCTATTAACAAATTAGAGATCTAGTCTGGGAGTTGCTCATCATCACAGTCACTTTCTCATTCTTTACTAAGTGGTAATTTCTGGCAAATGTGCCTTAACCATATTGATCTCAGTGCTGATAGACTACTTCTGGGTTTCCCCTGACCGTATTAGGTGCGGGAAGTAGCTGTCTTGAAGTGGTAGCTGCCGGTGCTCTGGCAGATAGCCAGTGAGCACACAATTCACACCTCTTCTGATTGTGCCTGGCTGCTATCAGGATGGTCCCTTTGTGGTTCTTCACCTGGACTGCCATTCTTGCCTACTTCCCACAATTGGGCCAGTATCTCATATGGACCTGTCTCAGTGATACTGGGCCCTGGATCCTCCATCCTGGCAATATGGAGCTGTGCTTCATGATCGCTTGCCCAGAAGTACGGCAATCAATTCTGGTCCTTCCAACATGCACATGTGATGCTGTTCACTGCCAGAAGCAGCACCTGTATACTAGCACAGCTATCTGTGCCAGTTGATAGGTACAGGATGTCTACCTCCAAAACCAGAACCATTAGGTGTAAGTGACTGGGGACTAGCCTTCTTCGCTATGTTGGAAGAATCTACCTGTTCCTGTTGCTGCTGGCAGATGGAGATATTCACACTAACCTGGGACTTTGTGCTACCCCCTCTCTGGGAGTGTTCATGTGGGCAGTCTAAAAATAGTTGCCATGAATATCTGCAGCCTGTTCCCTAAGAAGACTCAGTTCCAGGCATGGACCAGGTTGCATAACCCAGATGTAATCTCCCTGACTGAAACATGGCTCACCCCCAAGGTCAAGGACTCACTCATTGCCTTACCAGGGTTTGAATCTTTCAGACTGGATATGCTGGGGAAGTGGGTCAGGGGCTGCCTGATATATGTGAAGGATAGCTTAAGGGGGTGTGTTCTGCCAATCTCAGGCAACACTTGTGATTTTGAACTATTAGCAGTTCAGCTATTGCTAGAAAAGCAAAACTGGATGCTTTCCATTGCCTCTGTTTACCTACCACCCGTAAAGGCTAAACAGGAGCTAGGTGTTGTCCTAAAGGCCTTTTCTAAACTGAAGACAAATTCTGAAGTTATTGTTCCTGGAGACTTTAATATTAATTGGACAAACAAAGGCACTGAACATTTTAAGGATCAATTTGCAGAGTTGTACTTCACACAGATGATTTGTTTGGACAACAGGCTAAACTGCAAAACAGGAAAGGGCCCCCTGCTTGATTGGATTCCGACCAACAGCCCCAACAGAATCAGAAAAATCCAGGTACTCTCTGATTACCTCAGTGACCACTCACTAGTTGCATTCATGTGGATTAATAAGGTAAAAAAGGATCTCCACTGTGGTTTTTAGCTGAGTCCTGAAGAAGGGTGCCAAACACAACTTTAATGCAGCTTTGGCTAACACTGACTGGTCTCCTCTTGATAGTCTCCAAGAGACTGACCAAGTTTTGCAATTCTCTTGGTCCACAGTCAATAGTATTTGTGATGCCTGTGCCCCCCTGAGAAAAAGAAAGATCAGGGTTGCTTCCAATGGATGGCCTTCCATGGACCTCCTTGATCTGATGAAGGAGTGGGACAACCTCTGGGAACTTGCCAGAGGCACGGGTAACCAATCTGGTTCCCAAAAGTATTGGGCAGCCAGGAACAAGTGTACTGCTCTTGCCAGGCAAGCCAAGGCAGCTTACTACAAGGAGCAACTGGAACATAACTGGGGCAATGGGAATCAATTCTGGGATAACATTAAGGAGCTGCTGGGCAGGGAATATAGAAGGCACCCCTCCGTGCTCAACTTAAATGGCACCCCCACCCTAGATCTACACGCAATTGCAGAATCCTTCAATGTGGCCTTCTCTGACCTCAGTTCTGTCCTCCTGCCCAGCTACCCTGACACCTTCCCACAACACCTGCCCAAAGTCTGAGATAATTTCACCCGTCCAAGTTTTTACTTCAAGCGTGTCACAACCAAGGAAGCCAGGACCTACATTACTTAGGTACTGGGTAAAACCAGACTTGGTAGTGACTCAATCAACATGAGATTGGTGGAATTTGCCTTGGATGAGTTGGTGGTTTCCATCACCAAGCTCTTTAACAAGTCTTTCACCCAGGCAAAATTATTTGTGGCCTGGAAGGTTGTTCTAGTCACCCTTGTCCTAAAAAGTGGGGAGCAGTCTTGCACTGATAACTATAGACCAATATCTACCCTCTCCCCCCTCTCGAAGGCACTTGAAAGGATCATGGCTGACCAGGTCACAGAGTACCTTCAGAAGTACAGTCTACTGTTCCCACAACAGCACGGATTCTGTCAGTGCCATAGCACAGCTACAGCCTTAGTTGAATTTACAGACTATGTTCACAAGGCCTTGGATGAGGGTAGCCTGGTAGGATCTATCTTCATAGATCTCACGAAAGCCTTTATTACTGTCAACCATCATATCTTGTTTGACCAGCTTCAGCACCTCTGGCTAGCCTCTGAAGCCATTCTCTGGTTCCAGGATTACCTATCCAGCAGAACACATTGTGTAAAAATTGGGACAGCTAGCTCTTCATCTAGGGATGTAGTACTGGGTATTCCACAAGGGTCTATACTGGGCACCCTCCTCTTTAGCCTGTTCATCAATAGGCTTCCAGAGGCCTGTAACAGCAAGATTATTCTGTATGTAGATGATGTTGTCATCCTTAGTGGTAGTGCCCAGCTTCAGCACCTACAGGATGATTTGCAGTACTCATTATGCAGCTTGCAGGACTGGTTCAGCTCTTAGAAATTGCTTCTTAATTACAAGAAGATGAACACAATGCTGATAACCACTCACCAGCACAAGAGATCTCTTCTGTCCCTTACTATTACTAACAACAAGGCTGTTCCACTCGAGCAGGTCAACTCTTTTAAAAAGCTAGGCATGATCACTGATGACATCGTCTCTTACATTATGTGCAGCACATCGATCAGGTTGTCAAAAGAGTGAACACCAAACTTGGAGTTCTCTACAGGCACAGACAGTATCTAACCCCTGAGACCCTCAAGTTGTCAGTCTCCTCTTCCATCTTGTCTGTTATTGAATACATACTCATGGTCTAGGGGTTGACATATGACAATGTGCTAAAATGAGTAAACATGTCCCTCAACAAGGCCTGCAGGCTGGCTCTAGGGGCTGATAATCTCTTTTGCACCTGCTCCCTCTAAAAGTGCACTAACTGTCTCAGTCTTGCCAGCAGAATCAAATACCAAGCATGCCTGCTTGGCATGAAATCTCTCCTAGGTAAAGCTCCATTGGCCTTCAAAGAACTGCTCCAGTGAGGTAGTTCTGGGTAGTGCACTAGAGGGCAGACTGGCTGCCCACTTGCCATCCCCTTTAGAAAAATGGCACTTGGCCAATGGTCCTTTACATACAGGGCTCCTTCTTGGCTAAATGAGATCCCATCATGCCTTTTACTCATTAACAGCCTCCCCATCTTCAATGTGGAACTAGGATGTCACCTGGCCAAGGCTGAGGTCTGTAGTTGCTGGTAACCTGTAGCACTGTCACCCAGTAGCTTGGAGTCAACCTGCTCCTGGGCTGCATTCTCTGATTTCTTACCCTGCTGCCCAGTAACCCAGAATTTAAACTCTTACTACTTCTTACTACTTACCAACCCTCAAACTTGAGCCTTCCATAGCTACAGCTTGTCAACGTGCCTTCTATCTACTGTTCTTAACTTTGCTTAACTCTGTTTTAAGTACCTCCCTGCCACTGACCATGCACAAATATGATTGTCTCAAAGCACCTGTCTTCCCCAGTTTATTCTGTGTACGGTCCTCCCCCAAATTGCTCTCTGGTATGTTCCTACTAGGTCAGTGCTGCACAGAAAATTACCCCCCGACTAGAATTAACAACAAAGTCTCCTCTTGGCTGCCTTAGCATACAGGGTATGAAAGCCTATGCTGAGCCCCCCCCCAGCTTTATATGAAGTAATGACAATGCCTCTCTGGCTGCTTTACCTCCTGCTAAATTAGTTTCTTAAACCCACAGCACTCACCATGTACCTTGGGCTGTACTAACTGCTATATGCTGTACCTCTATATTAGATAGCTCACAATTGTAAATAGTCAGACCAATTGCTGTTTTTTCTTGCATTTTTTGTCTCTGTACTTCTGTACCCATACTCTGTAACTACCTTTATGTGTTGTCCTCCTGTCAAGACATGGAACCTTTGAAAAAGAGTATTTTCCGCAAAGGTTATGTCCGAATGATGAAATAAATAAATAACTAAAGTGGTCCCTGTGATCATCTGCACATTTAAGAAATGATGCCATTCCTTGTGTTTGCTGTAAAGAAAGTGACCCCTTTCATACAAAATCAAGGAGTCAATTATGGCCTCTACCCCCCCCCCTTGCTTCAAGTGAGGAATGTGATTATGGGTTTGCAGTGGATGTTCAGTGGCAGCCATAGATGCATAATATTGTTAAACAGTAATCAACTGTATGTAAAAGCTCTTTTTTAATGTGTACTTTCTTAGTGTTGTCAATACCACTCCCATTTGCACTTTGCCCTTGGATTTCTGTGCTCCAAGTGTATTATTTTACATTTTTGTGTTTAGGACAAAAAGGTCATTCAAATGAGTGTAGTCACTAATCAAAATTCTTTATAGTTTTTTATGTTTCCTTGTGCTTGTGCAAAAAACATCTTGTGGTAGAATGACATTTCAGAGGTGTGTCAGGGAAGAGTCCAATGCACAGCAATCTACAGTGGGCTTTTCCATGACAGACCAATGAGCATGTATCTAGACTGTGACATTAGTCACCATTTCACAGCTGAAAGCCATTCTCTAGTTGAAAGAAATGAAGTACTCCAATGAGTGCACTTCAGGCCTTTCATTCATCCCCTTACTGATCTTATGATCTATCTGTCCACCCACCCTGCATCCCCCTCTCTCTGTGCCATAAACAGTAAACAGTCTCAGCAGTAAAGAACACATAAATATAATTTATCCTTCCACTGACAGACATCCTCATTGCACCTGTTTGTGTCTCTGTCTGAATGAGAGAGCATGTTCTTGTCCCTGAGCTCATCTCTCCCATGCTTCATCTGTGCCACAATGACAAGCCTGAGCATTGCTGTCTGTGATGGTATCCACTGACCCACCCAGTGGATTGGTGCAAGAGTGCTGAGAAGTGAGACAGCATTGCCTGTAGAGCTGTAGCTTAAATCTGGACTGCTGGGAGAGAGAGAGAGACACAAGCTGCAGGGACAAACACTGAGGATTTCTGTGGAGAGACAGTAGCATCTCCAAAAGGAGAATGCAGGATCAAAAGATGTGGTGAGTGGCACCAGTGTCAGGGACAGACCAGAGACAGCCCCCAAACAGTGACAGCAACATGCTGAGATGCGGTAAGTGGAATGAGAGTGATCCCCAGGTGACAGGCTGTCACTATTGCAGCACCACCTTGGCAGTGTGAAATTGGGGGCAGTGCAATGTAACGACAATAACCATGATGACCAGTGGCTCCCAGACCTGCAACTGATTAAACATTCATTTAATGGGTGGCCCTTCCCGTAGCAGTGTCTACTCCCTCACTCACACAAACCTCCCCCCTGCCGAGACAGGCACAGCAACAGCGAGAACAACATCCAGTGTGGCATATATGTGCTGGTCCAATCTGTTCCAGTCAGGGATGGTGTCAACTGCACCCCCCTCAAAAAAAAACAACAAAGAAGTGGAGTACAGTGTGCACCCGAGCTCAGTTACCATCCATTTTATTGCATCTCAGTCTTCTGATGCCTTGCTGTTGGTCTGACTCTCTGTTTTTCTGAAGCGCAGTTGGAAGAGGACAACACATACAAAGAGGCAGAGAAAGTGGCAGCAAGAGTGCCATGATCAGGTCAGAGAGCAGTGATGATACAGAATATTAAATATATCAAAATAAAATATAATTGCTTTAAAGAAGATGGAAACCTTTATTATGGCTCAGCTTCAATGTATGGTTGGAGAATGTTAAAATCTCATCTTGTTTTACTTCCTTATTGCTATTTTGTATTTTCAGGTTAAATCAAATATAATAAAATATAATATTGTTCTTTTGAGAAGACAGAAGCTTTCATTTTTGGTTTAATCTGCACACACTGAAGCACTGAAGCAGTAAGAGCACCACGATTTTGGCAGCCTTGCACCATTCCTCTGATCCTAAAAATATGTATCACAACAGTTGTGCAATTGTGTCTCTCTTCAAATTTCTTTAATTCATTATAATTACTTGCTAAAACAAGTGGTCTTAATTAGTGCATTTAAGGTTTCATAATTTGACCTTTTGCAATTCTAATGACCTCTCAATCCAGGAGTCATCAATTTGTTATATCTAAACATTTCTTTGCTCAGTTCATCAATAGTCCAGTAAGATTCAGAATAAAATTACTTTACAACAAAAACTGTATAAACTTTGGGTTTGATTTTGCACGACTATTAACTTCTCTCTGAGTTGAAAAAGAATAGAACATTGGTTGTTTTTGTATTTCCCCATACTTTTACTTTGGAAATTTGCAAAAAAAAAAAAAAAAAAGTATGAAAAAAATAACACCTAACAGTCAAATAAGATTTAGAATAAAATAACTTTAGAACAAAACTGTATAAACTTTGGGTTTGATTTTGTGCAAATGTTAACTTCTCTCTGGGTTGAAAATGTATAGATTAGTTGTACATACTTTTCTATTTCTCCAAACTTTTACTTTTAAAATCTGTAAAAGAAAAAAATATATATTATATGAAAAAAATAACACCTGACCTTTTGCACTGGTCTTGACCTCCCATGGAGGGAATGGCTTAAATCTTATTTAGGAGTCATTCAAGCATTATCCCAAGGTCAAAATTAAGTAAACTACACATTTAATGCATTTTAATAGTAGAATTTGTCAAAGAGCACATATTAAAAGAAACAATTAGTGGTGCAATATAGATGCCTAAAAGTTTAAAACCATTTGCTTCTAAAAGTTTCACAGATAGCCAAGTTTTCTTTATGTGCAGTGATGTGCGGTGATCTTTTTAGCAAGGCATGCAATCATAAAAGGCTGGGAGTCTGGGGGTCGCCGAGGCCCCAGACAGGCAGGGGTCTTGGGGCTGCGGCCCCCAGAAGCTGTAGGATTTTTTGTGGTTTGTGGTATATTCTGGGGGGTATTTTGACACATTTTAGAACATACATGCCACCACCACAATTACTTCAGAGCAGGAGATGCATGGGTGCCCTTGGGATCTCATTGGTACCTGACCATGGGATGAGATCCATAACAGAGTGCAATAGAATGGTTTTTGATGTCCACAGATGTTGTAAGTATGCCCTGAATATGGGTTCCAGGTTACAGTGCCACCACTCCACAAGGTGTAACAGTGTCCTGGAGGGCTCTTTTGTACATGTTATTAACTGAAGCACAAAAAGAATACATAAATAGGCCATTCACAAGCTGACAGAAATGCAGTGCAATTCCTTGCAGAGCACTGAGTCCCTAACTAGAGTGCCTTCCGGCTTGTTGCAATTCCAAGTGTGGACAGCCCAGGTTAACACATAATACACCTACAGTACTAGATCAGCAGCAGTGCGCCCCTGCCCAAAAAAGAAAGAATGCACAGGAAACAACAATTTTTTAAAAACAGTGATTTTTTTAAGATGTTTTAGCTGGGGCATACCCAAAGTGAATCTCCTGTCTTTGTCTCCCCCTAAATTGTACTTTACAGGGCATATTACATCAGTAAAACAGGAATGATACTGCTGTCAAAAAATAACCCCACCCCCCCAAAAAAAACTGGCTCCTAGAAAATCACAAGCTGTAATTTTCTAGGAGCCGATTCTTTTTTGGGGTGGGGGTTATTCTCACAACTCACTTTTTAATGCGCACCCCCATTAAATAGAAACAGTTTATATGAAGTAGTAAGGACAACATTTTAACAATAGCTATTTTATTTATTTATTTATTTAATGGTATCAAAATTGCAACCATTTGAGTCAGAGACTCATTAACAAAGGCTTCACGTCAGAGTACATTGAACAATGTGGATAAACAAATAACATGATACATCAGGACCCAGATATTCAGAAATGCACCAAAGGCTATCACAAGTCTGGCACAGCACAAATCTGATGCACTGTGGCACAACAGGAGCCATATTCAGAGGTTGCACCAGTGCAACCTGGCTGAATATGCACAGTTGCACCATGGTGCAACTAGGCTTGCACCATGGTGCAACCAGAGTTGCGCCATGGTGCAAACACAGTTACACCATGGTGCAGAATGAGATGCTCCAGTGCAACTATGGGAGCAGAGCAGCAGAGCAACAGAGAGGGGCACGGCATAGAGAAGAGACCCATGGACAGAGCCAGGGAAGCACAGAGACAGGCCACAGAGCTGAGAGAGATCCTTCTCGAAGTCACAACCACGAAGGCATATATTAATTAGGGAAGCTGCGCCCTCTTGTGGTTATCACCCAGTCCAACAGGTATGTCAGAATGGCAATGAAAGCCCGAAACCGCTCTGGAGCCTACCAAACTAATACATAAGAACTAGTCAAAAAGCCAACAATCCAAAGCTTTCCCCTTAAGTGCAACTCCCAAAAACTGAGTGTATAACAATCTCCCAACTCCCCTCCTGAGTAAGCCATCACCAGAACTCTAAAGGGCTTCGCCCTGAACCAGAATTAACACAAGGAGACCAGGGTTTGGAAAATTGTTAACAACTAGGCCATATAACGGGTAGCCCAGTTCCAGATGAGAAAACAAACAAGTCTGATCTCAGTTAGTGGAAAATGCTTTCTCCAAAAGGAAAAGGAATAACAGTTCCAACAGCAGCTCTCAATGAATCCCAATACTTTAGAGGAACTCTCAGGTCATCTGGAATAAATCTGCCAGCATAGATTTAAGGCTTGACAACGCAGCTTCAGGATCTTCATAATTAAGCCAGGAACTGTTCACTGAGACTTATTTTTTTTTGAAATTTAAGTTTATTAATTTTACAAACATAAAACAAATAAAGGACCATAGACATAGCATATGAAGTACATGGTACGTCCCCTCCAATCCACCACCCCCCACTCATTCATAACCCCCACCCCCAGATTTTCATATACAAGAAGTAAGGAACTTGCAAACCCTAATTACACCCCTCCTCCCACCCATCCTCACCCAAAACCAGTGTGCCAATCCAATGTTGTCATTGATCTGGATGAATAAAAATACCAGCCATTTATAACTGAGCACATCCCTCACCAGTAAAAGTTACAAGAAATAATATATGACAAGATATAAGTTGTCAATGCGGGCAACAGGGGTAAGGCCAAGAACTCATTGATGTAGGTACAACATCTGTAATCTACCCCATCTCTTCTGAAAAATGGTCCATGCAACAGCGTAGGCTGGCAACCAGCCTTCCGGAGCTAAGGTACGCAGAAAGCTCAACCAGCCACTCAGCATAGGTCAGGGCCAATTGATCAGTCCAGTGCCTCAGAACCAACCTCTTGACTGCCATGGACACCAAAGCCATATGATATCGGCGTTCCACACTATCTATGCTAGTGTATTCACCCAGAATACAAATCTCCGGGGTAAAAAAACCTGACAGACCTAAAAGAGGGTCCAAATTATCTTGGATAAGAGACCACAGAGGAGCCACCTTGCTACAAGACCAAAACACATGAAGGGGGTTCCCCTCATCCTGCATACACCTAGAGCAGGTAGGGTGGGGGAGCTTTTTAAGCTTAAAAAGTTTCGTAGGAGTGTAATAGATTATTCACAATATAATATTGAGTCAGCCTTAATCTATCCTGGGTATGATATCTATGAAGATCCTTCCAGATACGAGACCAGTTCAGGGCAGACCCAGGCAGCAAAGAGGACCAGATATTAGAGCCCCTAAGAGTATCGGGAAATTTATAATTTAGAAGAAAGGAATAGATTAACGAAATAGAGTGTGGTTGAGAAGCAAGAGTTATTATTTGAGAAAGAAAGGGATAGGCCACCAGTTCTCTAAAGGAGATACCAAATTTTTCAGCAATAAGATGCCTTAGTTGGTAAACTTTGAAAATCTTAATATTGGGAATACCAAATTTTGTGAGGATATCGGCTGAGGAGAGAAGGGTTCCATGATCATAAAAATGCTCTAGTCTAGTATCATTAAGTTGTGGAAGCCAGTCAGGGGTGATCAGTGATTTATCCAACTTGATATTGGGGTTAAGGACCACCGGCTGACCCAGATCCGGCCCGGTAAAGATATTAAGAAAATGCAGGCACTGGACAAGGGACCTAAGGGATGTCAGAATCGTAGTGTCAGTAATCCATTGCAAAGCTACCGACGGAGAAGTGAAAAATACTGTGTACGTATCTAACTTGGCCCTAGAGAGAAGTGCCCTCTCAGTTTGAAGCCAGATCGGGCATGGAAGGCCAGGGTTCGCAGAAAGCCATTTCCCTAATTTAGAGAGATGAGCTGCCCAGTGATAAAATAAAAGATTAGGGAGCCGGAGACCACCTTTGTCTTTGGGGAGAGATAGTTTAGAATATGAACGTCTGACACCCTTTCCTCGCCAGATAAAGTTGGAAAACATCACATGAAACTGTTAAAGGTAAGCGATAGGCAACCAAAGGTTTAACAAATTAAGGGGATAAAAGACCCGGGGAAGGACATTCATTTTAATAATATCGATCCGGCCCCAGAGAGATATGGGAAGGGTAGACCATCTTAGCAAATCCTGCTGAACGAGATTTTTGATACTATCCAGATTAAGCTTCTTCAAGAGGGAGGGCTCTGTTGCGAAGTGAATCCCTAAATACTTGATCGATCTAGGAGCCCATTTCATACCGAAGTTAATAAAATCCTGTTTATACGTATGAACATTTAACGGAAAGATTTCAGATTTGGAAATATTCAATCTATATTGAGAGAGGGAGCCAAACTGTCTGATAACATCTAGTGCCGCTTTTAGGGATTCAGCAGGACATTCAAGATGCAGGAGTATGTCGTCTGCATAAGCTGAGAGTACCAATTCTTGCTGCTGTAGTAGACAACCTCTAACACGTGGAGAGGATTTAAGCCTGATAAGAAGGGTTCTAAATATAAATTAAACAATAAAGGTGAAAGAGGACATCCTTGCCTGGTGCGCGTAGAGATGAAATAGAGAGAAAAGACTCCATTACAATAAATTTTGGCGAGGGGAATTAAAGAACCTGAACCCATTTAAAAATAATGTCGGAAAGCCATCATTTCCATCACAGCCCAAAGAAAGGACCAATCCACCCGGTCGAAGGCCTTCTCTGCGTCTAACGAAACCAAGGCCATAGGGTAAGACACTGTTTGAGCCTGCTGGGAAATGTGAGATAGGGTTCTTAAGCGATCCGCAGAAGATCTAGCAGACACAAAACCTACTTGTTCAGGACTAATTAAGCCAGTCCAAATCTTCTTGATCCTTTCCACCAGGATCTTAGCAAAGATTTTCATATCATAATTCTGGAGGGATATAGGTCGATAACTCACTGGATCTGTGAGAATTTTGTCGGGTTTGGGAATTAAGATAATAGTGGCCTCGAGAAGGGTGGGATCTATATCGCAAGAGGAAGAAAGGTACTCATATAGTTTAAGAAGTATAGGCGCGAGCTCTTTAGAAAAAACCTTATAGAAGTTAGCAGGGAATCCATCAGGACCGGGTGCTTTATCTAAAGTCATAGAGGTAATGGTCCTCTCTATCTCATCAAGAGAAATGGGTGCAGTCAAAATCTCTTGGTGAGTTGATGGTAAACGAGGATATCAGTGTCCTCCAAATATGCTATGATTTCAAAAGAGGGCAGAGGATAAAGGCTTACTGTAAAGATCTTTGTAATATTTCTCAAATATTTGGGTGATACCTCTGGGGGAGGTTTCTATGGAACCGGCTGGAGAATGCAAAGACGGGATTATCCTGGAACTTTCCAATGCCCGTAAGCGTAAAGCTAGAAGCTTCCCGGCCTTTTCCCCATGATCCAGATATTTAGCTTGCGTTCGAACAAGGCAATATTCAGCTTTCTCTTTCAAGAGATCCATGTACTCATTCTTAGCTGCCAGGAGAGCCTCTGAGGACGATAACGAAGAGGTTAGAGAGTATACTGTTTCTAGTTCTCTAATTTTACTCATTAAAGAAAGAGCTTGTGCATGTCGGGCCTTTTTCCTTGCAGAAGCTATCTTGATTAGCTCACCCCTAAGATAACATTTAGTGAACTCCAAATCATATCAAATCTCGGGTAGAATCAAGATTATCTACTGAGGAAAAGGGAGATCAGGATCTTATTTGTGAAACCGTGTGGGGATCTTTAAGCAACTGAGTATTAAGCCTCCAAGTAGTATCCCGACAGAAATCAGGGTTTGAGGAGATTTTGACCCATACTGTTGCATGGTCCGAGAGAATAATTGGATCAATGCCAGACTGAAGAAGACTGGGGAGGAAGGTTTTACTGAACAAGACATAATCTATTCTCGACCTAGATTTGTGGGGCTGAGAGAAAAATGAGAAAACCCGAAGTGAGGGATTAGAGATTCTCCAGGGGTCACATAGCCCTAGCATTAGTAAGAAATCATGAAGAGCCCTTTGTGCAGGCGTAGGGGAACGGTTATCCTGGGGGTCTCGGTCCAATATAGCCGAAAGCGGGACATTCCAGTCCCCACCCAAAATAAATTGCAAAGGGAGGAGGGTGCTAACTTTGTTGGCAAGACACATGAAAAACTCAGGACACCCCCCAACAGGCCCATATATGGAACCCAGGACAACTGTGTTCCCATTAAGGGTACCCTTAACCAAGACAAACCTCCCGTCTGGGTCTAATATAACCAGGTCCTTCATAAAGAGAACATGTTTTTTAATAAGGACAGCTACCCCTTTACTGAAGCTAGAGCCCCCGGCCACATAGACCTGCGAGAAGCCAGATTGAGATAGGCATTTAGTATCTGCTTGGCCTAAGTGGGTTTTCTGAAGAAAAAGTATATCCACCTGCAGTAACGAGCAGTAGTTAAAAACCTGAGTTCGTTTGACCAGATCCCTGAGCCCGCGTACATTCCAGGACGCTATTTTGACGGGCATTAATAGCCATTTAACATACAAAACCAGAGGGATGTAAAACCAGAAACATCCAGAAGTAGCGAGAAAAACGCACACTGAAACCACATACACCAAAAACCACATACCAAAATAGTCCAGAAAAACAACCAGAAGCTCACAGGAGTTACTCCAGCAAGAGGAGAGTCATAAATAAATCTAATATGGCAGGCTAGACCCCTCCCCAGACCCCTCTCATCCTAGTGCAGTCCCAAAAACCAACCCCGGAAATTGCCACAAGAACATTTTAAACCTGTTCCTATCAGCATAGAGATACTTGTTAGCATGTAATAGTATACAGAATATACCCAACAGCCCCCTTATCCCCAACTACTCCGAACCCCTCCCCATCCCCCAAAAAATTAATCCCCAAGTACCCTAAACAACTATATACAATCTGGCCCCCTACATCAAGAACAACAACAATAACATGTAACAGTCTTAATTTCAGGAGCCAGTCCCTTAACGCGAATCCAGCACCAGCCTTTAAGTAGGGTCCAAAAGGGAGGAAGGGCCTAATACTAAACCCAGTGATTAAAACCCTCCATCTAATCCAGTTTGAGCAGAGCAGTAAAATACCTACAGGCAGGGCTGGATTGGCTATCCCCCTACTATCGGCTCATGATTCAGCTACTGCAAGTAGCTGGGCCTTCAACCATCCCCTCATCCCCACCAACTGTCACCAATTCAAATGGTGTGCACTCAATGAACTAGTATCAATCCAGACCCAGACTCGTAACTCCACCTCAAAGACAACGGTGAGAGCTCAAGTCCAGAAAGGCAACAAGGGTTGAAACCCAAAAGGGAGACAGAGCCAACACTCACCCCAGAAACGAGAATATCCACAACTCGTCGAGACCGAGAATCCAGGCATTAAAAGCCAGAGCTGGGTAGGATAAAACGGCTTCTTGTTTCAGGGGTGCCAAAATACTAGCCGGACCCACGCCCGGTCCGGTATTCGACGTAGTCCCACTGGAAACCTAAACCCCGACACTTAATTCCGGGAAAGAGTTAAAATCTCCAGAGGGAAGCAGCGAGATCGGTGACAACCCCACAACATGGAGATTGACGGCCCAGGCCGAGCAGCCTGATCCACATAGGTAAGAGGCCATCCAGATTACAATCAAGAGGAGGGACAGGGGTAGCAAGATACAGAAAATGGCTACATACAATACAAAGAGTAAATTGGGAGAAAGTACAAGGAAGCATTTAAAGTCCACAAAACCATCAGTTCAGTAGTCACAACATATGTAGCAGTTCGAAAACTTTCAGCCGTTCGTCTTAAATAATTCAGGGAGCTTGGAGGCAAGATCCTTCTGAGCAGCTTCTGAGGATTCAAAGCTGAAGCTGGTACCGTTGATGGTAACCCTAAGAGTGGCAGGGTAGATCATCCTGAAAGGGATCAAGGCGGCTATCAGTTTCTGCACAATTGGGTGAAAGGCAGCTCTTTTTAACCTCATCTCTTTGGGTAAATCTTGAGTTACGCGGATTCTGGCTTGTTCCCATCTAATCTCCTGCAGCTCTCTGGTTTTGTTAAATATATGCTATCTCTCAATGTAGCTTAAGAATTTGATAATTATGGGATGTGGAGGGGGGAATTAGGTGGTGGTCGGGGTCTCAGTGAACGGTGCGCTCGTTCCATGTGGTAACTAGGATTGATGGGCGAAGGGACGACTATCTTGACAAAGAAGCGCTGTAGAAAGGCCATCAGATCTGGGCCTTCTTCCAGCTCCGGGAGGCCTGAAACCAACAGGTTGTTTCTCCGATTGCGGCCTTCTAAATCCTCCGTTTTCATTTGAAGTCGCCGCACCTGTTGGGCCAACCCGGACATCGCTGTCTCCGTTTTTTCTTTCCATTGCTCTAATGAGAAGACTTTAGCTTCAGAATCCGATACTCTGACCGTGAGAGAGGCAAGATCTCCCCGCATTGCCTTCAGTTCGGCCGTGATATCTTGAAGCATGCTTCTCATTGGGGTAAATTCCTGCAGAAACTTTTCTTCCGTAAGTAGACTTGAGGAAGAGAGTTTTTCCCCAGCTTTCTCAGATCCTGTAGCCGTTTGAATCCGCAGCTTCTTGGGTTGTTTGCTGGGAGAGGCCGTCGGCGTATGTTTAGCCGCGGTCTGGATCCTATCCACCTCCATCCTTGCAAAAGTTAATCTTCCGGCCAGTAAAACCAATCCGGAGGGTCAGTAGACGACTTAAGGTACTTAGCAATGACAATCCGTTTAGATGATGACCCAAAAGTTAGTAAAAGGTGACAATTGGTAGTGTAGGGGGTGAGAGCATTAAGCCCCTACCGCCATTTAGCAAGCTGCCATCACGTGACCCCTCACTGAGACTTATAACCTGGCTGGATACCCCATCCTGAATTTTAAGCCTGCTGCAATAATCTTAGATACAATGGGGTGAAATACTTTCCGCTTCAGGTGGACCGAGCCAGGGAGGTCTTGTGCAATTCTCAACTTTGCCTTCTCCCAACAAACTTCTTGTAAGGCCCTGACTTTCTGCAGAAAGTGCTGCTTTTCCAAATAATTCAGGAAATGGCAGATAATGGGATGGGGGGAGCATCCAGAGGGGGCTTTGGTTGCAGGAACCAATGTGCTCACTCTATCATGTACACTGGACCGAAGGGAGAGGGACCAGCAACCTGGTCCACCAGCTTCTGTACAAAAACTACAGCATGCTGGCACTCTTCCCCTTCTGGGAGCCTGGTTATTACGATGTTATTTCTGCAGCTACAGCCCTCCAAATCTTCAAGTTTAGCTTCTAAGTGAGATAATTTCTGTCTCATTGACAGCAATTCAGGATCCAGGCTTTCCAGTTTCCTCTCAATCGAGACTATTCAAGCAGTATTATCAGAGACCGTGAAAGAAACTTCATCCAATTTTCTGGAGAGGGATTTCAAATCAGTTGCCATATCTTTCATCTCTTCTCATTCTTGTTCCCCAGCTTGACACGAAGGATCAGGCTTGTCTGGGCCACTAGAGGCTCGGGATTTCTTTGAGGCCTTTTCAGGAGTGGCGGGGGGGTATGTTTCTGCGGGGCTTTCTTCATATAAGCCTCCATCTACCACACTAACGCCCAAAACTGGAACAAAGGATGCTTAAGCAATGGAAGAATTCATAAGCAGAGGAATTAGTTAGATTTGAATGTTTAAAAAGGCGAATTTATATTCTGGAGGCAGGAGCTTAGTGGAGGAGATCCTACTCAGCACTCTGCATCACGTGATCTCCCTGCAATATGATTTTTGCAGGGCAATATATGACATTGACCAATGCAATAGACCTGTTTTCTCAAAATAATCAGAATTAAGTGTTGTAGTTTTTTTTTTTGTTATTATTATAAGGCATTTTAGTTATGGTATTATGGTTTTCTGTAATATTTAGAAGAACATTAGACAATATTTTTTTCTACAATAAGGTCAGGACATGCAGTATGTTGCATGTTTTTTTTGCAGGACACAGCTGCCAAAATCAGGACTATCCTTCAAAAAGCAGGGCAGGTCGTAACCCTACGGTCTCTGTTTCACAACTGTGTCTGAAGACTTTGTGAAGTCAAAAGGGAGAAGACAGGGGTAAATGGAGAAAAATGCAAAAGCATTAAGGACAGAGATGGAGCAAAAGGGGTAAGGCCATAAAAAAATGGAGGATAATGAGTACCAATGCCCGTAGTCTAGGTAACATGCTCCCTGAACTGGTGGCCTCGATGGAAGAGGGATACCTGGATATTGTGGCAGTCACAGAAACATGGTACATAGAGAACCATGACTGGCATGTCAACATACCAGGGTACACAATCTACAGGAGGGACAGGGAGGGCAGAAGAGGAGGAAGAGTAGTTCTCTATGTAAGGGAAGGGATCAAAGCAATGGAACTAAAGGGTAAACAGGGATGAGAGGAGGCATTGTGGGTCATCCTGAAGACTGGAAATGGCACCACAATCCACACAGGGGTTGTATACAGACCACTGTCTCAGGGAGGAAATGTACAAGGAAATGATGGAAGGCATTCTTACGATGGCAGAGAAAGGGGAGATATTGCTGAAGGGGGACCTGAATATGTCAGATGATAACTGGAGCACCTTTGCTGCAGCCACATCCAAAAGCAGGGCCATTCTCAATGCACCCTACAGGGGGCATGCCTCAGAAAGCTAGTGTTGGAACCCACTCAGGAGGGAGCAATCTTAGACCTGGTACTCTCAAATGGGAATGGAGAAAGGATCTCAGATCTAGAAGTGGATAGCCATCTGGGAGCAAGTGACCACCAAACAGTGTGGTTTATGATAAACTCAATTGTAGAGTCAAGCTATACAAAAGTGAAGGTACTGGATTTCAGGAGGGCTGATTTTGTCACAATGGGATAGTGCCTCAGAAAAGCACTAGCAAACAGGCAAGAAGGAGGGTTGGAGCAACAATGGGGAAACATCAAAATTGCCATCACAGAAGCAACAAGCCTTTGTGTGAAGCAAATAAACAAATCAAAATGAAAGAAAAAAACACTATGGTTCTCAAGAGAGGTGGCGGGGAAGGTTAGGGAGAAAGAAATAGCATTCAGGAAATGTAAGGAAACACAGAAGGAGCAGGACAGAGAACTGTACCAGTTAAAGGAGAAGGAAGCAGGGAAGGCAGTCAGAATAGCAAAGCCCAAACCAAGGAAAAGATAGCCAACTTGGTTAAGAAGGGGGATAAAACCTTTTATAGGTACATTAAGGAGTGAAGAAAGACAAAGGGAGAGATACTAAGGCTGAATCAAGAGGAGGGTGGGTGAGCAGAGAGGGATATTGAAAAAGCAGGAATACTGAAAGAATACTTCTGCTCAGTATTCACAAAGGAAGAGGAGGGGGTGGTACCTAATCCAGTTAATAGAAGCACTCTTGATGGGGAGGGGTCGATATCAGTCCTTTCACAGAAGAAAGGGTTCTGAAAGAACTTCTAAAACTGAAGATGGACAAAGCAATGGGGCCTGATAGGATTCATCCCAGAATTCTCAAAGAACTAAGGGGAGAACTAGTAACACTATTGACTACCCTATTTAACAAATCATGGTAGGATGGTGTGGTACCTGAGGACTGGAGGAGGGTGGATGTGATTCCCCTTCACAAAAGTGGGCACAAGACAGAGGCAGGAAATTACAGACCTATCAGTTTGACCTCAGTGGTAGGAAAAATGATGGAATCACTTCTGAAGTAAAGAATTGTTGAATACCTAGAGGCCAGTGGGGTACAGGACCCAAGGCAGCATGGATTCACAGTGGGAATGTCATGTCAGATGAAGCTAATTGATTTCTTTGATTGAGTGACCAAAGTAGTAGACCAGGAAGGGGCTGTGAACATGGCCTACCTAGACTTTAGCAAAGCATTTGACACAGTCCTGCACAAAAGATTAATAAACAAATTAGCCTAGGAGTGGGTCCCAGGGTGGTAGCCTGGGTAAAATATTGGCAGGAAAACAGGACTCAAAGGGTCATAGTAAACAAAGTCATCAGTGAAGAAAGGGGAGTTACTAGTGGGGTACCGCAGTGTTCAGTACTGGGTCCGGTTTGCAGACCCATAGACAGGGTGGAGGCTGTCCATAGGAGGGCAACAAAAATGTTGCAGGGTCTGCACCAGAAGACATACGAAGAGAGATTAAAGGAGCTTAATATGTATACCCTTTAGGAAAGGAGGGAGAAGGGGGACATGATAGAAACTTTCAAATATCTCAAGGGAATCAACAGTCTAAGAGGGTAGCATCTTTCAGAAAGGTAATGTGCAAGAACAAGGGGGCACAATTTGAAGATAGATGGGGGATGGCTCAGAGGTAATGTGAGGAGGTATTTTTTCATGGAGAGGGTTGTGGATGCATGGAAACAGCCTTCCTGAGAAGGTCGTGGAGTCAAAAACTGTGGGAATTCAAGAATGCATGGGGCAGACATAAAGCAATTCTAGGAGGAAGTAGGCTGTTGGTTTGCTAGGATCTGCAGCTTATCCATTAAGTAGGGAAAGTAGGCAGACTAGGTGGGCCAAGAGGTCTTTATCTGCCATCAAATTCTGTGTTTCTATGTTTCCCTTGTATGATGTCACAGTTGTGGGCTGCAGTACTGAGAAACAAGAGGTGAGTTATGCAAATGAAGCAGAGCACAGAAATAGAAGCATTTTTTTCATAGAAAACAGCACTTTTTGGCAGTTTGACTAGTATGAGATTGAGTCACAACTCCTACACATTACTAATCCCATTTGCTATGCCAAACCTCATAAAATCATTTTAAGATGAGACCAATAAGGGAGGTTATAACTTTGCTCTCCTCAGCATCTACCAATAGCGGTATGCAAAAGTTACAATTTCCACTTTCACTGAACTTTCTTGAAATTTCATGGAAAGTTTGGAACTTTCCCCATTGGCGAAACAGGGATTTTCCGCAGATTTTCATCAAGTTCCACTGACTTTTTTGTGAACTGTGGAAAAATGCATATAAACTGTGGAATTTGTTCTATCCTCAGTTTAACAAACTGTCAAGTGAATGAGCACATGCTTGTACGATCATGCAGTCATTCACTGAAAATTCAGTGGGCCACCAGTAGTGGAGGAGAGAGAGGAGGGCTGCACCAGTGGCCAACTCAGGGGCAGGGTGCGGGGGAGCAAGGTGATGGTAAATGAACTGTCAGGGTGGGGAGTGTCTACTAGACACCAGGGAATTGGGATTACTTTTTTCTTAAGGGAGTGGGGATTGGGGGGGTCCACTAGACACCAGGGAATACTGGGAATAGAGGGATATAAATTAGTAGGCTGCCAGATGTTTTTTTGTGGATTAAGAAATCTAGGATAGGGAGGGGGGTCCGCTAGACACCAGGGAAATAAAATCTTTTTGGGGGCCATGATCAGTGAGTGGGGGGACAATTAGACACCACAAGGGTCTGAGGGAGAGATAGGAAATATTTATTTATTTAATGGGACCCCCCAATCAGTTGGATGTAAATAAATCCCCTGGACCAGTTGATCTACATCCTAGGGTCTTGCATGAGCTGGCAGATGAATTGGCAATACCTGTAACCAGGATATTTTGAGAAACCTTACAGACTGGGAATGTTGTTCATTAATGAAGAGAAGCAACAGTGGTGCCAATATTTTTAAAGGGCAACATAGAATTGAGCACAAATTACAGACCTGTTAGTCTTCCTTCTGCCTTGTGTAAGATACTTGAGGGTATTATCAAAGACTCTGTTAAGGAACATCTTCTAATAGATGGGACAAAACACAGCATGGATTCACTAGTGAAAGGTCATGCCAAACAAATTTGCTGCAGTTCTATAAAAGGTGAGCAGGGAATTGGATATGGGCATACTGGTGGATGTCATTCTTTTGGACCTAGGTAAGGCATTTTGGACCAGCTCACCAGCCAAGGCATCCTCGGATACCGGGCGGTCGGCGCTCACCAAGCTGCTGCCCGAGACCTCCTGGCCAGACTTGCTCCCTCACAAGCTGTGAGAAGCCTTCCAGGGCTCCCCAGCTCACCAGCCCAGGCATCCTCGGACACCGTCTGGTCAGCGCTCACCAAACCGCCGCCTGAGATCTTCTGGCCAGACTCTCTCCCTCACAAGCCATGAGAAGCCTTCCAGGGCTCACCAGCTGAGGCATCCTCAGACACTGAGTGGTCAGCGCTCACTAAGCTGCCACCGGAGACCTCCTGGCTGGAGTCGCTCCCCACACAAGGTATGGCAAAAGCCACCATCCAGTTGGAACGCGGGTACTTCTCTCTGCTCCGTTCCAATTGTCCAGCAGTCCGCTTCCACTCTTGCCATTACTACTGAATCAAAAAAGCGCTGTAATTTCTTGCATTGTCAAAAAGTATTGTTGAAATTGTACTGAATTGATAGACTGTGTTTAACTGCATTCCCTGAGGATTATTTGTGATTTCAGCCCTCTCAGTGCTTGAGTTCAGTAGCATCCCAGACAGCCGGGCACCATCCCAAATTGCTCTGATTCTGGTGCGGATTGGACTCCCATTGGTTTCTGCTATTCTCTTTGTCTCTGCTGGCATTTAATCCTCCCTCTCTTCTCTCCTTCAGCCATGAGAAGCCTTCCAGGGCTCCTCAGCTCACCAGCCGAGGCATCCTTGGACACGGGTGGTCGGCGCTCACCAAGCCACTCCCTGAGACATCCTGGCCAGACTCACTCCCTCACAAGGTACGGCAAAAGCCACCATCCAATCAGAATGCAGGTGCTTCTCTCTGCTCCATTCCAATTGGCCAGCAGTCCGCTTCCACTCTTGCCATTACTACTGAATCAAAAAAGCGCTGTAATTTCTTGCATTGTCAAAAAGTATTGTTGAAATTGTACTGAACTTCTAGGCTGTATTTAACCGCATTCCCTGAGGATTATTTGTGATTTCAGCCATCTCAGTGCTAGAGTTCAGTAGCATCCCAGACAGCCGGGCCCCATCCCAAATCGCTCCGATTCTGGTGCAGTTTGGACTCCCTCTGGTTTCTGCTGTTCCCTTTGTCTCTGCTGGCATTTAATCCTCCCTCTCTTCTCTCCTTCAGCCATGAGAAGCCTTCCAGGGCTCCCCAGCTAACCAGCCGAGGCATCCTTGGACACTGGGCGGTCGGCTCTCACCAGGCCGCCACCCGAGACCTCCTGGCCGGACTCGCTTCCTCACAAGGTACGGCAAAAGCTGCATTTTTTCACCCACCCACCCATCCCCTACCCACTCCATTTATTATATATGCTTCATCCCGCCTTCCCCCACTTACCACGCCCACTGGAACAACACCTACTCAAACTTCAGTTATCTACAGTCCTCTCATACTGGTCAACATTCGGGGAGCCATTATCCTTCTACAAGTCACCACTGGTCACTCATCCGTATGAACATCTATAGGCTCAGCATCTGTTGGTGGCCGTGAAATCTTATTGCCTGTTGCTGTGCTGTTTAAAACATACCATGGGAGGTTACAGCTGGCTCCACTGCGTGTCAATAGCTTTATTAGCATACAGCATGATTTATCAGAAACCTCATTCCTCTCTAAAGTGGAATGACCTTTGCAGTACTCCCTGTTCTGTGACCTACAACTCCTCTCAGGTGGCTATACTGGATTATTGGACTTCTCAGCTGTATCTCCCAGGGAGGGGGACATCTCCTGAACTGCCTCTGCAGAACACTCCCCCCATCCAGTCTCGATACCTCCTCATGGCAAGTACCTGCCAGGACTCTAGTGGCTGCAACCCTAGGCCAGTATAGCACCAGGAGTGGTGGCAGGCCTACTCAACATCACCGCCCTCCCACTTGCTCAAAAAATAATGTCTACAAATTACATTTTTCTGCCTTAAAAAGAATTTCGCTATTATTGCTATTGTGCTCAGGCAATGTCGAACTCAACCCGGGGCCAATGGATACCCTTGCTTCTCCATCAGACCTGGCTGGTATTAAAGGAATGTCATTTATGCATCTCAGTGCCTGTAGCTTGCTGAAAAAGTACACCCTGATCCAGGCTTGGGTCAGCCACACCCTACCTGATGTCCTGGTGATCACTGAGACCTGGCTTAGGCCAACCACCCCAGACAATGAAATCAACATCTCTAGTTACTTACTCTTCAGAGTGGATAGGCAATCAAGAGGAAGAGGGGTGGCAATCTATGTCAGGGACAAATACTCAGTTGCATGCTTAGAAGCATCCTCCACCCCTAAAGAATTCAAGTGCTTGACCCTAAAGATCGAACTTTCACCTACCAGTTCACTCTGTGTAATTGGCTGCTACAGGCCCCCTTCTGCCGGGCCTCATCTCCTGTCTCACCTGAGTTCCGTACTGGGTCTTAGTTCATTGGAAACCATTATTCTTGGTGACCTGAACTATGACTGGCTATCAAATGCTTTAGCTCCCTTGAAATCCTTTTGAGACACCGTAGGGCTGGTGCAACTCATTGGCGAGCCAACTCACCCTAATAAAAATAACCCTAACAACAGCTCCCTCTTAGATGTAATTCTGGTTAGCAAGCCACATCTGTTCTCTCATGTCAGAACATTTTTCTCTGACATTAGCGATCACTGTATAATCACCAGTATTAGATCTGTGCACAATCCACACTTTGTGGCAAAGTTCACTATCAAGAGGTGCAATCGTAACTTCGAGATTTGAAACACTCTCCGCGATGGCAGGAATTCTTCCTAGCCAAAACAGTTAATGAGGCATATACTATTTTTTACGATATTTTAAGTGCGGCTTTAAATAAGCATGCACCCATGCTCAAGGTTTGCGTTACAAACAGCACTTGCTGTTGGTTTTCGCCTGAGCTCAAAGCTTCCTTGTTAGAAAGGGATACACTATGGAAAAAACTCACAGAAGCAAAAATTACTCTGATTGGTATCAATTTAGGAGAGCACGCAACAAGTGCACCAAGTTGATCAGAGCAGCCAAGGCCACCTTCTGTAGCACGGAGCTGGCCTTTGCCACAAGAAATCCTTCTAAACTCTGGAAAACAATAAAGGACATGTCTGGCCATGCACCTGGTAATTCCCTTCCATCAAAAATTAAGTCCGGTTGCAGTGTCATCTCTGACCGCTTGGAGATATTGGAAGCCCTCAATAATCATTTTGCAATGGCAGGGCTAGCATTTGATACTTCCTCTGCTAAGGACATCCGCACACAACAGGGCCTATCAACCCACGAGTCACCTTCTACTGAGGAGGCCTTCTCTCTCCTGTCTGCCTCTCTAAAAGAGGTGGAAGACCTACTGCTGCAATTGGACACCAGGAAGGGAGCAGGTTCCGACTCCATAGAGCCATACTATCTGAAATGTGCATACCATGTGCTTGCTGTGCCATCACTCACCTCTTCAACATGTCACTCTCACAGGGGAGCCTCCCCTCCCAATGGAAAATAGCCCATGTCATCCCTCTACTAAAAGCAGGTGACCCCTGCAATCTAAATAATTACAGATCGATCTCCCTCCTCCCCATTCTGTCTAAATTACTAGAAAAAATAGTGAGTGGCCAGCTAAGGGCATACCTAGATTCCAGAAGTCTATTAAACCCGGTTCAGTCTGGGTTCAGAACAAAGCACAGCACCATAAAAGCCTTAGCAAAGGTGACCAATGATTGGCTCCTAGACCTTGACAATAAGAAGCATGTCTGTGCCATTTTCTTGGATCTAAGTAAGGCCTTCGACACAGTTGACCACAGCCTGCTTCTTTCCTCTCTAAGCAACTTAGGTCTGGACCATAACTCTATGTGCTGGTTTGCTGATTACTTCGGAGAACCGAAACAGCAGGTTAAAGCTGAAGGAGATCTTTCACCTTTAAAACCTATGCTGAGAGGTGTGCCTCAGGGTTCTATCCTTGGCCCCCTCCTATTTGCGGTCTACATTAACATCAATGACACCATCAATAAAGCCAACATCCATTTATTTGTGGATGACACTGTACTTTACTTGAGTCATCCCACGCCAGAAGCAGCCTGTGAAGACCTCCAAGCTAAATTTAACCTTCTACAATACCAGCTCATAAGCAAAAAGCTTTTGCTCATTGTGAAAAAGACAAAAGCCATGCCCTTTTCCCTTTCCTCGTATGTGGCAAATCCTGCTTGGGTGGGGGCTATCCCACAAATTACCACAGTACTTGGAGAAAAACTAGAGTATGTGTCTAAATTCAAATATCTAGGAGTTTAGCTCGATCATAAACTCTCCTTCACTGATCATTTCAAAGAATTACAGAAGAAACTAAGACAAAGATTAGGACTATTCTACAGAATTAACCACCTGCTCACTAAGGAGGCCATGATTCAACTGGTCCAAGCCATCTTCCTATCTTCAATAGATTATGCTGACCTTCTCTACAGCCACTGCACTGCCTCTGCACTGGCTAAGTTGGACATCCTCTACCACAGGGCAATCAGATTCATAACTGGCCTTCCGCTTTCCACACACCATTGCTCCCTGTACTCAGTGATTGGCTGGACTCCCCTTCATTATAGAAGGAATAGAAATGCTGAGCTATGGGCCTTCAGAGCAGTGATCTACAAGCTCCACTCATACATCTCTAATTGTATTCCCCTGAGTGTGATAGGCGCCTACCCTCTCAGGAGCTATTCTCTAATGGCCCTCCAAGTTCCGAAGGTCAAAACTCATTTCTGCAGAGCTACTACAAGTTTCTCCCTGCCTGCCTTGTAGAGTGGCTTACAAAAAAAAATCGATGCTGAGCTGCCCTGTTAGTCTAAATATCTTCAAGTCACTCTATGACCACTACATGAAAGAATCTTGCAAATGCTTTCCGCACCGTTAGCTCACTAATTCTACAACTCACCCAAGCCATCCGCCACACGCCATGCCACTGCCCCTGCCTCTCATCCTCTCCCAATTAATATTTCTGCTTCACTCAGCCATCCCTGTCCATTCCAACCTGGCTAAGTCCCACTCCTCCCTAAGAAGTTTTCTTATTAACTACCCCTCCTCTGTCATAATCGTAATAAACTAGTATACCATAGCTATTGTCATTATCAATGGTTTAAGTCCACCTTTTCCCCATAGTCGACAGAAACATCTCCTTCCTCTTCCGTATCTCTCCAACCTGCCACCCCACATACGGCCTTTTATCCCCGTTATGTGAATATGCCAGTTGCACACATCAATAAGCTTTCTGCTGTTAAACCCCATATGCTTATGTTTGGTTGTACATATGCTGACTTTTCCAACTTGTATAATATAGCAGTTTTGTTCCACCTTGCTACTGTACTGTATATATTTTTTCCTCCTTGTACCAAAATTGCATTATGTATACCTGTTACTGCACTGTACATTGATGTCTTCATGACCAGGTCCACCTTGCAAATGAGCATTGCTCAATGGTGCCCGCCTGGATAAATAAAGATTTTGATTGATTGATTTGATAGGGTGGCCCTTAAGGGATTTACTGATGAATTATGCCATACAAAATTAAATGGCAACATTTTAAAATGGAAACAGTCATGGCTGTCAAGTCAGAAGCAGTGGGTTATCTCGAGCTTAAGTGCCTCGAACTGAGATCATGTATCTAGTGGAGCACCGCAGGCATCGGTGCTGTGTGTGAGATATATATAATAGATTATGTAGATAGATATAGATATATAGATATACTTTGTGTGTGTGTGTGTATATATACATATATATATATATATATATATATATATACACACACACATATCTATATATATATATACACACACACACATATATATACTCATATATATACACACATACACACATACATACATACATCATGGGCAAGAGTGTGCTATGGAAAATATTTTCACTCCTGCAGAGTGACCTTTGGATACTCTCACTCATGGCTTTGCTCCTTGTGAGTATCCAAAGGTCACACTGCAGGAGTGAAAATATTTTCCACATCACACTCCTGCCCATCGTGTGTGTGTGTGTGTGTGTGTGTGTGTGTGTGTGTGTGTGTATAGATAGATAGATAGATGTATATATGTATATTATACTATACATTATAGATAGGGTTGAGTAGGCACTTTAATGTTAAAACCCAATTTTTGCATGTTAATAAATTTGTAACCATTCAATGGGTCTGCATGAAATTTAGAATGCATGGTCTCGTCTGATCGATCTGTCGATTTACCAAGTTGTGGTTTGGTTGGATGTACATTTTTTTGTGCAGCAAAGTGCTGAAAAACAAGTTTTTCCCAATTTTTGACACATTTTTTGCCCATGATGCTGTGGCCACACCCATATGATGTTTTGGTCTGAAATTTCGAACACAGAATGAGTTTGAGTCAAAGAATAATCCAGTGTGGTTTGGTTAAAAAATATTAATCCATTCCAAAGTTATTTAATTTTTAATATTTGGGTTCTGAGTATGCTCAGTTCACTCCAAGATTTATATGTATGTTTTGTGAAAGAGGATTGGGCTTACAGCCAAGGATTTTGTCAGCTCGCAAATGAGGATTTAAAAAAAATCCTTGTCTGTCAGTAAAATTCCTTGTTTATAAGCCACCATCTTGTTTTCATTTTTTCCCCCAAACAAAATGTCATAGCTTCCTCCACAGCTGACTTCTTGTTGTAAGAAGACATTGGTTTTGTTCAGGGTGATGCCCTCTACAAACCTGTACCTTTGGTTTGCTTCATTTTAGCCAAAAAATAGCCATTTCAAATTTTGAAATTCTTTGTCCATGACTCGCTTTCGATCCCCTTTTGCGAGTTGACAGAATCCCAGTGCACCAGCTAACCCCCTTTCACGAGGCTGCAGAATCCTTGACCATCACTTTGTGATCAGATGGCTGTTCTCGCAGATGAGGATTGTTGATGCCCGTGAAAGGGATCGGGTGACGGACAGGGATTTTGTCAGCTCACAAAAGGGGATTGTTTTCTTTTTAATCCTTTTATGTGAGGTGACAAAAACGCAGTCCACGAGCTGTCAAAATCCTAGTCAGCCACCTGATCCTCTTTCACAAGATAGCAAAATCCTTGACAGTCAAGTCAATCCTCGTCCGTGAGAACGGCCATATGGTCACAAAGTTATGGTCAAGGATTTACCCAAATATTACAATCTGAAATTACACAACTTGAACAGAAAAAACACAGATTGGCTTTTAATTTAGGTAAATCTGTAGTTATGCACTTAGACAGCTCAAACAAGATGTTGAAAGACTAACTTGGGGAGAGAATGTTAAAGGAGACTACTGAAGAGAAGGACTTGGGAGTGGTAATCATCAATGGCTTTAAAACTAGTAAAAACTGCTAGATAATGACTAAGAAGACTAGGGGAATATGTGGTTGTTTAGCTAGGCATATATCCAGTAGGGATACTGCCATTGTACACCTCAACTCATGAGGGCCTCATTTGGAGAATTGCCCACAGTTTTCGCCCCCAATAGCAAAGAAAGACATTTGTGGGAGAGTGTCCAGAGAAGGGTGACTGGCATGATTATACCAGTCAAACATCTTAGTTACAAAGATAGCTTCAAGGATTTAAATCTCTACACATTGAAATATAAGTATCTAAGGGAGGATATATGCATGATTTTTAGGGCATATACCATTGATGATCTTTGGGAATGTTTGGGATTAGAGTATAAGAATAGTGTTCATACAACTAGGTCCCATAATCTCCAACTGGTGGGGCAGGGATGTAAGACAAGGAAAAGAGCAGTTTTTTTAATCAATGAGTTGTGAACATATGGAACAGACTACACCAGGCGTAGTGGGTATCACAAACGCGTTCCGCAGGTCAGGCCCTATGCTCCCACAGTGCCAAAACCTTGAAGTGCAATATGTGAACAAGAGACAAAGAGGGTAACCCTCCTCTCTGTTCTGGGTAGGAATCACCTACTGGCCCCAAAGTCTTGGGTGTCAACGCTGAATCTTTTTGCTTCCACACCCAGTTAACAGGCTCAGATACAGTGGTAGTCATAGAAAAGTTTCGCAGTACTGAGGTATACCTAGGTATACTAAGGCAGATTGAGGCAGGATCACATTACAGTCAATGCAAATGACCTCAGTGGTACCTCAAGGTAGAAAACTTTTCAAGAGCTACCACTGTATGTACCCTTTTCAGGGGATGCAGTACAATCCTTCACCCAGTGGCACCCATCCAGGTTCGCTGGTGTACCCTTATGACTCAATATGAGACCTAGGTATATTCTTACCTATAGCAAGATAGTAGCACTCTCTTTCCTTGAGCACTTAACAGTTTCAGAATTTCCCAGTACAGTTTCAGCCTACACATGCAAAAGAAAGACTCAAGCAGAAGTAAGGAGAATAAAAAGGGTTTACTAAGATTAAAAAAAATAGATAAAATACAAAACACCTATAGAGCATATAACCTGTACTTACAATCCAGAAATAATTTGGAATTTTACAGAACAAACACCTGATGTTTTAAAATGGTCTAATCTAGCTAAGTTACCTATGTTTTACATAAGTGCCTTGCATTCAGTCCAAAAAATTATGTGTGTCCTTGAATTCAGAGAAGGAGTCCGCACCATCCCCTCCAATGCTGGCAATATTCAAAGTCAGTCTCTCCACCTCCTGGTGATGTCACAGCACACATGAGGTCACTGTTAGTCCTGTAAATACACTTTAGCCTGAGTAGGAATCCAAAAGGATGTTATTTTACTGCTGGCTGGAAATCAGCAGTTACCAGTTAAATAATAAAAAAAAAAAACATGACAGTCTCTTTGATCAAAGCAGTTCCTTTGATGGCTCAGAACCCACATCCTGACAACAGTTCTCTTTTAGTGGTGAACAATGTAACATGTAGCTGTTACAAGTTGTCACTCCCTAGGGTGTCGTAAAAGGTGCAATTATCTATGGCTCTCGGCCATTCAGAGTAGAAGGGTTTTACAAGGTGTTACAGCCTGTTCCTTAGAAGGAGGTTTTTAATTAGTTTCCACTGAGCCACTTTTTATGGCAGCCAGCTGTTTCAGCACACTGGGGTCCTTTGAGGTCAGGCCATTACAACTGCTATGGCTATTTTCCTTCTAAGCAGACATTCACATAGCATATTTTTATAACACAAATATTATACAATATAATTATTAGAGAGTTTATCACTTGACACTGGGTAGTAGCAGTATGCTTACATTTTAAAAGCAACTAGACATGCATTGTCTTTCACAGCCAATAGGATCAATAGAAGTATATTCCCTTTGAGTCAAGGACAAGCTTTTGCCTGAGCAGGCTCGTATTTTACTATAATTACTATGATTACATGATGATAGTACACAATAATAATGTAACTCACTTTTAACATTAAAAACTTTGAATACATTTACTTCATTTTTGTTGGCCAGAGTTACAAGTGACAGGCAATCCCAGAACAGGCCGGTCTCACATACATCATAGACTGGTTCCAACAGTATAATAAGTTTGAGAAGAAACTCTCAAGCAGTTGCATCTTCACAGGAGCACTGTTCACTAGTAACGTGGACACAGCAGATGTCGCGCCATTTCTGGAACAATGAAAGCCAGTCTGTTGATGATCAGAAACTGTGATTATTACCATGTATATCTCGGCAAACTGATCAGCCTTCTCAGTTACAATCACTCCAGATGCAGACACTAAATTAGGAAGCTGCTAAGTAAACCACAGCTTCAAATTTAATGATTCTGTGTAGTAGCTTTTTAGATGTCAGATTCATTGACTTTTCTTAATTCTTTCATCTTGAGCACCTCTAACTTTGAACATTCAAGGACAAAATCCTGAAGTGCACCCTCCTGTTTTCTCCAGGTTGAAAATGTGGAGTTTGAAAAGCCTGCTTCTTTTGAGATTATATAAGGCACTCTCCTGCTTTCAGTCTGTCAAGGATTGAAAGCTTTGTACATGCAGTATATTCAGAGTATTTTGTTGTGGCTGTGGTGGATATCCATCACTGTAAGCATCAATGTTTAAAATGCACAGCTGGTTGAAACTGACAGCTGACAACTGTTAGTGACTATTATGAGAGCCATCAGGAGTGCTCACATTGTCTGAGGGATTGCTATAATGAGGTTCATTATAGCAAAAGAGTACTGTAAAAGGGGGAAGGTTCGAGAAAGATAGAAGAAGGTTCTTCTTGATGGAAAGGGTGGTGGATGAGTGGAAAAGATTGCATAGTGAACTAGCCTACACAGTCCGGGACTGTAGTCAAACATGGATGTGGTAGACACAAGGGAAAATGATGAACTATGGGAAAAGGGGATGGGAGTATTCTAGGGAAGGGGTGTTGAAAAATCATTAATAACTACTAACTCTAATCCAGCGTTGGCTGGGCACAGCTTCGAGTATGTATACAGGCAGGCTAGGTGGGCCAGTGTTTATTTTTTTGCTGTCGAATTATATATATATCAATGGGTTACTCTCTGATACCCATCCCATACACTCTGGAGTCCCCCAAGGCTCCATCCTGGGCCCCTTCTCTTCTCACTCTATCTGAACACCCTGCCCAGTGCATGCCCTGGCAAAATTCTTCTGTATGCAGATGATGCTGTCATTTTTGCCACCCACCGCAATCCCGTCTCCCTTCAGGACACCCTACAGCAGTCTTTCAATGATGCCAAAACCTGGTTTAAGGAGTGCAGACTCATCATTAATCTTAAAAAAACCAAAGCTATGCTCTTTTCCCACCCCCAAAACAAAGCTAGCAACCACCCACTCCATATCCTTCCTAGTACCAAACAGCCACTGGAACAAGTCTGCTCCTACAAATACCTTGGGGTTACCTTCGACTCAGCCCTCACATTCCATGATCACATTGATGCCCTAACATCCACCACTAACACACGGCTTGGCATCCTCTTCCGCCATAGAACCTGCCTTCCCCCAAATGCGCTCCGGCTCGCTGTTACATCTTCCGTATTGTCCCTTGTAGACTATGGCCTACCAATCTATGGTGCTGCCGTCATGACTGCACTCAAAAAAATTCACTTAACCCTGAATAAAGCCTGCAGACTGATTACTGGTGCCCCCAGGCTCACACACACCTGTCAGCTGTATGACAAAGCTAAACTCCTTACCCTGGATGAACGGCTCCGATATCAAACCTGCCTCCTCACAAAAAAACCCTACTCGGGCTCTCCCCTCCTGGGGTGACGGCATCCATCCACTGGATCCCACCCACTATTGCAACACGGTCATCCAACAAGAACACTCTAATGGTCCCCAGATCAAGAACCAGCCATGGCCAGAGGTCCTTCTGCTACAGAGCCCCATCCTGGTTTAACTCTCTCCCTGCCCTATCACCAATGCCACCACCATCTCCAAGTTCAAAACCACCCTTCGAAACCAACTCATCAACACTCGTAGCTGCTCCTGTCTCTGAAGGCAGCCCTCCACCTCGACTTCTCATGACAACGCCCACCGGGCGGCTCTCCACCTAGCCCACCCCACCACCTCTTCCCGGTACACCGTACCTATGTCTAACCTGGCCAGTGCCTGCTGTTTTTATGGTATGCCAATTAGATTGCTCAATTTTTGATACCAACTTGTGTAACACCTGTCTCAATTACTTGTACCCTGTAACCTAAATGTATTTTGTCTGACCTCAGTGTGACTTGGCACCTCTGATGAACGGCTATTTTTAGCAAACCTGTGCTATGTAACCTAAAACTCTATGTATGTCTTTAATGTGATGAGGTACCTTTGGAAACGAACCTCTGGCTCAAAGGTTATAAACTGATTTCACAAATAAATAAAATAAAATATATCTGCAGTATATTATTTCTTCTGCATTTTAATGTTATAATGAATGTTATTATTTATTTGGTACTTTAGACATACTGTATGTGAATAATGGGCCCCATTTTCAGAGATGGCAGGGTGTGTCTTGCAAAGGATTGTGCTGTGCAGTTAAATACACCAGCACAAAACAATGAGATATTCGGAAAGTGCACCAGCAAACCTGATTATGCAAGCACAACTGAATATCCTGAGTATGTGCGATTGTACATTGTGAGATGTGCCATGCAGTAGGCCACGTTTGAATATAGCGGAACCACACACACACGGGGATAGGCACCATGGCATTCTGTAGAACAGATGGAAATGTGTGGCATTTGTCTTTTCAGTATTCAGCTAGGCTATGTAAATAGCCTTATTGCACTGCCTGTGCCCAAACAGCACATTTACATATCATTATTGTATTGTATTTCGCTCATTTGCATGCACATTACCGTAAAAGCAGGGCAGCACCACAACTCCTCAGAGGTGACCAAGAGGCACTGCAGCCTTGAAGGCAGGTGTCATTTCATGTTTGTATGTGTCTCGATTTCATTGTTCTGTGAAAAGTGCCTATTTTCATTTCCATGTCATTATAACTGGGCCTGTCTCTATCTGTTGTTCTACAAGCACCACAAATGTCTTTTGAAAAATGCAGACAACCAAATTTCACCAAACATGAGCTGAAGAACCTTAACAAGGCCTATGTGGCATGTGAAGACCTCCTATGCAGGAGGTTGGTAACACCGCAGGAGCAGGAACAGGCCTGGAGGGAAGTGGCAGAAGTCGTGAATGCACAGGGTCATTTTAACCTCACTCTCCAGGAGTGAAAAAAACAAGCTAGTTGCCTGTGGCTACTGGCCAAAGACCTACTGGCCCTGGCCAGTGCAGAACAACATGCCACTGGTGGCTCCAGAACTATGCTGATATCTGCACAGGAGGCACTCAAACCACAACATTCCACCAGGTGATTGTGTGGGGTGTTCCTGGTGTGGGATATGAAGTAGAGGCTGACCAGTGTCCCAGTACTGCAAGCACACATTTTGCATATCTTGTCTGGTTATGCATGAGTTGTGCTATGTACAGTATGTGTTCATGATAACCATGTTGTATAGCACTGTGTGGATAACCCAGTTCTTCCACTGTATGTTTGTGTGTTCCACAACATATGTGTGTAACCCCTACCAGGTATGCCGTTTCTATCTGACAGCTCTTCCAGGTGGACTGGGTTCGGGAAGGAATATGTCACTCGGCACATTGGCTAAGTTCGGCTACTCTACACAGGAGCACCCAAGTAACTCCGGACAAAGGAAGCAAAAACTGTAATGTCCAATACCAGAAGTGGGATTCTAAAGTGTGGCTTTTATTCACATCCAAACAGAATAACCAAAGCATAGATGGACCCCACCCCAGGGCTACACTCCTGGTAATGCTGATTAAAAGAGACCAGAACACATCCTCATCACTTTAGCCCTCAGGCTCTGAATCACACTGGGCTCACAGCCCAAACTTGTACACTGCTCTGGGTTTTCCCTGGCTTGGCTTCCTTGACAACCACTTGGACACTTTCCATACATCATGGAAACATTTACTGGTGGCTCCCTAAACCACCTAAGAGCACCTCTGCTCCATAAGGGAATCTTCCTCATCAATCCCACATCCGGGTACTTTCCTCAGGCACTGGCCAAGTACCTGAGAGAAAGCAACAGGTGTCTCAGAGCAAATCCGTAGAGGTGAATTTGGTTACTACTGATGGGGGTCTCCCACCTCTCGCTCCCACAATTCATACCCGGCCATTTCTCTGGACTGTAATTCCTCATCCTTTAAAACACTTTGCTGTGTAGATTCATTTTAAATGTCTTTCACATTCAGTCTGTCTTTTCTTCACCTTTGTGCTGGACTTGAACGTACTTAAAATAAGTGGCATTGTCCATTACTCTAGACCCCCTACAGAGTTAAGCAGTCCAATCCCCACATTCTTTCTTTCCATTTGTGCTGGACTTGAACATACTTATAAGTGGCTTTGTCCATTACTCTAGACCCCCCACAGAGTTAAGCAGTCCAATCCCCACATTCTTTCTTTCCATTTGTGCTGGACTTGAACATACTTATAAGTGGCTTTGTCCATTACTCTAGACCCCCCACAGAGTTAAGCAGTCCAAGCCCCACATCTTCCAACTGTACTTGGCTGTCTTTTCCTGACCCCACAGTAACAGTCCCTTTAGTTTAATTCTTTTTCAGGTGAAAGCACTTGGCCCTTTTGCAGAGCGAACTCACCCTTTGGTTGCAGGTGCCCCACAGGTGTTTTCTCCTCAAGGAATCTTTTTCCAGAGCTTCTGGTGCCCCAGCACAACTCAAACAGGCAGTTTCTTTTCCTTAGCCGGACCCAGGGGGGTTGCCCATGGAAAACAGGCTGATACCTTCCCCCCATCCCCGCAGGGATGGGGCTCTGAACCATTGAGAGCGGTCTCCACCACTTCAATAATCAGTTCCTGTGTTTCTCTTCAGGTGGAAACACACACCTAAAACAAAAGTATCTCTGTACCAGAGCTTAAAGCTCTGAGGGCCTGCAATCAGCAGAGCACCTCTGCTGCACTACAGAACTCTAACTCAGACTGAACCAGACTGGCTTCAAAATCCCCAGCGTTCTACTGTAACCTCCAACTGCAACATTTCAGTGTGGCTTATGCAGCTGTGACAGTTCTAAATGATGTCATCCCTCAGTCTCAGCTGATACTGAGAACAGAGTGAGACAGTGTGAAATCCATTTAACTGGAGTTTCACAAGCTGCCTTCCCTGCCTACCACTAGGTCTTACTGGGATTCTAGTAACCCCAGGTAACAGGGGGGTTACACGTGTACATCCTAGCATGGCTGGCATGTGCACTGCTACCTATGTCTTGCCTGTGTGTAGCTTTACATGCAATTCTGGTACATGCATGTGCGCGAACCTGTGTAAGTGACATTATTGATGTTTTTGCTCTCACTAGCTAAATTATATTGATTGTAATTAGCAGTTATTGTTCTGTTGATTAATTCTCTGCATTTATTGTCTGTATTTCCACTGCCCCCCCCCCCTTGTCGCACCTGGAATCGAGCCTCGGCTCAGCATGCCTTTCCTGGTTACCAAATGTTTAAATAAATTAATTAATAAATAAAACTGTATACATGGAAATGCATCCCTAACTGTGGTGTATCCTTTTTTCCAAAGCACCATCACATCCTGTGATATGTAGTGATCCGCAGGTACAGCCTGCTGCACAGTGTGGCCCCATAACTGTGGCCACTGCCACTGTCAGTGTGGGGCCCTCTGAAGTAGCCATGTAACACAGTGGGTGCTGGATGATGATGATGATGAGACTGTCTTCCTGTTTGCAGATTTCCTCCTCACTGCTGCCTAGTTACTTGCCAGTGAGTCTGGAGATGACAACACCATGACTGACAGTGTAATCCGTGACACTCCCTCCCATCTGCTCCAGATTAAACACACTGCACATGCCACCAGCAGCCATCCATGGCCGGCCACTATGCAGAAGCTAGCCTGACAATTGCAGTCAGTTACTGGGAAGCAAGAGGGCAACATATTATGGCCTCCACAGGTGCATCAGGGTACTAGTGTCCAGCAACAAAGTCCAAGAGGGTACCATCTTTCAGAAAAAGAGACTTGCAAGAACAAGGGGACACAATTTAAAGATAGAAGGAGGGCGGTTCAGGGGCAATGTGAGGAAGTATTATTTCACAGAGAGGGTAGTGGATGCATGGAACAGCCTTCCTGAAGAGGTTATGGGGTCTAAAACTGTGGGAGAATTCAAGAATGCATGGGACAGACATAAGGCAATTCTTGTGGGGGGTAGGAATAAATAGGCTGTTGGTTAACTAGGATCTGCGGCCTATGCTGTAGGTAGGGAAATGGCTAGATGGGCCTAGCTGCTTATCTGCCGTCAAAGTCTATGTTTCAACAGGGAACATGTGACCAGCCACAGGCTAATCAGGTACAGAATCAGGCAACCCCTTCATATGCAGTACCTGCACATGTGAGAGCCCCACAATCCCAGTGGCCAGACATGGGATGCCATGTGCTGTGATGGCCACACACCAAGCCCCCCACATATCGGTAATCTAACACTAGCTGTGAAAGAATGGCAAAGGAACACCAGCTTGCCAACCATACCCAGCTACTGAGTGATGCCATGGAGAGCCAGGAGGCACTCCATGATGCTGTGCAGGGGTTGCAGGCACAGATGCACCTCAATGAGGAGTGGGCTTCTGTTTGCCATGCGGAACTCATGGTGGCTTTTTGCATTTTGTGAGGACATTGGTGTAGTGTTGTCAGGTATTGTGGCAATATGGGACCATACCACAGCCCATCTTGCACGTGGTGACTGAATCACCCCACCACACATGTCGCAACAACAGCAACCCCAGAACCCTCAGCACACTCTGCACCCTCCCAAATCATCTCCCCTTGCACCCTGTCACAAGGGCTGTGCACATCCCCCCAACCCCTGGTCATGGTGTTCAGATATCCACACCCACCATGACACAAGGCCATGCAAGGACTCCTGGCACTACTCCTCAATGGTGAGTGCCTCAGTCCTGACAGACTGACTGTCCTCACTGGATCCAGCTGCATCATCAGTCTGAGGCACTGTTTGCGTCAGTAGTAGTCACACCAGCAACACTTGAATGGTCCAGGCTCTATACAGCATTCCTGTGACATGTCCAGCCCACAGGTGGGGCTAACTTTGCCCCATAATGCCTGTGGTTGTGCATTGTCCACAACCTATATACCACACTGACCACCTCACAACCCCTGTGGTAGTGTCCCATTGTATGGATGGTATCTGGGACATGGATGTTGTTCCTGGTAGTGTGGGGCTGCCATAGGCATGATGAGTGTACCTGTGGCCTACTGTTGTGAGTATGTGCCAGGGGTCTGCCTCTGACCCATGCCAAGCTGCTACCAGTACCTCTATGCATCCTTACCAATGTCATCTCAGATGTGGGCATGGGTGCATGCCACTTCCCCACAACTGAGAAGAGCCTTTCTGAGATTATACCAGTCCACAGTTTGTGTGCCACTTAGCTGTTCATATGTGACACAGGACTGGTACCATCTCTGTGGGGTATACCGTTTGTGGGTCCTTTGTCATCCACCTTGCTCTTTCCTCAGTCTCCTCAAGTCAGCTATGATGGCAGCCATGTGGAAAGGTATCTCAGAATTTCTGCCTGCAGTTCAGCCACCTACTGTACCTCTGGGTGTCTTGTTCATTTAGGGTTGCCCCTTTTATACCTAAGTTTGCGCAGCACAAATGTGGGATATGCAACATATGCGTAGCATATTTCCTTTGAATATACACATGCTGATTGTGCATTCTTTATCTTAAAATTCTGGCTGGCCTCCCTCCCCTCTTACCTTACTCCACTCTTCTCCCACCCCCACCCTCCTTATGCACCCTACGTAACCCTAGCTATCGCTCCTTCACACTCCCTTCTAGGTAAACCCTTGTTAGGCTGATTTCACCTACCACTTTTCTAAATTTTGGAACTCACTACCCTATTGATTTGCTCCTACTCTTCCAAATGTTGTCTCTCTTCTCTACATAGAAACATAGATTTTGATGGCAGATAAGGACCGCTTGGCCCACCCAGTCTGCCCATTTCCCTACCTAATGGATAAGCTGCAAATCCTAGTTAACCAGCAGCCTACTTCTTCCTACCCCAACCCCCTAGAATTGCCTTATGACTGTCCCATGCATGCTTGAATTCCACCACTGTTTTTGACTCCACAACCTCCTCCAGAAGGCCGTTCCATGCATCCACAACCCTCTCTGTGAAAAAATACTTCCTTAAATTACCTCTGAGCCGCCCTCTTCTATCTTCAAATTGTGCCCCCTTGTTCTTGCACACCTCTTTTTTTGAAAGATGCTACCCTCTTGGACTTTGTTGATTCCCTTGAGATACTTGAAAGTTTCTATCATGTCCCCCCTCTCACTCCTTTCCTCGAGGCTATACATATTCAGCTCCTTAAGTCTCTCTTCATATGTCTTCCGGTGCAGACCTTGCACCATTTTAGTTGCCCTCCTCTGGACAACCTCCATCCTGTCTATGTCCTTGCAGAGATTGGGTCTCCAGAACTGCACGCAGTACTCCAGATGGGGTCTCACCAACTGTCTGTACAGAGGGATAATAATTTCCTGTTTTCTACTGGTGATGCCTCTCCCTGTGCATCCCAGAATCCCCCCAGCCCTCCTTGCTGCCCTCTCACATTGCTTGCCCACCTTTAGGTCATCTGATATGACTACCCCCAGGTCCCTTTCCATTTTTGTTGTTGTTAGTATCTCACCCCCCATTGTGTACTCTTCCCCTGGGTTTTTGTTTCCCAGGTGCATTACCTTGCACTTCTTAGCATTGAATCTAAGCTGCCATACATTTGATCATTCCTCTAACCTTGCCAAGTCCCTTCTCATCCTTTCCACCCCACCTTGTGCATCAACTCTGTTGCAGATCTTTGTGTCATCTGCAAAGAGACATACTTTTCCTTCCAGTCCCTCTGCAATGTCGCTTATAAAGACATTGAAGAGGACCGATCCTAATACTGAACCCTGCGGTACCCCACTAATAACCCCCTTTTCTTCAGAGTGGACTCCATTTACTATTACTCTCTGTGTCCTATTCTCCAGCTAATTCTTTACCTAGGCTGTCATCTTGGGACCCACTCCCAGGCTGGCTAATTTGTATATTAATCTTTTGTGTGGGACTGTGTCAAATGCCTTGCTAAAGTCTAGGTAGGCCATGTCCACAGCCCCTCCCTGATCTACTACTTTGGTCACCCAGTCAAAGAAATCTATCAGATTCGGCTGGCATGACTTCATCTCTTACTCCTACTGCTGCCATTAATGCTTGTCCCTGCTCCACTTCTCAATTCCCTCTTCCCTTTTTCTCTCTTCCTCTTTCCCCTGATGTGCTCTTGTCCCTTCCCCTTTTTCTTTCTCTTCAGTACAGCATTCTAGCCCTACATGGCCTCCGCACTGCATTAACTACTTGGTCCAACACCTGTGTCACACTCCTGAAGCTTGCCTCCACCCCTTCTATGTCTGGTCCATCTCTTACAAGTCACTCATCTGGCAAGTTGTCAAAAAGCTGCAAGGGAAAACATGACTTTATATTGTTTCTTCTCTTACTTGCCGGAGACATACACCTAAATCCTGGACCCCCTATGGCCCCAGGAACCACTACTGCTCAATCTTTCACCACATCTATTAACCTCCCAAAAGGGTTAAAAAATCATTCACCTGAATATTTGCAGCCTGTTAAACTCCCTCTGTTGCAAACAATGTTTCACGCATATACGCCAGACCTAATCATCATCTCTGAAACATGGCTGGCGGCACATACCCCAGACCAAGCTGTCTCTATCCCTGGCTACATTATCACCTGCTGTTATAGGCTGGGCGGGGGAGTGGCCATTTATATCTCCTCCTCCTTCAGTTTACCATTCAGTTATCTACATCTGCCCCCTCCTCCCATGAAGCTATCCTCCTCAAACTCTCTCTGCCTTTCACCTCTCCACTTTTCATCACTGGGGTTTACAGCTGCCCTGGACAACCTCATACCCAGGTAACTGATCTTACTCAAAACTATTAGCCCTCTCCCACTGGAGAGCTGTACCTATTGGGCTATTTAAACATCAACTGGCTCGCGCCCTCCCTGTCTAAAGTTCATTCAAGTATTCAAGCCCTGAACCTCTCCCAGTTAATTCAGGATCCAACCAGGACAAATAACCAAACTCAAAACCATTCCCTCCTTGACAATGCTCTTATCTCTCACCCCCACAGGATAGTTGCCTCCAGGCTCCTCCAGATGCTATTAGTGACCACTACACCATCTACGTGGTTTGCAAGATACACTGCCCTAAGAGATCGTAGAAAATCCTCCTTACTTGCTCCTAGTCTTGACGCAATCTTCGTTGTCTCCAGCAGGACCTCATTCAATCTGATTGGTCATTGCTCGCATCTAGTGCCAGAATTGATGCCACCCTTCAGGTCTTCAGTGACAAGTTCCTCTATGTTTGGAATCACCACACCCCCTTACGCAAAACTAGAGTCTGAGGTAACCATCTTCCTTGGGTGGCCCCGGAGCTCTTAGCTTGTCAAAGAGCTCATGATCTAGCTTGGTGCAAATTCAAATCTTCTGGGTACCGAAGTGATCACCAATGATACAGGTAACTCTGGTATGCTTGCACTAAAGCACTCCACCTTGCCAGGTTCAAACATTTTCAAGCTAACTTCTAAACCATCACAAATAGACCATCAAAATTTTGGAAGGTTGTCCAATCCCTCTTCGTCCCAATATCAAACCCCCTATCCCTATCCTTAAGCAGAACCTCTCGTTCATCTCCGACCCTTTGGCTGTTGCCGAATGTATTAACACCCACTTCTCTATATGTGTCTTGGCACTCATGGTAGCTCCTCCAGCTCCATCCAATGTACCCTACCTTCACCCTTCATCAGCTTCTCTCAACATCAACTCTGTCTCCTCCTCCTCCTCCCTCATCTCTACCCTCTCTTCTCCTTTCCAACCCTTCTTGGCTGCCCATCCCTCTTCCCTCTCCTCCCACTCCTCCTGCTCTGTTCCTTCTGCAGCCACCTCATCTGTCTCCTTCCTACCTCCCCCCTCCACAACACCCCAAGTTCTCCTCTTCCCTCCCTCTGCCACCTTCGCGTCTCCTAGCCTGTCTCCCTTCTTTGCTATCTCTTCCTGTCCTCACCCGTCACCTCCTGTACCTTTCCTCTCCTCCTCTCCTCGCCATCCATTGACTCTTCCTCTGTAAACTCCTTTTCCTTCTCTTCTGTCACTCCTGAAGAGGCCTTATGGGCACTCCTGTCAGTCAACTCATCAAAAGGTTCCTCACATGATGGCATTGACCCTAAGCTACTTTCACTCTCAGACCCTGTGATTGCCTACCCCATCTCTCCTTTTAAACCTATCCTTTGCATCTGCTACAGTCCCTGCAGCATGGAAGCATGCTGTTCTTCTTCCACTACCAAAAGGTGAAGACCCCACCTCCCCTGGTAACTATCAACCAATCTCCCTGTTGCCTGCTCTAGCTAAGCTTCAAGAGTATCTTGTACTCTAACAACTATCCACCTGTCTCTCTGACTATGCCTGTTTCACTCCCTTCCAGTCTGGCTTTAGAAAAGCCTACTCCACATCCACTTCCCTCCTTAGACTGACAAATGCCAACTCCACTGGTATGGAAAATGGCCAAATAACCTCCACCATCTTTGTTGATCTGGCAAAAGCTTTTGACACTGTCTCGCACCCCATTCTTTTGTGTAGTCTCTCCGATGCTGGGCTCTCCCCCTCTGCCATGAACTGGCTCAGAGTCTATCTGTCTAGCAGGTCGCAATCTGTCCACATTGCGGACTCCATTTTCCCCCTTCCCATAAGCACTGGTGTCCCACAGGGCTCTGTGCTAGGTCCTCTCCTCTTCTCCATCTTCTTAAACAACCTCTCACAGACTTTTTTGTCATCCTGCATACATCTGTATGCTGATGACACTGTTATATACACATCTGGCAAATCTACCTCCGATGTGTCTCTATCAGATGCCAGTGCGACTTCACAAATGTCCAACACTGGCTTAAAGATCATCAACTCTTCCTAAACACCAAGAAGACTGTCCCCATGACCTTTGGCACAAGGCAGAGACTCAATAGGCTATCTGACATGCCCTCTTTCCACACCCTTGATGGGACTACCATTGAGGACTCATCCTTCTTCAAATACCTTGGGGTCTGGCTCGACCAGTCTCTCAACTTCTCGGTGCATATTGATGCCATTCTGAAAAAACTATGGCCCAAACGTGGTGCCCTCTTCAGAAACTGAAGCTGCATCCCACGGTCGTCAAGGCGTGAATTAGTACTGAAGATGATTCTCTCTATATTTGACTGCTGTGACATAGTCTTCAGTGCTGCCCCTAGTCCTCCCTAGCCAGACTGGATACACTTTTCAATTCTTTCTGTCATTTTGCACTTGACATCCCTGTCCAGATTCATCACTGTGTCCTATACCGCTCCCTGAATTTTTCTACCTTTGATAACAGACAAACTCTTCATGCAGCTAAATTCGCCTCCAAATTCTGGCTTGGCACTCTCCCTGCCTACATCACCAACTCCTTAAATACTCCTCCTCCATCCTCTTACTCTCTAAGATCTGGTGATGTGAAGACCCTGGTAATTCCTCACTGCTCATCTACTTCAGGACAAGCTGCCTTCTGCTGTCTCATTCCTAAATTATGGAACTTACTACCTCCACAAATTTGCACTCCTCTCTGGGCTCACTCACCTCTGCTATAACCAATTACCTAATCACAAATTTCAAATGCAAATGATCCGCTCCCCCACTCTTTGACTCCAATCACACACCTGAAACTACTCTATAACCCAAGTCTTTCTCTGTATGAAAATATGTATTGTTATCCTGGGTTGCCCCTCAAAAAAGGACCTTCGGGGCACAGTGAGCCTACCCAGTCACCAACATGTTTAAATAAATTTAAATAAAAACTTAGTCTCAGTCCATGAGAGGACGATTGCTCTTCTACTGTACTTGTGCTCTCAGTGCCGCTTCTGCCACCCTAGCACTTCTGGTTCTTTGTTTCAGAGCCTTGCACTTCCTATGGGTACCTATCATGCTGTGGTACCTAAGCTTCCCCTTGTTTTGTCTTTGTATAGTAAATCTTATGTAAGTTTAGTGATCCACAATGTTAACCTTAGGTAATTAACCCTGAACTTTGATTCCTCATGAAATCCAACTGTCTAGTCTGTATGTATAAAGCTGTACTGTAACCAGTTTGTTGACCCTGTATGTATAAAGCTGTATTGTAATGTAATTTGTTGACCCTATTTATAACATGCAGTCAAATTATTGACTCTGTATGCAGCTTGCTACAGTGTAACCAAAGTGTTGACTCTGTATATCTCATTATGTACTTTTTACTATATCCCAGTCCCTATCCCCCAGGATGCACCATGATACGAGCATGTTTTTCTCAGTGTATCTTTCCTGGTGAAACATTTCAATGAATAAATGAATGTGTTTCCATGTAACTCAATGGGCAGGGCATGTCTGTATAACTTGCCCACTGTGACTGCTTAATTCTGTTATACTGTATTACTTATGATGTTATTGTTATGATTGTTTTCAGTGTACTATATAATTTATCTTATGATTGTTTTTCTAAACTCTGCCTCCCCTTCCCTCCAGGACACATCTGGAAAACAGCTGTTATCAGATCAGTATGTCTTTCCTGGTGAAACATTTAAAATAAATGTAGCCCCCCTCCCTGGTGTCTAGGGGTATGATGGTGGAAGTCTGCAGAGGGCACGTTCAGAACAATGGAACGACACATACCTGGTTGGCCTGGTTACCAGGCTTGATGAAACTGGCGTGTACCATGTTTCCAGAGGTAGAGCTGGATGACTGGAGAAGTGGAGACTGCTGGTCTTCATCTGCCTGAACTTGCCAACTTTACCTCGGAGGCATATATGCAGACTTAATTAGGCAGGCCTCTCACTGTATTCCTTGATGGTCCTCTGGTTTTTAGTCTGGGGACAAACAGGTGTAGCATCTCAGACCTCTTGGTTGCCACCCTGGAACATGCTAGGAGCTGGGCAATGGAACAAAACTCTTATTAGCAGCAAACTGTTCATCCAAAACAAATTAGGCAAACACCAGCACTGCAGGAATGGGGGATCCCATTTATTAAACACTTAATTTGGGACAGGAAACAGTCACTCTATGGAGCAAGAAAACTCAAACAAGTTGCTCTGATCTGAGAAGTTCACATCAAAAGCTAATTGGTGCTCTGGACCATTGATGTCACTAACCATGCATCAAGCCCAGGTGGATACCTTCTGGCTAGACAGCTACAGTCCAACACACAGGTAGCTTAACTCATGGCCAAATCAGGCCTCAATTGCAAGCAGCAAAACTCTCTGTCATCCTCTCTTCTGTACATCATAAATAAGTGCACAGGCCTTGTGAAGGACTGCTGACCCAGCACTCAGCCCCTGTCATTACCAGGCTGTTTTGGCCAAAAGGTCCAGAAATGTACAGTCTCACACCAAGGGCAGTCATGGACCAGGGGCTGCCCCAGACTTCCTCATCCCTCCTGCACCCCTCATCTCACAAGCTCCATACCTACTCTTCTGTTCAACTTAACATCTTAGGCAATACAGCCTCTATTCATTCTGTACTCTTCAAGATGATACCCTTTCTGGGCTCTTCATGTGGAAATTCCATCTTGGGGTCCCACTTATCAGCTGTCCTCTGGGCCAACAGTAACAGACCCACCCCCAGACTGCAGATCCCAGTGCAGGCACTCACACACTTCCTCATTTGAGCTGGATTCCAAGCCAGCCCTAACAGGGGCCCTGGAAAATAGCTTCCACCATGTCCTCCCACACCTGACAATATGGCCACACAAGAAAACCAATAAAAGAGAAGCCCCAGTAACTGAACACACTGTCAGTGCCATTCAGTCCTCTTACTCCTGGATCTCCCCATCCTGTGCTGCTCCCCCCTTAAATCCACTATCCAGAGGTGCCATAATACACCCGCCTAAACCACAGGTCCAATACAGACATTTCATGGTCAATAAAAGAACCCTGTGTCTCAAAGACTAACAGGACTTTTTGTCCTGAAATAACTAGTTACATTTACTCCTAAGTCAGCACCAACTGGCATCACACTACCCCCAAACAATGGAGTAGCCACTCGTTTAAATTTCTGTATTTTTTTTCATTCATTATTATTTTTTTTATTGCCTTCCTGTGGTTCCAAACCTGGCTGATCCAGAAAAAAACAGACACAAGATCCGCCATGTGACAAGAGGTGTGGGACCAACCTTGGCACTTGTCCTGCCAACCAAAGGCTGAGACATTCAGCTCCATTGTGGCTGGAGCCACAAAACAGCAAAAGGGACTGCAAGGTGCAAGTCCCACAGAGCCACTGACACAACCAGCACCTCAATGAGACCAAGAGCTGCAGCTCCCAACTGATAAATCCATTTGAGGCTTACATTAATAAATACAATTTTGAAATAAATCAATAAATTATTCTTCTGGAAGCATACCCCATATTTGTTGTGCTGCTCTATGCTGTACAAATGTTTCTTTTTTATCCCTTTATGAACCATAAGAAAATCTTGTCATTAATCTCAACTCCTTCTACAATATTCTGCCCAGTGCCTGTTCTATCTCTTGTTATGGTGTCCTAGCTAATGGTTAGTTTCTCTTTTAGATGTGGCTCTCTTTTTACCATATTTCTACATCCACACAGTCTCATGAAATAAATAAGCAATAAACCAAAGTAAAGTGTATTATTAAAATAACTCAGAAAATAAATTGAGATGGCCCAGAGAAAGGACAATTGAATCCCAATTGTATATAGGAACATAAGAATAGTAGATGGAAGCAGACAGCCATGTCCCCAAACATTCCCTGCTTCTAAGTAGCAGTACTTGTTTAGATCAACCTCTATCTTATGTCGGCAATTTCCAGTGTTAAACACCTGCAAGCTGTAATTTTGTGGAAACAAGTAATCTTTGGAAAAATTGACATGCCTGATATTACATATCAGCAGAGTCAAAATTACCCTAAGAAAGTTTATGAAAAAAAACTAGGATGTTTTAACTCACTGCAAGTAAATACTATAAATATGTGTTTTTAGTTAACAGGAGAGCTGAGATCAGTGAGTGTCTGAGTCTGGAATTATCGCTCATGATGCATGAAACCTGCCACACAGCAGAGAAACAGTGTCATTGTCCCCAGCATAAGAATACTTTCTGTGCCTTCATCTCTGAACAGCAGCAGATTCGTAAAAGAGAGAGGTCATATATCTGTGCAAACTGTGACCAGAGTTTTACACAGAAAAGTTTTCTGATAGCACAACAGCGAATTCACATTGGAGAGAGATTATATAAATGTGCCAAATGTGATAGAAGGTTTATACTCAAGGGTAGCTTGGTAACTCATCAGAGAATTCACACTAGAGAGACACCATATAAATGTGATGATTGTGATAAGAATTTTGCAATTCACAGTAAACTACAGCATCAGCAAATTCACATTGGTGAGAAACTATATAAATGTGCCACATGTCACAAGAGTTTTACACGGAAGAGCAGCCTGGTAACACATCAGCAAATCCACACTGGAGACAAACCTTATAAATGTGCCACATGTGACAAGAGTTTTCCAGTTCTCAGTAAACTGTTACAGCACCAACAAACTCACACTGGTGAGAAACCATCTAAATGTGCCACATGTTGCAAGAGTTTTACACAGAAGGACCACCTGGTAATACATCAGCAAATCCACACTGGAAACAAACCATATAAATGTGACACGTGATAAGTGTTTTACACAGAAGAGTAACCTGGTAACACAACAGCTAACTCACAGTGATGAGAAATCATATAAATGTGACAAATGTGACAAGAGTTTTACATGGAAAAGTAGTTGGAGAATGCATCAAAACATTGAGCACTGGTGAGGGATTATATAAATGTGACAAATGTGACAAGAGCTTTACACTGAAGAGGAGCTGAATAGATCAGAAAATTCACGCTGGTGAGTGATCATGTAGATGTAACACGTGTGACAAGATTTTTTACATTCAAGCGTAATCTGGTAACACATCAGCAAATCTACAGTGGAGAGGCACCATATCAATGTGACAATTGTGAGAAGAGTTTTACATGGAAGAGTAGCCTGATAATACATCAGCAAACTCATACAAGGCATTTCTTAAGTTTTGAATATGCCCTAGCTAAAGAATGGGGTCCATTCTTGTCACGGTATCAGAAATCCCTAAACATTTGGAGACACTAATCTGAGTGAGAAACCATGTAAATGTGCCACATGTCACAAACATTTTACACAGAAGAGCTACTTGGTAACACATCAGCAAATCCACACAGGAGAGAAGCCATATAAATGTGTCACGTGTCACATGAGTTTTATATAGAAGAGCAACCTGGTAACACACCAGCAAATCCACACTGGAGAGAAAGGCTCGGATGGAGTGATGAAGTGAGAGTGATGAATCATTGTTGGAGCAATCTGTGACACTAGTGACAAGCCACAGTTATTTCGTGCTCAAGCCTTGGTGAGTACCTTCACGTGGTGGGCCCTGTTTTAACAGAATCTCACCAAGGCGGTACTACTGTATAGACAATATATAGTATGGAAAGAGAGAAAAATTAAACTAAAAGCTGGGCACACAGATCCCAGCATAAAAAAGTGCCCAACCCTAGCCTAGGCACTAGAGCAAGGGTTGGACGATATGATAATGCCGCATCCTCAAGTAATAATACCACCCCTGCCACAGTGCCAGACCATGGAGAACAGGGTCCTACAGTGGCAGCAGAAGCCAGCAAGCCACAAACAGTAAAAAGACTGATAGGCCAGCCCAGAGGACTGCAAACAGTTAAGTGGACTTACGAGGACAAACTAGAAATAATGTATTGTTATTATTATGTGACACATCCTAAAATTCCAGTAAGAGGATATACCATCAGACTTCGGAGCAAATTGCAGCAGAGAGGAATAGTTGCCACAGACAAACTGAACAGTGTGACAGATGCTAACTTTAGATCCCTAATAGGACAAATAAAACCAAAAAAGTACATAGATGAGATTAACTTGGGCAGACTACAAAAGGAAGCAGGTGAAGAGGTAGCAAAAGAGAAGGAAAAGGTACCCGAGGCTTTCATAGCAGGAAGAGCAGATACATGGGACACAGCAAAGAAAAGGGATCTGATATAGTGTAGCATTTATGCCAAAAAGAAAGCAGCTCTTACCAGCACAGCAACAAAAATTGCAGATATATTCGAACAGACATATAGACAGAGACATCCAGATATGGCAAACGTCACAAAGAAAAGAATAACCACACAAAAGTGGAATGTAATGAAAAGTGCACAGTTTAGCAATCTAGAAAGGCAACACATCGAAATAGAAGTCCTTGAACAGTTAAAGAAAGAAGGATTTGAGGTAGAGACTCAGCCTCCACCACTATCATCTGGTAAGCCGTTACAGCAGACAACTGCTCAGCCAATATTGGTTCATGAAACAAAACATGACACATCTCCTAAAGATACTCAGCAAAGTGCACATCAAGTGCCATATCCGAACAAAACAGCTGAAGTTCCAGTTTAACCCATACAGAGAGCTGAAGAGCAAGACATGCCAATTACAGGAACAACCTTAAACCAAGAGGAAGAAAACATGAGAGAAGATTTGCTGGACTTAATTGACATGGCCAAATATATCAAAATACATCAAAGGGAAAGACTGCAAAAATTACGCCTGACATATACAGTTAGGGAACACATAAAACAGATAAAGTTATTGGAACCATCCAGAGGGATCCATATGATGTCACTGAAATAAACAGAATACATTATTGTGCAGTGAGACTAATAACAAATAGAGCAGTGCCAAAAAAGCAAGGAATGAATAACAAAAAGAGAGGGAAATTCAGCATACCACCATGGAAAAAGCGGATATAAGGGACAATTATGGAGCTAAGATCAGAAGTATCACTGCTGGAGGAGTTTAGAAAGGGTAATAGATCAATGAAAGTCATCAGGAAAGTGGATGAAATCAAAGAAAAATGCTGTATTAAAACAGATCAGGACCTAAATTTTACCATCTCAAATAACAAGCTTAAGATCTCTGCTCAAGCCGAGAAGCTCAGGAGATACATAGAAAGGAACAATGAAAAAATGCAAAATAGATGGTTTAGAGAAGACCCAAAGAAATTCTATAGGGAGCTGGGAAAGAAAACAACCAACATAAAAACACCACCAGTAAAGAAAGAAATTGAGGAATTCTGGAGAAGTATTTATGAAGACCCAGTTGAACATAATAGGGATGCAAAGTGGATACAGGAAATAAAAGACAGCATAAGAAATGGTACTACTAGAGATATGGTGATGTAACAGCTAAGGAGATAGAAGTGAAGTGAAGTGAAGATAAGGAAGGCCTCCAACTGGAAAACTCCAGGTCCAGATGCAGTACCCATCTTCTGGCTAAAAGTACTAACATCTTTGCACCAAGATTTAGCTAACTCAAAAAACTATTTATACGCACACCATGACCTGACACCCATCTGGTTAACGACAGGGAATACCACACTTCTTATTAAATCTGAACCTGTCAGTCTCCCCAAGAACTATCGCCCAATAACCTGTTTACCAACAACATATAAACTATATACTGGAATCGATGCAGATAGAGTCTACAATCATATAGACTGCAATAAACTCATGGCAGTAGAACAAAAAGGTAATAAAAGAAAATCATATTGTACAAAGGACCATCTCCTGTTGAACAAAGCCATTCTGGAGAGCTGCAAAAAATGCCGAAATCTTAGTGTAGCATGGATCGACTACAAAAAAGCATTTGACAGTATCCCACACTCCTGGATTACTGAGTGTTTATGGATCTACAGGATATATCTCACACTGATAAACTTCATCACAACAACAATGACAAAGTGGCAAACCACCCTGCAATTAAATCATGAGAAAGGTCAAATCACCATCCCAAATATAAGCATCCAACAAGGGATATTTCAAGGTGACTCCTAGTCACCACTTCTGTTTTGCCTTGCCCTCAATCCCTTGAGTAGCCTAATCAACAACCTAGGCTATGGATAAAGCTTGAACCCCAGAAACAAAAACAATCAACAGCTAACATCTCACCTTCTAGTTGTAGATGACCTAAAACTTTATAGTTCATCTGTCAAACACTTGAAAGAACAACTACAAACTGTTAAGACCTTTTCTGATGACATACGCATGATGTTTGGCCTAGACAAATGTGCCAAAGCAACATTTGTAGCAGGAAAGTTAAATCATGAAGAAAACATGAATCTGGCGGAGGTTTATGACATAAAAGAACTTGAGCAAGAGGGAGTGTATAAATACCTGGGAATAGATGAAGGAGCAACAGCACAACATGAACAAATGAGAGTGAAAATAAGCAAGGAAAATTTTAGAAGGTTAAAGCTAATTCTGAAAACTGCTTTGACAACACGAAATAAAGTGTAAGCTATAAACCAACTTGCCCTTCCAGTGATATCATACAGCTTTGGTGTGATAGACTGGCCACAGAAAGTGTTGAACCAGCTAGATATAAAAACAAGAAAAATGTTTTATGCTCACCAATTAATTTACAAAAATCAATGCATGCCAAGATTATACATCCCAAGGGCAGAGGGAGGCATGGGTCTCATTGAAATTGATTACATATATAGATCCACAATAGTGGGGCTACATACATACTTACTGACATCCTTGGACCCAAATATAGTCAAGGTCTTGCATCATGAAGAAAAATAAGCCTAAAATGACTTCACTCATCAAATTAGGAGAAGCCTTCAGAAGGGTCGCGGAGATTGATGTCAATCCACAAGTAGGTAAGGAAATGTCAGCAACATAAAATGCAAAGAATCAGAAAAAGGAGTATAAGGATAAAGACCAACAGAAAAGAAAAAAACAATTGGAAAACCCATAATTATAGTGGAAAATAAAGGGAGCTACTGGAGCAACCACAGGTCGATCAAGGCCTGACCCATGAGTGGTTAAAAAGAGGTGAATTTAGACCACGAGATGAAAGACTGATAATGGCAGCCCAAGATAGTGGGCTACGCACAAGATGGTTTACAAAAGCCATAGAAAAAACAGGAGAAACAGACAAGTGCAGGTTCTGTAGTACAGAATTAGAAATAGTTGCACATCTCGTGGCTGGATGTGAAGTACTCATGGCAGAAGGCCTGTATACTGAAAGACATAACAATGTAGCAAGATTGATTCACTGGAAATTGTGCAAACACTATAACATACAGGTAGCAGAAAGACACTGGAAACATGAACCACAAAGAATCACAGAGAATGAAGAATTAATGATCACATGGGATCACCCAATACCAACAGCCAAGAAAGTGGAAGCAAGAAAACCCAATATCGTAATACAAGAAAAGAAAACAAAGGTAGCACTGCTGATTGAAATAGCCACCCCCTAGTGACTACAGTGTGCTGCGTACAGAGAGAGACACAATCATGAAATACCAAGATATGCAGTCAGAAACCAAACGGATGTGGAATAAGGACACACAAATTGTTCCAGTAGTGCTTGGAGCAATGAGACTAATAAAAAAGAACTTTCAGGCACATTTAAATATGCTACCAATACTTGTGACACCTTATGAACTTCAAAAGGAAGACATTTTGGGGACCTTGTGTGTGCTGAAAAGAGCGCTCTCAGCAAACATCAAAGATTAATACAGTACTCATTTCTTGAGTTTTGAATATGCCCTGGCTAAAGAGTGGGGTCCATTCTTGCCACGGTATTAGAAATCCCTAAACATTTAGAGACACTAACCCAAGAGGGAAGCCATATAAATGTGCCACATGTAGCAAGAGTTTTACAAAGAAGAGCTGTCTGAGAAAGCATCAAAAAATTCACACTGGTGATGGATAATATAAATGTGATAAATGTGGCAAGAGTTTTACACAGAAGAATCATCTGACAAAGCATCCAAAGATTCACACTGAAAACAAACATCAAGATGCAACATGAGATATTCCAAGCTTTCTTGTCCACACTGCTGTTCTGCATTGCTTTAACCCCACTGACCAGCCTCATTAATAACTTAGGTTTTGTGTATAGCATTAACTCCAGAAATAAAAAGATAATTGAATAGTATCTCATCTTCTTTATGTAGATGACTTAAGGCTTTATTTCTCATGTGACAAACACCAGAAAAAACAGGTGTATACTGTCAAGTCCTTCTCTAATGACATCCAGATAACATGCTTGATTAGTCAAAATTGCTGGAGCAACATTCACTAAAGAAAACTTAACCTACACTGAAAACATCAATTTGAATGAAAACGTAACATAAAAGACCTTAAGCGAGAGGGGGCGTATACATGTACAGTACCTGGGTATTGCTGAAGGAGCAGCAATGCAGTATGAACAAATGAGAAAAAAAGATCAGCAAGGAATGCTTTAGGTGGCTGAAACTTGTACTGGAAACTACTTTGACAACACAAAGCGAGGAGCAAGCTGTAAATAAACTTGCCATTTTCTGTGCTCTGATACAGGTTTGGTGGCATTGACTGGTCACATAATGAGCTGGAGTAGCCAGACAGAAAAACAAGAAACTTCTCAACTAATTTACAGAACTTAGTGTATGCCAAGATTATAAATTCCATGGTCTGAAGGAGAAAGGGGCCTTCTTAAGATTGACTACACGTATTGATCCAAATGATGGGACTACATGCATATTTATTGACATCCCAGGGCAGAAATGTAGTCAGTCCTGCATCATGATAATAACAAGTACAAAATGACTTGCATTACAAAATCAGGGAAAGCCCTCAACAGAGGAGCAACTCTGGATTAAAATTCCACCAGTAAACCTGGAATAACTGACATCAGAATTTGCAGTGCAGCAAAAGAGAGCTTTTAAAGAGAAAGACCAACAGTAATGGAAACACAACTGGAGAGACCATAACTGCAGTGGAAGATATATGGATCTGCTGTAACAACACAGTTGACCTAGAACTGATCCATCTGTGGTTGGTAAGAGGAAAAGTGAGTTCAGTGAGAGCATCCTGTCACATTTTCTACAGCTCCTGCTTAGGGCAAGGAACTAATGTCACTAATGTATAGGAGAAAAAAATGAGGAACAATACCCACAAGTAACTCCATTAGAATTCCATGTAATATTTCATATTCCCACCATTTGGATGTAATTATCGTCTTTTTGGAATGTGTTCTTAGTTTACTTATAACTGTTTCCAATGGCAACCTGTTCCAAAGGTTCACGGTCTGTGTAAAAACGTTTTCCTTTTTGTAATGTTAAACCTGTTGCCCTCAAGTTGTAGGGGATGACCTTATGATGTTGAATTTCTTAAAGTCTAATTTGGTTATGAAATGAATGTCCTATATCATAAAATAGCAGTAAACTCTATTCATACTTCTATGTGGTATAACTAAGTTCTAAAACTTTATCATCTTGATTTTGTTCAAGGTTCACAGAATTGGTGAAAAACAGGTTGTGCAGGATGTGTTCATGTTTTAAGCATTTTAAGCAATGAAAATACCTAGAAACACTGCTGGGGATTCACAGGATTTTTTCAACCCCAATTCTCAGCCAAAGGTTTTCTGAAGAAAGGGGGGTTACTAGTGGGGTATCGCAGGGTTCAGTATTGGGTCCAGTCCTTTTTAATGTCTTCATCAGTGACATTGCAGAGGGACTGGAAGGAAAAGTATGCCTTTTTGCAGATGACACAAAGATCTGCAACAGGGTTGATACACAAGGAGGCGTGGAAAGAATGAAAAGGGACTTGGCAAGGTTGGAGGAATGGTCAGAAGTATGGCAGCTAGGATTCAATGCAAAGAAGTGCAAAATAATGCACCTGGAAAACAAGAACCCAGGGGAAGAATACACAATGGGTGGGGAGGTAGTAACAACAACAAAAAAGGAAAGGGACCTGGGGGTAATCATATCAGATGACCTTAAGGTTAGCAAGCAATGTAAGAAGGCAGTAGTGAGAGCTAGGGGTATACTGGGATGTATAGGGAGAGGCATCATCAGCAGAAAACAGGAAGTTGTTATCCCTCTGTACAGGCAGTTGGTGAGACTCCATCTGGAGTACTGTGTCCAGTTCTGGAGACCCCATCTCCACAAGGACATAGACAGGATAGAGGCAGTCCAGAGGAGGGCAACTAAAATGGTGCAGGATCTGCAAGAGAAGCCGTATGAGGAGAGACTAAAGGAGCTTAATATGTATACCCTTGAGGAAAAAAGGGAGAAGGGGGACATGATAGAAACTTTTAAGTACCTCAGTGGAATCAACAAAGTCCAAGAGGGTAGCATCTTTCAGAAAAAGAGACTTGCAAGAACAAGGGACACAATTTAAAGACAGAAGGAGGGTGGTTAGGGCAATGTGAGGAAGTATTATTTCACAGAGAGGGTAGTGGATGCATTGAACAGCCTTCCTGAGGAGGTTGTGGGGTCTAAAACTGTGGGAGAATTCAAGAATGCATGGGACAGACATAAGGCAATTCTTGTGAGGGTAGGAAGAAATAGGCTGTTGGTTAACTAGGATCTGCGGCCTATCCTGTAGGTAGGGAAATGGCAGACTAGATGGGCCTAGCGGTCCTTATCTGCCATCAAAGTCTATGTTTCTATGTAAGCCACCAGAGGCTTTAAATTCTAATACATGGTAGGTAACCCTATTCTTTTTTTCAATCAGCTATGCAAAAGATGCATAAAGCCATAGAACTGATGAGATCTAAATGTTACTCTTTTGGTGGCTCCAAGTGGTCAAACAGCAAGTGGAGACCATGGCATGTAGGTGATGAAGGAAATAAACATGTTCAGTACATTAGCTCTGTTAGTAGGCCAGGTTAAATACAATCAGGTTGCTACTGTCTGACCTTGATCACTTGGATAGTTTACTATGAGAAGAAAATATCCATGTGAATGTTGTCACAGAGGAATTTGGGTAGGTCATCTCTATCTAGTAAATGTTGCCCTGATTGCTGGAAGCACTTAAACTCAGATGATACTGCATTACAATTGTGTATAAGAATCAACACCATGCATGCTGTTACTTAACCTAGGGTCAGTACTCTAAATTGATGCCATGTTTAAAGTTGTCAGGCAAGTAAGGAGGTGTGTTGTCCAGAACAGTACCCAGTATTCAAGGTGAGGTCTCCCCCAGGGTCTTGTACAGTGGAATCATTACCTCCATCCTTGTGCTTGTGATTTCCCCTTCCAGTACATCCCATCATCTCTCTGGTCTTTCCTACTGCCTTGATAGTCTGCATCACCATCTAATACAATTTTGCCCTGGCTGGGGGAAGCATTTGAAGTAGACTTTGATGCAATGTTGACTGAGTTTAAGAATCAACATCTTGCATGCTGTTACTTGAACTGGGGTCAGTACTCCAAGGTGATGCCATGTTTAAAGCTGTCAGGCAAATGAAGGGCACAAGGGTTGATTGTGACAGGATTTTAATGTTCTCAAACTTAAGCCATGCCACACTTCATAGGCAAAAAACATTTTGATGTCAGAAAATGAAAACTCACAATTCAATATACTGTTAAATATGAGACACCTTGCAAAACTGAGGGTACAGCATGGAGGCCAGGTATTCATCTTCACTAACTGAAAGACCTTGACAAACTGGTGGAAAAAAAAAACTCACTAAAAACACTGTAGAACTGAGGAGTACAGTGAATAGAATTTTGACTCATGAAAGGATTCCAAAGATGTTACTGATGCAGTCTTTTTAAGTACTGGTAAAGACTATGAATGAGGACTACATATATGTTAATAACCGAGCCTATATCATTACATCAATGAAAATGTATATGATCTTTTTTCCTTGATACTGGAATGCCAGTTGTGACATGTTCAATACCAGCCATCCAGAACTTTCCAGTTACTGCGATATACCACAATATGTAAGGTAGTGCAGTGCTAGGTACTTCTGCATTAATTATGTTAGTGGGTGAAGAAATCATTCTTAATTGGCTTTCTTTGGCCCACATGATGACAAGGACAGTTTTGAAATTATTTCTGAAGTCTATGGAATTAAATAAATAGAAGCAGAAACAAACAGGAAATTAAAGGATTGGGTATGCCACCTTTTACATGCTGCTCTCACAATGGAGGGTGTATATGTTACACACCCAGTAAACCCCCAGTATGCTGATTGTGTACTTGTGTATCTTGATTCCCAGAATTTAGCAACTCAGATTTGGTCTCAAATGCCTATAGTAAAATCAAGTGGAATTAGAATTCTTTCTCCACAAAGAAGTTCCAGTACATCCGGAGGACCAATTACTTGAAGATTTTAATATGGAAATAGAGGAAGATAGAAGGAGGGACTAAAGAGTGACAGAAGTAATAAATACATTTGCAGTAGTCAATGAATGGCCCTGGAAGGATCAATCTCTATCTCTTTTTAGATGGAAAGTCTTGACAAGGATTCATTAGGTACAATAGAGAGACATATCTACATTTTTATCTCATACATGTGAAATTGATCTAGGGAGAGATGGAACTACTGGTAAGTAAAGTACAATACATGAGAGTATTACAGATAGTCCCCAAATATACATTATTTTCAGGAATTTTATCTTGCAGCATCAGTGTTAAGAGCTTCTTCAATTCTTGATAACGTTGACATCCTTTTGGCAGTCATAAATAATTTAGTGAGTGAAAATGGCCTCAGTCATCTACAACTACTTAACTCTGAGCCCAATTGTTTGACCGAAATTATTCCTGTTTCACTTATTTCTAAAAATTCTGAAATTACATCTCATAATTGGTTTATTTCATTATGGGATCTTCCTATTCACTGGCCAGAATTTCACTTTGTTATAACGCAACAGGATTTACTTGATGACTCAAGCTATCTTAAATATTTTTTCTTGGAATATTGAAGGCCTAACCAGTGAATTAGCAGAGACTAAGGTTAATGATTCTTTTAACAGGTTATGATGTTTTGTCTTTCTAGGAAACATGGTGGTATTATAATATTTCTCCTATGATTCCTTGTTACACACCTTATATATGTCTTGCCATACAATCTAAAAGGTCAGGCAGGAATCAGGAAGGCCTGGCTATTTTCTGAGAACTTTCTTGGATGGTCTGATAACTCATTGCCTCCACAGGCTCACTCTGAGATTACACCACTTGTCTCCTGAATCACCTGTATACTTTTAACAGTGAATCCTGGGCCTTTCTAAGCAAAATCAAGCCATAGTCAGCATGTTGCAAACAAATGCTAATAGCTCAATAACTGTATAAGCTAGACACAAAGTATGAGTGGCAGAGTTATTCAGCACAAAATTGCCTTTCCAATGGTGGCATGCATGTAATAATAAGTAATTAAGTTTTTTTTCTATGCTTGTCGAAAGAGCAAACTAAATATTTTTCACTAAAAAGTGCAACATAAGCCATTTTGTTGGAAAATATGTAAAGTATCAACACCAAATTAAGCATACAGACATTAGATGGTGTTTTAATATTATGTTAGTTAAAAAAGATATCTTTTACTATAAAACGTAATTTTTCCCCATTTTAGTCAAGGTGCTTTGGCGAGATTTGAGGCTGAATCTCAACCACACACACCATATCATAAACAAATCGTATAACTCCAAAAGTATACATGATACACACAAAGTATCAGCATGAAAGTTGATTAGCACAAAATGCCTTTCCAGTGGTGCTATGCAACCAGTTGTAATCAATACGGTTTTTATTTTATACCTGCTGAAGTGCCAAAAAAGTGAATTTTATTCAAGCTGCTTAGGTGAATCTTGATGGAAAACATGTCAGCCATACACACCATACCATAAACAAATGTAAATAACTCCAAAAGTATACATGATATACCCAAAATATCAGTGGCAAAGTTGTTCAGCAGAACATTACCTTCCCAATGGTGGTGTGCAAATAATATGTAATTTTGTTTTGTTAATTTTAAACTGGTTGAAACAGCAAAAAAAATATTTTTTCACTAAAACAGGCAACATAAGCCATACACCATACCATAAACAAATGCAAATAACTCCTAAAGTATGCATGATGTGCACAAAATATCAGTGACAAAGTTGTTCAGCATAACATTACCTTTCCAACGGTGCTATGCAGTCAAATATATATTATATTCTGTTACACTATATATTAAAATATATAAGTGACTTCTCCAGGCGTTGCTTGGGCACACTGGGAGTCAATGTGACCTGCAGGCGTGCTCAGGACACCAGTGTTTTTACTGACGACTACAGGCGTCGGCTAGGAGACAATGAGATAACTGAAATCAGTTAGAAACTGTTTTTTTCTTAGTCTCTAAATTAAAGAATAGTAATATGAACATATGAAGAAGTCAGCAGAAAGCCATTTGGGCCCTGATTCTAGAAGGGTGGCGCAAGTCACCGCCAAATACAACCTGCACCACCCACACCTGCAACATTGACCCTACACCCTGTTCTAGTGGGGGCAGGGTAATCGCAGCTAAGTTCTCTGACTTGCAACATGCAGTCGGGTACGCCAAACTGTGGGCGCACCTGGCAAGCATGTCACAAGCCGCAACAACGAGGGCGGCATGGTCAACCCCTACCCAAGCCCGACCCCTAGTCACCAGCCACAAATGCAGCATTTACCTGGTAGCCTTCAGGTGTGTTATAATAATAAATAAGGCCCGTGATCCCCGTAGTCCTAGTGGCCCCCCAGCCATGCCAGCCCACCCAGCACCCCCACCGTCAGCAGCTGGCCATGGTGGTGAGAGATTAGCTGTGCCAGTCACTGGCTGGAGATGGGTGTGGGGTGCTGGGTGGGCTGGCACGGCTGGGTGGGGGGCCACTAGACTACCAGGGATACTGGGCTCTTATTTATTATTGTAGTACAGTTCAGGAGAAGGGCCGCTAGACTACCAGGGATAAGGGGCTCTTATTTCTTTTTGTAATACAGTTCTGGGGGGCCGCTAAACTACCAGGGATATGGGGTTCTTATTTCTTATTATAATACAGTTCAGGGGCCGCTAGACTACCAGGGATACAGGGCTCTTATTTATTATTATAATACAGTTTGGGGGGCCACTAGACTAACAGGGCAGGCTTCTTGTTGCATATGTGGCTGGTGACTCGCAGTTTGGGGCACGGGTGGGGGGATGGCAGCACCACCCTGTGGGACTTCTGCCAACTGGCATTTCAGGGTCTGAGGGTATGGGTAGCCCTGTGGGGCCATGCTGGGTTTTGCTGGGCATGGGGAGATGGGAATCCATGCACTGACTGCAGGAGAGCTGATGGGTCTACAGGACCCATAAGTTATGTTGCCGGTTCTCCTCCGGGGGTTCTTGCAGAATCCCAACATGGGAACTTTGTGGCTGCCCTTCTAGAATGGGGTGCAACTGCTGCCATAAACCCCCTAGTGCCATGTTGCAGGGGGTTTATGCAACAAAACAGCTGCTCAACGCAAGTGACCTGCGACATGTCACAGGCCACTTGTGGGAATCGCCGCGTCACAACTGCTGGCGTAAGTTACTACATGTACCATTCTACTTGGTGCAACTGCTATTACACCAGGCATAACCCTTCTAGAATCTGGCCCCTGATCTATCAAGTCTGCTCGTGTTGCAGGGTTCACAGCTTGAGCTACTGTCTCTGCTCCCTTTCGTCACTCCTCCCATCCTCCCTACCCATGATCATACCTTCCCCCATACCTGTCCCAGCCTCTCTTAAAGCTGCCCACTGTCTTCAATGAGATTACCTCTTCTGGCAGTGAATTCCAAGTGTCCACCACCCTTTCTGTGAAGAAGTGCTTCCTGAACTTCCTCCAAAACCTCCCACCCTCCAGCTTAAGACTGTGCCCCCTCATGTTATGGCTGCCACTCAGCTTAAAAAGACTCCCTTATCAACCATATTTATTCCTTTCAAGTACTTGATGTTCCCAGTCATGTCCCCCTCTCTCTCTCCTGTCTTCCAGTGAGTAGAAGAAGAAGAAGAAGAAGAATCAGCATTTATATAGCGCTTTTCATACATCCAAAGCGCTTTACAAGCAATGCTAGACTGGTAGTGAAGTGACTGAATGTGTGGTGTCGGCCATATCGCACATCATCACCCACACACAGCCTGGATAATTGCATGAACTGGTTTATGGGAAGGGAAATGTTGACCAGGATGCAGGGAATGTTCCCTACTCTTTGAGAAGAGTGCCCTGGGTCCTTTTATTTCCACCTGGACACCCAGCAGGACAACACCAGGATGGGCAGAAGGGACCTCGGTTTAACGTCTCATCTTAAGGATGGCACACCCCAGCACCCCCTAATACTGCACTTAGATGCCAGCGATTTTAGGTGCAAGTCCAATCCCGGTGTGGGACGAGAACCCACAACCTTCTGGTCCAGAGGCGGATGTGCTACCAACTGAGCCACGCTGACACCCTGTACATGTTCATGTTCGGTGCCCTCAACCTCTCCTCGTATGTCTTTCCCTGCTGACCAGCTATCATTTTTGTAGCCCTCTTCTGAACATTCTTCAGTAGGTTAATGTCCTTTTTGAGGTGTGAGCGCCAGTACTGAACTCCATACTCCAGATGCAGCCTTACCAGTGACCTGTACAAGAGCAGTATAACCTCCTCTCTCCTACTAATGATCCCCCCAGATATGCATCCCAGCAGCTTGTTTGCCTTTGCTGCTGCTTTCTTGCATTGCATGGAATGCTTCAATTATATTTTAATAATTTTAATACTTGAATTATTTTGATAAATGTGTATATACAATACTTCACTGAACTAGTAACATCTACACTTCAACTTTATGGCAACAATTAGTAGAATTATTGGAAGAATTAATGACCAAGAATGATCGTTATTCTTTCATAACTATTGGAGTTTTATAATTATTGGCAATTTCAGTACTATGGTTCCAAGGTCAAACTGTTCTGGAGAACTTCAAGGTGAGTGTGATTTAAGACTTAACCTGAGAATAAATGTAGGAAAGAATTTCAAAGGCACTACATTTAATCAGCAAGGTTAGTTACTAGATCAATCCTACCTGTTCCAGCTTGTTTTTATCTATGTCTTAAGTTACAGTTATACTGTGTTATACTGTTATACTGTGTATTTTCGTTTGTCTTACTGTGACAAGGTACCTTTGTAAATGAGCCTATGGCTCAAAGGTTTTCCAAACTGCTGTCTAAATAAATAAATAGATAGAATGATGACCACTTTTGACTTTTTTTTTGGTGATTGGTTGGACTTCAGGAGACTCGGAGTGTGCGTTCACTTATATGGGTGCCATCAGATCATCATATAAACATAGAGACATATAAACATAGCATTTGACAGCAGATAAGGACTGCTTGGCCCATCTAGTCTGCCCATTTCCCTACCTAATGGATAAGCTGCATGTCTTAGTTAACTAACAACCTCTTTCTTCCTACCCCACCACTAGAATTGTCTTATGTCTGTCCCATGCATTCTTGAATTCCCCCACTATTCTTGACTCCACAGCCTCCACAAGGAAGGTTGTTCCATGAATCCACAACCCTCTCCATGAAAAAATACTTCCTCATATTACCTCTGAGTCATTCCACCTGTATCTTCAAATTGTGTCCACTTGTTCTTGCACATCTCTTTTTCTGAAAGATGCTACCCTCTTGGACTTTGTTGATTCCCTTGAGGTACTTGAAAGTTTCTATCATGTCCAGCCTCTCCATCCTCTCCTCGAGGGTATGCATATTAAGCTCCTTTAATCTCTCTTCATATGTCTTCTGGTGTAGACATTGCACCATTTTAGTTGCTCTCTCCGGGACAGCCTCCATCCTGTCTATGTCCTTGCAGAGATGGGGTCTCCAGAACTGCATATAGTACTCCAGATGGGGTCTCACCTACTGTCTGCACAGAGAGATATCAATTTCCTGTTTTCTACTGTGATACCTCTCCCTATGCAGCCCAGTATCTCACCAGACCTCCTTACTGCCTTTTCACATTGCTTGTCCACCTTAAGATCATCTGCTATGACTACCCCCAGGTCCCTTTCCATTTTTGTTGTTGTTACTATCTCACCTTCCCCTCCCCTCCCCATTGTGTACTGTTCACCTGTGTTTTTATTTCCCAGGTGCATTACTTTGCACTAAATCTAAGCTGCCATACATTTGACAGTTCCTCCAACCTTGCTAAGTCCCTTCGCACCCTTTCCACCCAGACTTCTTTATCGACCCTGTTGCACTTCTTTGTGGCATCTGCAAAGAGACATGCTTTTCCTTCCAGTCCGTCTGCAATGTCACTTATAAAGACATTAAAGAGGACCGGTCCCAGAACCGAACCCTGCGAAGGCCCACTAGTAACCCTCTTTCTTCAGAGTGGGCTCCATTTACTTTTACCCTCTGTATCCAGATTTCCATCAATTTTTTTTTTACCCAGGCTGCCACCTTGGGGCCCACTCCAAGGCTGCCTAACTTTTATATTACTCTTTTGAGTGGGACTATGTCAAATGTCTTGATAAAGTGTAGTTAGGCCATGTCCACAGACACTCCCTGGTTTACTACTGTTGTCAACCAGTCAAAAAATCTATTAGATTTGTCTGACACAACCTTCCTGCTTTGAATCCATGCTGCCTTGAGTCCTGCGCCACATTGGCCTCTAGGAACTCAACAATTCTTTCCTTCAGAAGTGATTCAATCATTTTCCCTACCACTGAGGTCTAACTAACAGGTCTGTAGTTTCCTGCCTCTCTCTTGCTCCCACTTTTGTGAAGGAGAATCACAACTGCCCTCCTCCAGTCCTCAGGTACCACACCATCCTCCCATGATTTGTTAAAAAGGGTAGTCAGTAGTGTTATGAGCTCTACCCTTAGTTCTTTTAGAATTCTTGGGTGAATCCCATCTGGCCCCATTGCTTTGTCCACCTTCAGTTTTAAGAGTTCTTTCTGAACCATTTCTTCTGTGAATGGACTGGTATCGACCACCCTATTCAGGATGCTTCTAGTCTTTGATTTAGGCACCTCCCCCTTCTTTCTTTTGTGAATACTGATCAGAAGTATTCCTTCACTATCCCTTCTTTTTCAATGTTGCCCTCAGCCTACCCTCCCTTCCCTTTATTAAGCCTCACTTTCCCTCCCTTAGTCTTTCTTTGCTCCCTAATATACCTATACAAGGTTTTATCCCCTTCTTAACTGAGCTGTCTATCTTTTCCTCAGTTTGCGCCTTTGCTATTCTGACTGCCTTCACTACTTCCTTCTGCTTTAACTGGTACAGTTCTCTGTCCTCCTCCTTCTGTGTTTCCTTATACTTCCTGAATGCTACCTTTTCTTCTTAACCTTCCCCATCACTTCTTTTGTGAACCATAGTATTTTTTTCCTTCCTTTTGTTTTGTTGATTTGCTTCACACAATGGCTTGTTGCTTCCATGATGGCTGTTTTGATTTTCCCCATTGTTCCTCCACCCCTCCTTCTTGCCCATTTGCTAGTGCTTTTCTAAGGCACTCTCCCATTTTCCCAAAGTCAGCCCTTCTAAAGTCCAATACTCTTACTTTTGTATGGTTTGACTCTGTGGCTGTGTTTATTGTGAACCACACTGTTTGGTGGTCGCTGGTTCTGAGATCGCTACCCACTTCTAAATCTGAGATCCTTTCTCCATCCCCGTTTGACAGTACCAGGTCTAAGATTTCTCCCTCCCGAGTGGGTTCCAACACTAGCCGAATAATGCATGCCCCCGTAGGGCATCAGGAATAACCCTGCTCTTGGATGTGGCTGTAGCAAAAGTGCTCCAGTTAACATTAACAATATCTCCTCTTTTTCTGCCATTCTAAGGATACCTTCTATTGCTTCCTTGTCCATTGACTCTCCCTGAGATGGGGGGTCTATACAACTGCCATGTAGACTGTGGTGCCAGTTCCTGACTCCAGGGTGACCCACAGTGCCTCCTTTACTCCTAGTTTATACTTTAGTTCCATTGCTTTGATCCCTTCCCTTACATAGAGAGCTATTCCTTGTCTTTTGCCTTCCCTGTCCCATCTGTAGCTTATGTACCCTGGTATGCTGACATCCCAGTCATGGTTCTCTGTGTACCATGTTTCTGTGACTGACACAATATTCAGGTGCCCCTCTTCCATCAACACCACTAGTTCAGGGACCTTGTTACACAGACTATGGGCATTGGTACTTGTCACCCTCCATTTTTTGATGGCCTTATCCCTTTTAGTTCCACCCCTGTCCTGTCCTGTTCCCTATTGACTTCTCTACCTTGGTGTTTACCTAACTACTGTGTTTTGTGGGGGAATGATGGGTTTTCCCTCCTCCTTTTCAGTGCCTGCCCCCTTGGCTAGTTTAAATGCTTGCCCATGAAGCATTTAAGCCTATGACCTAGGATTCTGGTTCCCCTCCCAGACATATTCAGACCATCATGCCAGTACAGGCCTGCATCCTTCCAGGTGGACCCCAGTCCCCTATGAAGCCAAAACCCTGAGCTCCACACCAGTTTTTCAACCATTCATTGAATCCCATGGTGTGGAGTGCTCTAGCATCACCCTTGCCATAGAAAGGTAGCACCTCCAAGAACTTTACATGCTACTTGTCTAAGGTCCCTCCCCAACTCTTCAAACTATTCTTGCACTGCTCTGATCCCATTCCCAGCCAGTTAATTTGTGCCTAGGTGGACAATGACATCCAGCTCCCTCCCTCATGCAGCTACTCCTGTGATTCTGAGGATTTGCTTCCTGTCTCTCCAAGCCATGTCACCAAGTAGGCACCTTACCTCCCTCTCCGCTTACTCCCCCACTTCTAACCCCCCTAACAAATGAGTCCCCAACCAGAAGTTGTTTTCTTCCCCTGTGGGGTCTCATGCCACCCTCCTGTGGGTCTCTTTTGTCTAGGTTCCCAGCATCCTCCTTGGTCTCCACTACAGGTGCTTCCATAGAGGAATCACTCTCCACCAGAAAAGTGTATGAATTTTGGAGAAGTACAACTGGAGAAATGCACCTCTGTTCCACTGCCCTCTCCCTCCCTGAGCCCACCTTGGTCCAACCACTCCTCTTTCTTGACAACCTCTAAGGTAGAGGTAGTGTCTCAGTTGGTCCCTCAGTGGCAGAGGAGGTCCCCCAAATCCTGGCCAACTCATCTTGCAGATGAGCAACCTCCTTCTTCAGCCCAGAGAGCTGCCTGCAGATGGGACAACACAGCATCCTCCAGAACATCTCCCAGAAGACTGCTGCTCCACAGCCACTGCACTGCACCCCTCCCATCATATCTTATTTGTGGCACCCTTAACTCTGTACTTACTCCTTTCGTCTCTCTATTTATTTTGTTTTTGTTCAAATTTTTATATAAATGTTTTTTTCTCCCTACTTTCCAACTGCTTGTGTTCCTATAAAGCTCCTAATCTTCCTGTTCTGTGGCAGGAAGTTCCTATTTTCCTCAGTAGCCTCCTTCTTACTTGCCTAGAGTCAGACCTCCAGCGGATGGGGGTGGGGGTGGAGAGTGACTCTTTTCCACTTAGGATGGTGAGTCTTTTTGTGCCTGTGAAATCACTCCCTTCCTGCGCCCAAACAGGAAGTTCTTGTAGTCATCAAATCATGTGCCTATTAAAGTAGAACTAGCTGTGGGTGACAGAGAGGGCTATATAGCCCCAGTAGAATAGTATAGTTCTCACAGCACCTCCTCCCTCTTGCTGTTCACTGCCAGAAGCTATCGAGGGCAGTTTTTAATTCCAAAACACCTGGCTTCCTTCTGCTTAAGCCGCTCCCCCAAATTTGCAGTTTCCTTCTTCACTGGCTAACTGCACAGAAAACAGTTCACTTCTCCCAATTCAGTCAAACACACTAACTCCTTTTTTTTTGTTGTTTTTACCCTAAACTGAAGGTCTCAATAGTAGAGTTCTAGTTCTTTAGCCCTGTAAAGTAGTATTGTTCTCACAGTACCTCCCCCCTCTTGCTGTTCTCTGCCAGAAGCAATCTACGGCAGTTTTAAATTCAAAACACCCGTCTTCTGTCTGCTTAAGCCTCTCCCCCTAATTTACAGTCTCCTTCTTCACTGGCTAAATGCTAACTGTACAGATAACAATTCACTTCACCCAACCCAGACAAACCCACTAACTCCTTTTTATGTTTGCTTGCGCAAGAAACACTACGGGACAGCTTAGGAAAGAAGCAGGGTTTTGGAGGTGTGGCACTGTGGTGGCCAGTGCCCGCACTGCATTTAGAGGCTTGGCCCATTTTCCCCAATGTGGTGGCACACTGCTGCTGACATTAGTTCAGCCAGTGTGCCACCAACTTCAAATGATTTTGCTGCTGCAATGAGATAGTGACCTGTCATTGCAGGGTATGCCTTGCCTTGTGTAACATACCAATTAACATGGTGGGTGGCTGTCACCCGTCCACCTCAGAGTCCCCGTGAAAGCCAAGGGTGGTGCCCAATCACTCTGTCAGCATTACATGCCCCCTCCCAAGTTCATTTGCCAATGGGGTAGCCCAATCCCCATTGGCATAATGTGCCTCCCTTGTGTTCTGTGCTGAGGGGGTGCCCAATCCCCCTTAGCTGATGTGCTCCCCTTCCCCCAGAAAACTGTATGGCCAATGGGGCTGTCCATTGCCCACCAGCTCCAGTCCTCCCCCCCACACAAACACCCAGATGGTACGCTGGGAGCCCACCCCAGCATGCCAAAAGCATCCTATGGTCTTTTTTATTTTTAATCCTGTAAAAAAAGAAAATGGTCCCCCTCCGCAACCCATACCTGCACCCTGTCATAGACCCTATCAGCAGGTCAGCCCTCTACTCCCAAAGTGCCAACCTCCAAGCGCAGTCTTGTGAACAGAAAACAGAAACAGGGTAACCATCCTGTCTGTTTTTGTAAGTTTGAATCAACCTTTGGTCTCAAGTCTTGGAGGAATTCAAACTGTGAACCTCTTGTTAGCATACCCAATGCACAGGTTCAGATATTTCTGTCTTTGCAGGGCCAGATATCTTTGCCTACAGGCATCTAACCAGGTGTACAGAAATGAACCCTTAAAAACTGTAATAAAAGACCTCAGATTAAAATGCTTACCTTTTTCCAGTTTGGTATCACCATTCAAGCTTATGTACAGTGTCTGCTTTAAACATATATACTCCACTTGTAAAAGGAAAGAAATCAAAGACAGACCAAGTAGGCTCTAAAAATAGAGTTTTACTAAAGTAGATAAAAAATATGTAAAACATAAAATACAGAACCACATATCACAAGAACATACAAATCTTTAAAAAAACACTTAGATTTGGTCTCTCTCTCTGCCTGTATACTTGCTTAAAGTGCTCAAAGATGTTTCTTTGTCAGAGTATAGATAAAAGACTCTGAAGGAAAACAGAATTCTGTTCAAAAGCTGGCTTTGCCCACCTCTTTGCATGAGGTCACTTTGCTCCTCCTTGTCAGGATATAAAAAATGTTTTATATATATATATATATATATATATATATATATATATATATATATATCATCTCTCTCTCTCTCTATATATATATATATATATATATATATATATGAAACAGGATATCCTAATAAGGCATTAAGATTTTGTGACCCTAAGCATAACTCAATTTCTCATATAACCCTTTGATGTAGAGGGTCATAATATCCTTCCAGACCTCAAAGAAACATTTGTGATTCTGCACCCATGTGTAATAGCTTGGGTTTCCCTCCAAACATCATAAAAAGGATATTTCAATTCCTGGCAGCTGTCCAGCTATAATTAAGCTAGATCAACAGGATATCCCTGATCTAGGTATTTTCTAGCCTGTCATTATCTCATGGCCTTTCAGGTAACATCTTGTTTTTAAAACCTGTGTGTGTATGTCATCTCACATGCTGTTTCAGCATTTCTCATGAGAGACCGTCCCTAGCACATTTTTATATTACAAAAAATGATACAGTGATCAGAACCAGCTATCCAAGTGTCACAATTATTCCCCATCTAGACTGAATTTGGGGGCTCTATCCCCTGCATGGGATGAGCTTCCCAAATCAGTTCACTCTTCATAGACCCTAGACAGCCCATCTGAATTTTGATTTTTGGCTACAGCCCTATGTAATATTACCATATCATACCCTTACAAAGCAGGACTCCATCTTTGCAATCTACCATTATTCTTTCCCATCTTAGTCAGCCAAACCAGGGGGTTGTGGTCAGTCTGCACCACAAAATGCTGCCCATATAAATATGGCTCCAACTTCTTTAGGACCCACACTATGGCAAGACATTGTTTCTCCACAGTAGAGTGTGCTTGCTCCCTGGGAAGTAACTTCTTACTTAGGTACACTACTGGGTGATCTGTCCCTTGGCTGGATGTCCGACTCAGTCTTGCCCCGACACCCACATCTGCGGCATCAGTCTGATCTATAAAGAGTTTTCTATAGTCAGGAATTGTCAAAACAGGAGCACTGCACAGTGCCTCCTTCAGTCTGGTAAAAGCTGTCTCACAGGCTGGGCCCCAGGTAATTTTCTTTGACATTTTTTTCTTCATCAGATTAGATGGGGGTGCAGCCAGGGCACTGTAATTGGGTACAAATTTTCTATAGTACCCTGCTGTCCCAAGAAAACTCCTGACCTGCTTCTGCATTTCTGGTCTGGGCTATGCCTGGATTACCTCTATTTTTACTTAGTTAGGACAGAGCTGTCCCCTGCCTTCCACATGCCTGAGGTATGCCACCTCTCCCATGGCCACCTGGCACTTCTCAGCTTTGACAGTGAGCCTGGCCTTCTGTATCCTGCCCAGCACTTTCCTAAGTTGGGAAAGGTGTTCCTCCCAGCTGGCACTAAAGATGGCAATGTCTTCCAGATATGCCACGGCGTACTCCTCAGCAACATTTAACACCTGGTTCACCAACCTTCAGAAAGTGGATAGGGTGTTCTTCAATCTGAAAGATATTACTTTAAACTGAAATTAGCCTATCGGAATGATGAAGGCCAACCTCTCCCTAGCTCTGTCTGTCAACTCTACCTATCAATACCCCTTTGTCAGGTCACCAGTCGTAAGGTAGGTCTCCCCTCCCAACTTGTCCAGGAGTTCACCCGTCCGGGGCATCGGGTGGGCATCTGACTTTGTGACTGCATTCAGTCCATGATAGTCCACACAGAAACTAGTTGAGCCATCTGGCTTGGGCACAAGAACTACGGGTGAGTCCCAGGAGCTGTTGGATCTCTGGATTACCCCTAAATCCAGCATCTCCTCCATTTCCCTCCTAATGTCCTTTTTGACAGTCTCTAACACCCGATATGCTGTCTGCTGTATGAGCGTCTGTGTACCAGTCTTCACATCATGCATCGCTAAGGGGGAAAGTCCAGGCTTGGCGCAAAACAGTGGGGCAAAGTCTGCTAAAACCTCCCTCACTTTCTGGATCAGGTCCAGGGCCAGCTGGGGAGACAATTTTGCTGCCTCCACAGAAAACTCCCACTTACTTTCCTCCAGCAAGTCCAGAAGGGAGTCGCCTTCATCCGTCCACTCCCCAGGGCTACATACTGCAAACAGCACATCAGCGGTATTAGCATATGACTTCATCATGTTGATATGGTACATCCTTTCTGTCTGTCTTCTGTTAGGTAATGCCACAATGTAGTTCATGTCATTTACATTCCTAACCACTTTGTATGGTCCTGCCCACTCAGCCTGCAGCTTGTCTTTCCGGACCGGAATAAGGACCATGACTTCCTGACTCACCATGTACAATCGAGCTGTGGCTCTGCAGTCATACCACACTTTTTGTTTTTGTTGGGCATCTGCTAGGTTGCTCTAGGCTGTCCCCATAAGCTCCTTCAGCCTCTCCCTAAACCTAAGGATGTACTCCACAATGGGAGTTCCCTGGGTGGTGTGCTTGCATTGCCAGTCCTCCCGGATCAAGTCTAGGGACCCACATGCTCAGCATCCATGTAAGATTTCGAAGGGAGAAAATCCTGTTGACTCTTGGGGCACCTCCCTGTATACAAACAACATGTGGGGAAGGTATTTCTCTCTGTCCCTCCCATGCTGTTCAGCAAATGCCTGGAGCATTGACTTTAGGGTACCATTGAATCTTTCTGCAAGCCCATTGGCTTATGGATGATAGGGTGTTGTGCATCTCTGCACCACCCCACACTTCTCCCATGAACATTTCATCAGGTCTGACATGAAGGAACCCCCTTGATTGGTGATAACCTCCTGCAGAAACCCAACACAGGAGAAAATCCCAAGTAAGGCATTTGCCACTTTCTCCGTCCTCAGTGATGATAGGGTGACTGCCTCTGGGTACCTGGTGGCATAATCCACCACAGTCAGGATGAATCTCTTCCCTGAGGAGCTGGGGGTATTTAAAGGCCCCACAATATCCATTCCCACCCTCTGGAATGGCTCATCCATTATGGGCAATGGAATCAGGGTGCCTTGGGTTTTCTTGCCTGCCTTCTCTATTTATTGGCACTGGTGACAAGACCTGCAATTCACCTTCTCCTGTTACTTGAAGTTAGGCCAGTAGAAATTCTGAGCCAACTGCTGCATCATGTGTGCAATTCCCAGATGACCAGACAAGGGACTGTCCTTTGCAAAGTTGAGCAACTGCTTATGATACCCCTGGGGAATGACAAGCTGCCTGCCTAGTATCCCTCCTTCTGTCTGCACATCCTGACTGTACATAAGCCCATTTTCCCAATAAACATTATGTCTGCCATTACCTCTCTGCATTCTGTCTGAGTCTGCCCAAGCCCTCAGCTTCTCTTAACTAGGGTCACTCCTTTGAGCAGCTGCAAAGTCTCACACATTCCCAAGGCATGGGACAGGTCCCCTTCAGTCGCTAAACTAGGGTCCCTAGCACTAGTATCAGGGCACTCAGTATCACTGTCAATCCCAACCTTCTGACAATGGGTCACCCCTCCCTCTTCAGAGTAACCTTCTGTAGCTGTGTGGTTACCTGGTACTAGAGAATTTCTACCCCCTGTTCATTAGTCTCCCCATATGGAGACAAAGGCTGGGGAACCAGCCTCTCAGAGGTTTCCACAATGGTTTCTCTGGGGTTCAGGGAACTACAATTTTCCCTTGCCACTTGGCTACGAGTAGCTGCACATACCATTCCCTGTTTTAGATTGTTACCCAGGCTAGCATCCATTGCTAATGTTTTGGCTACAGCCACCTGTTGCACAGTCCCCCCCCTGTTTTATCCCAATCCAGGAGAACACTGGCCAGTGACAATGTTTTCTCTTCACCAGTGAACCCTTGTACAGTGACGTATTTATTGGGTATAAGCTGACCATGCTGTACCAGATCCCTTTTCACCAATGTCAGGAATGCCCCCTGTGTACCTTAACCCCTGCGTCTGTACACCATGTACCATAACTGGGTGCATGTGTTCCCTCACATTCACTGGCATGCTTCCAGGGCCACACAAACAACCCACTTCTTTTCTAGCACCCAGTTGTGTATTATTGCTTTCCTTTTTGAGACACTGTCTGGCAATATGCCCAATTTCTTTACTCAACCAACATTCATTTCTTCTCTCAGAGAAATCTTTTCTCTGAAACCTGGGGCTAACTGGTTTCAGTGAAGGCAGTGAGGGTTTTAGCTGCCCTGAAGGGGCACTTTTCCCTTTCTGCACTGCCATGCCCACCCTATTCACTCTCAGATCAGGTCTGCTCTTGGCATAGCAGTCTGAGAATTCAGCAGCCTCTTGCACGGTGTGGGGATCTCAGTCCTCTAGCCAGGTTTTTAGCTCTGCTGGGCAAGCCCAATAAAACTGCTCTAACAAAACCACATTTTCAATTTCATTAGCAGAGTTTGCCTCATATCTTTCCCACCAACATCTGAAAAACTGATGTTGTTTCATGGCTAGCTCCTTGTAGCTCATGTCGGGGCTTGTCCTGAGCTTACAGAATTTAGCTCTGTATGATTCAGCAGTTAATTCAAATTTCTTTAGCAGTGCAGCTTTAAGTTTGCTGTGATCATCACTGTCCTCATTGTCCATTTGACCCAATGCATCCTGAGTTTTCCCAGTAAGTAGGGATAGCTGGAAGCTCCAGGACTTTCTAGGAATTTTAGCCTGAATACAAACTTTTTCAAAAGAATTTAAAAAGGCATCCATATCCTCCCCCTCTTTAAACTCAGCTAGTAATTTGGAATTCAATTTGTAACCCAGTCCTGTAGTCCCAGTTAAATCCAAGCCACTTACCTGCCCTGGTGTCGCTGATTGGATTCATAGCTTCTTCAGTTTATGTTGCCTCTGGCACTCCTCTCTTGTCTCCTCTGCATCTCGCTGGTGCTCACACTCCTTATGGTCTGACTTCCACTATTCCCACTCTTCCTCTCATCTCTCTTGTTCTCTCTTCTGCTGGAACTCCAGCTCCATCCTGTGCAACTCAATTTGCAGCCTGAGTACTTCTGGATCCAGGATACTGGTAACCTTCCCCTGCTGCTGTGACCCTTCACTGACAGTGGCCATGTTGGTTCCTCATTGGATCTGAACACTGCACTGGTTGCTAGCCTGCCACACTCGATGTTTGGTCCTTTTCAGTTACAGTCTGTGACTCGCTGCTCTGGGTATCTGCTACCATCAGGGCATCTATGAGGGGTCTGCTTGCTGGCTTTCACCTCAAATGGGATGCCTCTGTCCCTGCACAACTGCCTTAAGTAGTCTACAGTGTGCCTGCTATAGTTGGAAGCCATCTTCTTCCCTAACTATGGCTACTTTGACTTGCATTTTAGAAAAAAAAATAAAATGGGTAGGAACATGACTGAACGCCAAGTGACATAGTTCTGTTTCTTTTTTTAAATTACTGCCTTTTTCTTTCTTTGCAAGTGAACTGACAGTCTCAAGCTGACACACTGAACAATAAGCTTGTGATACCAAAATTATCTCACCCCTGCCAACCAGTCTGTCACACACCCACTCAGCAGGTCAGCCCTCTACTCCCAAAGTGCCAACCCCCCGAGCACAGTCTTGTGAACAGGAAACAGAAACAGGGTAACCCTCCTGTCTGTTTTTGTGAGTTTGAATCAACTTTTGGTCTCAAGTCTTGGAGGGATTCAAACTGTGAACCTCTTGTTAGCATACCCAATGCACAGGCTCAAATATTTCTGTCTTTGGGGGGGCAGATATCTTTGTCTATGGGCACCTAACCAGGTGTACAGAAATGAACCCTTAAAAACTGTAATAAAAGACCTCAGATTAAAATGCTTACCTTTTCCTAGTTTGGCATCGCCATTCAAGCTTATGTACAGTGTCTGCTTTAACCATATATACTCCACTTGTAAAAGAAAAGAAATCAAAGACAGACCAAGTAGGATCTAAAAATAGAGTTTTACTAAAATAGATAAAAAATATGTGAAACATAAACTATAGAACCATATATCACAAGAACATACATATCATTTAAAAGAACAAGGTTTTAACAGTGCAACTCCAACTACAGTGCTTAGATTTGGTCACTCTCTACCTGTATACTTGCTTAAAGTGCTCAAAGATGTTTTTTCTCAGAGTGTAGATAAAGGACTCTGAAAGAAAACAGAATTCTGCTTAAAAGCTGACTTTGCCCACCTCTTTGCATGAGGTCACTTTGCTCCTCCTTGTCAGGATATAAAAAAAAATATATATATATATATGAAGCAGGATGTCCTAATAAGACATTATGATTCTGTGATCTCAGCATAACTCAGTGTCTCATATAACCCTTTGATGTAGAGGGTCTTACTGTCCTTCACAGACATCAAAGAAATATTTATGACTTCGCACCCGTGTGTAATAACTTGGGTTTCCCTCCAAATGTCTTAAAAAGGATATTTCCTTTCCTGCCTGCCTGCCAGCTATAATTAAGCTAGATCAACAGGATATCCCAGATCTAGGTATCTTCTGGCCTGTCATTATCTCATAGCCTTTCATGTAACATCTTGTATCTAAATCCCGAGTGTGTGTCATCTCAAATGATGTTTCAGCATTTCTCATGAGAGACGGTCCCTAGCACTTTTTTATATTACAGAAAATGATACAGTGATCAGAACCAGCTGTCCAAGTGTCACACACCCCACCTCCCCACACCCCCCTCACCCCCACTCACCCCTTACTTACCTCTGGAGCCCAGCACAATGATCTTTGGTGGACCAGGAACACGTCTACACTCTTCAAAGCCAACCGTGAATGGAAGAAATGCCGGTAAGCTGTATGATGGCAAAAATTAGTTTTTTCAACTTTTGTGAATATCTCAGCCATTGTTTTGACTTTTTGCACCAAAGTTTCAACATGGTTTTCTTGGGACCCCTCCCCATGAATTCAGTCACTGTCATTGGATTATTCAGTCCCGGAAGGTGATTTTGCGGTTACCGTGTGGAATTACCTTTTGGGACTGATTAACAAAGTGACAGTGTCACTGTTCATGAGGCGGGCTCTCAAAAAGCCTATGTTGCAAATTTGATGAAACAATTCCCAAAAATGACTGCGTTATGACTGTGCGTTGCACAATTTCTACACATGCTTGTAACATTGCAAATTTGTATTATTTTCACTCCAGATTTTCAACATTGGCATTTGTCCACATCTCCTTATGAAAAGTACAGCTGTCATTTTTCACATCCTGGCCAAAATGTGTTTTCCCACTTCCAGCGCAGAATAGCACAGTCACTGTACGAAAACAGTGTTCAGGCAGATTAAGAAAATCACAGTGACACTGTTCATGAGTAGAGGCTCTAAAATGCCTAAGTTGAAAATTTAGTGATAAAAGTCCGTAAAATGACTGTGTTACCAGCATACGTTGCAGTGTTTCCACACACCCTCATAATTTCATGCATTTTTAATATTTTCACTCTAGATTTTCAGCATTGCCATTTTTTCACACCTCCTTATGAACAATACAGCTGATATCCAGCCCAAAATATGTGTTTACACAACCGGTGCACAATAGTGTGGTCACTGTGGGAAATCAATGTTTGGGACAGATTAAGAAAATCATAGTGACAGTGTTCATGAGCAGAGGTCACAAAATGCCTGTGTTGAAAATCTGGTGAACTAATTCCACTAAATGACTGTGTTACATGCATGCGTTGGGCAGTTTCCATGTACACGCAGAAGTTCAAGCAGTTTTAATATTTTCACTACAGATTTTTAACTTTGCCGTCTCTTCACACCGCCTTAAGAATGGTACAGCTGTCATTCTTCACATCCTGCCCAATCTGTGTTTTTGCACATCTGGCACAGAATGGCACAGTCGCTGTGGGAACTCAACATTCGAGAGACAGTAACAAAATCACAGTACCACTGTTTATGAGAAGAGGTCAAAAATACTTTCATGAAGTGGCAGTCACAAAAAGATGATCCTGAAAATCTGTAGTGCAAATACCAACAAACATCTGGGGGTTTAGGGTTTCTAACCGTAACGTCCCACTCTGTACAGACTGACATGCATCAGGTGTGTGCCTTTGGATCACTGGCTGTAATGTTCATGTCATTGCACCCTCACCCTGAAGTCAGTGACACGCAACGAGGTGTGCCTTGGACTCTTCAGCCCCACACTTCACCCCATTCTCCTATGCTGCACCCATTTCAGCATATGTCCTTATGAAATGGGGTGACTATGAAACCAAACACTCCAAGGCACACCTCAATACTTGCCGGTGTCTACAAGATAATGTGACATGAAATGCCATGAGCATTATGGACAATGACCCAGAGGCACATCCCAATGCCTGTCCATCTCTGCAGGGTGGAGATGGGGTTGGAGTGAGTTTAATACTTCACTGCCACTCATATTCTGCATCTTTCTAACTCCTGTATGCCCAATGCTAATATCAGCAAACAAACATTCAGCATTGACAAATGCTTTGTTTTGTTTTTACTCTAAATTAAAGGCCCCAGTAGTAGAGCTCTAATTCTTTAGCCCCAGTAGAGTAGTATAGTTCTCACAGCACCTCTTCCCTCTTTTTAAATATACTAACATACTAAAATGCCAGCAGAATAGGCCTAATGGTCTTTCGTGTCTGCTCGTTTGGTCAGCCCCCACCCTGGGTGCTGCCCTTGCTGTCCCCCTCGCCTTCTCTGGCTTCTCCCTTCCCAGTTCCGGATAGTCTTGCTGCATTGGATTTTGCTTCCTGAACCCTTCCCCTGTACCTGTCCCACCCCCTCTTGAACCCCTCCACTGTCTCTGCCTCCACCAGCCCCCTAGGTAGTGCATTCCATGGCTCTACCACCCTCTCAGTGAAGTAGCACCTCCTCCTTTCTCCCCTGAATCTTCCCCCCTCCAGCTTCCACCCATGCCCTCTAGTGGCCCCTTCCTCCTTCCTTCGAAGCACCCTCACTGTTCCTCCCCTATTTACCCTCTTCATGTACCTGAAGACCTCTATCATGTCCCCCCGGTCCCTTCTCTCTTCCAAAGTGTACATATTTAGCTCTTCGAGCCTCTCCTCATAGGTCCTGTCCCCCAAGCCCCACATCATTTTGGTTGCCCTCCTCTGGACCCTCTCCAGGAGGTTAATGTCCCTCTTTAAGTGTGGCCTCCAAAACTGCATGCAGTACTCAAGGTGCGGCCTCACCAAGCAGTTATACAGAGGGAGTATCACTTCCCTCCTTCTGGAGGTGATCCCCCTAGCGATGCATCCCAGCATCCTGTTGGCCTTGGCTGCTGCCCTCTACAAGTCTCAGGTTGTTCCTCTTGACATCCACCACCACCCCAGGTCCCTCTCAGCCATTGAGACTTGTAGTATTCCCCACCCCCAGGGTGTACACTTAGCCTGGGTTTCTGGCCCCAATGGTATAGGTTAATCAGCATGCCATTGAAAATTGTTGAATCTCAAAGTTTTGGATTGCTCAGAGACAGCCCACTCACTGATTCTTATTTCCTTCAGTTTTTTAAGACAAAATAGGGAAATAGATCTGGTTTCTTCTGCTGAGAACAAATCTGAGGTAATAAACACTAAAGAATAAGATGGTAAAATGATGTAATGGAACTGTTTTCCATTATACTTAATTTTGTACCAGTACCTACTTTAAGAACTGAAATAATCACAATTATAGACATAGGTAATGTAGCTGTAATGGATTTCTAGTTTGAAATTAATACATTTCTTAAACCATTGTTTAGAATAATTAAAAGAAACATATCAAACAAACCTTGTTTAATGGTAAGTGTAGGGCTGCAAAACTAGAAATAAATAGTTTGGTGTGCTATACTAAAAAACAAAAGGTAAGAGAAAATCTTATGACTTAAAAAAAGAGGAGGAACGATTTAAAAAATCTTTGAAAAAGAGAAGTTTTGAACCAACATGTGGAGCAAATTTAAAAAATGCAGTTTTGGAACAAGGTACCAAAACATTCTAGATGCTGGTAAACCTGGGCTACAGTCAATAATATTCCACAAGAATTGCAAGGCTTATATTATGCTCCAATCTGGAGAGCCTCATTTTTAAGGGTCTATATTTCTTTTCAACAGAAGAGCAAAGGTTTACAATCCTTGATGAGTTGAATGCCTTTTTTTATATTCTGCTATTTTGGCCCCTACCCCTAACGCTGAATTATCTGCCCTGGTCACGGCATCTCTGATGCTTCCACTTCCTTCTAAGCCCTTTCATGCTCCCCTGGTTACCTCTGGTTTACCCCCAGGGAGCGGGGTCATGGCTCCGTAGGGGAGATCGGTACTGCAATACCAGTATCAATTAGGGAGAGCATAGGCCAGGATGCTAATTGAAGCCCAGAGACAGGACTTCATGTAGGGGTAGGTTTGAGGATTTTATCCCTTTAAGCTGGGGCAGAGATGTGAAATGACACCAGCATCTGTCCCACCCCAGAGTTTCTCAACCTTGCGTAGGTCTTAGGGCTGCAACCCAGCCTCCACCAGGTGTCGCTCCTGTGCAGAGCACACTACCCCTTCCCCCTTGAGAAGGAGAGCGGTCCAAGGACACTCAGTCCTTCTCCCCCTGGCCAGCCCTTTGATGACCCGGATCCATTCCATAACCCTGGTCACTGGCGTCACAAGCGGAAATCCGACTGCTGCACCAGCGGGCCAGCTAGAATGCCTTCTTATGATTGTACCTATCTCCTAGGCCAGTCAGTATGGGCAACAAGGCCTCAGGACCCAATCACATTTTAAGCAGACTGGTGGGTCCCTTTTTATGTTAACATATTTATTAGGTTTATTCAAGGTGAAGATTTGCCTGATGGCTTAGCTGGAAGGGCAGTATTTTATATCCTATTGATAAAAAGGGTCAAGTGACGGATCCTAGCATTTACAGGCCTGTTTATCTTCTAGATGTATCAAAATATTTTTTGTCAATTATTTTACAAAAACTAAAGGACTGGATTCAGGAAAACCATCTAATGGATGTCACAGAGCGACTTTTGACTTAACCCAGTCTACTATACAACATTGCTACAGTACATGTTATCTCAGTGCATTCATAAATGTAAAAAAGCTAAGCTATGTGGCTACTTTATAGATCTTAAAGAAGCCTTCTATGGTAGTAGCCATAAACTGTTATAGCAGAGGTGGTTGGTATTGGGTGTAGACTCATTTTTGTTGGATGTTCTGTTTAGATTACATCAAAATATCTGTATGCAGGTGCAATATAATCAAATCAGTTATTTAAACTCTATAATTCAAACACATCTGGGAGTAGGGATGTGCAAAAAAAAAAAACTTCTGCCTGAGGAATTTTGGCAAAAGTGCAAATTTTGCTTCTGCAAAAGTTCGGAAATCAATTCCGGAACGTTCATGGAAATTCTGCCTTAAAACTGCAGAAAAAATATAAAAAACTGCAGGTTAATTTATTAAACTGCGGGAAAAAAAATTGCAGAAAGGATCACTGCCAGGGGTTATTGCTGAGACTTTTTTAACTGAAGTTTAATTCATTAATCCACCCTCCACTGATCAGGGGTCCCAGTAAATACCTTCAGTCCCTTCCTTGGACCCTCATGGTTTCTAGTAGCTCTCCCACCCTCCTATCATGGCCTCTGAAACATTTTATTTCTCTGATGTCTAGTGGACCCCCTCCCTATCCTGGATTCCTTAATCCACAAACAAACAGCTGTCAGTCCACCAACTCATCTCCCTCTATTCCCAGTATTCCCTGGTATCTAGTGGACCTCCCCATCCTAGATCACTTATAAAAAAAAATCCTGATGCCTTGGTGTCTTTTGGACCCCCCCAACCACCACCCTAACAGTTCATCTGCCACCACCACTCCCTCCCACCCTGCCCTTAGGTGGGCCACCAGCTCAGCACTCCTCTCTCCTCTACTGCCAGTGGCCCACTGAACTGCCAGTGAATGACTGCATTTTTGTACAAGCAGGCACTCATTCACTGACAGTTCATTAAACTGTGGATAGAATAAATTCCACAGTTTATATGCATTTGTCCACAGTTCACAAAAAAAGTCCACAGGACTCGGTGAAAATCCATGAAAAATCCTAGTTTCGCCAATGGTAAACGTTCCGCAATTTCTGTGAAATTTCTGAAATTTCGTGGAAGTTCCACAAAAGCAGAATTTGCAATTTTTGCCCACCCCTATTTGGGAGTCTGACATGGATGTACTACATTTTAGCACCTGTACTGTTCAATTTATATATCAACTCTATTATTGAACAATTATGCAGCCCTGATTTTCACTCCACTAAAGTGATCAATAGAAGTGTGAGTAGTCTAACTGATGCTGATGATACTGTCCTGTTATTTAAATCATTACTTGACTTACAAAGAAAAATTAATAATTTTGTCAGACTGTGTAACAAAAAAAATGCAATTATAAATATGGATACAACTAAACTGGTGGCGCTCAAGAATAGAAGCAAAAATATACCAAGGTCATTCATGGAGAAACAAACAATTAGAACACAAAACATGGGATGTGTACCGCAGGACTGGAGGTTGGCTCTTGTGGTGCCTATCCACAAGAGCAGCCCAAAGGATGAACTGGGCAACTATAGACCTATCAGTCATACTTCCATAGTGGGTAAACTAATGGAAGCTATCTTGAAGGAGAGACAGGGAACCTTCCTGGGGGTCAGTGATCTCCAGGATGGGCAGCAGCATGGGATCATCTTGAGGATATCAAACCAGTCCAGCCTAATAGAATACTATGACTGGGTGACAAGGGAACTAGACAAGGGCCATGCAGTGGATGTTCTATATTTGGATTTCAGCAAGTCCTTTGATTAACTCCCTCATGGGCAACTGGGGGAAAAGCTGGAAAACATAGGGGTGGGGGCTACAATGGCTGACTGGATTAGGAATTGGCTTGGGGATAGACTACAAAGGGTGGTAATAAGGGAAGAACTGTTATCTCTGAAGCCAGTGACCAACGGTGTGCCACAGGGCTCTGTGCTGGGGTCAGTGTTGTTTGAACTGTTCATATCAGATTTTGCACATGGGGTTGGGAGCAGAATCAGTCTGTTTGTGGAAGACACCAAAATGGGAGCTGTAGTGGGTGACATATGGGGGGGGGCAGAGGCTATAGGGTGACCTAACTAGGCTTCTGGAGTGGCCAGCAAGGTGGAAATTGGGTTTAAATGCAAAGCAGTGCAAAGTTATGCACTTCAGGGTGAGGAACCTGAGAAGGAAATATTGGCTCGGCTGGGGTGTGGTTAGGGGTCACTGAAGAGGGAAAGACCTGGGGATAGTTGTAGCAGGGAGCATGAATAACTCTGCTCAATGCAGGAGGGCTGTGGCTAGGCCAATAGGATACTTGGGTGTATCACACGGGGATCGTTGTCCAGGCGCAAGGAGATGATCGTAGGTCATGAAACTTGACAAGTTAGCTCTTTCATGATCGTGTTTCTCACTTGCTCATTTTAAAGTTATGAGCTTTTATGTTCACATCTGTTCTGATTAAAGTAATTCTTGTGAATATTTGACCCTATGTTACCACTTACCATTATTAACTGAAAGGATTATCAAAGATTTTAATGTAACCATTATTTTTTTTCATAATAACAATGGCCTCCCTTGTTTAATGGGGACATTTTGGATTTAACGCACACAGCTAGGCAAATGTAAGCTCAAACCTTCCTTTAAAAATTATTAATACCTATAAATATTTGACCCACAAGTTACCTCCCATTATTAGTAACTGAGAGGATCATCAGATGTTCACCACTGCAGTTGTCATCTGTTTTCATGATCATATTCAGCTTGCTTGTACTTGCAAAAATGTTGGAATATTTATGTATAGTGTTGGGCTAAGACAAGCTCAACTTATCTTTCTCAGTTATAATCTATGTAATATATGGATAAGCCATAATAATACTATCTTATCCCATACAAAAATGTCCCTATAATACAGTACGTCAGTTCTGATAATACCACCCTTGCTCAAGGGATAATACCATAATTTCTTGGTGATAATACTATCGTTCAGGGCTGTTAATACTATTGTCGCAGTCTGAACGATAGTATTACCACCAAAACTCCAAAGCGCAAGTGCACAACTGTCTAGTGCAGAGTTGAAGCCAGCTTTTACTGCAACCGTCACTGCATAGAGTAGAAGCTGACTCACTGCTAGCCAAAAAATTAAAATACCTTTAAATACTTTCCCCATTGTATTACCTTAAACCACACAGGAATAATTGCTCTCCTCTCTTCAGTCCAGTCAAACTCCTGCATGCCGAACCATCAGACAGCTTGCAAGCCTGCTTGCATAAACAAGCTGTCATTTTCCCTTGAAGATTATGTGAAAAGGACAGCTACAGCCAATCAGAACACACACTGTGCACTTTACATGCATAAGAGTGTTGTGGCATCAAAGCAATGACTGGCAACCACGGGAAAAGAAAGGGCTGCCATACAGACACAACTACTCTAGCAGGCAAATATAAAAATATTTAAACTCCTCGGATCCATATATTACAAAAAATAAATTATAGCAGACTGAGTATTACGAGGCTAAATAAGCATCTCAAGGTTCTGGGGACACATTGGAACCTCTCAAGCTTTGCATGTCCCCAGAACCTTTCGATGCTATTACAGCCTTGTAATACTCAGTTCCTTATCATTTAATCTATTTGTATATCTGGCTTGTACTGTGTAACATGAATAGATTTTATGATAATCTAGGAGTGTGACTTTTATGCCCTTTGTGGAAATCTTTATGGAGCTTGGTCTTACTACTAGAACTTATTTGTTATATATTGTTGTTTTAATTCTGGTGAATTATTTTGTTTTTGTATGAAGACTGTTGACAATCAGTAAACTTGAATTTGAATGTAATGGGTTGTTCAGCTTTCATTGTTCACTTCTTGTTATTCATAGAATCATAGAAACATAGACTTTGATGGCAGATAATGACCACTTGGGCCACCCAATCTATCCATTTCCATACCTATTGAATAACCTGCAGATCCTAGTTAACCAATAGCCTATTTTCTCCTACCCCCACGCTATAGTTGCCTTATGTCTTTCGCATGCATTCTTGAATTCCCCCACTGTTTGTGACCCCACTATCTCCTCAGGGAGGCCATTCCATACATCCACCACTCACTCTGTAAAAAAATACTTCTTCATGTTACCCCTGAGCAATCCTCCTCTGTCTTCAAATTGTGCCCCCTTGTTTTTGCACATCTCTTTTTCTGAAAGATGCAACCCTCTTGGACTTTGCTGATTCCCTTAAGGTACTTAAAAGTTTCTATCATGTCCCCCACTCTCCCCCCTTTCCTCGAGGGTATACATATTAAGCTTCTTTAGTCTCTCTTCATATGGTTTTTGGTGCAGACCCTGCACCATTTTAGTTGTTCTCCTCTGGACTGCCTCCATCCTGTCTGTCCTTGTGTAGATGTGGTCTCCAGAACTGCATGCAGTACTCCAGATGGAGTCTCACTATTTGTTTGTACAAAGGGATGACAACTTTTTGTTTTCTACTGGTGATGCCTCTCCCTATGCATCCCAGTATCCCCAGCCCTCCTTACTGACATATAATCCTACTGGCAGAAAAAGGCCATTTGGCTCATTCAGTCTGCCTGAAAAAGATAGCCCACCCCTCTTGCCTTTTTACCTCCCACTCTCTTGCCCTGTTACTCCTACCTGGCCTAGACCCATCTAGTTTTCCCATGCTCTCTTTAATTTGCCCACCATATCTACCTCCTCTGCCCATTTCAGCAACCTGTTCCATGGATCCACAACACTTTGTGAGAAGTAACACTCCCTTACATTACCCCAAAATCTGCCCCCTTCAGCTTGAATGCATTACTTCTGGTGGTTTTGTTTTCACTTAGTCATAAGATGCTGTCCCCTTTACCTTATTTATTCCCATCACATATTTGCAGGTCTCCACCATATCCCCCCCTTTCTCGTATCAATTCTAGTATATACAGACCAAATTCCTCCAGCCTCTCCACATATGGCCTTCCCTGCATCCTCTGGATAATTCTGGTCACCCTTCTTTGGACCCTTTCCAGCCTATCCTTGTCATCCTGTCATAGTGGACCAGGTGGCACTCTTGTTTAAATTAAAATTTCCTGGGTGCCATAGGGAACTGCAGTTGATTCTTCTTGGATCCTGGAAAGCAATCCCCTTTCAGCCAAACTAATCTAGTGGGAAGGGGTGAACGCAATCTCTTTTTTTTAAATAAAAGGAATAATAAATGCCCACCACAGAATATTCCCATACTGAGTACTTTATTTTACATCAGTCCCATTTCACCCTAATAGTGTTTTTTTCAGAGGACTCCATTTCTAAAAACAATAATTACCGATTTTTTTATTGATGTACCATTTGTTTTTGTTTTTTACAAAAAACATAAATATTGCAAATTCAGAACTCTTCTGGTTCTCCCATGCTTAATATTGTATACCTTAATAATGTCCGAGTCTAGCTTTTTTTGAAGTTATTTACAATACATAGTCCTCTTCTTTGAGGTTTCTGTAAATCAAATCAATGTCTTTTAAGTAATTGCACATTTCCAAAGATAATGCTTTAATACTGAATCACACTGTTGTCTTAGGCTGTACTGTATCATGCCTACTCCCCATGCCTAAGCTGTAGACCATCGATATTAAACAGATTGATCCCCATGGCATTGGCATAAAACTCTGTATAAGTTTCTACCAAGGTGGCGTATTCACATTTCCATTCATGTTATGCATATTTAAGGTTTCTTATACTTGGTAATCTGATAGTTTATGGATAGGGACCTGGGGGTAGTCATATCAGATGACCTAAAGGTGGGCAAGCAATGTGAGAGGGCAGCAAGGAGGGCTGGGGGGATACTGGGATGCATAGGGAGAGGCATCACCAATAGAAAACAGGAAGTTATTATCCCTCTGTACAGACAGTTGGTGAGACCCCATCTGGAGTACTACGTGCAGTTCTGGAGACCCAATCTCCACAAGGACATAGACAGGATGGAGGCTGTCCAGAGAAGGGCAACTAAAATGGTGCAGGGTCTGCACCAGAAGACATATGAAGAGAGACTTAAGGAGCTGAATATGTATAGCCTCGAGGAAAGGAGTGAGGGGGGACATGATAGAAACTTTCAAGTATCTCAAGGGAATCAACAAAGTCCAAGAGTGTAGCATCTTTCAAAAGAGGTGTGCAAGAACAAGGGACACAATTTGAAGATAGAAGGGGCGGCTCAGAGGTAATTTAAGGAAGTATTTTTTCACAGAGAGAGTTGTGGATGCATGGAATGGCCTTCCGGAGGAGGTTGTGGAGTCAAAAACAGTGGTGGAATTCAAGCATGCATGGGACAGTCATAAGGCAATTCTGGGGGATGGGGTTAGGAAGAAGTAGGCTGCTGGTTAACTAGGATCTGCAGCTTATCCATTAGGTAGGAAATTGGGCAGACTGGGTGGGCCAAGCGGTCCTTATCTGCTATCAAAATCTATGTTTCTATGTTTAATGGTGTGTGTCTTAACTAGTATATTTCAGGTCATTTCCAGTTCTACGCATTCAGATTAATGATATTATAGAGACACTGTAGCACCCATATATTAGGGCTAAATTTACACTTCTATGTTAAACTGAAAATGTGGAACTTAATAACTTTACAACAATTGACACAATTTACATATAATTTGGATTGCCCCATCAGGGATCAAAGATCAATTGATGTGGTTTCATTCTGGTTTGATGTAGGTGTGCGGAGATAAGGAGTGTAACAAAATGTGTAAATCATCACCTTTTGTCAATTCTTTGTCTCTGCTGCGTTGCACAAAAACTGTATGGAATTTTGATCTTAAATTTTTAGGCTATATAGGTCTTGAGTCACTGTGGTGTCTTTTGAAGGTTTGGTGCAAAAAAAATATTCATCCATTCAAACACTATTGCATTTTAAAGTTTACCATTATTTCCAAAGGGTAAAGTTAGATGTCAGGCTTGAAATACAGATTCTTGATTGCAAATGCAGAATCCTAGTTTGCAAACATAAAATCCTATTCCACAAATCAGGAATCCTAGTTTGTGTTGCCACCATCTTGTTTTTGGTTAGTGAGGCAAACAGGCTTAAATTTTAAAAATCATAAAGGGCTTTGGTAAACACTAGCAGTTGCATTTACCTAACTGGGGTCCAATGAATCAGATTCTAGGTAATTTTTTTTTTTTAAGTTCAGAAATGTCTTTAATTTATCTAAGGTATCTATAGAAAATCCTTTACCTCAAATCATGGAAATCTTTTTCTGTGAAACAGGATCCTTTTCAGCAGTTTGCCAAAAGATTCTGTTTTTCCACAAAACATGATTCTTTTTTGCTATTTGCAAAAAAAAAATGTTTTTATTGTACTCAAATTGTGGAAAAGGAAGCTTGGTAAAGGGTTCTTTTTCATAATTTGCAAAAAAAATTTATTTTATATAGCTGTTTCTTTGTCACTTTATAGAAAAGAAACAGTTTGGAATTGTGTGCTAACATTTTCTGGGAACAAAGGGCCTGCCTGACAGTTGTGCCTTTTGCTGATTTGGTAAAAAAAAAATTACTTGGCTGTGCAGTTCTGTAGGGTTACATTTTGGTTAATTTCTCATTGGATAACATTGTAATGGAAAGTTTACCTTTTGTTTTTGTCACTCAGCTGTGATTGACATTTTTTTCCAAAATTTGTAGTGTACAATGGGCTTCACCCACCAATGTGCCTTTTGCTGGTTTAATGAAAATATTTTAATTTGGTGTTGCATTACACAGATCTGAGATTTCCCTGTGTTCTCCATAGGATAACATGTAAATATCAGGTGTTTGTCTAGCTCACAAATGATGCATTGATGAGAGTGCCCTGCACTCCCACATGGAAATAGGTGTACCATTATGGACTGATGGGAGCACAGGGCTGCGCTCAGAGGCCCTGTGCTCCCACAAGCAACTACATAGAGTATTATGGAGTGCTGGCTGCTCAAGACCCAAAGGGCCCTGTGCACCCACATGAAAATAAAGGTACAGTTACAATCTCTGAAAAATTATGGATTGTTGGGAGAGCAGGGCCTGGAAGGCCCTGCACTCCGACAAGGCAATAAGCCTATGATTACACTTTCTCAAAATGTAAGGACATTCAGAAGTAAGGAACACAAAAAACTACATTAATGCATCATTAGAGTTAGTATGATAAATTGGGAAATTATACTTTCTTAAAAAGTAAGAACATTCTCTGCAAATAAGTTCTTTTATGTAACGTTAGGATTAAAGCATCAAAAGTAGGGAAAAAGGACCTTAGGGTTCCCAAACCAAACACCCACTCACACCTTGTATACAGAAATAGGCATAAGGGTTGAACCTTGGGATTGTAGACCCTAATACTCACCCTATTCCATGAGTAAGTAAGATATATCAAATACAGTGTAGGAGAATGGGGTGAGAATTTGGGTAAGGCACATCCCTCATGCATGTTCTTGCATACAGGGTGGGGGGGGTTAAGCTTGCAAACCCTATGGTCACATTTCCCTTCTTTTGATGTTTTAATTCTAATGGTGCATTAATGTAATTTTTTGCAGAGAATTTCCTTATTTTTGAGAAAGTATAATTTCCCACTTTTATCACATTAAGCCTAATAGTGCATTAATGTCATTTTTTTGCAGATACTATGTATTATAGGGGTGCGATAACACCCCTATAGTTAAAGTGACATAGATAGTTCTATGTTAAATTTAACATTTTGTACTTTAATAACATTGGCATTTTTTGTTGAAATAGCCCAAATGCCTGCCAGTGTCTCAAGATGTGGAAAGTTTTGTGATGGTATTTTGTAGGGAGTTTGAAATGTTAAGTGGTAAAAACTAACAAAAAAAACCACCTCTCCCCCCATTGGTCAACAGGTATGTTTTGCTCTCATCTACAGCTCAGACAGAATACATTTTTTATCTGAAATTTTCAGGGATGATGGGGGCAGTGCCAAAGGCGTATCTTTAGATAATTTGGTGAAAATAAAGTTCACCATTTTTTAATTATAATTAATTTTGTGATAGCTGACAGACAAGCAGATTAATGAAAATTGTTCAAAATGTTAAATGTTAAAGATGTGCTCATAAAAATACTGTCCAGGCTTCTGCCATCTTATTTTTTTTACCTTTAACAGCATTTTTAATTTTTTCGAAATTGAGAAGTGAAGTATGTGTGTTGTGTGCAAGATTCACGTTGCCAGTTATTCACTTTGTAAGGATCAGTTGATGAGAAAACAACTTTTCAAAGTTCTTTAGAGTTCAAACAGTAAGGACTTTGAATAGTAATAAGTCTATGTCAGTTCAAACTGCTAGATCGCCCTGACAGTCTAGTGGTCAATCCCCCTTCCCCAGTTCTCAGATCAACCTCCAATGATTAACTTTTTTTTAGGATACAAAATTGATTATATATTTACTGTTTGTTTACCAGATAGATGAGCTAGACAATACAATGCCTATTTTCAGACACAAGCCAGGAGAATACAAGAGAAGCCATGGCAGTTTTGCATAGCAAAAAAAAAGTCCATGGTTGCACATCAGCAAGGATACAGAAATAGGTAACAAACATATTGATAATGCTGAATTATGAAGCAGGGTGGGGAGGGAGGGCAGCTGCAAATTGAGGGGCTAGCTGCACAATCGGGAAGACTCGATAGATCATGAGGCCTGTTTCTTCTGGCATTTTCATGTGTTCATATAAGATCAACATTTGAACATCAAAGTGAGCATAGGCAATGGTTACTAGAAGACTGAGGGACAAGTACAATGATGGTAGGCAACATTGATTAAACTCAGTAATACACTTAGTCCTATATTAAATGTGGTATGGAATTATTTCCAATGCAAGAATCTAAATTGTGACGTGGTAATATCTTTACTTAAACATAATAGAAAATGATTAACAGTACCTTGCAGTGCTGGCACACACCATAGGCCTGGAAAATGCATCTTCCAGATTGAACTTATATCCTTTGTTGTCAAGTATCTCAAGAATGTCCTTAAACAGTGAAAAGGGAGCTTTATTAAGACAGACATGTATAAAATGGCTCCAAAATCAGGATAAAGCACTCACAAACTCCAAGTAACAAATAGCTTGTCAGTTAGAGAGCTAAACTGCTAACACATTCTGCACTAGTGCTTTTTCAAAGCATATTAGCTCCTCCTGTGATGACTCCTTAAATAGTCATTTAAAGTGACAGTAATCAATTAACATTCTATAAGACAAGTTAACAAGTTGTCATACTTCAACAACCTTTTTTAAATATATAAAAAAGCTGATATTCAGGTTTAAATAAATAGACCAGTGCTCAATTATGCATGACAGAGTATGGGTTGTGCAGGGATAACCTTATGCTTGGGGTGGTTAGGCATGAGGCCATGGCACTCTGGAGTGTATTATTGCTATTATACAATGGCTCTTATTTACCAATATTGTGGGGACACAAATGAGCTCATGTAGATGGCTATTAGGTAGAGAACAAGTGTCGGAACATCCATTTTATATGTAGGGCCATCTATTTTATAGTATCAGTTCAAGAGTTTAAATTTTGATTTTGTTTTTTGAGGAAATACTCCCATGTGAAAGCACTGCATCATAAGTATGCAAATAATCAATTGTCTTTTATCACTGTAGTGTGTTATGCAACACCAGGCAATCGAATATTTGCATACCCATGATGCAGTGCAGTCATATGTGGTGTGTTTCCTCCTCATAAAAAAACTGATACTATAAAAGAGATAGTCCCACATTATAAAGGGGATGTTCTGACACTTGTTCTCTACCTAACTATGAAATGTTTTAGCCAAGACACAAATGTTTGCCCCCCCCCCACACACACAATATAAGTAAATAAGATTTTTATATGAAACTAAGTTTTTGCTTCTGTGGTATAATTGCAGGGCTTCAAACTCTCTTGGTAAGAGAAGCTGTGGCTTGTTATTATGTCTGACATGCAGTCAGTAATCTGTGTATTTGGATTTGACATTGTGAGGTTGTGTTCAGATAACCTCACTGTAACAAGCACACACTGATCAATTGAATAATAACAATTAATTAATGCCACCTGTTTATAATCCAGTCTATTTCTGCACACAAAGTTTGTTGCATTCATAGCATCCAAAACTTGAGCAGTAGTGTTTACTTGAAGTTGCTGGTGCAATATCTCTAAGTGAAATACATATAAGAAAAGCATAGTGCAATTTTTATATACAATTGTTATAACAGCAGCAACTAAATATTTCTTTTTTCCTTTTTGAGAAAAGGTTTTTTTTTTTATTCTGACATTAAGGTTTGGTTGCTCCATTGCACCTAGCATACATATCCATTATTGCTCCCTTTTGGAGCAATAAACCATCATAATTATCACCTCTGTGTGGCACAGGGGGCCTGCCTATCCCAGTGAAAACAAAGTTTTGATCAGCTCTGGTTCTAGGCCTGACCGCATATTTGCAAGGGCATTGATTATGTTGCCATTCTCTATGACTGTATAAGTTCAATCTGAAAGATACATTCTCTAGACCTATGGTGGGTGCCAGCACTGCAAGGTACTGTTTACTGTTTTAATTTTGCTCGGCACCATCAGTCTCCTAGGTGTGGTCACACTAAGTGTCCTTCTGAATAATATAAAATGAATCAGAGAAAATTGATACTTTATATTTATTTGAATGTAACAGAAGGCATTTGAATGCCTATGTTTTATGTTTTTATCTGTAGTATGTTACAATGGCTTTTGCTAGTCAAAAAATTGTACTTGACTAGTCATAAATTGTAACAGATTGCATTCATTAAAAAATGCATTTACCTAACTGTTTTCAAGAAGTTTTTATGGTGTAACTCTGAAAGAATGGCTAGGTATGAATTTGGAAGCAAAGGGTTGGCAGCCCCCCATCTGGAGTAACCAATTCAGCACTATGGGTTCTGTGTGGACACCTACTTATTTAGACATGGTGTCCAATGTCTGAAAGGAAGTTACCCGCTGGAGTGGGTTGTGCTAGCAGTAAGCCCCTGTGTGTTTCATTGTGGTCAATTGCCACTTGAAGTTTTAAAGTCCTATGCCATATGGAAAATCTGTACTCATTTGTGTCCAGTGCCACAAGAAGAAATGTTCAGTTGTGTGCAGTGTCACTGAAGAGAATTCAATGTCCTATGAAAAATGGGAATACATAGAGTTTCTGTTAGATACAGTCATTCTGTTGTCTTGTGTCATGATGTGTAAACCTTGGGGGTTCATCTTTAATTTAAAAAATATATTGTGGAATAAAGTCACACTCTAGAACCCCAACTCTGGTTTGGACTTTTATGTTTTTGCTTCCACTCTCCTCAGGACCTGGGTTTGGTAAGATGCTGTTTTGCTTTTGTACACCCCCAACCCTTTTTGACCTCTAGAAGTAATGAGAATGGTATACATTTCCAAATCTAAGGATGGTAATATTTCCAAAGTAGTTTGTGCCTAGTTCATGGTACCAGGGAGCAACTAACTGTGCAAAGCAGTGGTGGGGGGGAGGGTACAAAAAATGTTGGCCCATCTGGGATGTTTAAATTGTGGGACTGCTACAAACAATTTAGGCTCATCTGATGTTTAATTATGGGAGAAAACCAGAGATTTTTTTCTGAGGGTATGTTAGCATCTTATCTGTCTGGCAGCAGTGTAGCCCAAGCAGAAAGGACGCTTTGGGAAAGAGAATTTTGTCCAGAAAATTGGCATCCTCATGTGCTGCTTGTGTGCCTTCTGGAACAGTAAAGAACAGAATGCTGCTTGCGTGTTATCAACTTGCAATGGACAGTAAAGCCCTGAAGTGTGTGTCCTAGTTTCTGCAGCAGAAAATGCTTTCAGAACTTTTAAATTGCAATTTGCAAATGCCAGAAGTAGTGTGGACTTTAAGGAACAAACTCATATATGTGCCCTGAAAGTTTCATGTGCTTTGTGTGCAAATTGGGGGATTTGCTAAAGAACTTTTCAAGAAACAATGGTGGAAATGGCCAAACTGGCACTCCCACCACCGAAATTGTAGCAGAGAAAAAAGTTACAGTTTGCAGTTTGAAATGGCTCCTGCTGGATGATTGCCATGAAGGAAGAGCAAGTGAGGAGGAAAGAGATAGAGAAAGAGAAAGAAAGAGAGAGAGAGAGAGAGAGAGAGGCTCATTTGCATGGGGGTAGAGTGATTGGTGTGACTGCATCCAGTCCTGCCCCTGGCCAGCTTCTGTGAGCAGCTGAGTGCTAGAGGAGGGGAGAGAGAGAGAGAGAGAGAGAGTGGTGTGCAAGCTGGTCAGACCAGGATTAACCATCAAGAGGCTTGTGAGCATTCTAAACTAGTAAACAGACTATTGCTGTGTAATTGGGGACTCAACCCATTGTCAGACCGACTGGAGAGTGATTGAGGCATTTGTGGCTATGATCAGTGGGACTGCCAGCCTGTTTCACCCCAGAGGCCTTCCCAGGATCAACACCAGGCTGAAAATTTCCTTAGGAGGAAGTCAGCTACTAAATTCAGTGAGTAAACAAGTTACCTGTGCAGACAAATTGTGTGACTATCAAGCCAGCTGAAGCTATGTGCAAGCAGTGTGATTTTTTCCAAAGAAGGACTGTGCATTGTTAGAGCAAGTGCAACAAATAACAATTCTGAGCATAGACTGTGAGCAGTGATAATGGTTTCAGCAATAACTGGAGGGAGGGTGATTCTGAGGAAATCTGAGGAAGAATTACTTCACAGAACAGGTGGTGGACAAGTGGAACACTCTGCTAGAGAAAATGGTGGGGGCTGAAACAATCACAGGATTTAAGAATGCATGGGATAGACATGAGGAAAATCTGGAGGTAAGGGGAAATTAACTTCTTGGAAAACATAAAGTGAACTTACAATCTCAAATGGGGCAGACTGGGCGGGCTATAGGCCCTTATCTGCTGACAATGTCTATGTATCCATGTAATAGTAAATATTTCTAAGCAAAAATGGAACTGTGAATTGTATAATGAGAATGCAGCAAACAGGCAATGCTTTGCAAAGAAAGACTGTGGGGCTTGTCAGTGACTTTAAGTATGTGTAAATAGTTTTCTTGAATTGATGCTGATCACAAAGTCAAGTTAAAAATCATATGAATGTGCTGAAAAATAATAGCAGAGCAATCAATTGCAGTTTTAAGTAAATTCAGTAGCCAGGAAAGATCAGAAACATAGTTTTAGTAAGTGAACAAAGTTTGATGCATGAGGAAAAGTCAACGCCAATATTACAGGATAGGTTGGTCAATGTAAATACAACAGCAGGGAGCCATTTTGGGAGACAGAAAGAGACTAGTGAGCAATTCAGTAACAACAAGTTTGTGTGTGTTTGCTTTCAGACACGGCTTCAGGAACTCCCAATATCTGGATCATGCCTGAGCTATGATCGCAAAGGAGATGGTAGCACTAAAAGAAATAGAGAGACCTTTCTATGGTGAAGGGTTGCCTCCAGATGTAGCAAGCTCTAGTTATCCAGTGAGACTGTGCATTGTGCCTAAAGGCTGGAAGAGATGTGTTTCTCATACTCCATTGTTTGATTGTGAAGGATGGAATGAGCAGAGGTGCAGTGCCAGAGAGGGAGTCAAGAATTTGTTTGGCTCCCACATCAAACTGAGTGGGGTACTCTGCCTGCAGCAGCATAAGCAGCACACAGCACCAGGTTCAACCTGTTGGAAAAAGTGCTTTAGTGTGTTACAGAAGGAGAAAGCAAAGTTAATGTTGATCCATTGCAGGGGCAGGAACAGAGAGAGGTTTCCATGCCTGTGTCCCAGGTGGACAGTGCAATGGAGGGATCAGTGGACCGTGGAACCAGGATCTGAGTCCTAGCGTAGTGTAGGAGTATGAATTGCAAGATACACTGAACTTGGAGGTGTCTACCTCCACACCCAGTGAGGAATGGACTGTCTCAGGGTGAGGATGTTTGCTCTCTCTTGGGCACAGATAGTGAGTGAGGAAGAGGAGGATGGAGAAATATAATTTCATGTTGAGGGCTTCAGTGAGTCGCCTCAAGCTTTTGCCTCAGAAGTGCTGGAGGTAGTTGAAGAAGGCTCTAGAACCTGTTCAGTGCAATGGTAGGGGATACATTCTTTTGTTCTTTAAGTATGCAACATTGACTCATCCAGAACTGGCCACCTCCAAGCCAGCCATGGATAGAAGACTAGTGAAGAATCACAAGGAGGAGAGACTCATATGTAGGAGGGTTGACACCACATATGGGAAGTCCTTTCCTACCTTTCTTTGCAGAGTCTTGGAGGAAATCAAACAGAACAGGAAATTCTGGTTGTTAGAAGAGGCAAGCAAAAATTTGTACTTGGGCACAGCAAAATGTGCAAGGGACAAAGTCATAAGTGACCATTTTAAATTCAGGAGACTGGGCAGGACTCTGTTTATGGACACTGTGTGACTCATGGATGGGGCTGGTAATGAGACATTTCACAACATCAACTTTGAATGCCCAGACAGGATCACAGTCCTTGACCCACACCCTGAGCGGTACTACCCTTAATGGTGCCACTCACTGTGAATATTCCCAGCATATCTAAAAGGAAGCGAACAGTGGCAGACCATTGTCTGTCATCCAAAGCAGCAGAATCCCTGGAGGAAGATGCAGCTCATCTGGTGTTCCAAGATTCTTCAGGTGTATCCAGATTTATCAACCCAGCAGTTTTCCTGTTCCATTGTCTAGCCTTCCAGATGACATCATTCCATCAATTTTCCTGTTTCATTGTTTGTTTTCCAAATGACATAAATCCAGCAGTTTTCCTGTTTCTTTGTTTGTTTTTCAGAGGACATCAACTCAGCAGTATCCAAAGATGCCATCTGGTCTGAAGGGAGAGGGTCGACAGCTCGTAGATTTAAGGTGACCCTTTGTTTCATTCTTCAAGGGGCTGGTAAGAAAACTTTTCTTTATTTGACTTTATTGACTTTGTACAACACATCCTACAGTTGAAGATTGTCCTCAGAATCCTAATTTCTTTCATCAGAGATTCTCCCCATGGATTGCAGTGCTAAACAGGCCCAGTCCTATCCAAGAACTGTTCTTCAGCAGGCTTCGGCCTAGGAGAGATTCTTTAATGGACGATGCCGATGGACAACAGTAATTTTGTCACTAGGTGGGACATTGTAGGGCATTCCATCCCCAAATGTATTGTATAAATGCCTACTTTCCATTGTTTTACTTCTGTACCTTTATACAAAAATATTTTGGGGGAGTTCTTTAGTGTTTCGGTGGAAGTTTAGGCACTGTGTGGAATGCAGAATGTGTTTTTGTGTTTCCTTTTGGAAGACCTGAGGTTCAGTGGGGGAAATAGCTCTTTCTCCATCCACTTCAAAATCTCCAGGCTTCCACTCAATCTGTTTAGAGCAAATTGTCGCATTGCTGCATGGTTCTGTGGCTGCTCCTTGCTGTTTTCCTCCTCATTCCTCTTGTCTCCTGTGCTCTTCTCTTTCCCTTTTCTCACATTGCTGCTCTTTCTAGCTCCTTCCCCACTCTCCCACTCATGCTATCGTTCCTTTGCTGTCTTACTCATTTGCGCCCCCCTTGGCTCCCTGCCCCCCCCTTTGTTCCTGCTGTTCCTGTCCAGGTACCATTGTCCTGTCTCTGCTCCTTTTGGGGCTTGCTTATTCTCTGAGCAGTCACTCTGCACTGTGCCATCTTCTTGCAGTTCAGTTTGCTAGGTTTCTCCCTTCACTCTCACTGTGCCCTGAGCTCCGCCATTTGGGCTGCCATCTCCGCATTTTCAGATTGCCTCCTCCATCCTGCAGCTTTGCCATTGGTGCTCAGCTCTAAGCTCTGCTGTATACTTGGAGACTCTGGCTTGGCACATCTTCCCTTCTCCCTGCTGTCAGCTCTGACTCAGCCCGCTAATATGGTATTCACCTAAGGGAACTTCTTTGATGAGCCCGACAGTTTGCCCATGATTACCTCCACTGCGCTCTCTCAAGGGAACATGCTTTACTACTGCTCACTCTTCCTGGGACAGTCCACTGGGATATTAGACTACTAAATGCTGTCCATCAGGGATGATCTGCCTAGCTAACCTACATCCCTGCATTGCACCCAGAGATATCGTTATCTGCTTCCGATGTTACTGGATCTGCCCTTCTTGGGCCGTCAGCCCTACTGAGTTGGTGGACCACATAGGGTCCTCCCATTCCTGCTTTATCCTAGATGGGAACCTGGCTGTTTATTTCCACTTTGCCTCACAAAGGGGCCCGGCTGCCTGCTTAACACATTGCACCTTTGCTCCATAAAGAGGCCTGGCTCCTTGCTCAACACATTCCCACTTCACCCTGCATGGGGGCCTGGCTACTTGCTTAATGCAGTCCTGCTTTGCCCTGCAAGGAAGGTCTGGCTGTTTTCCTCCATTTTGCCCTGCAAAGGGGCCTGGCTGTTTGTCTCTGCTTCACCCCACAGGGGGCCTGGCTACCTGCTCAATGCATTCCTGTTCCACCCACAAGAGGACCTGGCTGCTTGCTCAGTGCATTCCTGCTTCACCCTGCATGGAGGCTTGGCTACCTGCTCGCCACATTCCTGCTTCACCCTATGGGGGGCCTGGCTGTGTGCTCAATGCATTCAGTTCCACCACAGCTGACCCTTGTGGGGGTCTCACCTTCTCTACTGTAACTATGCCATGATGGATCACATAGGATCCGCATTTCTCATCTGCTCCACCCCACAAGGGGGTGCCTGGCTGCTTGCTCACTGCATTCCATCTCACCTTGACTGACTTATGTGGGGATCACCTCCTATACCTGGACACTACATACTGGCAGACCACCTGGAATCCAGCCATCCTCTCACACTCACCCTACATGGGGGCTGTGCTCTTGCTCAACACACCTAGTTTCCCACTGGGCTGTCTACATATGTATAATCCACAACTTCTTCTCCTGCCGCTGTCCTGGACATGAAATCACCAACTTTCCATCTGGTCCTTTATCTGAGCTGGACATCTTATATTTAGCTGTCACAACTTACGTCTTCCAGAATGGATGTCTTCCATCATCGTACTCAAGGATCAACCATCTATCTTGGACCACTGCAGACTGATCCACTTTATCACTGTTGCTCACTTAGGATTATTCTCCTCCTTGTATGCCAAGAGGATGGGCAGATCAGCAGCCATGGGTCCTCAGATGTTTCCCTCTAAGGGTTTATTTCCTCTCCTGTATGCTACTGGCCACACTCTCCAGAGTTTGAGGAGACAATCACAACGTTAATACACTTTTCTTTTGGCGCCTCAATCCTACACCTACCAGCATCTCACAAGAGGTGTGAAATAAAGACATGCCAATGATCAAGTACATAAACGTTAACTATAAATCTCATTCAGTTCATACATATCACAAGCACTGACTGTGTCTCATCCAGCTCATATGTCCCACAAGCACTGAAATATGTACCCCCCAGTGAACTGGAAGGCAGGATGTCTGTGGTTCAGCACGGGGAATAGCTTCTCCCCATCTGCATCAAAACCTCCAGGCTTGTGCTCTATCTGTTTTGAGTGAGCCAAACTCACCCTCCATCCTCCCCTGCCTTCTCCTTTTTCTCTGGCACTCTTTTCTCATCTTGTGCTGGGGCCACTATCCTACACCTACCCAGCATCCCACAAAAGATGGAAAACAGAGAAAGGCCAAAAATCAAGTGCATAAACATTAACTATATCTCATTCAGTTCATATGCATCACAAGCACTGACTGTACTCATCCAGCTGTAAGTACCACAAGCACTGAACTATGTACCCCTGGTGAACTTCTGCAGGTGTTCCTGAGGAAGAAAGGGAGAACAGAAGAGGATGTTGGAGCTCATCTGAGTTCCCCTTTTCTTAGTGTTTTTAGGATTGTTTATGGTTAACAGGGTGTTAACATATTTTTCTTCACAGGTGTGAGATTGTGGGGTAATTTTGGGAAATGTAGTGCATGTTCTTTTGTTTTGTTCACAGATACCCTGGGAAGTTTGGGGGATAGGTTCCCCAGTAGGCATCATAGGTCAGATAGTTTTTCCTAGAGGGCTAGGGGGATCGACAGGATGTGGTCCTGATTTGCAGTAGGGGCTTTTAGTCCTGGTCTGTTAGGGCATGCTTAAAGCAGTTTTCTTGCAGGCACTGAGAATCCATAGATAGATTGTAGGATAAGGGGTGAAGTTTCATTAGCTGGCCTCTGCTCCTTTAGAGGTGCCTGTCTGTGCCTGGCACATGGTAGGGGAGGGCCTGATCACCTCTCTGTGGAGGTAATACAGGAAGGTAAAATAGCCTGGTGCTGGGTGGAGATATGACTGGTGACAGTCATTTGCCTGGCAGGGGTAAGTGTAACCACCCACTCCCCTAGGGTTACTAGAATCCCATCAGTGTCAGTCCTAGGTAGGGAAAGACAGCTGATGATTTCCTAGTCAAATGGAGTTTTCATCTTCTCACTCTCTTGTTTACTTAGCTTCAGCCGAGATGAGAGAGTTGAGGTCATTTTAAAGCTCTTGCAGCATCATAAGCCACAGTTGGCAGAGTGAGGATATTTAGAATCCTGGGTAGGCAGTGTTCAGTGAGTCAGTTGGAAGTAGTAGTCTGAAGTGTGAGGAGTGGAGCTGCAGTGTGGTCTCTGAGAGAAGAGCCTATTTTCTTTCCCTGGTCCTGAAATACTCCAACCTGTTAAGAAAAGTGGTGGCAACCATTAGCTACAGCAGGATCTCCTGATTTTCATCTCCAGAGGGATAAAAAGGACTGCTAGAGAATGGTCCTAGGAACAATCCCCTATTTGATCCTGGACATTTTGAAGCTGCCCGTACTGTTCTAACCTTGAGTAATTCTGACTTTGTGCTTCCTGATGAAAGTACCTGTGCTTTGGTGTTTCTCTGACAGAGGGGAACGGTACACCAGTTCTTTTCTGAAAATGAGACATTTCTCAATTTAAAGTTGGCTAGCAATTGTGGGGCCCAGAGAAAGACTGATTCACATTGTTCAGGACTTTAGTTTCTTACACTCCCAGAGTAGTGTTTCTTAAATGCTGCATGTGAATGTTCATTCAAAAAATGCATTTACCTAAGTGCTTTCAAAAAGTTTTAAGGGTTAACTCTGAAAGAATGGCTGGATATGAATTTGGAAGCAATGGGTGGGCAGTCCCCCCATCTGGAGTAACTAGTTCAGCACTACAGGTTCGGTAAGGGTCCTAGTTATTTAAAACATGGTGGCCAGTGTCTGAAAGGCAGTTACCACCTGGAGTGGGTTGTGCTAGTAATGAGCCCCTGTGTGCTCTGTTGTCACCAGTTGCCACTTGAAGAAGTTTTAAAGTCCTATGACATATGGGAAATGTGTGCTCAGTTGTGGCCAGTGCCACTAGAAGAAATGTTTAGTTGTGGCCAGTGCTACTAGAAGAAATATTCAGTTGTTGCCAGTGCCACTGAAGAGAATTCAATGTTCTATGAAAAATGGAAATAAGCTGAGTTTCTGTCAGATACAGCCGTTCTGTTGTTCTTTACTTCCTTGTGCCACAATGTGTAAATCTTGGGGGTCCACTCTTGCTTTAGAAAACACTGTTTGGAATAGTCACACTCTAGCACCCCAACTCTGGTTTGGACATTTATGTTTTTGTTTCCTGTTTGTGGAGTCACTGGGTGCCCCTCCAGAAATATAGATCTAGCATAGGCCTAGCAAAAAGTTATCTCCTCAGAACCTGGGTTTGGTCGGAAGTTTTGCTTTTGTACACATCCATGCCTTTTTTGACATCTAGAAATAATGAGCTTGGAATACATTCCCAAAGCTAGATATGGAACCATTTCTGAAGTAGTCTGTGCCAAGTCCAGGGTACCAGGGGGTTGATAACTGTGTAAAATGGGGGGGTTACAGATGTACACAGTGCACTATTGTATCTTCCACATGTAGGTGGTATTGTGGGGTGGAATATATGAACCATAACTGGTGGGCAGTATAGTCTATGTATGATTTTGTACTGTGACTCTTTGTGTTTATTGCATAGTAGTAAACTCAAATGCTTCTTCAGTGCTGATGCCCATTGTTCTTCTGAGATCAGGATCCTCCATATCCCTTTATACAGCTGTTTAACATTCCCTGTTAAGTCAAGGAACAGATCCCACTCCTGGAACACAAATCCTGCTATTAACCCTTTAGGGGATAACCTTTCCAGTAATAATGAGTCCTCCAGGAGTCCTAAAAATGATGTGTCCCCCACTGTTCTACCGCTACTGAACCCATATGCCCTTACCTGGAAGTACCTATACCTGTGTGTTGTAGACATTCTATACTGATCTGTTAGTTCCTCCAGTGTTTTTATCCCCTTCCATGTGTACAGATCCCTTAGGCAATGCACTTCGCCCTCCTCCGAGGACATGAAACCCATGTCCTCCAATCCCAGTAAGAATACCAGGTTCCCCGCTGCAGGGGCTAACTAGGTCCCCTTTCAGCCCCTCTGTTTTTTTCATCAGTTCCCAGTGTCCAATGCCCACTCCACCAAAGTGTTCCTGTTCTGTAAGTGACTGTATGCCCTCTTACCCTCCCAGGTCCAAATACACTGAGAGTCTCCCAGGGGCCTCTCCCTTCTAATTCTACCCAGGTTGCTGCTCCCCCTCTATGTACCCAATCCTGCATATATACCTACCCTAAATTGAAAACAAATACCCCTTAATGTGTAGGAAGTTAAGACCCCCTTCACTGTACTCCTCTTCAATCTCTGTAGACTCATCCTAGGTCTCTTATTATGCCATATAAACCTACTAAATTCCCTCTCCGAGTATTTCATGTGTCCCATTGTGAGCCCCTGTGGAAGCATCTGTACAACATAAAGAATGTGACACAGCACATTCATCTTTAACAGATTTATCTATTCCATCCATTAAATGGCTAATGCCCTCCATGTCTCCATATCAGCCCCAATCTCCCATAACAGGGGTCCATAATTTAACCTATACAGTTTAGCTAAATTCCTAACTTTATACCCTAATAATTGAGGTCATCTTTCACTTCACTAAACTCCCATGTATTTTCCTATATCCTTCCCACCCGATCTGCTATTCTAAGCATTTCAGACTTGGAAAGATTTACTTTACATCCCGAGAAGGCTGCAGATTTCTTCATCTCCAGTTGGGCTGGTATTGTTGTGTTCAGCTCAGTGACAACTAGAAGGAGGTTATCTGTATGTAGTGTGATCTTGTGGTGGCCTCCAACTGGAACCACAATCCCCCTAATTCTAGGTTCCTCTCTGATGTGAAGGGCCAATGGCTCGATAGCCAGTGTAAACAGGAGCGTGATAAAGGGCACCCCTGCCTTGTCCCCATGTGCAACCCAAAGGCATCTGAACACCCTCCATTTACCAGAACCTGTACACTTGGTGCCTTGTATAGCAGCCTTACCAGGTTTACATATGCTTCCCCCAACCTAAAGCTTCCCTGGACCTCAAACAGATATGTCCACTCAATATGATCAAAGGCCATCTCAGCATCCATTGACAGCACCACCACTTGTCCAGGATGACAAGCACTCCAATGAATCACATTAAGAATTCTTCTCATGTTGTGATATGAAAGGCATCCATGAAGTAATACTGTCTGATCTGGGTGCACCAGCTGCGGCAAGACCAGTTTTCAGTCTCTGGGCCAAGACCTTTGCAAATATCTTCTTATACTGCAGTTGAGGAGGGAGGTGGGCCTATATGACACACAGTCTGTGGGGTCATTGCCTGACGATGCACATATTAGAGCATGTAAACAAGGGGTTTGAACCTAACCCTCTTCTACTGCCTCACCTATCATATCTGCCAAAGGCCCAGCCGGCTCTCCTCCCAACTTCTGATAATACTCCATGACGTGCCTATCCAGCCACCCTGCATTCACCTTTTTTATTTGGACAATAGAGTTCCCTACTCTTCCCTTGCAACCTGTTCTCCCATTGTCTCTCTCTCTCTTTGCTCCTCTGATCATTTTGGAATCTGTAACCCCTCTAGCAATTCAGTGCCCAACTCTGCCATCCTACTACACTCTGCTTTATGCAATTGTTTGTAGAATGTGGGAAACTCATTCATAATCCTTACACTCAGGGTTTCTGTCTGCCCCTATTGATTCCTGATTGATGTTACCTCCATTAATCCCCTCTGCCCCCTTGCCAGTCACACTAATATGGTGCCTGGTCTATTCCCTGATTCATATAGCCACTGCCTCGCATAGAACAGTAATGTATTCACCTCCCCAGTTAATATCAAGTTTAGGCCCCCCTTGAAGCTCCAGCAATTCCCCTGGCAACTGCTCCATGGGGTTTTTATCCATCCTCCTGTCTACATCTTTTAGTTGATCCTCTAAAGGTTGTTGCCTAACCCATTTCTGCTTCTTCTGATTTGCCACATAGCTAATTATCATGCCCCTCATGTATGCTTTACCCACCTCTCAATAAACACATTTTTTTAATAGGTGTTTATCACCATGTTCTCTTCACAGCTGCCCCACTCAAACTGATCCTCCCCCTTCCCCATCACTCCAGTTTCACTGGGACTTGCCCAGAGCTCACCCAGTCACCAATTGCAGAGTCTACAAGGGGTCATCATCATCCTGCAGCTGTGAGGTACTTTTCCTCCATTTTCATCACTTCCCCATTGCTGAGGTGCACATGCAGGATGTGCACATGTGGAGGCATGTGCACACCCACAGAAGTCCCGCAGCATGCTTCTCTTCCATGGCACCCACAGTCCCGCACTTCCACCAGGCATCCACCTAGTGGCGGTCTTTTGACGGAAGTGCCAGTCCTCCCACCCCAGGAGAGAAGAGCTGTCCTCCTGATGCTCAGTCCTCTCCTTCCCCTGCCAACCCCCAATGACCTGTGCTCATTCCCAAACATGGGTTGCCGATGTGGCGTCCACTGCCTCAACCCTCATTGCCACCGGGCTAGCCCTCAGTAAACTATCTTTGATGGGGCTGTGGCAGCATAACCTTCATTGTAAAGACCCCATTGTTTCTTTAGGTAGTCCTTGAATTTTTGTGCAGTAAGCAAATAGGTAGGGAACTGCCATCTCATATTCATCCCCCTCTTTGAATAGTGTCACAATAACCATTTCATGGTCTGATATTTATATGGGATTGTGGGATACATTTCAAATTCTTCTATACTGTACCTGTCCCTTGTACAATAAATGTTGTCCAGCATGCACCAAGTTCCATGAGGGTTAAAAAAATGTGAATTCTTTAGCTTGTGGGTTTGCAACCCTCCATGTGTTGACCAAATCCAGATCTACCACTTCCTGCCTCCATTGATATATGTCTGCCCACCCCCATGGAGTGATCCTGGCTGGACTCCATACCACAATTAAAGTCCCCTCCCATATATAGATTGGGGAATTACTCTCTGGCCAAGATGTATATCAAGATCTAATAAAAGTCCATATCAAAAGTAGAGGGGGAAGAAATGCTAACATATGTGACCTGACCCCCGCCCCGTGCCCTGCACAAAAATATACCAACTCTCACTGAGGTCTGACACCACTCCTTCTACAGCAAATGGAAGATTTCTGTGGGGTAGGATCACCACTCCCCTTTTGCATGAATTATAGTCGGCAGCCCAACAGGCACCCACCCATCCCCCACCAACCTTTTATGTTATTCCATATTAAGGTGCGGTTCCTGTTGCATGGCCACTTGAACATGATGCTTCTTTAGTGCCAAGAGGATTTTTTCCGCTTTACAGGGTTTCCCAGGCTCATCTTGTTAATGAGTTCTTCTCAATGATGCTCGCCTGGTTAAATAAAGATTGATTGATTAATTGATCGATTGATTGAGTAGAAAAGCACCTTATATTCCAGGAGGCAATTATTGTTTTGATATCTATATTCACAAACAGAATGTCCTATGCTATTCTTTCCCATTCCTCCTATCTGTGAGAGTCCAACTTTTTCAACACTAAAAAGTCCACACACATATACTTTACCATCTGCACAAAAGAAAATAACATATCCTCACATTGAGGCCCTGCAGTCCATCATCACAAAAGAAAATAACATACCCACACACTGAGGCCTTGCCTTGATCTTGCATTGCCAACCTCTCCAGCTATAGGCCTGCAGCAGCAGGTCCCTGACATCAAATAACCATTAACCATCATAAGTGCTTGTATCTACCTTGTTACCCCCATCAAGGTGTGTTCTCCCCCACATTTCTCCTTTACACCTCTCTCCAATCTCCCTTGCACCAGACTGGGATATGAAGAGAGAGATTAGATACTGCTCCAAAGCTTGAGTCATGTATCTAGTTCTTTATAATTTTTAATGTTTGTACCCTTCCTCCTCCCCATCTCCACTTTTCCCACATTATATTTCGAGTAGTATTTCTTACCTCCTTAGCTACCCCCTTATGGTTACTCTTCCAGATTTCCCCTTCTAGCTCTCATTTCTTGAGCTCCCCCAGACAGCTGCAACCCATAATTGTAACCAGCCTTCAGCGGCAAGAGCCCCTTCCCCTCTCTGTTCACCCATACCTTAGGACTCTCCAGTGGGAGCCCATACTTACCTCTGTGCCAAGTTCCACTAGGATCGACGTCAGTACATGATTCCTGACTTATCCATAAGTATTCAATCCTTCCTGGATGTCTCAACCAAATCTAGGAAAGAAGATATCACATAATAAGTTTAGTTCACTGCCCCCCCTATTGTAACACTGTGTACTGTGCATTTGACTTATTTACAGATGATTGGACCCCCCCAATCATCCTTCTGCTTTACTCCCCTTTCTTTAATTCTCTATAATAGTAATGATCACAATGTTATAAATCCAGATAAACTCATATTACCACCCACCCCCACCCCTGTTTCAGCTGACTTACCTGAATTACATCTATTCAATGCTAGGAATAGCAAGGATTCAAAATGGGAAGCTTAACTTATTTTTTTAATATTTATTTTTTATATCCCTGGTAGTATAGTGATCCCCCACCACCTCCTTCCCAATCATTTTACCCACTCTTTCCTTGGTATCTAATGGCATCCCCACCCTCCCGTTGCTGTCCCCACCGTTTTGGTTTTATTTCCTTAATGTCTAGTGGCACCCTCACCCTCTGATCATGATCCCCCTCTTCTGATTTTATAATGCCTTGGTGTCTAGTGCCCCCCACCACACACACACACACACACACACACACACACACACACACGGTCCTTCTCTTTCCTTTATAATTCCCTGGTGTCTAGTGGTACCCCCCCATATTTTATTTTTATTTCTTTGGTGTCTAGTGACACCCCCAATCCCCGATGCAATGCAAAACCAGAAATAAAGACAACAGTCCCTCAGTGTTCAAGAAATCTGTAAAAAAAAAGTCCATCGCCGATCACCCCCCTATCCCCACCTAACCTTCCTCTGTGCATCCACCTCCCCACACCTCTCTTGACAACCCCACAAACCCTCATTCACCTGAAGAGGTCCCAGGTCTGATAGTCACTCTCTCAATCAAAGATGCATCTTGCTGTTGGAACTGGTGACTGTAATATGAGAAGGTAATGTAAATCTGCTTTAATATATTTCAATGGCTGTTTCAATGTTTAAGAATAAGTCTGTCATTTTTTTAAATTTTTACCCCATATTTTCAACATGGACCTTTGTGGAACCCACCTCATGAGCAATATGGCTGTTTTCACATAACTCCTGTTGGAAAGGTGATTTCATGGTTGGTTGGCATAATCACCTTTCTGGTAGGATTTGCGTAATGACAGTCATAATGTTCATGAGGTGGGGTCATAAGAAGGCTATGTTGAAAACTTGGTGTCTAAATTTCAAGAAATGGCTATGTGATGACCGTTCTGTGCAATTTCACTATGCACATTCACAACATTGGAAATGTTCTATATTTCCAAACCATGTTTTCACTATAACATTATTACCCCCACCTGATGTATGTCACAGCTGTCATTTTTCAAATCCAGGCCAAAATGTATTTTTGCTCCTGTGGCACAGAATGGCATTGCAGTTGCACAAAATTATGTTTTCCTGGGGATTTGAAAATGTCCTATACTTGGGTACATGTGGTGAGGTCATAAGAAGTCTGGTTCACACCAGAAGTGTTGTTAGCCTTTTTAGTCCTCCAAATTGCATCAAACACATGTAGTTCAATTTTGATGCTTGTTTTATTTTCTGTCAACTATGTTTCGCTCTGATAGAGTTTGCTCATGGGCAATTACATCTGTTTAAAAATATGTAATAATGTTATAATTCATCCTTTTTATTGATCTTCTTCTTACATATCTCATATTCATGAAATTTAATTATGTAGAGATTACATTACCAGATCTACTGGAACATTTTTTGTATTTTGTCCTCATTTATGTTATGCTTCATTTCTTTATTCTCTTCATTGCTGCCTGTTAAAATACAACATTACTTATTTTCAAGTCATTCAGCAGCTTCCTTTCTACTATTATGTCCTTCACCAACACTGTGTGCTCCACAGCAAAGTTATGTGGCACCTAGGTATTAAACCTACAATCCCCTTAACAAAGGCAATTGTCTCACAGGGAAGTTATTGCATTTTTTTTTTACCCAGTAGCTCAGTTTTCAAATGCTGTCTTATATTTCGCATTCAGCATTAAGCTCTGTAGGGATTTTATAACAGTTTTTTAGTTCTTTAGTTTCACTGCCCAATCATTTTCTCACCAGCTCATTTAAAATAGTAAAGTTTCCATACCTTCTTTTTGAAAGTTTTATGATTTCAAGTAATCCATTAATGGTGCCAAGACACCACCACAATGAAACAACACCTGAACCTCTCGAGCCCATTTGTGTTGAACCGCGGTAGTGACATATCGCTACCTGCACTTCTCACAATGCGAGAATGTTGCTAGGCAACTGTGTACACTGCCAAAGCAGGGGTGATTCTTCACAAGTGGGCTCAATTCTCCTTGCGGCACCTGTCATGTTGCTGAGGAATATACAGTAAATGCAAATATCTCTTATGACAAACAAGGTGCAGTCAGGGTTCCATGTCATATTGCCTTTTTCATATTTTATTTACTGTGAGTGGTTGCTTCAATAAATTTCTTTTATTCAGAAAACCCTTTGTTAACAGGAATCCTCACAGACACAGGCAGTTGATTGGGGGGGAGAAAAGGTGGGGGGAGAGTAAGGAGGAAATACTCCTAGGTATACATTATTTTAAATATCAACAGTTAACTGTGGTTCAGAGCTCAGTGCTTATGTTAAGTACTGTAGCTGGATACTGTAGGTTGTGCTTGGATACAGAGGCCAGACCAGTAAGTAGGATAATGCTTGCAAGGTACTAGTAGTATGAATGAGTCTTGCTTAGGTACTTTAGCATAGACATGAGCAAGTCAGTGATCATAGTACATATGAACTGGATAGTATATACAAGGTGCTTAGATGCATGAACTGATGAGTTATTTGTTATGATTTTATAGTTTTGGCCTTTATCTGTATCCCACCATATGAATGATGCTTAGTCCAGTATTATGAGTCCCCCCAAAAAAATTATGATATCAATGATTGTTCTGTTTCTGACTGTTAGAAGGAGTCGAATAGGATGACATCCTGAAGAAGAATAAGTAATAGTATGATCACCTCCTCCAACTCTGGAGAGTGTGGCCAGTAGCATGCAGGAGAGGAAAACCCCCCTTGGGGGAAACCTCTGAGGATCCATGGCTACTGACCTGCCCATCCTTCTGGGCATACGAAAGGAGAGTAATCCTAATTTTTTGATTAATCGACTAATCTGAACCCCAAGTTGTAGAACCTGATCCAGAGAAATGGAGAACTGAAGAAGTAATGAATCATGAAACATCAGGCGAACAGAGCAAACATCCTCCTAGTAAACTCAAGTTTAAGAATCCATGTGCATGTTGGAATGATAGTAGAGTGGAATCCATGGCCAATATTAATTCGAAGTGATGAGTTGCAGTGGTGCAGCACTCCAGCAGGTGAGGATGACTTCTTAGAGGAGAACCAGGAATCAAAGGCTCAGCATCCATGTCTAGAAGGAGGACTGTTGGGTCATGATCTGCTTGGCAAGCTTCGCAAATGAAGGCCATGGCGATGAAGCACGAGAACTGGCGTATGCTGCATGATCAGAGGATGGAGCAGTAGGAACCTCCAGTCTGGAGAGGGGAAGCAAGTATGTGAATCAGGTAGAGATCATAGTGTGAATAGGTTGATATAAGTCAGATGCATTTCTGGCTCATGAGAAGCGAAGTTGGTTATAAATGGAGTGGTAGTCGTGATGTCCTCTAGGCCCTGTAAGAGCAAAACAAGTAGTATGAGCAAGTAGTGTAAATAAGTGGACCTGTACATAGGTCAGTTGTAGCAGTAAGTAAGCTGCATGATGCAGACATAGAAGCAGGGAAGTAGTATTGCATAGCTTATGAATGATATACCACGAGGGGCATGAAGAATGGTAATAGCATTGGATTTGAAGAGCTTCGTGTGGATCCAAATGGTAGCGTAACAATGTTGACATCTACGTTTCAAAGCCAGAATGGTATCTTAGCTGGAATTGACTTGGTAAGAATATTCTGATGAGTCCTGAATAGTCGAGCTTATGTGTCATAGATAGTGATAACTGAAGAGGCTGAGTCAAATGAAGTAGCGTTGTCAGAGGGTCCAAGAGTCCTTGAGCATAAATCAGGATATTTAAGGTCTTCTGGATAAGCTCAACTAAGTGTCCTGGTAAGAGTGTAGCAGTAGTAATTCTTATATGACTGAAATGGCTGGGCAAGCATTCAAATATGGATGATGAATGTTTAAACAATCCAGATGTGAGTCCATAATAAACTAGCTCCTAGGGCTGGCAGACATGATGGCAGGTAGGCATGTGGTAGAATATGTGAATCTCCAGGCCAGAGCTGGACAAGGCAAGTGTAGAGTAGAAGTAGTCAAACCCCTGGTCCGATGGATGAAAGCAGGTCATAGAAGTAGGTGATTGTGGCTCAGTAATATGTAGGAGCAAAGAACCTCCAGGCCTGTAGGGGAGCAGGTCTGGCAAAATGCGATGGTGAACCTCTGTCCCCCCGGGGCAAGGCAGGCTGCAGAACAGTGGTAGATAATGCAATGGAAATGTCAAACTGCATGCAATGCAGAAAAGCAGTGAAGTAGTGAGAAATAAATTGTAAACGATATTATAATGGCAGCATATCCTGAGTCAATTTAGTGTGGAGTAGTACTATAGTTTTAGGTAGACCTTGGTGGTAGAGTTAGCAACTCAACGAAAAGTAACAAGCATCCTAAAACTGTACCAATTCAATGTTTTAGGCATCAGTTCAACCAAGAAAGACAATATGGAATAAAGGTCAGAAGGGCATTCTGGCAGAGATGTTAGTAGTAACTCAGGGGAAGTTGAAGTAGCATGGCGAGGAGCATCCAAGAGAATTAAGGCATATAGCTGATGAATTCCAGAAATAACCCAATGTAAGGTAGAAGCTATGGACAGCATATTTTGAAAGGTAGGTCTGAAAGAAAAGCAGCTCTGTAGGAAGCATCCATGGGAATGAAGGGGAGGTAGCACAATGAGATAAGGAAGTGAGGCTAGACCACGTGTAGGTCAGCCGATGAAAGGTAGGTGGTACTATAACTGCTTATGTTCATTTGAGTAAATGGAGTAGTAGGGAAACCTTAGAAGGCTAGCATATCTGGACCAGGCTAGATCCACTAGTAAGGTAAGCTTAGTACAAGATGGCATCTAGCCCCACAAAGCTAGCATGCATAGCTGTACCACATGAGGTCAGCTGGTAGGATAAGTAAAGATTGGCAGCCAGCTCCATGTTAGCTAGCATGGCAGCTGGACCACATGTAGGTCAACCTATAGGGGAGTAGAAGAGAACAGCAGCTGGCCCCACAAAGGCTGGTGAACCATAACCCGAGGAGGGAGTCATGAGCACCAAAGGCAGTCAGGTGAGGCTCAATTAATTGAGAGCTAAATAGCTGGAAAGTTGAATGAGCACAGTGCTCTGATTGCAATGAGCATTGGTGCCGAGACCTTGCAAAGTCAAATGCAGCATTGAGTGCAGTGATGGCACCATACAAGTAACAAGAGTGTGAGTAAGCAAGGAGCAACGATGATGTAGGCATGTGGGAACTGCAAGTAAGAAGTGACATAGCAGGAATAAATAAGCTTCAGAGCAGCAAGAGGCAGCTATAGTAAATTTTTACACTACGCCAAGTATGAGAGTCAGATTTATGTGACAGTGATGGTCTGCCTGGGTGCAGAGCAAAATGCAATATCTCCCGGAGAGCAGTGGTAACAAGATGCTGAATCCAAGCTTCCAGTATCAATATCTAGCACTGCTGCATATGACTGGATGATCCAGAAATGCAATGAGTCCAGGTGCAATGGTTGAAATCTAATTCAGTAGCTGCGGTGATTCATGTGGAAAGTGAGCTCAGTAAATGCAGGCTGCCAATCTGATAGTGTGGGGCAGGACAGAACGAATGGAAGTGCTGCTGAGTAACTAGAAGGTTATATAACAATGAATCAGGGAATGAAGTAGTGATCAGAGCAGGGGCAGAGAGAATTCAGTTAGCCTCAGCTTTGTTCTTTTCAAGCCTCATTTTGAAATCATATGTGGCTGGCCAGTCTGCAGTAGATACTACTAAGCAATAGGCAATGTAAAGAGCCACTCGGTGGCTGATAGTGGATCACAAGTTAACCTCGCTCCATACTCAAGTCAAACTCCATAATAATAAGTAGGGATTAGAGTACTATGCGGTAGTAGCATTTTGAAGGTGCTACATCTAATCCAAAATAATGCAAGTAAAGTGCAGAGACTGCATATGCATTGGTAATGACTTTATGATGTTTGCTTATTTGTTTACTTAGGTTACCGATTGCTACACGGTTTGGCCAGATGTTAGAATTCCTGGGCAGCTGCCACTGCAAAATGTAAATGCTGTTCCATAAACCGGGGCTAAAGGCACACGCTCCTAAAGTTAACTGTTAAACTGTAGGCATCCCAGTATGCAGAAATGGCAATACGAAACTACGAGTGAGTCACATACTGTAGCTGGTTTGGAGGAGTGGCGGTTGGAGCTGCAACCGAAAGCAAGCGAGGAGTCGGTAGTCCAAAGCGAGCAAGTCTGAAACAGGTGAACATTGTGGTGAGCATGGAGCAGTGGTTGCTAGAAGGAAAAGGAAAACAAATACAAATATAAATGGAGAATGGAGCATATCTGAGCTGGAAGTGGAAGCAGAGAGCAGAAACAGCAGCGCCGAATGAGCGGCTGGAGAAAGGAGCACAAGGGGAATGAAGGGAAGCAGCAAGGTACAAGTAGAGCGGCTGACCTCCCCCCCAAAAAAAAGTAGGAAAGGAGGAACAAACAATGGGCAAAGGGAGAAGAAATGGGGAGGAGAACAAACAATAAAGGAAAAAAAAAGAGTGAGCTAGCAAGACAGAAGGAATGAGGGGGGGCACAGCAGGACAAAACAAAGCAACCATGACCCAAGCCAAACAGCACGCCAGCAAGAGCTACAAGTGCGACTCTGTCTAAGCAGGGTGGTGGGCAGCCTGCTAGTTTAAATAGGGTGTGGGAGAGGAGCTCTTCCCCAACTTAACTACGGACATGGCCCAAAATTTATTAAGCACAAAAGTATTAGAATATTTAGAAAGAACCCAAGGTATACAGTATATTCAGATAGTTCTTTACGGTTTCCCTTTACATTCTGGCTCCCTACATTCATGATCAGACCTGCCAGTCACTGTCTAAGTTCATCCCTATTTCTGGATCTAATGTCTTCAAACTGAATATCCATTTCATCTCAGTTCTCTCTAATGTGTGTTTGACATTTTCTCCCTTCACGCGGGGTTGTATCACTTCTAAACCCTAGAATCTCAGTGAAGCTCCTGTATGGCCTTCACTATTGAAATGCTGGGCCACTGGAGAATGCTCACCCTTGTTCCTAATATTACCCTTATGCTCCAAAATGCATTTCTTTAGTGGCCTTTTTGTCTGTCCAACATACAAGTGGTCACATGGACATTGAATTACATAGACTACACCTTCTGTCATGCAGTCAATGTGATCCCAAATTTCAAAAATCTCACCAGAGAAGGGGTGCTTGAATGTCTGTTTTTTTATTGGTGTGGTTGCAGACCGAACACCGTCCACATGCAGTCATACCTGGCTGCAGTGGGCCTAACAAAAGCTATACCCCCTTCCTTGGTTCCTGTTTAAACTGGGATTTAACCAGTTTATTTCTGAAGTCTTTTACCTTTTTTGTCGCTATGACAAATTTATTCTGTAATGCCAAAATCCTGGGATTGTCAGCTGATACAAGATGACAATTTCTATTAATGATCTTCCTAATTTCTCCAACTTTATAGTTATACTGTATGGCTAACACTTCTTTCTCACCTTCAGTTCTGTTGTCCCTTTCTGTAGAAGTTACTGTCTATTTTTCTGTTCTATTCTGTAACTTGCTTGCTGAAGTACCTTATGTTTATACTCTCTATTCCTAAATCTCTGAATCATTTCTTGTTTGTTACTTACATAATAATCCTCCTGTCTACTACAATTTCTTTCACCCTTACCAGTTGTGAACAAGGGATTCTAGTTACTGTAGGATACTGTACAAGGGATACTGTTCAAGACAATCCAGATTTGTGAATGAATGTATTCATTCACAAATCTGGACTGTCTTGTACGGTATGGGCTGCATGCCCATTGGTTCTTGCTCTGCACCAATGGGCTTGCAGTCCTACCGGGCAGTCAGTCGGCGGGCGGTGGGGCAGCAGGCGGTTGGGATGCTGCCACCCGCCAGCTGCCATGGGGGGGAGCGGGTGGTGGCTAGGTGGTGGGGTGGGGGGACACTAGGCACCAGGGCTGTGTTCGGGAGGGGTGTTTACTTATTACATCCCGCTGACGGGCTTAGCGGTCCATTGGACCACCAGGGCTATGTTCGGGGAGTGTGTTTACTTATTACATCCCACAATCCGGATTATCAGTCCACTGGACCACCAGGGCTATGTTCAGGGGAGATACAATGCTGCCTGCAATCAGGCAGGTGGGGAGAATTTCAGCTATGCCCGTGATCAGGCTGGTGGGGGTGGTGGTGGGGATTTACAGTCTTCTGCCCGCCATGGCTGCAGGATTATCGGTCCCGATGGCTGCTGCCTGGCAGGGCACCAGGCGCAAGTTCTTGGGGATCGGGCGCACCTGCATGCTAATGGCATGCAAATGGAGACATAATCAGATGCAATGCCCCCCATGCCTTGTATGAATTATGGCCCATTTGCATGTCACCTTTGCATATCGGGATTTTAGAGACAAGTCGGTAGTCGCTGCACCACCGCAAGTTGAATGCTCCACCTGTCCACTTGGCGGTGTGTAAGTTCCACTAAGGCCATGCACAGTGGCTGTGGCAGGGGATGATGTTCAGAGAGTGTCGGCGGCGCAACTCCTCTGAATATTGCTTTGGCCATTACCTTGCACACAGCTATTTTGTGCAGCGCAAGGGCTTGCTCCACAAAATAGCGCAGTTTGAATATCTGGACCATAGTATACAATGAGCTTCATAATTCATGGCAAATTTCAAATTGTCATCCTAAGTATTCACTTCATTATAAAAACTGCACAGTTCTTCCACTGTTCTCATCAATGATAGCCTCAATAACAGCATACATAAAATCACAGCTAGCATGATTTCATATGCCATAGCTATCATTACCTATCATACCTATCACTGGAAAATGAATCCACAGGACACCAGTAGGGCAGCCTTTCAAGATACAGGAAATAGTTTAAAGAGCACACTGCATTTCACTACATTTTCAGAAGATGATAGGAAGTGTCTCTTTGAAGCTATGAGGGGCAGGAGGGACATGTCTACACAAATGGGAGAGACGCCAAAAAACCTGGCACAAAAAATAGGGAATTTTAAATTTAAAGATACAAGACTGGAGTGGCATGGTCTCACTCTAACTCAATATTTGGAACATAATAGAATTCTACAAGGCCTTAGGATTGCTGTTGAGCCAAACATTGGCATTAATACAATAAAATTATTTATAAAATGGGACAGCATACGACATAGTGTCAGCTTTGATTTTATGGATGCCCTTATTGAGTCTATCATTGATGAGAGACAAACATTAATAGAGGAGATCAACAGAGTAGAGGAGGCTTTAAAGCACAAAATAGAAGCAGCTGAATTTACAAGAAATTTAGAAGAGATTAATAAAAAGCTTTTGGAATATGAGGACCATCTTAAACAACAAAAAATTCATTAGAGACATTAATGATTATAAGGAAAACAGGCTGTATACCTATAAACAATTCAACAAAAGAAGGCAAAATCAATACAACATGGAAAGTGGTACTGATAGCAATAATAACTATATGAGGGAATCATATGTGCCTCCACAGAAGGAATACAAACATACTGGAGATCCACAGGAACCTAGCGGCTCGACTGAAAATCAGGCAGGTACTAGGTATGAATTAAGGAATCAAGGAAATATGAACCCATATAGCAGAGCACAGTTGGGTTTTTGGAGGGGGCGGGGGGGTCTGGAATGAGGAGGGACAGATCAAAGGGAAATAAGGCAAGACTATATGATACAGAACAAACGAGGACACAAGGACACGCAGAGGTAAATGAGGTTAAAAGAACACTAACTGAACAAGAAGTTGAAGTTTTGGGATTAGGTTTATCTTTTGCACCTACACAGCCTGTGAATTTGTTTGAATTAGAAGTGGACCTGTAAAGTTTTTTTCACACATTGAGATTAAAAAACATGTTTTCACAGGATCAATCCACACATTTGGAACAGAGATATGTAAAGCAAGTTTTAAATATCAAGTCCACATACTCCCCCTTATAGGCCATAAGTATGGGACAAAAACTTTATGTTGGGTAGTTGAATTGGAGATGATGTCACTTTTTAATAATAAAGACCAATTACTACAAAAATATAGGAATTTAACCATTCAACAGAATCGCATTATACAGAATTTGGGTCAAGACAAAAATATTGTTAAAAAGCCGGTGGATAAGGGAGCGGGGATTGTGATTCAAGATGTGGAAAAATATAGCAGCATGTGCATTGACTTATTACAGAATACACAACATTACCATAAATTAGTTGGAGACCCCATGACAAGTTTACAGGCAAAATAAAGATGTTAGCAGAATTTGTGGATATGCATTGGCTTCAATAGTGGGAAATAAACTGTAACTGTAAAGTAACTGGCAGGTCTGCACATGAATGTAGGGGGCCAGAATGTAAAGGAAAACCTTAAAGAACTACCTGAATGTATACCTTGGGTTCTTTCTAAATATTTTAATACATTTGTGTATAATGACTGTTGATATCTAAAATAATGTATACCTGGGGTATTTCCTCCTTACCATTTTCTCCCACCCCCACCCCCATCAACTGCCTGTATCTGTGAGGATTCCTGTTAATAAAGGGTTTTCTGAATAAAATACATTTATTGAAGCAATCACTCATAGTAAATAAAATATGAAAAAGGCAATATGACATGGAACCCTGTCTACACCTTTGTTATCATAAGAGATGTTTGTATTTATTGTATATCCCCCATCAACATAACAGGAGCTCCAAGCAGAATTGATCCCATTTGTGAAGAACTGCCCTTGCTTTGGCAGTGTACACAGTTGTCTAACAACATTCTCACATCATGAGAAGTGCAGGTAGTAATACGTCACTACCGTGGTTCAACACAAATGGGCTTGAGAGATTCAGGTGTTGCCTTGTAGTGGTGGTGTCTCAGCGCCATTAATGTATTATTCAAAATCATAAAACTTTCAAAAAGAAGGTATGGAAACTTCACTATTTTAAATGAGCTGGTGAAAAAATGATTGGGCAGTGAAAATAAAAAACTAAAAAACTGTTTGCTATTAAATCCCTGCAGAGCTTAATGCTGAATGCAAAACACGAGACAGTATTAAAAAACTGAGCTACTAGGTAAAAAGACACAATAATTTCCCGGTGAAACAAATGTCTTTGTTAAGGGGATTGTAAGTTTAATACCTAGGTGACACATAACTTTGCTGTGGAGCACATGGTGTTGGTGAAGGGAATAATAGTAGAAAGTAAGCTGCTGAATGACTTGAAAATATGTAACATTGTATTTTATAAGAGGCAGCAATGATGAGAATAAAGAAATGAAGCATTCCATAAATGAGGAAAAATTACAGAAAATGTTTCAGTAGATCTAGTAATGTAATCTCTACTCAATTAAATTTCATGAATATGAGAAGTGTAAGAAAAAGATCCACAAAAAGGGATGAATTATAACGCTATGATATATTTTTAAACAGACTTATAAAATGGGCTTCAAAATCCCAAAGCAGTGATTGGCTACAACATCATCTGAGCCGTGTCCTTATCAGATGATATTGTAGCCAACCGGCACTACCACCCAGCAACAAGCCTAATGACCTAAACGAATCAGTGAGCTCTGCCAAGAGAAAACAAGAACGCTGACTGGCAGAGCTCACTGTACTAGAGCGCGAAATTCATTTTACTCAGACTGTGAAGCGAAAGGCGATAAAAAGGAAAGACCGCAACGACAGTACAGTTTTAAACGTAATTCAAACCAGCAATATCAGAAGCCATCGGAACATGTCCCAAATGAATCCCGCTAATTTCGACATCAATATAGAAGAAATACTTACCAGTTTCGAAGAAAATGAACAGCAGCAGCTTCATGAAATGACAGCGCCTCTGACAGCTCCACCGGAAGCATCAACGTCGACGACTGGCACAGCTGACGTACTCCTTGACCTTCACAGCCCAAACTGGCACCACAGAATCTTCACCAAACACCACAGAGCAATCGATTGGCACCCAAAATGCTACAAAAAGAAAACGGAAAGAAAAAATATTAAACATTACAAAGAAATCACAGACGATGAACTACAACAACTAGAAAAGAAAAGGATGAGCAGAACACAAAAAGCTACAAAATGGGCACTGTCAGTTTTTGAAACCTGGGCTGACTCAAAAGCAATAGGAATAGATCTTAAAACGATAACAGCAACTGACCTCAATCAAATACTACGAAAATTCTATGCCGAAATCCGCCAAAGTGATGGCACAGAATACAGCCTATCAAGCCTCATACAGCTACGAGCTGGCCTGAACAGACACCTCAACAATCCACCTCTAAGCCGAAATATAAACCTTCACAACCATCCTGAGCTAAACCCAGCAAACAACATTTTTTCAGCAGTACTAAAAAAGTACAGAAGAGAGGGCAAAAATCGAGCAGAACACCACCCTGCCATATCAGAAAAAGACTTAGAAATCCTAAAAACCTCTCCTGCTCTATCTACAGATACACCCAGAGGACTACTGAATAAAGTATGGCTGGACATACAACTGTGCATGGCTCGCAGAGGCAGAGAAGGCTTACGACAACTAAAGCCAGAGCACTTTGAAATAAAAACAGATGAAGAAGGTACAGAATACATCACTCTAACATTCAACGAATACACAAAGAACCACAAACAAAACGAACCCTCTAAACAACAATATCGTGGCTACATATATACCTTGCCAAACAACCCTCTATGCCCTGTGAAATCCTTCAAAAAATACCTACAAAAACTTCCTCCTAACCCTCCAGCTTTTTACTGCCACCCAAGAAAAATACCTGACACCATGGCAGAAACACTAACCACTTGGTACAGTAGAGAACCTCTCGGCATAAACTACCTTTCTAACTTAATGCCACAAATAAGTAAACAAGCCTCTCTGTCATGCAGGTACACCAATCATTCCATCAGAGCCACAGCTGTCCAACTGCTATCACTAGCAGGCCTAGAAGCCTACAGATCATGTCTGTTACAGGGCACAAATCTGAATCAAGCTCCGCCCTATTGGCTGCCACTCAAGACCATCAGCGATGGAGCCACATACTATCCCAAAAGTAAACCACACACCAGTAAAACCAATGCATCCAACGAAAATGACAAGTTCTCCAAAGAAAATGATCTACCTTCCTCCAGCTCCAAATTGCTGCCATAACCGGAAATAAAACAACTTCCGCTACCGACGGAATCAAACCCTCAAGAAAACTTCCCAGGAACAAGCGAATACACCAATTTAATGCAACAACGAAACTTCAGCATCAACGGCAGAACTGCGTGATGCACAAACGTAAAGTTCATCACCCAGCTAAGTAAAACGCCTAATGACGTAACAGGAAGCATCACGACATAAACGAAAGCAGATTCAACAAAAACGAGCATATTCAACAAAATAGAAATAAAACCTAAAACCTATTCTATACAGTGAAGTTCTAAACGTTAAAAGTTATTCATTTAAGTTTAAGAAGTTAATCGCATCGATAGAAGTAAACCTCAAACCCAAAAAACAACGACAAGCAAAACAAGCAAAACGAAGGCAGTGAACGTCTCTACACTACAAATGTACCATAAAATGGACTACAATATGTACAGTAAGGCACTGTTCGATTACTTTTAAGACACTTTTTATTGTTTGATTCCTAAACCAAAACCAAAATATTTCCTCTTGCTTACCATAACTAACAATTGTTAATGACTTTAAAATACTTTAAAATGTTAAACATACAATCCTAATGGCAATGAAACGATCCTAAAGGTAATGATACAATAAGAAAAAGGGACTATTTTTTTCCCTAGAATATGTTGTTGTATTACGAATTTAAATATCAATAAAAAAAAACTTTAAAAACTAAGAATGGTGATTCACTTTACTGTTGCCCATTTTATAAGCGCAATAACACACTCCGAGGTGTGGGTTACGTGCTGATAAAACACACCTAGGGGCATAAGGCACTCAGCGCAAGCGCCTCATGCCTTAGTACACCCCTAGGCGTGCTCTTATCAGCATGTAACCCACACCTCGTCGTGTGTTATTGCTTACGTAATTCCCTGTGAGCAAGCTCCATCTGAACAAAACATAGGGGACAGAAAATAAAACAAGCATCAAAACTGAACTGCAATTAATGCTTTTTATGAGGCTCCTATAACTTCAAGCTTTTCCGGAATTAGGAATTTCGAGCCAAGAAAGAGAGATAATAACACTCTATCAGGACCATTCCCCCATTTGTTTTTCACAGGTTCACGATCCCCCTTCTGACTCAGTTGAGACCTTGGTATTTTCCTTACCTTGGTACATATGGTAACACACTGCAAGTTCTTAACATTTCTGTCAGAATTATCAACACTGTCCCAGCATTCACACTCAGATGAGGAAAAGGCTCAGGCAGGATTTCAAGGAAAACAAAGTTTACTAAAGTTAAAAATAGTAAATAAAATACAAAACACAGAACATATAACATGCATGGTACAGTCATAAAAATAGACAATTATAAACAAACCACCTTATACTGGGTATCTAATCCTACCCTAGTTTCAATTAGTAAATAGTGGTGGTCAAATTATCTAACTTTGGCTGAAGTGCGTCTTGAGAATGTGTTGTTTCAGGAAATCAGAAATAAAAAGCACAATGTTCCCTCAGCCTTGACAATATCTGAGGGGGAAAAAGGGTCCCACCCAGCTTGAGAGGTCACTGTCCAGTGGTGATGCTGGCTGTGAGGTCACTCACATTCCTATACACTTAATGATAGTCACAGGTAGCTGCATATTGCTAAACATCCCACTTACAAAATATATATATACTTTTTAATTAGTGAGCCACAGTTTTATGGCAGGTCAGAATTACCCCTTTGATCTTCAGAGGACATTTCTGAGCTATTTCTCTGAGTGGTCAGTAGTTTTACAGGTAACTGTCAGAAGTTGGTTTTCTGCCTGACAGGTCATAAATAGTGGTGGGCAAAGCGGCCAAAATTTGCTCTATGAAATGATTCATGGAGCAATGCAGAATCCATAAAGTAATCAGCAATGTGAAACAGAGTACTTTGTGTTATAATGAAGAATGCGTAGTCCATTGAAAACAATGACTTTGCATTATTCCGCCTTCCTCAAACCACTTCTCCACCATTGATTCAATGTACTTTGCATCACTTCGCCTTGTAATTGAGTTCCAAGGCAAATTCTGCAGTGATTCGTGGGATTGCAGGTCACAAGGACTCTAGATTTTTCTGCACAGCCTCAGTTCTGGGTAGTGTGTGTGTAGTGACAGCTAGAGACAGTTTGCTCTCTGATCTCTGTGATTCAAAACTCTAAAAGCTGTTAAAAAAGCCTTTTTGAGTCTTTTTTTTTGCTCACAATTTAGTACATTGATTGTAGGAAACCCTCCCATGCTTATATCATTGTTTATTGTTTGAATGTGGATTTTGAATGTTAATTTAGAACATTCAGTCTGTGTACTGTGAAGTGTGCTTTAGGGTGGGGCGTATCTGTGGTGTAGGTAGATTAACTGGGAGAAAAAGGTAGTCTTGCTGTTTTGGTTAGATTTTTCTTGTATAACTGTGTTAATGGACACACAGTAATATTTTCAGTAATTCTTGACTTTTTTTGTTGATTGTTATGGTGCAGCAGTGTAGAATTTCAGTTTGTTTAAAATATTTGGTTATGTTACTAACTAAAGGTTTTCAATTTGCTTCACATTATAGTTGCAGCCACAGACACTGGCAGCTATTTCCTGAAATTTCTGTGATATTTCCAGAAATATCTAATGCTTTCTGCATTTCCCCAGTAGGAGCAGCAGAGAGAAACTCTTCAGAAATTTCACAAACTATCTGGAAATAGCTAGTAATGTCTGTGGCTACTACTTTGTACATGTAGTGTGTGTGAGTGTGTGCGATGCATGCCATCAAATCAGACACCTTTTATTATGCCACAGAGTAATTGCAGCAGTGTGAACCTGCTATCCACCACACCTGCATGGATTTTTTGAACCGCTTTGTAGTATCTTTACTGGTAGTGTACTGTTACTGCCTTGCACTACCCCCCGAACCAGCAAAAGTTATTCTTTTCCAGATTTAGATTTGTGACTTATGAGCACTGGTTAGGTGTTGTTGTGCCTTTGCGTCTGCTTCTTTTGAGTGAACAGCGCAATCTTAATCTGTCTGTGCATTTGCAGTGCACCATTAATTCTGTGAGATTTTGCATTTCTTGTTACGCTTTCATTTTACTTTGTCAGCACAGGGGGATTTTATGGACACAAAACAGTAGCATTTTAGGAATGCACATTAATTCTGGTGACTGTGTGTAACCACTGCGCACATGACTGACTGTGCCATTAATTCTGGGAGACATAGCATTTTTTGCTATGCTGTCATGCACATTAATTCTAGTGACTGTGTATGACCACTGTACGCATGACTGAGTGCGCTGTTAATTCAGGGTGACTTTGCATTTCTTGTTACACTCTCATTTCACTTCATCATCACTGGGGAATTTCTGGACACAAGTCAGTAGCATTTTGGAGATGCTCTTTATTCTGGTGACTGTGTGTGACCACTGCACGCATGACTGAGTGCACCATTAATTCAGGGAGACTTTGCATTTCTTGTTGTGCTCTCATTTCACTTCATCAGCACTGGGGAATTTTCTGGACACAAGACAGTAGTATTTTGGGGATGCACATTAATTCTGGTGACTGTGTATGTGGGGAGCTGCCAATATTGTTGTCACTTCACCTTATTTCGCATTAAGGCAGAATGACAACACAAAGTAGTAATTACAAGGCAAAGTGAGCATTTCATATTGGCCACTCCACACAGTGGAATGACAAGGCAAAATTTAAATTCAATGCATCTCTAGTCATAAAATGCAGCCTGTTTATGGCCAGTTTCCTGAATTCACAGTAAATGGGTGTTTTACAGTCTGTTACAACCTGGTGTCTAAAGGAAACTCTTAATTAGGTTTTTCCACTGGGTCGGAGACAGGGCAGATCTTCTTTTCTCTCTGTTCAAAAATCCCATGAGGCCTTGCTGCTTGGCCTGTGTTTTCTAAGCAGAAGTCTAAACATGTATTTATATCACAAATGTAATACAAATAATAGCAAGCAGATGGCTATCCATCACAGGTTACACCTCAGCAAAGCAAGTTAATAGGTGTAGAAGCAGAAGTTGGGAGATTTCATCAATGAGAGGTATCATTTAAACTAGGTAGGGGGGAGGCATTGGAGCTGGAAATCACCAGGAGAGGGGGGGTCCCATGGACCTCCCCCTACTGCAGGGATAGATATGACCATAGGCAAAATAGGGGTTGGAGTGAAGGGTAAGGAAGCAGAAAGGATAGGTGAACTGTAGAGAATGGTTTTACTAAATGCTAGGAGCCCGGGGAACAAATCGGCAGAGTTGCAAGCATCGATGGCAGGGTGAGGGGTGGACATAGCTGCCATTACTTAAATGTGGGCAACCAAGCACCATGACTGGGACCTAACCATCCCAGGGTAAAAACTGTACTGGAGGGATAGAAATAAAAGGAAGGTTGGGGAGGGTAGTCATTTATGTAAGGGAAGGGATCAGATGTAATAGGGAGGAAGGGGAGGAGGGTAGGTTGGAAGTAATCTGGCTATAACTACACAGCCAGAAAAGGACAAAGACCTGTCTGGGGGTAGTTTATAGACCTCTGACTCAGAAGAAGTGCATTGACAAGGAACTGGGGGAGCAGATAAGGAGGCATAGTGGCAAAGGAAGCACAGTGGTGGTGGGGGACTTTAATCTACCAGGGGTGGATTGGATCCTCCCAGAAACCAATTGAGCCAGGGAGCAGATCTTCCTGGAAGCATTCCAGGATGGCTTCCTTACCCAGAGGGTAATGTAGCCAATGAGGGAGAGGAATATACTAGACCTGGTACTGGAAGATGGGGAACAGGTCAGGGATGTAAGAGTGGAGGAACCTCTGGCAAGCAGTGACCACCACACAGTGTGGTTTTCAATCAGCCTGGGTAGGGAAGAAAAAATTGCTCACCACAGTAATCTTGTTTCTTCAAAGGGATCACTCATTATGATTAAACTGATGCAGTCAGCCTCCTATGTCAAACTGTCCAGAGAGATGGAATCATATGTAAATGATGGAACTCTCAGTTGGCTCATGTCAGTTTCAAACTGCTGCCCTAGCAACTGCTGCACTCTGAGTGCTTCCGATTTTTACATAGCCTAACTGGATATAATACCCACTAGTTAAAACTAAAATCTTTATAAAATAATTTTTGTCCTCTCAGGTAAAAAACATCCTTAAGAAACAAACCTAAAAAACTTGAAACCACAAGGAAACCAACTGTTTAAACAAAAGTGAGTCTCTAACCTAACCCATATAGAAAAACTCCCTAATGCAGGGATGCAGAACAACCATCATAGATTCTAGTAGGGGAGACAGGGTGGGTGCTTTAATCATAATGAGTAATTCCTTTGAAGAAACAAGATTACTGTGGTAAGTGATTTTTTTTTATCTAGCCCCAGGAATCACTCATTATGATTAAACTGATGCAGACTACCAAGCAGTACATTTGGAGGTTGGGCATAGAACCTATTTTGAAAACAGGTCCTGCAGCACTGCTGTACCAAACCTAGTATCACTTCTGGATTGTAGATCCAGGCTGTAATGCTTTGTGAAGGCATGTACTGTTTTCTATGTTGCTGCTTTGCAGATTTTCAGTAGTGGAATTTCTCTTGAAGGTGCCACTGATGCAGCTGTGCCCCTGGTGGAGTGTGACCTCAGGCCCAGGGGTGTCTGTTTACCCACTTTACTATAACATGACTGTATACATGCCACTATCCAGTGAGCAATTGTACATTTTGTGGCAGCTCTGCCCTTACCTACTTCACCATAGGTGAGAAACAGCTGTGCTTGACTTGATCTGTAAGACTTGGTTCTGTTAATATAGTGGCTAAGTGCCCTTTTGACATCAAGGGAGTGAAGCCTCATTCTGGAGAACTGGAGTTCTCTGTAAAAAAAGACAGGTAGGGCGATGGCCTGATTTAAGTGGAAATCAGATACCACTTTGAGAAGGAATTTTCTATTGGTCCTGAGGATTACTTTATCCCTGTGAAAAGAGACGTAGTCCACATCTGTGCACAAGGCTTGTAATTCACTGATCCTTCTGGCTGAAGTAATAGCAACCAGAAACCCAGTTTTCCAAGTGATATACTTCAAATCTGCAGTTGTCATGGGCTCAAATGGTGCATCCATGAGCTTGGAAAAGCAGATATTCAGATTCCAGGCTGGGACCAGTTCCCTCAGGGGAGGGTGCAGAAGACTGAGGCCTTTAAAGTATTTTCTGAAGACTGGATGAGAGGCCATGGATCTCTGTTTACCAAATGACAGGTAAGCTGAGACTGAAGCCAAGTGGACCTTGAGGGTTGAAGGCTTTGGGCCTAAGGAATGTAGGTGTGTCAGGTAATCCAGGAGAATAGCCAAGTCAGCCCTGGAGGGGTCAGTACCCTTACCTGCACACCATATGGAGAACATCTTCCACTTAGAGGAATATGTTTTCTTAGTGGAAGGTTTCCTGGACTCTCTAAGCATGTCAGCACCTGTTCTGACAGTTTAAGGTTAGCAAATTGTAAGTCCTCAAGAGCCAGGCCTTGAGCCTCAGTGATCTGAGGTTGGGATACAGGATCCTGCCCTGAGAGGAGGTCAGCAGGTTGTGCCTCCTGGGCAAGTGAACTGGGGGAACTACTGACAGAGTCAGCAGAAGTGAGTACCAGTGTTGTCTCACCCAATCTGGTGCCACTAGGATCATTGTTACTGGCTGGAACCTCAATTTCAGCAGGGTCCTGAATATCATTGGAAAAGGAGGGAAGGCATACAGAAACTTCCCTGTCCAGTCCAGGGCCATCACATCTAGGGGAAGTGTGCCCCTGAGAGGGGGCCTGCGACAGTACATTGGTAACTGGTAATTTTCTACAGAGGCAAAAAGATCCACCTCTGGGGTGCCCACCTCCTGAAAATTGTGGTAAGTATCTGGGGATTCAGGCACCACTCATGGTGGTCCTGACTTATCCTTCTAAGGAAATCTGCCAGTACATTGTCCTTCCCTGGAAGGTGTATGGCTGATAAGGATACTTTTATGGAGTATGCCAAGGAAAACAGCCTCATTGCTTCTGTGCACAGTGGGGCTGACCTGGTTCCTCCCTCTTTGTTGATGTAGTACATCGTTGTTGTGCTGTCTGTTCTGACCTGCACCACCTTGTTTTGAAGATGTGAGGCAAATGCTTGTAGGGTTAAGTAAACTTCCCTGAGCTCCAGCAGATTTATGTGCAACAGGGACTCTTGGGGAGACCATGTGCCACTTGCTGTGTGGTCCAACATATGTGCTCCCCAACCTAAAAAGGAGGCATCTTTTGTGAGAATTAAGGAAGACTGTTCCTTTAGAAAAGGTACGCCTACCCGAAGGTTGCACTCATCCTGCCACCACTGCAGAGCCTGTAATAAGCTGTGAGTGGCTGGAACCAGTTTGGACAGTGGGTCTGTCCTTTGTGACTAGTACTGTCTCAGGTGAAACTGGATATCTCTCATTTGAAATCTGGAACCTGGCACCACTGTGGTGGCAGCTGCCATGTGACCCAGCAGCCTGAGAAATTATGTGGCTGGTTTGGGTTTTCCTGGCACAAATGAGTTTTCAATCTGCAGAATTTTGTTTACCCTGTCCTGTGGCAGAAAGGCTCTGCCTAGGCTGGTATCCAGTTATGCGCCAATGAACTCCAGTACTTGGACTGGTATTTGCTAAGACTTCTGCTTGTTTATTAGAAAACCCAGGGATTCTAGAGTAGATTTTGCTAGTGCTAGGGAGTGATCTGCATGCTGCAGAGATTGACCCACTACTAACCAGTCATCCAGGTAGGGAAAGACTGTTATCCCCTGTTTTCTCAAGAATTCTACCACTACAGCAAGGCACTTTGTGAAGGCTCTTAGTGCAGAAGTTAGGCTAAATGGAAGTACTGTGAACTGATAGTGTCCTGAGGCCTGCCTGAATCTCAAGTGCTTTCTGTGAGATGGTCTGATAGGGATGTGAAAGTAAGCATCCTTTAGGTCTAGGAAGGCTAGCCGGTCTCCCTTTCATAATGTGGGAATGATTATTGAAAGAGTGACCATTTTGAATTTTGGCTTGGAAATGTGTCTGTTTAGCAGTCTTAGATCCAGAATAGGTCACCAATCCCCATTTTTCTTCCTAGTGAGGAAGTATCTGGAGTAAAAGCCTTTGCCCCTTTGGTTTAGGGGCACTGGCTCCACTGCTTTGACTGCCAGAAGGTGTTTTACCTCTGCTTTCAGTGAGATTCTGTCTGCAAATGTAACTGGTGCAAAGGTTCTTGTTCTTAGCTTGGGAAATGATCTGAAGCTGAGTGCCAGACCCTGCTCACTACCTCCAGGACCCACTTGTCTGTGGTGATGGTATGCCAAGCCTGGAGGTAGTGAGCCAGTCTGCCACCCACTGGTGGCTCTACAATAGGTGATGCAACCTGTACCAGCCCATCAGGGGTTCTGTATAGGCTGTGCCTGAATCTGAGGGGAGGGAGAAGCCCTTCTCATAGCTGTTCTGCCCCTTCCTCTGAAATAGCCTCTAGACTGCTGTTACGGCTGAGAGGCCTGAGCCTGGAAAAAAGGGCTGGGATAAAATCCCCTACCCCTGCCTCCCCTAGTCTGGGATCTATAGGAAGTAGAAGGTCTGTCCTTCGAATTACTTTGATAGGTAGATTTGTATTCCTCTACCTTTTTCATATACAGTACAAGTCACATTAAACTGTTCCATCAATGAGTTGGTTTATCATTGTTTTTTTTCAGTCATATTACATAGTTTTTCAGTGCTTAACCTGCTGAAAAGCAATGTTTGCAGAATGTTTTTGCAGCTCAATTGGAATGCATCTGCAGTCCAGTTACAGTGTAATTCAGAGCTGCATTTTAACTCTTAAGAAACAGTTTGTGCAAGGCTTTGTGCTGGATCCAGCAACACTTATGCAACTCAGTCAGAAATGCTACAGGAACTCATTGGAGCAAGAGTTTAATGTGACTTGTACTGTACGCCTCAGTTTTATCACCGAACAATGAATTATTTTTGATGGGGAAATCCATTGCTTTGGCCTGGGTATCTACCGTGAGGTTGGTGGCTCTGAGCCATGCAAATCGCCTAAGAGAGACAACTAATGCCATTAGGCTGGCTACAGTGTTATTGGCATCCACTGCCATATGGAACTGGTATTTGGTGGCATCAAGTGCAGCTCTTGCTGTATCTTGCAGGTCAGCTGTCACTTTACCTCGCATCTTGTCAGCCAGAGTTAACAATGTATTCCAGAGTGCCTTCTTGTACTGCAATCCATATGTCATGTGGTTGGCTTGCCTGACTATTAAAGAAGCAGCCATGTAGCCCTTCTTTCCCATGGCATCCATTTTTCATGAATCTTTATCTGGAGGATGTGTAGCCAGGGGTATCCTGGCCTTGTTGCAGGCAGCAGCCTGAACCACCCCTTTAGGGTCAGGGTGTAGTTCTGTCTAGCTGCAACTTTTTGTCAACTTTTTTATCTACCCCAGGGATCGAAGTTGGGGTTTGGAATATCTGCAATGCTTCCTTTTGCAGGGACTTATGCACTGGAAGCAGAAGGTGTTTTGTGGGGGTTAGACCCATCACACTGAGGAACTCTGCTTCCTCCATATCCTCTTCAGTTTCCTGAAGAGGGATATTAAGGGTCTCTATCATGCTTTTTACAAAAGCATAGTGAGAGGAATAATCTTCTGGACCCCTAGAAGAAGATCCAAATTCCTGTTCTGGGAAACCTCAAGAACTATTGGTTCCCCTTCAAAATCCTCTTCATCCTCCTCACCATAAATATCTTGAGGTTCCTGGGGAGCAGGAATCGGAGCAAGAACTGATGCAGTCAGTGCAGGAACCAGGACTGCAGCCTGCAGGGCTTGTAAGACCTGTAGGGCCTTAGCTATGTCCTCAGCTGAGGGCATAGTATGTTTGTCTGCTTGGAGCTCCTTAGCCTTCTTGGCCAGAGGTGTAGCGACATGCTTTTCTTTACATTTTTTTCTTTAGTCGGACAGACTCAGCCACTGTCTCCACAGCCCTTTTGACTTACCTTGTTCAGATTTTTCTGAACTCTTGTCAGGGTCCTTAGTTTTACCTCCATCCTTTTTAGGGATAGAGATAGATGCACTATTATCAGTATCAAATCAAATCAATCTTTATTTTTATAGCACCTTTCAAAACCAAGGTGCTGTACAAATTATAAATTACAATGTAAAAACAGAAAATATAATAACATTTCAAAATCAATTCAATTATTCCGGGAAGGCCAAGGAAAATAAGTATGTTTTCAGCATAGATTTAAAATTGCTGATGGTCAGGCATTCACTTAACTGATGAGGTAGAGAATTCCACAGGGTCGTTGCTGCAAATGAAAAAGCATGAGCTCCAGATGTTTTAAAATGAACCTTGGAAATCTCTAGCATTCCCTCATCGGTGGATCAGAGAGGGTCACTGGGGGAGTAGGGAGTCAGGAGATCTTTAAGGTATTCAGGTCCCAGTTCATGAAGGGCTTTAAAGGTAAGCAAGCCTACCTTATAGGTGATCCACCACTGAACTGGCAGCCAGTGCAGTTTGCGCACGACAGGCATAATATGACTGGACCTGGAGGTAACAGTCAACAGCCTGACCAAAACATTGTGCACCAGCTGCAAGTGGCGGATATCGACCCCAGACAGCCCCAGGTAGAGGGCATTGCAGTACTCAAGACGGGTAGTAATGAAGGCGTGGACCAATGTTGGAAGATTGCCTGGGGGAATCAGGTGTTTCACCTAGGCAATGTTCTTCAGATTGTAAAATGAGGACACCTGAGACTTCAAGGTCAAGCAATCATCAAAAACAATGCCTATGTTACGCACTCGATCTGAGGTGACAAGCTGGGCAACATCAAGCCAAAGGTCTGACATGTGCCCAGCACCAAAACCTGCCCCTGGGCAGCCCAGATCCATGACCAGCACCTCAGTCTTATCAGGATTCAGTGTCTTCAGTAGCAGTAGCAGAAGCAGAAGCCATCTCCTCTAACTATCTAGCCCTTTTTCTTAAAGTTTTAGGACAAAAAGTCTTGCAAATCTTACAAATAGCAAAAATATAGCCGGTACCTAAACAGGAAATACAAAGGGAATATCTGGCTGCTTTTTTTATAATCTGCCCACAAGACTCACAATATGTAAACCCAGTGGGTCCTGTGCATTTTTTAGGCTTGTCTAAATGGACCTCTGACATTGAGTAAGGCAGCAAAAACCAATCACAAACTTTTATTAATACCTTGGAACCGGAGATTTCAATATAAACAACCGCTAATGGTTCCTGGAACCGAGAGCTACTCAGTTCCCGAAAAGAAAAGGAACCGAGAATTACTCTAAATTTAAATAAAAATAAAGCGGTCAAACAAACCGACCACAAATACAGACTTTAAATAATAATGCTGAGGTAAACCTTGCCAAAAGACGCAGCACCCTCAGTTCTAAGAAACTGTGAGGGAACCACTAATAAAACGAAAAACTTCTACAACTACCAAATAAACTAAATTCTAAGGCAGCAATTTAAAATTAAACTTTAAACAAGTACTTATCTAACAGATAATTTATTCTGAAGACAGTTCAAGGAGAGCTCTCCAGGACGTCCTTACTAGGCAGGCACAGTAAAGAATCTGAAGCACTCAGAGTGCAGCGATTGCTAGGGCAGCAGTTTGAAATTGGCATGAGCCAATTGAGAGTTCTATTATTTGCATATAATTCCATCTCTCTGGGCAGTTCAACACAGGAGGCTGACCGCATCAGTTTAATCATAATGAATGATTCCTAGAGCTAGAAGTAGCCACTACAAAAACTAGGGTCCTGGACTTCAAAAGGTCAGACTTTGGCAGGATGGGAAGCACACTGGAAAGTCATATGGCAAGCATCCACACAGAAATGGACGTGGAACAAAAATGGGCAGTTATCAAGGCAGGACTGACTAAAGCCACTATGACTGGTGTCGAGCCAGAGCAAGAAAGCCAGGACCAAGAAACTTAGTTACATAGATAGATAGACACTGTCAGCAGATAAGGGCCTATGGCCCACCCAGTATGCCCATTTGAGCTTGTAAGTTCACTTTATGTTTTCCTAGAAGTCTGTTGCTCCTTACTCCTGACCTTCAGAATTCCCTTATGTCTATCCCATGCATTCTTAAATCTCGCGATTGTTTCAGTCACCATTACTTCCTCTGGCAGGGTGTTCCACTAGTCCACCAACTATTCTGTTAAGAAATTCTTCCTCAAGTTTCCTCTGAATTGCCCTCCTTCCAACTACAACCCATGCCCTCTAGTCCTGGAAAATCTCTTTCACTGGAAAATAGTGTATTCTTGCACTCTGTTCCTCCCTGTAGGGTGCTTGTATGTCTCTATTATATCCCCTCTCTCCCTCCTCTCCTCCAGGGAGTACATATTCAAGTCCTTCAACCTGTACTCCTAGGACTTGTGATGCAATCCATGTGCCATCTTTGTTGTCCTCCTCTGAACCCTCTCTACACTGTCTATGTCCTTACATAGGTAAGGTCTCCAGAACTGTACACTGTACTCCAGGTGGGACCTCTCGAGTGTCTTGTATAGTGGAATTATGACCTCCCTTTTCCTGCTGCTGATGCCCCTGCCTTTGCATCCCAGCATTTGATTGGCTTTACCTGCTTCCTTGTTGCACTGTTTCCCTACCTTGAGGTCATCAGCGATGATAACCCTAAGATCCCTTTCCTGTTTGGTGCATGCTATGTCCTCACCCTCCAATTGATATGTTGTTTCAGGGTTTTTGTGCCCCAAATGCATTATCTTGCACTTCTTTGCATTGAATTTCAACTGCCAAACCCTTGACCATTCTTCAAGCTTCTGAAGGTCCCATCTCATTCTGTCTACACCCTCTGACATGTCTATTCTGTTACAGAGCTTCATGCCATCAGTGAAAGGGGAAATTCTGCCTTCTAGGTCCTACACAATGTAACTGATGAAAACGTTGAATAGGACCTGTCCCAGCACTGATCCCTTTTGTATCCCACTGGTCACTCTTCCCTCTCCTCTGTGGAGTGACAGCCATTTACCACCACCCTCTGTGTCCTGCCACCCAGCCAATTATCTACTCACCACACCATTGTCCTACCCACACCCATACTCCAGTTAGTTTAATAGCCTTCTATGTTGCACAGTATCAAAGGCCTTGCTGAAGTCCAGATAGGCCATGTCCACTGCCCTCCCCTAATCCACCTCCCTAGTCACCCAGTCAAAAAATTCATTGAGGATGGTCTGACATGACCTCCCCTCTGTGAAACCATGCTGTCTTGAGTCCTGTAGTCCATTGGCAAGCAGATGTTCCACCATTCTCTCCTTCATTAGTGCTTCCATGATCATCCTCACTACCGAAGTCAGGCTGACTGGTCTGTAGTTCCACACTTCCTCTTTGTTCCCACTTTTGTATAAGGGGACTATATCTGCTGTCCTCCAGTCCTCGGGTACCTCCCCTGTTTCCAGTGATTGGCTAAACAGGATTGCCAGAGGTTTAGTCACCACCTCTCTTCATTCTTATAGGACCCTGGGGTGCACCCCATCTGGCCCCATTGCTTCATAAACTCTTATTCCTTCCAGTTCCTTCAGGACCCTTTCCCATGTAAAGGGACTTGTGTCCATTTCTGCACCATTGCCACCCCTTGCACACCCTTCAGGCCCATTACTAGAGATGCAGCAAAATTAAATTCTGCCTGTGAAGTGAACGCAAAGTGGTCACTTCGCATTATCATCACAGTACGCAAAGTGACCATTGGAAAGTGCTCACTTCACTTTGTTATTATGACTTTGCATTGTTATTCCACCTTAACGCAAATTAAGGTGGAGTGACAACGATACAGGCACTTTAGGCAGCCCCCCCCACACATCACATGGCTTACAGTACTGTAAGTCACATGCTTTAGCCAGACAGGAAGGAAGTGAGTCAGACAAGCAGACACTTTCACTTTCTCCTTTGCTGAGGTAGAGAGAGGAAGCATTTTGTGTAGCAGAGGAGAGTTTGTGTGAACAAGTTTCTTTCTTGAGCAAATTTCAAAAACCCAACAGCATTTTTAAAAGCCAATTCTTTAGTTTTTTTTTTTTTTGTAATGTTTTGTCAGTTTTTTTTTGGTGACCTATTTCTTTGTTTTATAAGTTTTGTTTCATGTGTATGTGTGTGTATGAGTGTGGGTGGTGTGTGTAAGTGTGTGTGTGTGTGTGTGTGTGTGTGTGACATTGTGTGAATGTGTTGTGTGAGAGTGTGTGAAGTTGCTCATCGTGTTGGAGAGGGAAGGAGTGTTTTTTTGTGCGATGGCCCAGGGACAGTATGTGGCCCATGGCCGGAGGGGAGTGTGCACAAGTGAGGGTCATGGCCAGGTGGTGTTGGACTGCTCCAGACTCTTTAGTCCTGCCTCCCACCCCCCGGAAGCAGCAGCACCACCAGTGCCACTGACATGTCCACCAAATTCGCCACCACCACTAGTAGCAGCTGCAGGAGCTCCAGCAGCACCACCTTCACAGCAACAGGTGGAGCCCCAGGTCCATGACCATGCTGCTGGCACTGCATCTGCCCCTCTTGTGTCTGGTCCACCCTGCAACTCCCCAGTTTGGCAGTTTTTCAACTGTGTATGAGAGGGACAGCAGCCTTGTGGTGTGTCTGCTTTGAGGTGTGCAATTGCACTGTGGCCCTGGGGAACACATCTGGGGACTTGGGGCCAGTGCACACATAGGTTGAACCACCACAAGATGGAGTGGAAGGCTGTCACTGAACAGGCCAGGCCTCCACCTGCTGGCCCTTCTGTGGCAGTGGCAGAGGGTGCTGTTGTTGTGTGTTGCCGCAGCAGGAGGAGGGCCACAGCAGTGGCTGCTCCACTACCACCCCCACCACTGCCACCAGCACCATCCTCACCACTTCCACCACTTCCTGATTTCTACCCCGCAACAGTGGAATCCACAATGCCTGCAACTCAGGCAGACATAGAACTTTTGTGGGCCACAGTGTACAAAAATAATGAGAGGGTGGGTGCTGTCCAGCAGCAGGTGGAGCAAATCAAGCAACACCAGTTACAGATTGTGTCAATGCTCTATCTGCTGCTGCAACTTCAGGGGTTCCCCATAAACCTTTTTTTTCTGCACACCTCCCCCCCACTACTGTAGTGTTTTGCCTTTTGTTTATGTTTAATAACAGACAGAGGAAGGCCACAGTATTAGTTTAAAGGGAAGCAGTCAGCAACAGGAGGTCCCGCCCCTGCAACGCTTATCCTCTAGTTAAGCATTTTAAGCATGTTGCAGCATTTTTCTCTTGCCGCAACATACTTTATTTTAATAAAGAAAAGTCAGCAACTGGAAAGTATGGCAGACCCTATGGGGGCTTCATTATGTGTAAAGGTGCAATGGCGATGCACCATGTGCTTCAATACAAAAGTATTGAAGCACATTGTGCCTCGCTGCCACACCTTTCCTTTACCTGTAAAGTAGCCCCCATAGCATCCACCTTACTTCCAGATCACTGACTTTTCTTTATTAAAATAAAGTATATTGCAGGGAAAGAAAAACACTGCAACATACTTAAATGGCTTAACTGGAGGGTAAGCCTTGCAGGGGGCAGGAGCTCCTGTTGCTGACTGCTTCTCTTTAAATATATACATACACACACATACAGATATACATGATCCTTATTGCCCTGTTATTATAATCCAGTGCCTCAGTAATGTTTACTTTCTGTTGTGGAAATGCTGGTGTGAGTAGTGCAAAAAGTATGTTGTGGTAAATTGCATGTGTGCAGTCAGTGTTGTTTCCTGTGTGTGTGTGTGTGTGTGTGTGTGTGTGTGTGTGATGTCAGACATTGTCCAACTTCTTGCAAACATACGTACATGCTAACTTGTTGCAGTGTTTATGGGATAAAGAATAGAGATAAGAATAATATATATTGTATTGTCACCATCATCATCAGTGGACTAAGTGATATGATATTTTTTTCAGAAGTGTCTGGCCAGAGTGCACCTTAGCCACATACTGCACACATGACTCTTAGGAGAGCATGTGTTTTTTGTGCTATGATCTCCACAAAGTCATGTGTGCACTGTCAGTGACTGAGGTGAACAGTGACCTGATACCTCTGAAAAAATATTATATCACTTATTCCGCTGGTGCTGATGGTAGAAATAAAATATACATCATATATTCTTTCTTATCATTATTCTTAACATACTGCAACAAGTCACATCATATATTTGTTTGCACAAAGCTGGACCATGTCTGCACACACAGGAAAGAACACTGATGGCACACATGCAGTTTAGCACAACATACTTGCACTGCTCAGTCCTGCTTTTTGCAAAACACTTCATGAGTCCAGACATAAAGTAAACATTACTGAAGTTCCAGAAATATTTATTTTTTGAAATAGATATTAAAGCAGCAGTGCAACAATCTGGTGAACATTTCTACGTATACTTGTTCATGCTATTTTACATTGCCACTTTACTTACCTCCTGACTTGTATGATACCATTCTTTCAAGTATTTGAGTCTGCTTTAGTACTTTTTTCATGTCTGAAATAATAAAAGGAGCACTCCTTTTAATACAGTGTGGACCAGGTCTTCATCAGTATTTTCTGCTGTTTTTCTCCATCAGTTGTTTATATATTACTTCTGTTGTAAAGTTAACTTTTATGCAGCAGTCAGTGTTTTATGACCTCACAGAACAATATTTGTTCAAAAACAGCTGCAAATAGTGATGAAAACCTGGTCAGAGCCATATTAAAAGGTGTGCTCCTAGTCGGCCTGGTGGTGCTGAGGGTTGAGGCACTGGACACTACACCTCACGCCAAGCTGGTGACCGGGGATCGGGAATGGACTTGAACCACCTGGGGCTGGCAGGGGGAAGGAAGGATTGAGCATCCTGTGACTGCTCTCCTTCTTTTGGGGTGGGTGAGACCATGCACCACACCACAGTGACACCTAGCGGAGGCTAAGTGCACTCGGATGGCAGCATACTTGAGAGAAAGAGCACGGTGGGGTGTCTGCATGTCTGTGCAATATCATTGCACTACTGGCTCCTCAGTGGAACAAAATACTGGTGGAAAATTGGTGGGGCGACTTCAGCAGCTAATGGCCAACCCTGTGCCCCAGGAGTTGAGAGGTGTCTTTGACAGCTCAGTTGTCACAGGTCCTGGGGGGGATGCTGCAATAGGCCAGAGTGTGCGATGGGGCACATAAATTCATATTCTAAGATGGAATCCAGGGGTACGGGTGCTGGTAGCTGGGGGTCAGTGAGGGACCGCTCTGACCAGGGGAGAAAAATCATGACGTGTTAAAAAAAAGGTGTGCTCCTTTAATTTTTGTAGTAATGAGAAAAAGTAGTAAAGCAGACACAAATTGTGAAAAGAAGGGTGTCATACAAGTCAGGAGGTAACTAGTGGTTGGCAATCTAAAATAGCATAAAAAAGTACAGGTCAAAATGTTCACCACATTGTTGCACTGTGCTTCAATTTATAATTTAAGTATGACATTATGTGCTCATAATCACAAGATGCAAAATGCAACTGTCTTGTGTCCATAAAATTCCCAAGTGCTGACAAAGTGAAATGGGAGCATTACACCACATGCAAATTCCCCCAGAATGTATTGCACCATCACTCATGCATGCAGTGGTCACACAGAGTCCCCAGAATTTTTCTGCATCTCCAAAATGCATCTGTCTTGTGTCCAGAAAATTCCCACGTGCTGATGAAGTGAATGGGAGTGTTACACCACATGCAAAGTTCCCCAGAATGTATTGTGCAGTCACTCATGCAGGCAGTGGTCACACAGAGTCCCCAGAAATGTTTCTGCATCCACAAAAGGCAACTGTCTTGTGTACAGAAAATTTACATACTCTGTAATAATGATGTCATGATACACAGTGTCTTGCCAAACTATGTGAAGGAGGGATAACATGACATGAATCCATTCAGTGTTTCATCAAAAATGTTGACCATGAGAGAACTGTTGCTGGCCCAAAGTGTGCTGCGATTTCCGCAAATGTGATGCAGTCACCTCAACCAGATGGGAGGGTGCCCTTTGTGTGTACACTAATAGTAGTCTTGGTGAGTGATACACACACCTCATATATATATATATATATATATATATATATATATATGCATGTGTATTTTCTAGGTGGGAGGTTGACATATACATACATGTACTCATATTGTTTTGAATCACAGGTCACATACTGTTGGTGTGCACATTCCAGTGCTTGATGAGAAAGTTGGCATTGGAATTGGAATACTCTCAATCAAATGAAGGTAAGTAATTTTTTGGGGGGGAACATATGTGCAAGTAGGTCTTATTAATGGTTTATTATTTATTTCACAGATTTCATCTGCATCCTTCTCCAGTCCACTAATAATGGTCATGATCATTGACTGAAATGACTTCTGCTTGTTGCAAGTCTGCCCCAGCTCGGGGGGGTGCATGATGTTGAAGAAGTTCTTTGGATAAGGCAACTATGACACAACAAAGCATCTGGAAGATTCCTAAACATAGGAAAGAAGGATTTATTACAACTTGATTGCAGCAATAAGAGATTATGTTTAAGCCGTGGCTGTTCCACAGGTATCTGAATTAACACAGATAGCAAGCTGTCCCACTGCAATCATCAGATCATAATTTAATTTAGTACCAGGCTGTGTAACAAATACACTGCATCAGCGTCCCTGCATCTCAACTCTAGTTACATTTTAAAACCACATCTTGTCAAGCAACACAACCTGGGTCCAACTTTTTCAACACTGTCATGGCTGCACAGCTGCAAATCTGTGCCTCAGAATTCAAATCTGGTGAATAAGAACCTCGATAGTATCCTTTAAGAATTACAAAATTAAATTCAATTTGGAAATGAGCAGTTTATGGAATTAGTCACATTGTTTGGTTCATTTATAAAAAAATTTGTGAAAGAAAAAGAGGCCCTCTTAGAAAACCTAAAAGATAGTGTTGTAAATAAGCAAGCTAAAAATCTGCCTGAAGTTAATATTAGTGACATGATGGTTGATAATTCTAAATCCTTAGATTTAGAAGTTGCTAATAATGTACCCCTGGAGAACACCTGTTTTCTGACTCAGAAGGAGAATAAAAGTATTAGAACTATCACTGGTGGAATTTCAAAGAAAGAAATATTAGAGATAGATAATTTGATAAAGGATTTGGAAGAAAGGAAACTCCAGACTGGTAATACCAAAAGGCTAAAGTGAAAACCCACTAAAATGAAAGTAAAAAGGCATGGCTGTGTTAGTAGGTGTAGCTCCAGAAATATCCCCAGTAATGAAAATGATGCTGGATGTGGACAAAAAATGATGAAGCTTTGGTAAAGAAATGTAATGCTAGTAAAAGTAAGAAGGTAAAGTTTGGGAAAGTATCTGATACTGTCTATCCATTAATTAAGGAAAATATCCCTGATTCTAGAGGTTATTAAGGAATGCTCAATTATAGTCGAGGATATGTTACCAATGCTGTATATTAATGATATATCAAAGGAGAGATCAAAAAACTTTTACCTTCTGAAATTGGCTACCTATAATTTAATGAAGGGTCTTGCCGGTACAAAAATTGGGTGGCAGGATATCAAATCCTCCTATAGATATAGAAATGGTTCACATAAAGGTTGGGTGTGTGTAGTTCTGAGAAATGCAACTGTGAGATCTAGAATTCTTGCTATTAAGGCAAATTCATGGATATTGGTATCACACTTGACATGACAATAAGGGAGCGTTTGGCGAACCAAATAAAAAGTCCAGCTAACAGTATCACTAGGAAATTGGTAATGCCTACTACTAATGGTAAACCAGCACTTAAACAACCTAGGACAACAGCATTTATAAAACCTGCTGAAATGGTTCACAATGTAAGGGATGATGAGGAAACTACTAAATTCAGAAGAGGTCGGAAACAGTTAGGAGTTAGAATTAATAGTAGTACTGTTTTGGATGAAGAATATAGCTCATTGAGCTCGGTAATTTCTGTGGATGAATGATTGCTGCCTTCAGAGCAAAGTATAAACAGAACTATTAATCTTGTTGAAGATTACATCTGACAAATACAGACAGAGCAGAAATTATTTAAAAGGGAAATTGATATTTTAAGCTGGAATATTGCTGGTTTGAAAGATAAATTAACAGATAAAGAATGTCTGAATTGGTTGAAGTCATTTTCAATCCTGTGTATTCAGGAAACTTGGGATAATAATTGTTGTGATCAAATGCTAGAGGGGTACTCATCTTGGGCTTCACCAGCATATAAAGAGAAAAGGGTTGGTCATTGTAAAGGTGGTCTAGTAATTTATGTGGATACCAAACTTGATTTTGACTTAATAGAAGTAAGTGCATATAATGAATATTTTATATATATTCTGATTGTCAATAATGGTGTTAAATGGTTATTTTTTAATATTTACATCCCACCTGATTTAAATACTTCAAATTATCATAAAGTGTTGGATATGATTGGTAGTAGCATCGACCCTGTTAAATCAAGATTTATTGGGGTGAAAATGTTTCTGGCTAGGGATTTTAATGCATGTATAGGTTCCAAAATTGAGGAGTTATCAAATGATTGGAGTATCGATGATATCTTAAATATCCCATTGAGATAGCCCAAGGATAGATCCTCCTCCAGAAATGGGAAACTTTTGCTTAACTTCCTGGGATATTATAATTGCAGAGTTCTTAATGGATGATCAGCAGGTAACTGGGAGGGGGAGTATACTTTTCCAACTAGTAATGGAGGAGGTGTTTTGGATTCGTGCATTGTAGAAGTTACTGTTTATCCAGCGGTAAAGCTACTCAAAGTTGTTAAATCCTGGGAAAGTGATCATTACCCAGTCAACTGTCTTGTATATTTCGGTTTTAAAAAAGATCCAACTGACCAGTTGGCAGAGGCAAAAGCTAACAGCCATGTGTGTATTAAATATGGAAAAAAAATAATTGGGATGCATTTCCAAAGGAGGCACTGGATAATGTTATAAGCAATGTACAGGCTAAAGCTAGTATTTGGGCAAATAATGACAGTAGCCTTATAAGATCTGAATGTTTGATTAAGGAATTTGATGAGCTAATCGTTACTACCACTTCAGAACTTTGCAAAAAGGAGAGATTTAGAAAATGTAATGAAATAGCTGTGGAAAAGAAAGCCAACTCAGTTAAGAAGGGGGATAAAACCTTTTATAGGTACATAAGGAGCAAAGGAAGACCAAGGGAGGGATAGTGAGGCTTAATAAAGGGAGGGAGGTGGGCAGAGGAGACTATGAAAAGGCAGAGTTACTAAACAAATATTTTTGCTCAGTATTTACAAAGGAAGAGGGGAGGTATAAAACAAACAATAGTAACACTCTGGATACAGAAGTTGATACCAGCCCATTTACAGAAGAAAGGGTTCTGAAAGAACTCTTAAAACTGAAGGTGGACAAAGCAATGGGGCCTGATGGGATTCATCCCAGAATTCTAAAAGAACTAAGGTAGAACTAGTGACACCACTGACTACCCTCTTTAACAAATCATGGAGGATGGGGTGGATCTGAGGACTGGAGGAGGCAGATGTGATTCCCTTCACAAAAGTGGGAGCAAGGCAGAAGCAGGAAACTATAGACCTGTTAGTTTAACCTCAGTGATAGGGAAAATGATGGAATCACTTCTAAAGGAAAGAATTGTCAAGTATCTAGAGGCCAGAGGGCACAGGACCCAGGCAGCATGGATTCACAGCGGAAGGTCATGCCAGATGAATCTGATAGATTTCTTGACTGGGTGACCAAAGTAGTAGATCAGGGAGGGGCTGTGGACATGGCCTACCTAGACTTTAGAAAGGCATTTGACACAGTCCCACAAAAGATTAATATACAAGTTAGCCAGCCTGGGAGTGGGTCCCAAGATGACAGCCTGGATAAAGAATTGGCTGGAGAATAGGACACAGAGAGTAATAGTAACTGAGTCCACTCAGAAGAAAGTGAGGGTTACTAGCGGGCAACGTGCAGAGGGTTCAGTATTAGACCAGTTCTCTTCAATGTCTTTATAAGTGACATTGCAAAAGGACTGAAGGAAAAGTATTTCTTTGCAGATGACACTAAGATCTGCAACAGAGTTGATGCACAGGGTGGGATGGAAAGGATGAGAAGGACTTGGCAAGGTTAGAGGAATGGTCAAATGTATGGCAGCTTAGATTCAATGCTAAGAAGTGCAAGGTAATGCACCTGGGAAACAAAACCCAGGGAAGAGTACACAATGGGGGTGAGATACTAACAACAACAAAAATGGAAAGGGACCTGGGGTAGTCATATCAGATGACCTAAAGGTGGGCAAGCAATGAGAAGGCAGCAAGGAGGGTTGGGGGATACTGGGATGGCAGAGAGGCATCACCAGTAGAAAGTAAGAAGTTATTATCCTCTGTACAGACAGCTGGTGAGACCCCATCTGAGTACTGTGTGCAGTTCTGGAGACCCAATTCCTGCAAAGACATAGACAGGATGGAAGCTGTCCAGAGGAGGGCAACTAAAATGGTGCAGGGTCTGCACCGGAAGACATATGAAGAGAGACTTAAGGAGCTTAATATGTATAGCCTCGAGGAAAGGAGGGAGAGGGGGGACATGATAGAAACTTTCAAGTACCTCAAGGGAATCAACAAAGTCCAAGAGGGTAGCATCTTTCAAAAAAAAGAAGTGTGCAAGAACAAGGGGGCACAATTTGAAGATGGGGGTGGCTCAGAGGTAATTTAAGGAAGTATTTTTTCACAGAGAGGGTTGTGGATGCATGGAACGGCCTTCCGGAGGAGGTTGTGGAGTCAAAATCAGTGGTGGAATTCAAGCATGCATGGGATAGTCATAAGGCAATTCTGGGGGGTGGGGGTAGGAAGAAGTAGGCTGCTGGTTAACTAGGATCTGCAGCTTATCCAGTAGGTAGGGAAATGGGCAGACTGGGTGGGCCAAGCGGTCCTTATCTGCCATCAAATTCTATGTTTCTATGTTTCTATGTTTCTATGGATAAGCTTTGGTTGGATAATGAATGTCATTGCTTGAGAAAAGTAATTAAGAAAGTTGGGAAAATCAAAATTAAAGAGCCATCTTTGCAAATTCTTGGAGATTTTAAGAAATTGAAATTATAATATAAACAATTGTCATCTAAGAAAAAAAAGAATTATTGGTCTAATCTGTGGGCTAAATTACAAGAGAGTATAATAATGAAAGATTCCTAGACATTGTGGTCCCTGGTTGCTGTTAGTTGTAATGAAAATAACATCTCCTGTAATGTATTAGGTATGATTTGCGAACAAGTGTGGGTCCAACATTTTAGCGAGGTATATAAAATACCCCTAGTTTCCAGTAAGGTATTGGAGAAGGATTTATATACAGTCTCATATCAGTTTGTGGAAGCTGGGTTTCAGCTCTCTTTTAATGAAGTTGAGCAGGTGATAAAGGCACAGAAGAGCAATAAAGCTGCAGGTCTAGATGGTTTACCTGCAGAAGTTATACTTCATGATCCAGTTTTTTGGGCATCTATTTGTACTCCAATATTTAACATCATAAGTAAATATCTTATTTTCCCACAAAGTTAGAATAAGGGTACTGTTGTTCCCCTCTACAAGAGGGGTAACAGGTCTGACCCAAAATGCTACAGACCTATAACTTTACTTCCAGTCTTGCAAAGAATCTTTTCAAGATTAATCTTGGATAGGCTGATGGTCTGGGTCAAGGAGAATGAGTTGGTGTCAAAGTTTCAAGGGGGATTTAAAAAGGGTCATAGTAATCGTGGCCTTATTTTCTCCTTAAACTTTCTGGTTGAAAAATATGTAATATACAAAAAAGGTAACCTTTTAGTAGCCTTTCTGGATATTAAAAGTGCATTCAATTTCATAAATAGAATAAAGCTGTAGGAATCCCTGGCTGACTTAAAAACTGATTCTCAATTGTTAGAAATTATCAAACTATAATAACCGGCTTCCCCTTTTTCCCATAGGGAAACCGTGGCATAATTTGCTGTTATAAAGGAGTGTTTATAACGGCAAACACGCTCATGATTTCCCTTGCTGTGCGCATGCTCACGCAGCAGTGCCACCACTCAAGACCACCGACCGCTTCCACCTCTCCTGAAACAGCACTGGGACTCACAGAAGAACTCGGTGGTAAGTTCTTTTTTTTTCCCTACATGGTGAAAACCTCACAAACCAGGGCAAAAAAGGCTTTAAAATATACTGATTCAAATCGGCACCTCAGAAACCACACTGCTAATGCATCGGAAGCTTTTATTTTATATAATTGCCGAGGCAATAAGGGAACTTAGCAATTATATAATAAAATATGGTCAGGATGTACAACCGATTACCATTGTGGAATGTTACAAACTCTTCGGCTTTGCCCTCGGGTTTATGTAGCATCCCACAACTCAGGTGTGTGTAAAATCTCGTTACACACCCTGACCCATACTTTATTCTCTATATTATACTCAAATACTACGATAGAGATAGGCTATGGGAAAGATGGTGCACTAACAAGAGAACTGCCTATTAAAGCTGAAGTAAAGCAGGGTTGCCTACTGGCACCAATATTGTTTAATTTATATATTGAGAATTTAATAAAAAAAAATCAGTCTTGTTGATACTTTTGCCCCAGTATTAGATTATGAGGAAGTTACAGTGCTGTTGTACATGGATGATGCTTTAGTTATATCTAGAACTCATTTGGGCCTTAAACGTGCACTAACCAGCATTATGAATACTTTGAATCAGATGGATTTTGAATTAAATACTAATAAATCAAAAATGTTGATGTTTGGAAAATCTAAATATAATGAGAAATCTTGGTTAATTGAAGGATGTAATTTTGAGGTAGTGAAGGAGTTCAGGTACTTGGGGTTATTGATTGATAAGTATCTGTTCAGGTCTAGCCACTTGGCAGATGTTAAAAAAAATGCCTCTAAAACAATGGGGGCTGTTTGTTCGTTTGCAGTCTAATTTGCCAATAATTCTTTTGTTGCATTAAAGAGAACTTTTGAAGCTAAATTAATGAACCAACTGTTATACAGTAGTGAATTGTGGGGCCTTTATTTAGATAAAGCTAATTTAGAGAGTATACAGAATAATTTTCTAAGATCTCCTCTGAATCTTCCTCACGACTGTCCCTCTTGTTTATTAAGATTTGAGGCTAGGATGATTCCAATTAAAGTAAGAATTTTGATAAGAGCAATTAAGTACTGGGGCAAGTTGGTGAAGTCAAATAAAAATAGTCTCCCTTGGTTATGTTGGACTGAAAGGATTAAAAGTATAAATAAAATGGGATGTAATTGGCATTTTAATTCCTGGTTTTCTAAGTTGAATGGAGCCTTAAGACAATTTGGGTGTGCTGACCTTGGGAGCATATATGTTCTGGCCTATATATATATATGGCTTTGTGAGAGAATCTGTTAAGAGGTTAAAGGATATAGCTGTCCAACAGGATTTCACAAGCATTCATGATATTGACCAAAGTGGTCTATATTCCTCTATAAAGATTAACTTGGAGATGGAGCCATTTTTGGTTTTATGTGAAAATGGCTTACATAGGAATATTCTGTGCAGACTATGTTTGGCCAGCCTTGGTATGTCTTATCATAACTTAATTGGTTCTGTAAAACATTTAAAAGCAGTTGTGATTGTGTTGACAAACAAGAAGCTGGTATTCTACATACACTGTTTGAATGTAAAAACTAGACACAAGATTGAGAAAAGTATATTCTCTCTCTGCTTCCTAATCATCTTCTTTCACAAGTTCCAGATTCCTTGAGGAAAGAAGGGAGAGGGGGGACATGATAGAAACTTTTGAGTACCTCAGTGGAATCAATAAAGTCCAAGAGGGTAGCATATTTTAGAAAAAGAGACTTGTAAGAACAAGAGGACACAATTTAAAGATAGAAGGAGGGTGGTTCAGGGGCAATGTGAGGAAGTATTATTTCACAGAGAGGATAGTGGATGCATGGAACAGCCTTCCTGAGAAGGTTGTGGGGTCTAAAACTGTGGGAGAATTCAAGAATGCATGGGACAGACATAAGAACATTTTTTTTGGGGGGGGTAGGAAGAAATAGGCTGTTGGTTAATTAGGATCTGCGGCCTATCCTGTAGGTAGGGAAATGGGCAGACTAGATGGGCCAAGCGGTCCTTATCTGCTGTCAAAGTCTATGTTTCTATGTAAATGGTTCTTAAATTAGATTTTCTGAAACTGATTTATGGCACTGCAAAATTCTGTCCATGCTAAAAATAATCTGTAGAATTTCTTTTTGGGAAACTTATAGAATTTGTAATTGGCTAATTTCAATTTTATATTGTTCCTTGTTATTTGTGTTTTATTATAAGGTGTGTATACGTGGATGTATAGGAAAGTGTATTTAAATGTAACAAACTTATTTATGAACTATTATAAGTCATGTTGATATGGATGTACAGGAAAATGTATTTAAATGTAACAAACTTATGGTTTTATACATGTTTTAAGCAATTAAAGAACTTGAACTTGGAATACAGTGCATGATATGTTGCAGAAATATTTTTTGTGACATACATGTCGCTTAGTTTATTAATCATCAGTTGGATTTGTTGCACTCTTATGAAAAAAAAGGAACAGACGAAATAAGATTGAAATACTTACCAGTATGAATTGGAAATGGATATCCCATAGGTTCCTGTAGACAGTACTGCTGCTGTACCATTGTTACAGACCTTCAGCAAAGGAGAGTCATTTGTTGTTAACCTGTAAAAACACAAAATAAGTTTACCATATGTATTTGACCATTGCAGCTCAGAAAAGCAACACAAAACAAAACACACAGCTAAAGGAAGTTGAATAGCATGAAAAAACATGAGTACACATACTCATGTTATAGTTTTAATAGTAAGAAGCCTTGTGCCTGTGGCTGATGGATGTGGTCTCCTGTTCGACTCCCTCTTCCTTGGCATGGTCAGTGTAATGGAGAAACATTGTCACAGTGGCACTGGTGGTGGGTGGTGGTGGTCATAGCTGTGGCACATGATGACATTCCCTCTCACATCTTCCTGCATCGAGTGGTAGTGGCAGTAGCAAACAGCGGTCTTATGGTGGTGGTAGTCCAAGGGCCAGGATATACTGTGTCCTGTGTTATAAATATGATGACATGACATATGGAATTTGAATCACTATGAGTGGGATAGTAATTTAACTTTATGAAAGACAGAACATGTATCATACAAGACATGTGACAGCCTTTTAACCACCTAAGTTAAAACCTGCCAACATTAACCTCATCATCATTCTACATCATCCTTAGAAAGAAAGCTGCCCTCACAGTCTTCTATGTCTGAATTCTGACCACGGGGAAATTCTTTCTTCATTGCGTTACCCTCTACGTCAGTGGTAGTCTGCTTCATGCTGTCACTGCCACCAGAATGGTCCCATTCTTCAACATCAGCAAAACCATGAGTATGCTGGGGTACGAATACTGAGGTTGTGGTCTGAGCTGGTATGTGCCTTTCATTCATTTTTATGAATGTCAGCAAACTGACATTTGCGGGAGAGAGGTTTGTATGATGATCCCAAGCTATTGCACCTGCTGAGCTGAATAGCCCCTCGACACTCACACTGGAGGGTGGGCATGTCAGGTACTTCTGTGCCACAGGGATCAGCTCTGACCACTCACTGACCTTTTCACTCCAGTATAAAAGAGGATCATCAGTGATTGACAGATGCCTGTTTTCAGACACATATGGCTCAACTATTCGCTGTGCTGCTCTATGTCCAGTGGTTGATGCATCATCTGCTTCTCTGGAATCATTTGTGTCACAAATCCCCACTTGGAACAAAGCCTCCCAAAGTGGGTTAACACCAGCCAATTTTGATGACAGACCACCTGGAACTGCTGTCCCCTTCCCCTTACAGGATATGCTTGATACTACCCCTCCAGGTTCACCTTTAGCCTGATTATGCTGCTCAGGTTTCCTGACCTTGGCATGTGACTTCTGTGTCCCATGAACCAAGTGCACCAGTTGTCCACTGACATTTTTTACCTGTTCAGACCCGCCCTCCAGTGCTGAGGCAGTTCAAAGTTTGTATCATGGGTCCAGCATTGTTGCTATTGCAAAGTTGTCACTACGCTGAATGCTCAAGATGTGATGATTCTGGTCAAATACTGTCAGCATGTGTTTCAGCAACACACTGCTAACACTGTCTTAGGCAACATCAAGACTATACTGTACATTCACCAATGTCTGCCTCAGCACCCACAGTAGTGGAATTGATTGACTAATGGAGGCATAATCACCACTCACTGCCTGTGTGGCATGTTCAAAAGCCTCAAGATTCTTATTACAGAGTCCATGAGGCACCACTGTTCAGTCGTCATAGACATAGAGGCTCCAGAACTGTCACGGATAGTGTGCATGACAAGATATTCTAAGATGGCTTTGTACTGTTCATACAACCTCTCTGACATGTATAAAGTTAAGTTCCACTGAGTGACAACTTCCAGCTTCAAGTGGTGCTGAGGGAGGCTGTTTCACATCTGCAACTGCCGGAGTTGGTCGCGGGCCTTTGCAGAGTGTGAAAAGTGAGAACTGATACGGCGTGCAACTATCAGTATTTCCTTTATATCAGGGAACTGCAGAAACTCCTGCACCACAAGATTTAAACAGTGGACCATGCATGGAACCTGAGAAAAGCCACCATTTGTTATGCATTTCACCACATTTGACCCATTGTCACTTGCTATGAACCCAGCTGTCAGGGACAGGGGGGTTCAGCCACTTGTCAATTTCAGGCAGTACCACATCCAACATGTTTTCACCAGTGTGTGAACAGGTCACATTGTGCATAGCAATCGTTGCATGCTGTTGAATTCCTGGAAGATTGGTACCATTACTACACTGATTATTCACACTACCAACAGCACAAACAACCCCCGGCACCTGTGCCCAGTGTGCAATTATACACAAATATGAACTCCCCACTGTTTTGCCACTTGTCCACATATCCATACTTAAATGGATGAATGGAGAGGAGGAATGCTGAAGGGCATGTCTTACTGAGTTGGACACAATACTGTACAACTTGGGGACAGCACAGATTGAAAAATATGTCCTGGATGGGACTTTCCATTTTGGACAGGCACATGCAGCAAACTGCAATAACATGGAATTCTCAACTAAGGAGAAGGGCAAAAGATCAATTGCCAGTATTTCAGCTACAGCAGTATTAAGTTCACATGACACTGTATGACTAGGTGGGTACTTCAGCTTATGCGCAAAAACACTCTGTAATGTGGGCTGACTTAAATGTTTTACATGGGGTGTGATGACAAATGGTTCTGTTCTACGAATCGCAGGGGGTGGAGTGTGGAATTGTGATGAAGACAGTCGCACAGGTGATGACAAACCCAGAAATGCAGTTATTTTCCCAGATTTACCAACAGGGGTTGATGTACCACTTGCACTAGACATACTGCATTGACTACCACCACCACCAAAACTGCTACTCTCACCACCACCGGACAAGACTTCAAAATCATTCTGCTCTTCCATCTCATCATAACTGTAGTAATCCTCTGCTATTATTTCATCACTACTGCACACATTTAATTTTCTACTTGATGCTACAGTCATGGAAGGGAATAACATACTCATTATGGTTGATGACGGGGTGAACGCCTCACTGTGGTATGGGTATTAGCTGCCATCTTGTGCTGAGTCCACAGTGCTATGTGCCTATTCTTAAGATGTGTATGCTGTCCCCCTGTGCCCAGATGGCTCCCCTTTTTACCACAACTCACACGCACCTGTCAAAGCTGGCAGATTGCAACTGACTCATCATTTGCATCTTCCAAAAAAAAAATTCCAAACAAGGGATTTTGATGCTCTAGTTTTAACATGTCCCCCCAATGCTGCTTATTGGACTCCGTTTTTTTAAGCCATGAAGTGGAGGGTGTGCTACTTGATTTTTCAGGCAGGACACACTTGGACTGGAACCGACCACCACGACTACCTATCATTACTACTGGGTCATCATCATCAACTGAAACTGGTAAATCACAAGTTTTTATGGGAGGAGGGAAATGCAAATAGACCCAGACACAGCCACCTTGAGTTTCTTTTTCTCCAGTTCCTAACAAGAGTCACTGACATCATCATCATATTCATCAACATCATCCACATCTTCTGCTTGGATGCTGGCATATGGACTGCATGTTGCAACCAGAGCAATATCATCATCATCACCACACTGTGAAACTGCATGGCAAATGCATGACCTGAACTGCGGTGGAAGAAATGTCACTTTGTGTGCTATTGGTGACATGATGATCAGAATCCTCATGTTCAGTTACTATGATGTTACTGGAGAGTATGACTTCATCTATGCTGTCACACACTGCCACTGCTTCACACTTCACTATATTTTTGGACATGGTAAACTGGTCAGAAGTGGAACTTGAGGCAGTAATACTTATACCACCACCAGCAACTGCACTAACACCACCAGCTGGAATTACATCATCTCTTCCAACAATGAGTGAAGCTACTGATTGCATTGTAAAAACCACTGAAGGAGAAATACCTCTCCTCACATCAGCAATGCACTTCTGTGACTGTGTACTACTACTACTACTACTACTACCATGACCACAGACAGTCTTACCACTGGCAGCAGTGCCATGGCAAGAAACAGCTTTGCTTGCACGTCTCTTTGCAGGCATTCTGAGGGATCAACAGGAATATTCTAAACAAATTTCGATTTTGGAACGTTCACTCTGGGTGGGGGCCGGGGGGGGTGACACTGGATGTGAAGCCAAAAAAACGACTGTGGCTTCAACAACAGATACAGATGCAAAGTCACAACAAGTTCAACAACACCTTAACTGACCAGTGGTGTTCTCAAGTCACAAACAATCCAATCTGGAAAGGAATACCTTTTGCTGGTGGTAGGGGGAGCACTAATTGCAGATTACTGCAGTGCAAAACCAAGAAAAGATACCACAATGGCAGTACAAAATCATGCAGCTGCAGTGGATAGCAGGTTCACACTGCTGTGCTTGTAATTACACTATGGTACAATAAAAGGTGAATTATTTGATGTCACGTCACGTCACCCACCACACACACTCACACACACATGCAAAATTTGTCTACAATAATGCATAGCAAATTTAAAACTTCAGTAATATACAATGGGCTGGATATTCAAACTGCGCCATTCATAGGCGCAAGCCCTTGCATCAAAATGAGTTCGCGAGGGTGTATCAGGGCGATATTCAAAGGAGTTGCACTATTGAGCAACTCCTTTGAATATCACCCCTGCCATAGCGATCTGTGCATGGCACAGTGGAACTTGTGCCACCGCAAGTTGACAAAGTGGAGCATTCAACTTGCATTGGCACAAGTACCATTGCACCATGCGCAAAATCCTGATATTCAAAAGGTGACATGCAAATGGGACTATAATTCATGCAAGGCGCAGGGGGGATCATTTGCATCTGATTATGGCCCCATTTGCATGCCATTAGCATGCAGGTGCGCCGATCCCCAAGGACTTGCGCCTGGCACCCTGCCAGGCAGCAGCTGTTGGGGAATGACGCCCCCTGCAGCCCAATTGCGGGCAAAAGAGCATAAAACCCCACCACCACCCCTCACTGGCCCGATCGCAGGCATAGCGTAATATTCGCTATGCTGACAAGGGCAGTACAGCCTCATTGGTATTCAGTGATTAGTTATCGCGGCTGAATGAATATTTTCTCCGGCTGGTTTCAGGTCAGTGACCGGTAGTTTGATTGCGGGCTGAGATTCAAACACTTCTTCATATCTTTGGTGTTCAGTGATTAGCCTCGAGTCGGGATGTGGTTGGTACCCCTCCTTTCGCCTTGTGTCTTCATTCACTCATTTATGAAGCCCCACCACCTCGCCCGCAGTTGGTGGGAGCATTACTCATTTGCCGCTTCGCCATTACCGCCGATTATTGCCCGGTAGTTGCACGCCATTATGCAGAGCAAGAGCCAATGGTGTGCAGCCCATAGTCATAATAGAAGTCCAGTTTTGTGAATGAATTTCATTCACAAAACTGAACTGTCTTGTACGGTATGGGATGCACACCCATTGGCTCTTGCTCTGCACCATGGGCATGCAGCTCACTGGCAGTCAGTCGCGGGCGGCGGGTGGCAGGCGGTGGATGCTGCCACCCGCCGGCCGCGGGGGCAGGGTGATGGGGCTTCATGGTGGGTGGGGTGGGGGACACTAGGTCACCAGGGATGTGTTTGGGGGTTGCCAACTACATCCCGCGATCGGGATTTTCGGTCCACTGGACCACCAGGGATATGATCAGGAGGTGGGGGGGTGTTTGAATACTCCAGCCCGCGATCGGGCTTATCGGTCCACTGGACCACCAGGGATATATTTGGGAGGTGGGGGGTGTTTCATTACGCCAGCCCGCGATTGGGCTTATCAGTCCACTGGACCACCAGGGATGTGTTGGGGGGGCACATTGCTGCCCGCGATCGGGCTGGTGAGGGGGCACAGAGAGAGTGGGTTGAGGGCCAGCCACTGGTGGCAGCTGCTGTGTTGCACCCTGCAATGCAGCAGCTCACCTGTGGGTGGCCCTCAACTTGATCCTTTTTTGGGGCTCAAAGTTGTGCAGGCGCAGGTTGGGGGTTGCGCCTGCACAACTCTGCACAGCCTGGCTGAATATCGGGCTGTGCAGTTTATGCATGGTTCCTCACCCTCCAGTTCAGCACGCATTCATTTGCATTGCGCTGTTGCTCAGCATGTTTTCTGTGGCACAACTGCCTCCTGCTGAATATCGCAGAATGGAGCAAGTTCGGACTTGCGCAGGCGCAACCCTATTGTGCATGGCGCAACCCTTTTGAATATCTGTTCCACTGTATTTTAAACAACCTCACTGCTGCACCAGGTCCCTCCTGACCACAACACACACAATCAGCAAAGAAATTTCAACAATTACTGAAAATATTACTGTGTGTGTATTAATACAGTCAGTTATACAAAGAAAAATATAACCACCCAAAAAAAGAACTCCCTATTTCTCCAACTTAAATCTATCTACACCAGATACAGCCCTCCCCCAAAGCACACTTCTACTTTCTCTCAGTACACAGACTGAATGTTGTACATTAACATTCAAAATCCTGCTGGCCCACAGGCACTGAGGGTTGAGGCGCTGGATGCCACACCTCACACCATGCCGCTGACCCTGGTCCAGGAACGAGCCAGGGCCGCCAGGGGTCGGCAGGGGAGGAAGAGATTGAGCATCCGCCAACTGCTCTCTCTTCCTGGGGGTGGGTAGGGGTCAGTGTTTCACTCTGGGAGTGACCTCTGGTGGTGGCTGGAGGATCGTCAAGGGTAGTGACGCAGCGTAATGCCTAGGGGCGGAGTCCTGGCAACCTGTAGCCTTGCTCCTTGGGTTCCACGAGGGGAACAGGAAAAAGCAAGAAAAAGCCTCCTGCACATCGCGAGATGACAGTGGCCCCGGTGGACCCTCCCACATCCCAAATACTGGCCCGACGTACCCTGGCTCTCTCCTCAGAGGACTCTATGACTTGCAGGTAGGCCCCTCACACTTAGGCGTTAACCACAGAAGGAGGGCGGAATCAGCCCCGGAGATGGTGCTGGGGGTCGGGTCTGCCTGCATTCATTCGGGGGTAGGGGTCAGGGAGATGCGGGGGTTCAGGTTGGCAGTAGGGCAGGCTACGTGATGGCACTCCTGAATGATGCCTGGGATGTAAGGAGTTTAAAAAAAAAACATTCAAAATCCACACACAAACAATAAACGCTCAATGATATGAGCACAGGAGGGTTTTCTACAATTGATTAACTAGTTTCGCAAAAAAAATGACTCAAAAAGACTTAACAGGTTTTAGAAGGTTTGAATCACAGAGAGCTCTCAGAGCAGACTGTCTCCTACAGTTTCTTACATACACCACCCTGAACTGAGGCTGTGCAGAACAATCTAGAGCCCATGTGACCTGAAATCCTATGAATCACTGAAAAATTCACCTCTGGAGCTTAAAAGCAAGGCGAAGTGAGGTGATGTACATTGTTCTCAATGTACTTCACCTTAAAATTTGGTGGAGTAGTGGTTTGGGAAGGTGGAATAATGTGAAGTAATTGACTTCAATGGACTTTGCGTTACCCATTATAATGCAAAGTACTCCGCTTCGCATTGTGGAGCACTCCGCAAAATCACCTTTCCTCCATGAATCACTCTGCAGAGAGAATTGAGACCACTTTGCTCATCTCTACCCATTACCCTCCTCTTCCTCAGTAAAGACTGAGCAGAAATACCTGTACAGTATGTCAGCTTTACTGTTGCCATCCTCCACGTGGCCCCCATTCTCCCCCTCAGTCTCACTATCCCTCCCTTTGCCCTTCTTTTTTCACTTATGTACTTGTAAAAGATTTTGTCCCCTCTACCATCTGATTTTGCAAAGAGCTCTTCTGTCTGAGCTTTGGCTTCCCTTACTGACCTCACTGCCTCCCTTTGCTTCTCCTGGTACTTTTCCCTATCCCCTTCTGCCTGCGTTGGATGAGTAGAGAGGTAGTAGAGAAGGTGAGGGAAAAGAGGACTGCATTTTGGACCTACAAGTGATCCAACAGGGCAGAGGACAAAGAAGAATATGCAAAGAAATCCAGAGACGTGAGCAGAGTGGCAAGGGCAGCAAAGGTGGCTAAGGAATGGAGGTTAGCGCAGGAGATCAAATGAGGAGAAAATGATTTCTTCAGATTAATCAGAGAAAAGAGGAAGAGCAAGGATCAAATTGTTAGGATCAGGAGGGGAAGTGGGTGAGTAGAAAAGAGGGCTAAGCAGGCAGAAGTACTTAATGAATACTATTGTTCAGTCTTCACCAAGGAGAGCGATGGGCCCATACCTGAGAGGAAGAGCAAGCTGGGAGAGGGTGGGGGAGAAGCAGCCAAGCATGGGGAAATCATGGTGGAAAGAGGGAGGGCCTTAAGTCCCTGAAGGTGGACAACACACCTGGCCCAGATGGAGTCCACCCCACTGTGCTGAGAGAGTTGGCAGAGGTACTAGTAGGGCCACTGGTGGACCTGTTCAATACCTCTCTGAACTTGGGTTGTGTTTCCAGGGACTGGAGGGAAGCACATGTGTTATGTCTCCATAAGAGTCGGTACAAGGATGATCTGGAGAACTACAGACAGGCAGGCCTTACTGCAGTTATGGGAAAACTGATGGAGACAATACTCAAGGAAAAGGCTAGTGCAATTTCTTGAGGATAACAACCTCCAGGACAGCAGGCAGCATGGGTTTGCCTCAGGCAGATCCTGTCAGATGAACTTGGTTGATACAACTGGGTTACAATGGTACTGGACAGGGGACATGTGGTGGATGTCTTCTACCTGGATTTCAGCAAGGCCTTTGATTCATTGCCACACGGTAGGCTGACCTGCAAGCTAGAGAGTCTGGGAGCAGGGAAGAAACTTGTCATATGGGTTGAGAACTGGCTGCAGGGTAGATAGCAGAAGGTAGTAATGAAGGGGCGGCATCTGAACCCAGAGCAGTAACAAGTGGTGTACCACAGGGCTCAGTGTTGAGATTGGTTCTGTTTAACATTTTCATAGCTGATATTGCAGTAGGGATTAAGAGCAAGATCAGTCTCTTTACAGATGACACAAAGATTTGTGCCAAGGTAGATGGAGGGGGATCAAAGGTACTTCAGGAGGATTTGGCAAAACTGGAGGAATGGTCTAACACTTGGCAGCTTGATTTCAATGCCAAGAAGTGCAAAGTGATGCATTTAGGAGGCAAGAACCCAGGACACAATTACTGGCTGGAGGGTGACCCGTTAACAAAACACAGGGAGGAGAAGGATCTGAGAACACTGGTAATCAGGGAAATGAACCACTCTGCTCAATGCAGGAAGGCAGCAGTGAAGGTAAACAGGATGCTAGGCTGCATAGCAAGGGGGACTACTTCGAGGAGTGCACTTGTACAGGTCCCTGGTGAGAACGCACCTAGTGTACTGTGTGCAGTTCTGGTGCTGCTACTTGAAAAGAGACATCAAACTACCGGAGGGTGTACTGCGCAGGGCAACAAAAATGATCCTGGGATTGGGGGACAGACCATATGAGGACAGACTGAGAGAGCTCAATATGTATACCCTGGAGGAAAGAAGGGAGAGAGGGGATATGATTGAGACCTTCAAGTATCTGAAGGGTTTGAAAAGAGTGGACACCAGGTGTATGTTCAGTCTCAAGGGTAGAAGGGAAATCAGGGGACACTCTATGAAGTTGGAAGGGGGCTGGTTCAAGAGGGAACAGAGGAGGCACTATTTCACTGAAAGGGTGGTGGCAGGGTGGAACGCTCTGCCAAAGGAAGTTGTATAGCTGCAGAGTGTTGGAGGCTTTGAGAGGGGGTGGGACACATTCAAAGAGGAGGATACAAACCATGAGGGGGTGCAAGATGCGGAGGAGGGCATATGAGGAAGGGGGCAACTGCAGTCTAATGTACTGATACTGAAGTGCTGCACACTCGAGCAGACTAGATAGACCAAATGGCTTGTATCTGCTGGCAATTTTATATGTTCATATGTTTGTAGATGGAAGCAATTTGTGTACAATAAGCAGACCTGCCTTTTAACTTATCAGTCTACTTTGTATAAGTTGTCATGCAAGAAGTTTCAGCATATCCAATAATTTTTTTTCATAGAATTACAGAATCATAGAAGCTTGATGACAGAAAAGAACTCTTTCAGCCCATCTAGTCTGCCCATCCCTCCCCTTTCACATGCCCCCTCCCCGCCTGCCCCAACACTCCTTTAATACTCAGCCCCATGTGCCTGTTCCTTGCCCTCTTAAATTTCTCCACCATTCTAGTCCCCACCACTCCATCTGGCAGTCTGTTCCAGGGCTCCACCACCCTCTCTGTGAAGAGGCGCCCCTCACATTGCTCCTGTATCTATTTCCTTGCAGTCTGAGGCTGTGCCCTTTAGTTCTGTCCCTCTTCTTCCTCTTTAGCAGACCCCCTTCTACTTTATTCAGCCCCTTTACATATTTAAAGGTTTCAATCATGTTCTCTCTTTCCCTCCTTGTTTCCAGCATCTACAGATTCTGCTCCTTACACCTTTGCTAGAACGACTTCCCCTGCACACCCTGCACCATCGTTGCTGCCCTTCCCTCTCCAATGCATCTATATCCTTGCAGAGGTGTGATCTCCAGACGTGAACTCCTTACCCTAGCTGTGGCCTCACCATAGCTTTGTTGAGGGGCATTATTACCTCCCTCCTTCTGCTACTAATGCCCTTGCCTATGTGTTCCAACATTCCATTTGTCCTTCCCACCACCCTGCAACATTGGAACCCTTCCTTAAGGTTTGAGGAGACTATGATCTCCAGATCCCTTTCCTGTTCTAATTTTTTGATTACCTCTCCCCCTGCGTATACCCAGCTCGTGTGTTTTTACTCCATCAGTGCATCATAGCACACTTCTTGGCATTAAATTTCAGCAGCCACTTTCCAACCCACTTCTCAAGTGTCTTAAGTTCCTTTCTCATGTCCTCCATCCCCTTCAGGGTGTCCATCCTGTTGCAGATTTTTGTATCACTGGCAGATAGACACACCCTCCCCCTCAAACCCTCCGCAATATCACTGATGTAGATGTTAAAGAGGAGCAGACCCAAAACTGACCCCTGTTGTACCCCAATCCTTACCCTTGCCATCTTGGAGTGCACCCCGTTTAGTACCATCCTCTGAGTTCTCCCTGCTAGCCATGCCTCCACCCAGCTTACTAGTTTCCCTCCCAATCCCAAGCTTTCCATCTTACTCACCAGCCTCCTGTGGGGAATGGTGTTGAAGGCCTTGCTGAAGTCCAGATATGCCATGTCCACCACCACTCCCTGATCGATTACCTAAGTTGCCCAACCAAAAAACTCAATTAGGTTGGTCTGGCATGATTTCCCCTTGGTGAAGCTATGCTGTCTGCTGACCTGCAAGCCACACTGCTCCAGGTAATCCAGCACCCTCTCTTTGATTAATGCCCCTTTTACCGTCCCCATCACAGATGTGAGGCTGACTGTGTGGTTGCTCTCCTTCAGGTCCCTGCTTCCTCCGTTGTGCAAGAGCACCATGTCTGCCCTCCTCCAGTCCTCCGGCACTCTTTCGTATCCAGGGACAGGTTGAAGAGCCTTGTCAAGGGTGCAGCCAGCACCTCCCTCAATTTACTGATCAGTCTGGGGTGCAACCTGTCAGACCTCATTGCCTTGTCCATTATTAGTCTATATAGCTCTGCCCTGACCCAATCCATAGTTAAAGGGGGCTCTGATCCACCCATTTTCCCTCCCTCCCCCCTTTGATTTTTTTTATTCCTTACTCACTAATAGGCTTAAAAAACATTTTGTTTTCATTTCAGTATTTAAAATGCACCATTTTGTTCAAAATACATTTAATTTCTCCACTGTAAAAGCTGCATTTCATGAACACAGAAGCAAAGGAACAGACAGCAACTCAATAAACAAATAGGCTCACTAATACACCTCCATATCAAACAAGCATTTGTCAATGCCAAATGTTGATTGCGTTGGTCCGTTGAGCTCGCTCACTGCCCCTATGTCACTCACTTGTTCTGTTTCTCCCGGTGCTGCAGGCTGCTCTTTTGTACTCGGCTCATGCATGCGTTGGCACATTTTTCTGCCCACAAGGAAGGGATATTTTTCTGCCCACAAAGAAATCTGCAGCTGTCCCGACAGAGCTCCGTTGAAGTGGGTCTCTCCCCCTCTCTCACTCACTCATTCTGTTTCTGCTGGTGCTGCAGACTGCCCTGTTCTACTGGGCTCCTGCCTCTGTTGGCAGCTTTTTCTGCCCACAAAGAAACATGCAGCAGTCCTGCCACAGGTCCACTGGGCTAGCTCACTCCCCCTCTCTCACTCGCTCGTTCCATTTCTGCCAGCGGCACAGGCTGGCCCCTTTATGGCTCCTGCTGCATTGCTGCCTTTTTCTGCCCACAAAGAAACCCACAGCATTTTCAATAGAGCTCCACTGAGCTTGCTCACTCCCCCTCTCTCACTCACTCATTGTGTTTCTCCCAGTGCAGCCAGCTGCCCTCTTGTACTGGGCTTCTGCCTGCATTGGTACCTTTTTCTGCCCTCAAAGAAATCTGCAGCTGTCCCGACAGAGCTCTGTTGAGGTCGCTCACTCTGCCTGCCTCACTCACTCATTCTGTTTGTCCTGGCACTGCAGGCTGCCATTTTGTATTGGGCTCCTGCCTCTGTTGGCACCTTTTCTGTCACAAAGAAATCTGCAGCAGTCCTGACAGAGCTACGTTGAGCTTGCTCACTCCCCCTCTCTTACTCGCTCATTCCATTACTGTTGGCACTGCAGGCTGATCTTTTGTCCTGGACTCCTGCCTGCATTGCCACCTTCTTCTGGCCACAAAGAAATCTGAAGCAGTCACGATACAGCTCCTTTGAGCTTGCTCACTCACCCCCCCTTCTTACTCGCTCATTCTGTTTCTACTGCTGCTGCAGGCTGCCCTTTTGTACTGGGCCCCTGTGTGCATTGCTGCCTTTTTCAGCCCACAAAGAAATCCCCAGCAGTCCCAACAGAGGTCTGCTGATTTCACTCACTCCCCCTCCCTCACTTGCCCATTCTGTGTCTCCCGCTGCTGCAGGCTGTCCTTTTGTACTGGGTCCTGCCTGCATTGGTGGCTTTCTCTGCCAACAAAGACATCTGCGGCAGTCCCAACACAGCTCCATTGAGGTCGCTCTCTCCCCCTCTCTCACTCACTCATTCTGTTTCTCCCAGCTCTGCAGGCTGCTCTTTTGTACTGGGCTCCTGCCTGCATTGGCACCTTTTCCTGCCCACAAAGAAATCTGCAGTAGTCCTGACAGAGCTCTGTTGACCTCACTCACTCCCCCTGTCTCACTCGCTCATTCCGTTTCTGCCAGTGCTGCAGGCTGCCTTTCTGTACTGCGATCCTGCCTGTGTTGCCACCCTTTTCTGCCCACAAAGAAATCCACAGTAATCATGATAGATCTCCATTGAGTTTGCTCACTCCCCCTCTCTCAGTTGCTCATTCTGTTTCTTCCACCGCTGCAGGCTGCCCTTTTGTACTGGGCCCCTGAGTGCATTGCTGTCTTTTAATGCCCACAAAGAAATCAGCAGAAGTCCCAACAGAGCTCCGTTGAGCTCACTCACTACCCTTCCCTCACTCACTCATTCTGTGTCTCCTGGCACTGCAGGCTGCCCTTTTATACTGGGCTCCTGCCTGCATTGGTGCCTTTTCCTGCACACAAAGAAATCCGCAGCAGTCCCGACAGAGCTCAGTTGAGCTCGATCACCCCCCCGCCCAGTTGCTCCATCCTAATCTGTCCCAAACACTGATTTCCAACAGTTACTGTGGTATTCTGCGCCGGAAGTGTGGAAACACATTTCGGCCAGGATGTGAAAAATGACAGCTGTACTGTTCATAAGGAAGTGTGAACAAATGCCAGAGTTGAGAATCTGGCATGAACATATTACTAATTTGCAAACTTACAAGGGTGTGTGGAAACTGCACAACACACGCGCATAACACAGTCATTTTATGGAGTTTCATCACAAAATTTTCAACATAGGCATTTTAGGACCTCTGCTCATGAACTGTGTCAGTGCGATTTTCTTAATATGTCCTGAACACTGATTTCCCACAGTGACCGCTCTATTGTGCGCCAGAAGAGCAAAAACACATTTTGGCCAGGATGTGAAAAATGACACCTGCACTGTTCATAAGGAGGTGTGGCAAAATGGCAATGCTGAAAATCTGGTGTGAAAATTTTGCAAAATTGCGAAGGTACGGGTGTGCGTGAAAACTGTGTAATGCACATTCATAACACACTCATTTTGTGGACTTTCATTACCAAATTTTCAAAATAGGCATTTTAGGACCTCTGCTAATGAACAGTGTCACTGTCATTTTCATAATGTGTCCTGAACATGGATTTCCCATAGCAACTGCGCAATTCTGCGCTGGAAGTGCGAAAACATATTTCGTCTAGGATGTGAAAAATGACAGCTGTACTGTTCATAGGGAGGTGCAGAAGAATGGCAATGTTGAAAATCTGGAGTGAAAATATTATTAATTCATGAAGTTATGCGTGTGTGTGCAAACTGCGCAACGCACGCTCGTAACAGTCATTTTAAGGAGTATCGTCACCAAATTTTCAACATAGGCATTTTAGGACTTCTGCTCATGAACAGTGCCACTGTCGTTTTCTTAATCTGTCCTGAACACTGATTTCCCACAGCAACCGTACTATTCTGCGCCAGAAGTGTGAAAACACATTTCGGCCGGGATGTGGAAAATAACAGCTGTACTGTTCACAAGGAGGTCTGAAAAAATGCCAATCTTTAAAATCTGGTGTGAAAATATTGAAAATTCGCAAAGTTACGAGCGTTCATAGCAACTGCATAATGCACGCTCGTAAAACAGTCATTTTTGGGAATTTTCCCACCAAATTTGCTGTATAGGCTTTTTTAAAACCCACCTCATGAACACTGGCACTGTCCTTTTGTTAATCAGTCCCGAAAGAGGATTCCACACAGTGACCACAAAATCACCTTCCGGGGGCCGAATAACGCCATGACAGTGCCAGAATTCATGAGGAGGGGTCCCAAAAACCCCATGTTGAAAATTTGGTGCCAAAATTCCAAAAAATGCCTGAGATATGCATCAAAGTTGAAAAAACCCTTATTTATTCCATTCTACAGCTTACCAGCATTTCTTCAGTTCGCAGTCGGCTTTGAAGAGTGCAGACGTGTTCCCGGTCCACTGAAGATTGTCGCGCCAGACTTCGGAGGTAAGTATGTGGTGAAGGGGGTGTGGGGAGGCAAGGTGCGCAATCGGTGGGTGCAGGTTGTGGGAGGGGCAGGAGACAGCCGAGGGACTGTTTCTTTTACAGGTTAAAAAATAAGACATTGTGGGATCGTTTTTGATTTTACAGGGGCATGTGGCACACTTGGCTGGGCTCCCAGTGTGCCTCACAGTCCTTTTGAGGGAAGCTGTAGCCGATGGGAAATTGGGCAACCCATCGGCACACAACAAGAGGGGTGACATTATGCCGATGGGGATTGGGCACCCGCCGGCGAGACAACCAAAGCAGGAGGGTTACATAATGCCAACGGGGAGTGGGCTCCCCAGTTGGCAACATAAACCTTGGGGCACTGAAGCCAATGGGGATTGGGGCCTCTGTCACCAAACAAACATGGTGGTGGGGGCTGGCACATGCTGCCAAGGGGGATTGGGCACCCCCTCGGCGGGGGGGGGTTAATATTGTTTGTGAACACGGCAGCAAGCTGCCGCCATGTACACAAACAATATCAGTCTTTCAGGGTTCTGCCCTGTAATGATGGATCGCTCCCTCATTGCAGCAGATGGTTGACGCTGCAATGACGAGGCCACACCTGATTGCAGCGGCTAAAATTTTACAAGTTGGTGGCACGCTGGCTGAACTAGTGTCAGCAGCAGTGTGCCACAGCATTGAGGGGAAGTGGGCCAAGCCTTTAAAGGCTGTGGGGGCATTGGCCACAACAGTGCCATGCCTCCACAACCTGCTTCTGGAGAAAGCTGCTGCAACATGTTTCTTGCGCATGCGCGCAATCAACATAAAAATGACCGTTACAAGCGTGCATTGCACAGTTTCAACACATACTCATAATTATGAGAATTTATAATATTTGCACTCCAGATTTTCAACATTGCCATTTTTTCACACCTCCTTATGATAGTACAGCTGTCATTTTTCACAGCCTGACCTAAATATGCTTGCGCACATCCGGCGCACGATGGTGCGGTCGCTGTGGGAAATCAATATGCAGGACAGATTAAGGAAATCACAGTGATACTGTTCATAAGCAGAGGTCCCAAAATGCCCATATTGAAAATCGGGTGACAAAAATTCTACAAAATGACTATGTTATGAGCATGCATTGTACAGCTTCCACGCACACTCGTAACTTCAAGAATTTGTAATACTTTGATTTTCAACAGTGCCATTTTTGCACACCTCCTTATGAACAGTATAGCTGCCATTTTCCACACCATGTCTTTGAAACATGTCTTTGCACCTTTGGCGTACAATGGGCACGATCGCACCTATGGCGCACAATGGCATTGTCCCTGTGGGAAATCAACAATTAGGACAGATTAAGAAAATCACAGTGACACTGTTCATGAGCAGAGGTCACAAAATGCCTATGTTGAAAATTTGGAGATAGAATTCCACAAAATGACTGTGTTACGAGTGTGCATTGCGCAGTTTCCACGCACGCTCATAAATTCAAGAATTGTTAATATTTTCTCTCCAGATTTTCAACATTGCCATCTCTTCACACCTCCCTATGAATGGTACAGCTGTCATTTTTTAAATCCTGCCTGAACTGTGTTTTCCCACATCTGGCGCAGAATGGAGTGATAGCTGTGGGAAATCCACATTCGGGACAGACTAAAGTGATATTCTGACTTAGCACTATAAAGTATTGGGCTTCATAGCCCAATACCTTATAGCTGCATGAGCAGACAGGAGCAACATTTTAATTTGAAAGTGATTGCCTTTTGTTTTGGAAGGGATTATAACTGGCACTGAAGCCTCAGCCATCCGATCCCTTCCAGCTTCCTCGTGCCAGCGTTCTGCCCAACTCTGCCCCCCTGCTCTCAGAAATTGTGACGTGTGTCCAGGGAGAGTGTGGGGGAGAGCCCCATACAAGTCTATGGTGGCTATTTTTAAAGCAGGTTTTTAGCCAGTTTAAACAGTCTTAGGGGGAAATTAAAGCAGTAGCTTAACTAGTAGGCTCCCTACTAGTTAAGCGACTGCTTTAATTTGTGATTTAAAATGTGATCCCCTCCCCCAAACATAAATGGCTTTTATTTATGACTGCCAGATAGATTTAGAGATGATGACTGTGTACATTGTACAAATAAAAAAAAATGACCCATACAAACAAGAATCCTCCGGGAACGTGAACTGCCACAGAGTTCATCTGCAAGCAGACCAGGGAAAACCTCAGAGAGAAAGGTTTACCCCTCCCACCCACCATACACAGCCAGCTGGCATGCTGACCAAGCTAGCTGGCTGATCATTTCCTGTCCCTATCTCCCCTCTCCCCTTCCCCCTCCTGGACTTTTCCCTGGGCTGGATCCTTTGTCTTGGTTAGGCCAGGGCTCTGGCCAGCACCTAAAAGGGGCCTTAAAGGTTCCATGCACAGCTGCAGAGAGGCAGCAGCAACACTGGGTAGGAGAGCAGCTCTCCAGCCGTCACCACAGGAGCCACTAAAGATCTCCTGGGAGTGGAGGACCTGAGCCGGGTGGTAAGTTGGTGGTAAGCCTACACTAATTTCATTTAGCACCAGAGGCACTGTAAAAGGAGCAAGAGCACCAGAGGACAGGAAAAGGAACAAAAAAACAGGTGGACAAAGCACCCACTAGATTTGCAAGGGGCACTGCATGGCATGAGCCCTAGGGGTTAGGGTTGCTGCATGAGCTGCACCCCAAGGAGGGAAAGCTTAAGGCAGTCAGTGGGGCAGCAAAAGGAGGGGTCTGCTGCCAAACTTTATGCAAAGAGCACGGGGGTTACAGACCCAGACCCTGCACAAAAATTTAATGGTTATGAGCTGAGGCTGGGCACACTGTGGAGCCCAGGTGCCACATACCCCTTTTATGTAAGAGAGAGGGTTGAGCAGAGCCTAGGTAAACTCCTCCCTCCGGGGCCTACAAAGACAGGGAAGGATCCCTCAGGGATTTAAAAGGCCAGCACCCCATTTTAAATAAAATGCTGCAGCGGCCCTGGCACTTCTTCCGGGGAATCCCACCCATCTCCCATTGACTACTCATTTCCTACTGGACTGCTTGCTGATGGCTGGTGTGATTGTGGACCAAGGGCAAGGCCAGGCCTATGCTGCACTGCCTGTCATCTGAACTCTGGCTATAGTTACCCACAGTACCAGATAAGGGAAAAAGAGTTTATAAGCATTGGGTAATTGCCAACTTCAGTACTCCTCTTGTGTTGCACCCTGGGCATGGTTGACTCCAATGACTGAACTATTTGTATCGGGGTCTGACCAAAAGTGCAGCAAGGCCTGAACAGCCTGCTCTGCTCCCACCAAAGCCGCCTATCCACACTGGGGTTAAACTTGCTTGCCCTGCACCTTGACCAGTTGGTACCTGCACTGTCCCAGAAGGGGCTCAAACTGCCTGCCCCATCACCAACTGCATTGAGCCACATCAGTACTGTCTCATCCCCCAGTCTGAGCTGTTTTCTTGGGGGAGTGAACAGACCCACCACCTAAACTAATTGCCCTGCAAAGACTGCAACTGCTTGGACCCCTGAGTTCAGGGGTCATCTGCCTTTCACTGGCCAAGCATCTAGAGTCTCCCGCCCAGCCTGCCAGCAACCCCCGAAAATGACGAAAGACTGCATTAGCCAGCACAGTGGCAGTCTGGTCTCCCCTCCAGTATAGTAAGTTCAGGAGCCACTCTTGTTCATGATAGTGAGGCTCCCTCCACAGTATGCGAATAGGAAATTGCCCCGTTTTGTTTTGCTTTTCCAAGGTAGCCATAGCTCCCTTCCCTGGCTGGGTGACAACTCATCAGGATCCTTCCAGAGGACCTGCCATCACCACAGAAGGACATTGTCTTGACCATCCCCCATCCTCCCGTCACCTGCATCTTAATCTCTGGACCAGCCTTCATCTTCTTCATTGCCTTCATTTTTATCTTCTTGTTCTCAGCCCTCATGCCTACCAACAAGACCTTTCAGTCACTAAGATACTGTATCAATTCTTCAAGCTAGCTAGCCACCACCTGCTTCGCACCAAAATGACTGTTCCTCCAACTGGACTGCCGGACTTTACCAGTGCTGTCTAATTATCCTTTACCAAGGTGGCTAGGTATTGATATTATTATTGACATCTGCAGACGTAGGGCACCAGGTGACCCTTTTAAAGGTACCTTACGTACTGATGTTTTATGTGTGTGTGTATATTATGGTAGCACGGTGGTGCTACCATAGTTAGGGTTGAGGAGCCATTTCTGTGTTAAACCCCAAAACTTTGTACCTTAATAACTTTGCAACTGTTTGATGGATTTGCCTGAAATTTGGAATTTATGATCAAGAACCATAGGCCTTGGGATCTGCCAAGTTTCGTACTGGTCGGATATATGGCTGCGGAGTTATTAAGTGTGATCTGTGCTGCCGCTTACGCTTTTCTGGAATTTGGGAATGCCTTACAGGTCGACGGTTTATGCGGATCATTCTGAAATCTCTAGGAACGTGCAGCCAGGGTCCTCGATGTGCCTTTTGAAGATTTCGTGAAAATATTAAACGGTACAAAAGTTATTCAAAAACAGTTTCATTATAAGTCAATGGGAAAAGTTAACAAAAGTTCAACATTTTCAAGAATGCATTTTTACTTTCAGCAAATGGGCCCTGTTACTTTCGCAAATCGGCCATTTTGTTTTCAGTTGGTGATCAGAAAAATGGTTGGCATTTAAATTTGGGACCCTCAGCAACCTAATTATTTTGTATTCACCTAGTCGGGCCCTGAGGATGCTTGCCATGTCTTTATTTTGCGGTAAAACACCCCAGAAATATGTTTTCAAATTTCTGGAAAAGTACTTACCGCCAAATTAGTTTCATGCTGATTTAGTGTTTAAATTTTATGAAGTTTTCAAGAAATTGCGTATAGTAATTTTCTAGTTCAGGGAAAATGATAGCAATTCTTGGTACTGCACTGCAAAATAACTATTGGGAGTTTTGGGCTGAAATTTGAGGGAACGCAGCCAACATCTCACAGATGTGTCTTCGGTCTTGTATTGGAAAAATATTACACGGCGGCAAAGTTATGGTACCCAAAGTTGACAGTTTTCCCATAGGATAACATTACGCTACTCAAGCATTACAGGAATCCTTTGGCACCCTGCTGCAAAATAACGGTTTGGTCTTTTTCCTGAAATTTGGAGGGAAGACAGCCAACAGTACACAGACGTACCTTTCAGTAGTTTGGTGAAAAAATATCACATGGCGGCAAAGTTACGGCACTCCAAAATTGACGGTTTTTCCCATAGGATAACATTATGGCACCTGACACTTAACAGAAATCATTTGGAGCCCTGCTGCAAAATAACGGTTTGGTCTTTTTTCCTGAAATTTGGAGGGAAGACAGCCAACAGCCCACAGATGTGCCTTTCAGTAGTTTGGTGAAAAACATTACAGGAAGCAAAGTTATGGCACTCTGAACTCTTTTTTTTTCCCATAGGATAACATTACATTGCGTGCGCCTTTCAGGCCCCGTGATCTCGAGCTCGGTCTGGTACGGACTTTCATCGAAAATTTCTTAGCCCTAATGGGGGCTAAAGTTCAAATTAGCCAGGACAGTTGTAAATAATATGACTTTTAAAATTTTTTCTTCGCATACGGTTCCTGAGATATAATGTATTTAGTATTCCAAGATCTCATTTTCTCTGATACTCATTATTTTGCATACATTATTTGTACTCACTGTCTTTCTCAATGCAGGTTTGGGGAAAACCAGCCTGTACGCTTACATTACTGTTACTGTTTCCCTTTCCGCTTGTGGATCCGTACCGGTTTCACTTACCATTGACGTCTGCGCCACCATGTGCGTTATCCTTTGCGTTTTCATTTGCGATTGCATTTCTGTTATTTTTTGCCATTTCTGTCTACAGTACTGTTTATCTTACTGTTTCACTTTACATCACCATGCCCATTGACATTTATGTTTGCAGGCACCATGTTACTATGTGACAACACATCACGTGGCAGACCATTCCCGTCAACGCCACCATGTGCGTTACCCTTTCTGTTCTCATTCTTGCTTGTGTTACCATGTGCGCCACTGTTAGCATTTCTGTTTGTGTTGCTGTCCCTGTTAGTATGCCACAACACATCATGTGTTGTGTCGGGCGGGGCCCATAACGCATTATGCAGCAGAGGGCCCGCGCTCCCACTACAGCATTACATTCACTATTTCTCATTATCATTCTCAAGAAGGAAATTAGAGGCAAAAACTCTGTTTAATGCATTAGTTAGGGTTGTTCCACAGCGACAAAAGTGAGGAAATTACGTTGGGTTGAAACCCCCTTGGACCCTCGCCCACCCCCAACAGGCATTAGAGTGCATTGGGATCATGGGTCCTAACTCCACCCCATTCTCCTATACTTCTGCTTTTACACATGTCATGGGGTGAGGAGTTGGGGCTGGCGATCAATGTGCCCAATGCCGGGTGAGGGGTGAGCGGTCCAAGGGTTCTCAGCATATGAACTTCCTCACTTCGTTGCTGTGGAACAACCTAACTAATGCATTAAACAGAGTTTTTACCTCTAATATATATATATATATATATATATATATATATATATATATATTCTGTTTACTTTTACCGTCACTGCACCTAGACTCATATAGTCACCTTCTATCACTAAGTATTGAGTTGTGCATGACAATCACTGTGAATGCCTTGTACTTTGCAACCACATAACCAATTATTTTCCAGTGTAACCAGTGGCTGTTCCAATAAAACTTGGTGTTTGCACCTGGAACTGTTGTGCCTGCCTCTCCTTGGAAAGAAGAGACGAACCACCCTTCTATGTCCGATCACCACAACTTTGCATAGTTGGAAAGATTAGGAGTCCAAAGCAGGCCCACTCTCCATGACAGCTGTTAAGATGGGAAGCAGCCACTAGTCCAGCATTAGCAGCAGTGAGGAGGAGGAAGAAGATATGCAATCTCGGATCACTATGCCATACTACTTTGGCACCCCCTGGCTCCCAAAATACACGGGTTACTCAATCAACCCGAATAGTACCAGTTTGGGAGAATTTAAGCATAAAATGAAAGTGTTGTTCTGGCTGCACATGCTCCCGGAGCACCAAAAGGTGGACATGCTAGTTGTACAACTGAGAGGGGTGGCCCACTGAGAAGCCATGAGCTGGTCCCAGAGTGAACGAGCCACTGCTGACCAGATCGTGACTCGGCTAACCAGCACCTTTGAGACTAGTACCCTGTCAGAACTGAAGATGGAGTTCTTTGGCCACTCCCAAGGCCCTGGAGAGAGTCTATGAGAGTTTGCGCTGAGTCTCCAGGAATCCCTACGTGTCATGGAGCGAGAGGACCCGGGGCCATGCAAGACCCAGATGGTATGTTGTGGGACATGTTCATCAATGAGGTAAGGAGTAAGGCTCTCCAAAAGGACTTCCAAATACTCCAGGTTCAAGCCCCTAAACAGACCTTCCTGGATTTCAAAGAGTGGGCAACCTGAATTCTGGGATGCAGCCAGCCAACCAAACAAGCCATGGCCAATGTGCAATGTACCAACGGTCCCCCGATAATGTGGCCAGATGGCTTGGCCCCTGTAGAGGCCTTCTACATGAAGAGCTGGTGGACAGAACCCAGCCACACCTCAAATCACCCTGCTGAGTATGCTCAGGGGGTGCACCATGTGCAGGGCGCCATGTTTTCTGCGATTCTGCGGTTGCATTAACTGCCGCAGAAAGATGGTCCCGATGCAGAAACAAGCCTCTGCCATAGAAACAGCATTTTGTGTTGCAGCAGATAAGGCTGTAACCACTAAAAATCGCAATTAAATGGCTAAAATGATTGTGAGCAAGCTTAAAATGACATTGGTGTCAGTTGTTGGCAGCTACATTATGTAGCCGTCCCCTTTGGGTTGTAATAGTCAGTGGGGCCACTCCTTTTCAATCCACTGGCCCTCAGCCCTCAAGCTTATCACCATTACGGTCTTCTAAAAACACTGAGGGAACTTCAGAAATTCTATTTCATGAGAAAGAATGCTGGTTCTACTTGCCAATTGCAGAACTGTGGAATGAAAACGTATTGGTAATTATTACAGACAAAAAATGGGAGGCTTTTGTGGACCTTTGATATAAAATGGTCCAGCTACTTTCTAGCCTCACAGTAAATCCTTATAGAGTTGGAGAGAAGAAGACATGGAAGCCAAGTGGCGTTGACATAAAGGACACCAATGGTGTTGAACTGTGTGAGCAGGAGGAAGCAACTAGAGCAGCGTTACAGCACGAACCATCACTGACAGGCTTCAAGCAAGTGGGTGTGATGGAGGGAGCCATTGGAGCAGCACTGATTTACAACCAGGCAACTATGGTCTTCAAGCAACTGGGCTGGCAGGGGAAGAAATTCTCAGGAGCACAGGTGTGGTAAACCAGCACTGGGCAGGTGGGAGGGAGCCATGGGACAATAAAATAGACTGCAGTATAAAAACAAGCATTTGTCAATGCCAAATGTTGTCTAGCTGGCACTGGCATTAGTAGTGCAGGAGTTAGAGATACATAATAGGAATGGCAATGAAGTATGGAACTGACGCCAACTCCAACCCCACCCTGCAGAGACTGACAGGCGCTGGGGTGTGCCTTTGTGGCGTCAGCTATAACGCTCATGCCATTTTACCTCACCCTACCCTGTAGACACTGACAAGTGTTGAGGTGAGCTTTGGGGTCTTTGGGCCTTATACTTATCCCATTTCATATAAGGAAATACACTGAGACGGGTACAGAACAGGAGAATGGGCCTCACCCTACCCTGTAGACACTGACAAGTGTTGTAGTGTGCTTTGGGGTCTTTGGGCCTTATACATACCCCATTCCATAAGGAGATACGCTGAGATGGGTGCAGTATAGGAGAATGGGGTGAACTTTACGGCCGAACACTCTAAGGCACACCTCGATGCATGTCACTGGTTGCAGGGTGGGGGTGGGCGTGAAATGGTGTGAGCATTACAGCCAATGATCTCAAGTCACACCCCGATGCCTGGCAGTTTCTACAGGGTGGGGTGTGACAGTTGGATACCCTAACGTTGTAGGTGTCTGTTGGCATTTTTCACTCCAAATTTTCAACGTAGGCTTTTTGTGACCCCACCTCATTAAGAGCGGCATAATCAGTTTGTTAGCTGAAAGGTGGCTTTGCATGGCGGCTATGCCATTTGGCAACACAGCAATGAAAACACATTTTGAGCAGGATGTGGAAAATGACAACTGTATTGTTCATGAGGAGGCTTAAAAAATGGCAACATTGAAAATTTGGAGCGAAAATATAAAAAAATTGATGAAGTCATGAGCATGCATAGAAGTTGCGCAACACACATCCATAACCCAATTATTTTTGGGATCTTTTTAGCCACATTTTCAACATAGGCATTTTGGGACCTCCCCTCATGAACAGTGGCACTGTGATTTTGTTAATCTGTCCCAAAAGTTGATTTCCCATAGCAACCACGCCATTATGCACCACAGGTGCAGAAACACTGTTCATAACGAGGTGTGAAAAAATGTCAGTGTTGAAAATCTGTCATGAAAATATTGCAAATTTGCGAAGTTACAAGGGTGCGTGGAAATTGCGCAACGCATGCCTGTAACACAGTCATTTTATGGACTTTCATCACCAAATATTCAACATAGATATTTTAGGACCTCTGCTCATGAACAGTATTACAATCATTTTCTGAAACTGTCCTGAAAACTGATTTCGCACAGCGACCGTGCTATTCTGCGCCGGATGTGCGGAAACACATTTTGGCCAGGATATTTACAGTAAAATGACAGCTATACTGTTCATGAAGAGGTGTGGGAAAATGCCAGTTTTGAAAATCTGGAGTGAAAATTTTACAAATTCATGAAGTTACGAGCGTGCATGGAAACAGCGCAATGCACGCTCATATAACAGCCATTTTTTGGATTTTTTTCACCAAATTTGGAACATAGGCTTTTTGAGAGCCCCCCTCATGAACAGTGTCACTATCATTGCGTTACTCAGTCCCAAAAGGTGATTTCGCTCAATAACCGTGAAATCACCTTTCGGGACCAGATAATGCCATGACAGTGACTGAATTCATGATGAGGGGCCCCAATAACCCAATGTTGAAAATTTGGTGCAAAAATTCCCAAAAATGCCTGAGATGTGCACCAAAGTTAAAAAAACCCTATTTATACCATTATACAGCTTTCTGGCATTTCTTCAGTTCATGGTCGGCTTTGAAGAGTGCAGACGTGTTCCCAGTCCACTGAAGATCGTCGCGCCATATTCTGGAGGTAAGTATGGGGTGAGAGGGGTGTGGGGAGCCAGGCTGCACAGAGGGTGGGTGCGGGTTGGGGCAGGAAGCTGGACAGACCATGAGGGACCGTTTTCTTCTTTTACAGGTTAAAAAAAACCAAAAAAAACATTGCAGAACTTTTTTTTTACAGGAGCATTTGGCATGCTGGGGTGGGTTCCCAGTGTGCCAGCTGAGTGTTTGGGGGGATAGCTGATGGGGGATTGGGCATCCCTGTTGGCACTTACTGAAGGGGCACAAGAGCCAAGGGGGATTGGGCACCTCCCGCAGCACATAACAGATGGGGGGGTGCATTTTGTCGATGGGGAGTGGGCTCCCCCGTCAGCACATAAACTGGGTCAGGGCATGCTGACAGGGGGATTGGGCACCCCCAAAGTCGGCATTGTGGCAGGCAGTGTGCCGCCATGTTTACTGTTATGTTTCACCAGAGAAGGCATGTCAGAAGGTGCCGCTGTGTATGATGAGCTTTGCTCTCATTACAGTGGACCTTCCCTTAGATGTGTTCACCACATTATGTATTCCTGGTGTGGCACCTGCATTCTGGCTAATTGGGGACTGAGGGACGCACCTACTGATGCATGCCCTGCATTTGCCCAACAGTGACCGCGCCTCCAAATCTGCTACTAATGCAACATGTTGGCTGGCGCACAAGCGCGAGTCAACATAAAAATAACCCTTCAATTACTTCGTGCTCTATATTCAATCTAAATCATTATGCCAGAATTGATTTTCATTGCCCTTGTCTGTGCATCTGCCTAACTGCTCCAGGCTGCCTTTTTCTGAGCATTCTTTCTGGGTAACTAGATTTTATTTTGGGGCTCATTTGTGTTGCCAGAGAATGTAAAGCCCATCACAGAATTACCACAGAAATGCTGCATAATTGCTCATAGTCTGACCATCACAAGCATGAGGTTCTACCGCAGAATGTAGGTTCAGTTTGCTGCAGTAAACACAGAGCCCTGACCATGTGGCTACAGCACTTGATCAACATCCTCACCAAGGAATGGGCCCTCTTTCAGACTCCAACCAGGAGCTCCGGGAGCAGACAAAGGAGCTCATCAAGCTGGTGGCTGACATGTGCCTGGATATCAGGGAGCTGAAACGTGGTCCGCAACTCAGAAGTGGGCATCCAACTGACTGGGGCCCAATGAATGCTGGGAGGAGGCAGACTGACCGGTCCAATGAATGCGGCAGGCCCATTTGCAGGAGATGTGGCATGAGCAGCCATGTGGAGTGGGAGTGTATGCAGCATCCAGTAGAGGCTGCAAGTTTAAACACTGAGCCCCTGGTTCAGTGGGCCAAGCCCTGGGACAGAAGAAGGAGGCAGGCCCACAGTAAGAGATAGAATGCTGCAAGTATGTCGCTAAGTGCCCCATCATACCAGTCTGGATTAACTGCGTTAAGTTCATGGCACTCCTTGACACCAGCTCTCAAGTCACCACTATCCAAGGTGAACACTTTTTCTGGCACTGGCCTGAGGCAAAGCTTCAGACCCCAGCCCAGAAGTGGCTCTGGTTGATCGCTGGCAAATGGCTTAGACATCCCATACCATGGCTACCAGGACATTGACATACAGCTGGGCATGACCACATACCCAGAACAAGGAATCATCATCACCCAGATTTCAAATGATAGCTTGGCCCCTGTTATCTTGGGAATAAATTACCTGCCCAACTGCTATCAGGAACTGCTAGAGGTCCTAAGGGTTCTAGCCACCAATGTACTGGAGCCCGAGAGGCATGTCTGGCAATGGGCCATCCAAGTCATACAAAGGCATCAACAGTTTGCCAGTGACAAAAGAGAGATCAGCCTTGTGCAAGTTGTGGATCCCTGACCCATTGTGCTAGGCCCTGAGTCTGAGACTTTTGTCATCTGTAAAGCCAGTAAGGGGGTACAAGGGGAGGACTATATCACCTTGCTGGAACCCCACATCCAGGATGAGGATAGCTCCATAGCCGTTGCCCAGAGCCTGATGGTAGTAAAAACGGGCAGGTGCCAGTGATAATCCTCAATTATGGAGTGACCCCAGCAAGGCTGTACCAGCATCAGTCAATTGGATGTCTGGTGCAGGTCAATCTGGATAGCATGATTGAGGCAACCCCCAAAAGCACCTTTGGTGTGGGAGGTGCAGCTGTATCTGCAGTCACCACAGCAGGGTCCAAAGATAGCTTGAAGAAAAAGTGGCTCCAGGAGATCAACCTGGACACCTCAGATATCATGTAGGAATAGCGGCATGAAGTGCTGCAGTAGACCCGACAACATCGCATTACATTCTTCCAGCACCCGCTTGACTTTGGATGCGCTAAGTCTAGGCAACACCTCATCTCAATGGGAAACAACCCCCCATCAGAGAACACTTTTGACTGATATCATATGCCCTGTACCAGCCTGCCAAAGATCTGATCCAAGAGATGCTGGATGCCAAAGTTATCCAAGACAGCAAAAGTCCCTGGACTGTGCCCATCATGCTTGTCAAAAAGAAAGATGGGCAGCTTTGGTTTTGTGTCAAGCTAAACCAGATTATGCACAAGGATACCTACCCCCTGCTTCAAATTGAAGACTCCCTTGCTGCACTGAAATCTGCGACTTGGTTCTCCACTTTAGATCTGGCCAATGGATACTGGCAGGTGTGGATCACCCAAGAAGACCAAGAAAAGATGGTATTCTCCATGCCAGTGGGACTGTATGAGTTCACCCGAATGCCCTTTGGACTATGCAAAGCCTCGGGCACCTTACAAAGACTGACTGAACACAGTCTGGGGCACCACAACTATGATATCATCCTGTTGTACCTGGATGATATCATCATCTATTTGGCCACCTATCAACAGCACTTGCAGCACCTACAGAGTGTCTTTGAATTTCATGACTACGGGCCTAAAGATCAAACCTTCCAAATGCCATCTTCTCAAAGACCAGGAAAACTACTTGGGCCACATCATTAGCACAGCAGGAGTTTCCCTGACACAGATAAGATTTGAACTGTACAAAACTGTCCTGTGCTGACCACCATCAAAGACATCTGCAAATTCCTTGGTTTCATGGGCTACTACCGCCGATTCATCAAAGACTTTACCAAAATCATAGCTCCTCTGCATAAACTCGTCCAGTGGTCTCAAAGACCTGAAAGTGACCCTCAACACTCCAGTGCACTGGGCAGAACCTCAGCAGGTGGCCCTTCAGCAGCTAAAGAGCATCTTAATTGAGGCACCTATCCTGGCCAACCCAGACTACACTCAGCCATTTGTTTTGTACACAGATGCCAGCAATTGAGGACTAGGGGCAGTCCCATCCCAATGCCAAGACAGGGTAGAGAGGGTCATTGTGTATGCCCGCTGAGGGCTAAGAGGGAAGAATGCAATGATGAGCACTACAGTTCCTTTAAGCTCAAGTTCCTGGTGCTGGCATGGGCAGTGACTGAGAAATTCAAGCATTACCTGGCAGCCACCCCCTTCATCATACACACAGACAGCAACTCCCTAGTTTACCTGAACACAGCTAACCTAGGGGCCCTGCTGACTGTCAAACTTCAATTTTGAGATTCACTACCAGGCAGGGCAAGTAAATGTCAATGCTGATGCTCTGTTGTGGTTACCTGACAAGGATGAGCCAAAAGAAGATGAGACTGCCCAAGAAAATGTGGAGATGCCACCATTTTCCACAGTTCACCCTGATGTGGTGCAGGCTTGCTGCCACAGCCTGGCACAGAACTTGTCTCCAGGACCAGGGAATCTATTCTTACTACCTCTTCAAGATGAAGACTGGTGGGGCCAAATTCAATGTGACAGTCTGATTATCCAACAGATCCAAGAGATAATGGAGACTTGGGCTCCACTCTCCTCTCAAGCATGACTGTGGGCCTCAGAGGAACTCGTTAAACTCCTCTGGCACAGGGACCAGTTCTCCATCCAACAAGGGAGGCTAGTCCAAAGATCCTGGTGCCCCACCACCCACCAGTCTCATGCGCAAACTGTCTTGCCAAATGCATCTGGCCCCTTATGCTATGAGCCTTCCACGATCTGTCTGGGCATTTCAGCCATGCACAAACTGAGAACAACCCCTGAGAGTGCTACTACTTGGTCTGTATGAGGGAAGATATCATTGCCTGGTGCAATGCCTGTGCAGCATGCAATTTGAAACGTAGTCAAGGTTCTGCAGATCAAGTACCTTTGGTACCCATAGTCAGCCGCACACCCCTAGAGTTGTCTGCAATGGACTATCTCAAGTTGGATCCCAGCAAAGATGTGCGAACCCAAGTGATAACCAAGACTGACCACCACAGCAAGTTCCTGGTGGCTACACCCGTCTGTGACATATCTGCCAAAACAACTGCTAAAGCCTTTTGGATTCACTTTGTCCAGTACTATGGGGTCCCTACCCAAATTCTCACAGACCAAGGTGTAGCCTTCAAGTAGCAACTTTTCCAGGAGTTCTGTTCACTTTTTGGGGGCAACAAGCTGCGGACCACCACATAGCATTCACAGTCCAATGTGCTCTGTGAGTGGGCCAACCACACCATCATCAACATGCTGAGGTCTCTGCTGGAGCACCAGATGACCGACTGGCCCACCCTCCTCCAAGAGCTGATCTACATTTACAACAACACCACCCACTGCTCCACTGGGTACACTCTCTACTACATCCTATTTGCATGGCATAGATGCCTACCCATGGACCAGGTTTTGATGGCACCAGGGCAATCTGAACTGACCCTCATCAATAACTGAGTACAGGAGCACCATGAGTGACTCCAAGTGACTGGCAAAATGGTCTCCCAGCAAATGGGCAAGGTGCACCAGCAACAAAAGGATCTGTACAACAGATGGGCCAAAGCTCAACCACTTGCAGTCGGAGACAGGGTGCTGCTCAAGTGAACGCACCATATCCAAAATCTCAAGATTGAGCGGAAGCCAGACATCTACCTAACTGTGGACATCTCCAATCCAGACCTCCCCATCTACCACATCCAACAGAAGTTGGAGCCATCCGAGTGGAAGATAGTGCACTGCAACCTCCTCAAGCCCCGCACCTTCAGAGCTAACCAGCCAGTGGAAGAGGCAGATCCAGTGTCTGTAAATGCCAGCTCCGAGGACAGAAAGGAACAGAGATCCAGGGGGCCACCAGGGTGCACCTCAGAGAACCTAGTCTTGTGGCCCTGCCTCAGCCATGTCCCAGCCCCTGCATTTCAGGGGCTGCCTTTTGTGGCAGAGCGGCAGGCAGCAAAACCAGCCATGGTAGATAAGTAGGCACCTGACCCACCCTTTGTGGGCCCGCCAGCATTGAACCCGCCCTATACGGGCATGCTGGCACCTGACCCACCAGCAACTGAGGCCTCAGCACTTGAACCACTCATATTGAGCTTGGCTACACCCAACGTAGTGGCAGAAGAGGCACCAGTGGCCGAACCATCCTTGGTCAACCAGCCAGCTCCTGGCCAACCCATGGGGGAGGTGCCAGTGCCTGACCTGCCCTTGGAAGACCCACCAGCACCAGAACCACCCTTACTATGGTCGCAGTGGTTGACAAAGGGGTGCCCCCGTTTGGCTCATCCAACAAATTTAAAGTCACATGGGGGGCCCAGTCATTGTGCCATGCTCCACTCAGACGTAACTGTCCTAAGGTATTACTACAGTAAATGTGTTAATGTTATTGTACATTAGGTGTTTCACATTATACTCCAGTAAAGTACTTTGCTAGCATTTAATAGTAACCTGTTTGCTCATATTCTATAGCTAAAGTGGTGCTCAAGACCCATACATGGGGACATGTATGTTTAAGAAGGTGCGGATTGTAGTGCCCCAGAGTTTGCTTGCAAGCAGACCAGGGAAAACCTCAGGGAGGGAAAGGGTTAACCCCCACCACCCCGTACAAAGGCAGCTGGCTTGCTGACCAAGCTAGTGCTGGCTGGCCACTTCCTGTCCCTTCCCCTCCCCTCCCGGATTTTTCCCAGGCTGGATCCTTTGTTCTGGTCAGGCCAGGGCTCTGGTCAATGTCTAAAAGAGGCTATAAATCAGCCCAAGGGGCTGATCCAAGCCCCAGAGATCCAATCAACTGGCCAAAAGCCAAGTCCGTCCCCACGCTAGAAAAGGGTCTCCCCTGCTAGCCAGAGGGCAGTTCAGGACTGGATGGTTTACAGGGTGGAGAGCACAGGAGTATGGCTGCATAGAGAATTACCTGAAGCTCAGGTTCATAGCTCCTTGGTGGCTGCTCCTCTGTAGCCAGTGGTCCATGGAGGTCTCCAGAGGTGGCAGTAGCAGCAGCAGTAGTCATTCCTGGTCCCCGAGAAGCCAAGCAGTTCTCCAGCAGCAGCTAGCCTCATAGGGTGAGCTCCCTCCAGACGTCTGCTCTATGAGTGACAATTTCTTCCCTTTTGGTCTTCTCCTGTTGATTTTGATCAGGGGTGGGGTGGTCCTTCCCTATAACTGTTTCATTGCTGCCCTTGGGTACTCCCTCCTTATCCCCCCAAGCCAGTTACAGTATGGCAGGCTCATCCTGTGCTCCTTGGGCTCATGGCTGAGTTTTGTTTTTCCTCCTCTCCTTTCTTGTTCTGCTCCCCTGGGTTGCTGGGGTCCATTTACCCTTTGGTGGGAGACCTGTCCTTTATCTATTTGTATTTGTTATTTTCATCCCATTCGCTCTCCTATGGTGGACCGATTCTTTCTCCCTGTTGTTTTTTCCAACAGGTGTTTTCCCCCTTCTGTGGAGTCTGCCAACTCCCACTGGCAGAAGTGGAGGCCATTGGTCAGGGACCAGTGGTGGTGGTGTGTAAAATTCTACCCATTCCTTGTCCTGTCCCCTTCCCCCGAGTTGGCTGGCGTGGCTGCAGTCTCCAAGGAGAGCTGCTGACTTGCGCTGTGTCCGGGGGGTGGGGTGGGGGGATGGGACAGTTTTCCACGTGGACCACGGAGTACAACTATGAAGTGTGTCTGGGTGGAAAGCTCTGCCCACCTTAAAGGCAGTATAGCGCAGTGGTTTAAGGCTCTGAGATGCAAATCTGGAGACCTGGGTTTGAATCCCACAGCCCCCACTTACATATACTGTGTGACCCTGAGCAAGTCACTTAACTTCCCTGTGCTCCCAGGTTGCACCTGTCAAAAAGTTTTCAGCTTAGTGTGTCTCACCTGGTTAAACAATTGGAGAAAATAAAGGTTCTGTGCAGAGAGGCAGCAGCAACACCGGGTGGGACTGTAGCTCTCCGGCCAGCACCATAAGTGCCACCAACGATCTCCTGGGAGCAAAGGACCTGGGCCAAATGGTAAGCTGGCAGTAAGCTTACACTAATTTCATTTAGCACCAGAGGTGCTGTAGAAGGAGCAAGGGCACCAGAGGACAGGAAAAGGAACAAAAAAAAAAAACAGGTGGGCAAAGCATCCACTAGATTTGCAATGGGCACCACGTGGCATGAGCCCCAGGGTTTAGGGTTGGTACACAAGTCGCACCCCTGGGAGGAAAAGCTTAAGGCAGTCAGAGGGCAGCAAAAGGGGGGGTGAGGTTATAGACCCAGGCCCTGCACAACAATTTAACAGTTATAAGTGGTGGAGCTAAGGCCGGGCACACTGAGGAGCTCAGGTGCCCCCCCCTTTTATGTATGAGAGAGGGTTGAGCAGGGCCTAGGTAAACCCCTCCCCAGGCATACAAAGACAGGGAGGAAGTCTCTCAGGGACTTGTAGGGACAGCACTGCATTTTAAATAAAGTGCTGAGCAGCCCTGGCACTTCTCCCTGGGAATCTCACCCATCTCCGATTGGCCACTAATTTCCTAATGGACTGCTTCCTGATGACTGGTGTGACCATGGACCAAGGGCAAGGTCAGGCCTATGCTGCACTGCCTGCCATCCAAACTCTGGCTATAAGTGTCCCCAGTACCTGATAAGGAAAAATGTGTTTATAAGCATTGGGTAATTGTCAATTTCAGTGCTCCTCCTGAGTTGCACCCTTTGATGTGGTGACCCCAACGACTCAATAATTTGCATCAGGGTTTGACCAAAAGTGCAAAAGGGCCTGAACAGCCTGACCTGAACCCATCAAAGCCACCTATCCACACTGGGGTTGAACTTGCTTGCCCTGCACCTTAACCAGTCGGTACCTCAACTTTTCCAGAAGGGGCTCAGACTGTCTGCCCCATCACCAACTGCATTGAGCCACATCAGTACTCTCTCCTCCCCCAGTCTGAGCCATTGGTGTGGGGGAGTGAATGAACCACCCACCTGTGGTAGTCCCACCACCTAAACTAATTGCCCTGCAAAGACTGCAGTTTGCTGCACCCCGAGTTCAGGGGTTATCCACCTTTCACTGGCTAAACATCTAGAGTCTCCTGCCCAGCCTACCAGCAATCCCCGAAGATGATGAAAGACTTCATTAGCCAGCATAGTGGTAATCAGGTCCTACCCCCAATATAGTCAGCTTAGGAAAAAGTATAGTATAGTCAGCTTCAGAAAAAGAGATGTGCAAGAACAAGGGGGCACAATTTGAGAGGCTTGTGGATGCATGGAACAGCCTTCCTGAGGAGGTTGTGAAGTTAAAGACAAAGGGGGAATTCAAGAATGCATGGGACAGACATAATGCAATTCTAGTGGGGGGTAGGAGGAAGTAGGCTGTTGGTTAACTAGGATCTGCAGTTTATCCATTAGGTAGGGAAATTAGCAGACTAGGTGGGCCAAGCGGTCCTTATCTGGCATCAAATTCTAAGTTTCTGTGTTTAGGAGCCACCCTGGCTCATTTGAATGGGCAGATTTGGTGGGCCAAGAGGTTCTTATCTCCCATCAAAGTCTATGTTTCTATATCCAAGATGTAGAGAATGAGCAGAATAGGTGGGCCAAGTGGTCCTTATCTAACGTCAAAGTCGATGTTTCTGTAGTAAGGCTCCCTCCGCAGTATGTGAATAGGAAATTGCCCCATTTTTGTTTTGCTTTTCTGAGGTAACCATTGCTCCCTTTTCTGGCTAGGCGGCAAATCATCAGGAGCCTTCCAGAGGACCCGCCATCGCCTCAGAAGGACATCACCGTGACCATCCTCCATCCTCCCATCACCTGCATCTTCAGCTGTGGACCAGCCTTCATCTTCTTCATCTCCTTCATCTTCATCTTGTTGTTCTCAGCCCTCCAGCTGGCTAACAAGACCGATTGGTCACTAAGGCACTGTACCAGCTCTTCAAGCTAGCTAGTCCTGCTTCACACAAAAAAGACTGTTTCTTCAACTGGGCTGCCAGACTTAACCGGTGCTGCCTAATTATCCTTGGCCAAGCATTATGACTGTTTACTTCTACCTTCACTGCACCTAGACCTGTATAGTCAGGGCCCCTGGTGTTCTACGGCAGAATTTTCTGATTTCTGCGGCGTGATTTATTCATTTCTCTGGCAGAATGCAGTCCTGTCATTGGCTAATTATGATGTGATGTGATGTCATCCATTGCATCATATGCTGAGCATAGATGAGGGGCTTCAGGATAAACGAGGTGGGAAAGAAAGCCTGACGCTATGAAAAAACTGTATATTTATATGAAAATTCACCAAAAACAATGAATTCTGCGGCACCATATATATTCTGCGGCATGATGCAAATTCTGCGGCAAATTCCGCAACCGCAGAACCACAGAATTCCAGGGGCCTTGTGTATAGTCACCTTCTGTCACTAAATATTGTGTTGTGCATGACAATCATTGTGAGTGCCTTGCACTTTGCAACCACATAACTTATTATATTCCAGCATAACCAGTGGATGCCCCTATTAAAGCTTACTGTTTGCACCTAGAACTGTTGTGCCTGTCTCTCCCTGGAAAGAAGAGACGAACTCTCCTAAGTCCAGTGTAACCCCTAGATGGCGCTATCCCAGGGGCTACTACCCCTGCCTGATTTGCCACTAACAGGTTGAGGGGCCTGGATCCAATGGCGGGTGCCTCCACCCAGAGGTCAGGGTTTGCAATAGTTAAACTTACTTGGTCACAGCCCTCTGGGACACTGCAACCCCTTTTCTTCCCACTAGTGGCCCACACAATATAGCAGAATTACCTTCACAGTATACACTTACCCCCAAGGCTGGTTCAGGCACCGGACATCCTGTAAAATAAGATACAGTGCAACAATCACAGTACAGTATTTTAACATAGACAAATACCTCAGGCAGTATAACTTTGTTGAAACAAACAGCTCTGATTTATTTAGGGGGATATAACAAGGACAGGGGGAAATCAGGTTAATTAGCTTATCACTTTACTATCTACCTATGGCTCTGTGCACAGGCCTATCCCTACCAGTTACTGTCCCTGGGTACCCAGGCCCTAGTGGCTAGTCCAAACCGTGGCAGCTGGTAGGGGCCCTTTCACACAGAGAAAAGGAAAATTAAACAGTCAGCAGTACAGTAATTCCATTTGGATTTAATGTGGCAATTCAACAGGGAGCGAATCTCCGAATTAGTACTCACGACCTCCAAAGAAGATATGGTCCTTCAATGTCAGCAGGGCATTTTTGATCTCCAAGAGACTCCTCACACATTTATATGGTAAAAAAAGAAAGCACTATACCAGGCAGGCTGCATCTGTATCCCAATCGCAATTACTGCACAATAACAGGAGAACACACAGCAGATTCAGTTCCTGACAGACCGAGTGTAATTCAACAATTTCTTCAGTCTTCTACAGGGTGAGCCTGGTTTCTACTCTTCAGAGATCCTTTGATTCTTTTCACAGGATTGATTCAGTCCTAACAAGCAGTTACACAAGTTGTAGACCGGAACTCTGGGCCTTGCACACGCTTTTTTGACTAAAACTGTGCACGAAGGAGCACAGGGTTTCTTTTCCCTTCACTTTCAGATCTCAAACTGAAACTCCCAACAGACAAAAACCGGCACTTCCTTTGAGTTCCTCCCAGTTCTTGACTGGATTGGCTGTCACTCACAATAGACTGCTGCTGTTGGTCCAAAAGGCACCAAGTCTAAACTACATCTCCCAGAGTCACTGCCCATACAATCCCTCTTGTGGCTGGCTCAGATTATGAGTCCCAAGTTCTGATTCGTCCAGGCATCATTTTGAGCTAGTTTACCCCACCTGATTGGTCCAGTTCAGCAGTTCAAAACCAGAATGGGGAACTAGGCAGACAGTTCTGACTGCAAAGAAAGTAGGTTAGACAAACTGTAATTTTATTATTACTGTAAATGATTTCTGGCAATCAGTTACATCTTTCAGACAGGTTCCTTTGCACTCTAGTGACTGCAAAATGGGGTGAATTAAGCAGCTTGAGTGGTACTCAATCAAAGAAACACACAGTCCCCATACAACTAATTATGTCTGCAAGCAGACAGCTCTTAAAGAGACAGTACCAGAGGTTCTAAAAACACTCACTGATAAATGGCTTAAACGCCAAACACCATTCAGGCTTGGAGCACTCAAGCAAGCTCCTGGAAGTCTTTTGGGAACCCCCATTTGCAGGGGGGTTACACCAGTCATCACAAAGGTACTGAGAGTGCATGTTAACATCGTTCCCACATCTGCAGAACAAATTCTAAGCAACCTGCACAGAGTGTGAAGGGTAGATCACCTTTCAGCTTCCCGCACCCAAGTGACAAGGGCCTGGAGTACAGCTTGGGGAGATTTGATAATCAGCCGCTCAGAAAGCACAGGTAAACGTTAAGCACATGCAAAGAGATGTGGCAGTCATTCAGTCTTTTTACACTACAGTGTAAAACAAGGCAAGTTCCACATGGTAAATGATTGCTTCACATACAAACTCCTTATTTACTGTGCTTGTTATACTATTATGTTGGCCATTTTTTTTCTTCAAAAAATGACAATATCTCAGTCCGAAAGATAGGCTTATTTAACTACACTTCCAGACCTCCAGTGGTAAAGCTTGAAGCTCATCACAAGGCTTGCATTACAGTTTTACAAACCAAACCAGTGCATTCACAACTTATCTGACTTTGTTATGTGTGCTATTCCAAATGCCAATATTTAAGTTTACATAATCTAACCAACTTGAATTTTGACTCCACTTTCAAACAAATGCACAAAGGAGTTTAGGCTCATGATTTGACTGAAATTAGGATTTCACTGTGTTGGAACCCCTCCCCTGCTGCAGCAGGACATGAATATTAATGAGCTGATTTGAATAGTTTAGGGGCACATAGCCAAGGCAGACAGGAAGTGAACTTTAGTTCCTAAGAGGCAGGAGTATGTAGAAGGGGACAGGAAGAGCAGTTGAGTTTCTGAGAGCAACAACAGTAGAAGCAGGAGCACAAGGACATGTAGAGAGAACTTGATTTTGGGGAAAATGCACTAAACTCCTTCTCTGAAGAGCTGCTCAGGGTTTATGGTTCTGAATTGTAAGCAGGTAGCGCTGGAGACTAAAACAGGGGACCATGAAGTTGGAGGTAAGGAAGCAGCTTATATGCAAGAACAAAGCAGAAGTGGGGTAAATGATGTCTTTCTGACTTTGTTTGTGAGAATGGTTTCATTGTTTGGTTTTTACAAAAGAAAAAATATTATTTAAAGATTTCCTTTACAAAAAAAGAAATCTCTTATTGGGATTGCTTAGTCTTGTCTTATTTCTTTCTTTTGTGTGTTAATATTTGTCTTTTTTTTAAGTTAGAGTTTATTAATCATTCAGTAGAAATACATATTTGTATATAGCATGCTTCAATCAAACAGCTTACAAATATTAAGAATGAAGGCAGTCATTTCGTGTACATTTTTGAGAAGGACAGCAGTGCTTTGGACAGACAGTGTGGCGGATGGATTTTTTCCACAAGGTGTAGGGGTGAGCCCTCATGCTCCCTCATGCCCTTTTGTGTTAATGGGGTTTTGGAGTGCTGTATGTACTGCATATATGCGACTGAAATGCCAATGACATAAAACTAAATAATTCATAAATATTGCATTGGTATCTCAGCACAAATGAAGCAGAAGTCATGCACTATAAAAAGTCTGTGTGCTGTATCTATTTACTTCATCTACATAACATAGAAACATAGACTTTGATGGCAGATAAGGATCACTTGTCCCACCTAGTCTGCCCATTTCCCTACTTATTAGATAAACTGCAGAACCTAGTTAGCCAGCAGCACACTTCCTCCTTACCCCTCTCCTACCCCACACTAGAATTGCATTGTGTTGGTCCCATGCATTCTTGAATTCCCTTACTGTTCCTGACCCCATGACTTTGGGAAGGCTGTTCCATGCATCCATACCTTCTCCATGAAAAAATACTTCCTTACATTGCCCCTGAACCTACCCCCCCCCCACACAATCTTCAAATTGTGCCCTCTTATTCTTGTGCATCTCTTTTTCTGAAATATGCTCCCTTCTTGGACTGTGTTGATTCTCTTGAAGTACTTGAAGGTTTCTGTCATGTCTCCCCTCTCCCTCCTTTCCTGAAGGGTATAAATATGAAGCTCTTTTAGTCTCTTTTCTTATGGCTTCTGGTGCAGACCCTGAACCATTTTGGTTGCCCTCCTCTGGACAGCCTCCACTCTGTCTGTGTCTTTGCGGAGATGGGGTCTCCAGAACTGCACAGAGTACTGCAGATGGGGTCTTACCAACTGTCTGTACAGAGGGCCAACAACTTCCTGTTTTCTACTGGTGATGCCTCTCCCTCTGCAACCCAGTATCCCCCAATCCCTCCTTACTGCCTTGTCACATTGCTGGCCCACCTTTAGGTCATCTGATGTGACTATCCCCAGGTCCCTTTCCATTTGTGTTGTTGTTAGTAAACCCCCCTCATTGTGTACTCTTCCCCTGGGTTTTTGTTTCCCATGTACATTACTTTGCACTTCTCCCTATCAAGATACTACTTGGTGCCCAAAACAAAGTCCTCACGATTGCTGATGTCTATATCCCACCAAAAGATCCTGATTCCAGCCTACAGGCTGTCCTCGAGTTCGTAAGTACACAACCTTCTGACATCGAACTCCTTCTCCTTGGGGACTTTAATATAAATTGGCTTGCTCCTGATGCAGGGTCAAACAAAGATGCCATCCTAGCAGCAAATTTAACACAAGTGGTAAACTCCCCTACCAGGAAAAACTACAAATCAGGGACCAGCACCCTCATTGACTGGATCCTTACCAGCCCCTACCTGTATAACCAATGGGTGTTCTCCTGACTCGCCTAAGTGATCACTCTCCATAATATGTACCTGACAAATAAGTTTCAAGTCACTTCCAAAAACCATCTATAGCAGAGTCCTCACCTTATGGCAACCTTTACTCATCTCAAGACCTGTCTTAGGCAGATAGACTGGTCCTTGATTTACAAAACTCAAGATGTTGACCTGGCCCTTGATTACTTTATTATTACTTTCAACACTGCCTGTGACACCTATGCAACAGTAAAAAGCGTAAAAATCAAGCACTCACAAATCCCTGGCTCACGCAAAGCTATTGGCACAACTCAAAGTAGGGATCACCTCTGGGCCACTGCAAGAGCTACTGGCACTCTATCGGACATTCAAAAGTATAAACAGGCTCGCAACTACTGTACTAAACAGATCCGCTTGATGAAGAGCTCCTACTTCAAGAATGCCCTCCAACTCCTGGGGCGTAAGGAAACCTTCTGGGACAACATAAAGAATATCATGAGTCAGCAGTCCAAATCCTCTCCTACAATAATGAATGTGGATGGAACCACTACATTAGACCCAGAGATCATTCAAACACCCTAAATGATACCTTCATGGACCTTAGTGGTGTCCTCCATCTGATTTCTTTACTGATGCTGACCCTCCAATTTCTACTTACTACTGCTCTCCAACCAAACCACCTTCCATTTCAAACTAGTAAAGGCACATGAAGTCTATAAATATGTAAAGAAGACCATTTCTAAGTCCCGAGCAAGCAGCGACACTATTGACCTTAAACTTCTGTCCTCACTCTGGAGGAAGTACTGCCCTCTCACAAAATTTTCAATCTCTTCCTCTGCTACAGCCAATTCCCTAGGAAATGGAGGCTGCAGTTGTCACTCCGTGCACAAAGTGGTGATAAGTCACTGCCTGGTAACTATCGCCCGATATCAATACTACCACCTCTTCTAAGGCCCTTGAACGCTTGGTGGTGGACCAACTTTCAGACTACCTGGAAAAGCACAACATCCTATGCACTCAGCAGCATGGATTTAGGAAAAGGGCACAGCACATCGACTGCCCTACTTGAATTCTCAGGAGCAATCCACAATGCCATGGACAAAGGAAACCTAACTGGAGCAGTCTACATTGACTTAACCAAGGCATTTGATACAGTTCACCATTGCCTACTTATCAAACAACTTCTATCCCTAGGGCTCTGAGGTCCTGGTGACTGGGTAAAAATTACCTTGCTCAGCGCTCTCAATCTGTAAAAGTAGCTGGAGTTCTCTCAGACTCAAAACCGGTTAGCTCAGGAGTTCCCCAGGGATCCATCCTGGGCCCCTCCTTTCAGCCCCTTTTCCTAAACTCCCTCCCCAAATCCTGCCCTGAACAATTAATCCTCTATGCCGATGATGCCGTGATTCTTGCCACCATAAAGATCCGAACCTCTTACGCCTCAACCTTCAGCATGCTTTTCTAAAGTTGAGATGTGGTTCCTTGAACATAAGCTGGTTCTAAACCACAAAAACTAAATCCATGCTCTTCTCTAACCCAAAAAACAAGAAAACGGCAAGTCCCACTCACCATTAATACATACCTGGAAATACCCTTGAACAAGTGCCAATTTTTAAATATCTTGGAATCAACTTTGATCAAGGCCTAACCTTTGCAACTCACATTGATAATACAGCAAAAACTATTAATCAGCGAATTGGGATTCTGTATCAGAACCGACAGCTTCTTACCCATTCTGCACTGAGGATTGCCATCCAATCTTCTATCATCTCAGTCGTTGACTATGGCTTAGTTATATACGGATCTGCCACTACTACAGCACTTAGTCGCATTACAACATCCCTAAATAAGGCCTGTCGGCTGCTCACTGGTGCACATCGACGTACCCACACATGTGAACTCTATGCTGACTCAGGTTGGTTGCAACTCTCAAACGATAAGTACCTTACCTGCCTGATGGCGAAAAAATCCACTCTGGGCCTCACTCCACCCTGTATCCAAGACCTGTTATGCCCGAGTGCTAGCATCCATTTTACCAGAAGATCAGAACACCAGCCTCTCCAAGTCCCCCGATGCCGGACTTCTCAGGGACAAAGATCACTTGCCTATCATGCCCCCAGCTGGCTAAATGCCCTCAGCACTCATATTACTGCCTCCACGTCTCTAGGTATTTTCAAATCAAGGCTTTTCTCTCACCTTGCCACCTCCAGCTCCTGTGACTGCCCTGATTAAACCTCCTATTTTCTCACTACCCACCCTGTTCTGTTATTTGACAAAGACATGTTTGGGAAACCTTTTCTCCTGCTATTGTCTGCTCCCCATACCTTTCACTTAACCTCTCTGTTCTGGACTTTTTCCCATTTGTTTCTCCTCTAATCTGGCATGACCTCTTTCTTGTAATAATAATGTGATTATTGATATCTCATGTCCTTTGCACAAGTGATTTGATATGTATTTGTATATGTTTTCTTGCTCCTGACACAACACAAATTGTTGTGTTATCTATGTAACCTTTTGTACTGTACCTAATTGACGTGGAACCTTTGTAAAAGAGCCTCTGGCTCAAAGGTAGTAATTCCTAGAACAATAAACTAAACTAAACTTCTTTACATTAAAACTAAGCTGCTATACTCTTGACCAGTGGCTCCAACCTTGCCAAGTCCCTTTTCATCCTTTCCACCCTTCCTTGTGTATCAAGCCTGTTGCAGATCTTTGTGTCATCTGCAAAGAGACATACTTTTCTCTCCAGCCTCTCTGCAATGTCACCCATAAAGACATTAAAGAGTACCGGTCCCAGTACTGAACCCTGGTACCCCACTAGTAACTCCCCTTCCTTCAAAGTGTGCTCTGTTTACTATTACCTTCTGCATCCTGTTGTCCAGCCAGTTTGTTACCCAGGCTACCACCCTGGGACCTATTCCCAGGCTGGCTAACTTGTTTATTAAACTTTTGTATGGGACTGTTTCAAATTCCTTGCTAAAGTCTAAGTAGGACATATCTACAGTCCCTCTCTGGTCTACTACTTTGGTTACCCAGTCAAAGAAATCTGTTAGATGCATCTGACATGACTTTCAGACTGTAAAACCATGCTGCCTTGGGTCCTGTGCCCTGCTGGCCTCTAGATACTCTACAGTTCTTTCTTTCAGAAGTGATCCCATCATTTCCCTATCACTGAAGTCAAACCAACAGGTCTGTAGTTTCCTGCCTCTGCATTACCTCCACTTTTGTGAAGGGAGATCACATCCACCTTCCTCCAGTCCTCGGGTACCACACCGTCCTCCAGTGATTTGTTAAAAAGGGTAGTCAGTGATGTCATTAGGTTTCCCCTTAGTTCTTTTGGAATTCTGGGGTGAATACCATACACTCCCATTGCTTTGTTTACCTTGAGTTCTAAGAGTTTTTTTCAGGACCCTTTCTTCTGTGCATGGAAAGGTATCAACCCCATACCCACTATTGTTTAGTTTAGGTACCTCCCCCTCGTTTTCTTTTGTAAATACTAAGCAGAAGTGTACGTTCAGTATCTCTGCCTTTTCACTGTCACTTTCTGCTCACCTCTCCTCCCCTTTATTAAGCCTCACCATCCCTCCCTTGGTCTTTCTGCGCTCCCTAATGTATCTATAAAAGGTTTTATCTCCCTTCATAACTGAGGTGGGTATCTTTTTCTCAGTTTGGGTCTTTACTATCCTGACTGCCTTCCCCTCTTCTCTTTGCTTTAACTGATATAGTTCTCTGTCCTGCTCCTTCTGTGATTCCTTATACTTCCTTAATGCTAGCTTTTTCTTCCTAACCACCTCTTTGAGAATCATAGTGTTTTTTTACTTTGTTTTGTTTTCTTTATTCGCTTCACACAAAGGCTTGTTGCCTCTGTGATGGCAGTTTTAATTTTTCCCCATTGCTCTTCCACCCCTCCTTCCTGCCCATTTGCTTGTGCATTCCTTAAGCACGCCCCCATTTTTGCCAAAAGCAGCCCTTCTAAAGTTCCTTACCCTCAGTTTTGTGTGGCTTGACTCCACGGTTGTGTTTATTGTGAACCACACTGTGTGGTGGTCGCTTTTCCCAGATGACTATCTACTTGTATATCTGTGATCCTCTCTCTGTCCCAGTTTGAGAGTACCAGGTTCAAAATTACTCACTCCCGAGTGGGTTCCAACACTAGCTGTCTAAGGCATGCCCCCTGTAGGGCATTGAGAATGACCCTACTCTTGGATGTGGCTGTAGTAAATGTGTTCCAGTAACATCCGGCAAATTTAGGTCCCCCATTAACAATATCTCAACTTTTTCTGCCATTCTGAGGATACCTTCTATCATTTCCTTGTTATTTCCTCCCCCTGAGACTGGGGTCAGTATACAACACTTGTGTGGATAGTGATGCTACTATCTGTTTCTGAGATTAACCACAGTGCCTTCTGTCCTCCCAATTTACCCTTTAGTTCCATTGCTATGATCTCTTCTTTTATGTACCGTATAGGGCTACTCCTCCTCCACTTTTACCCTCCTTGTCCCTCCTGTATATTGTGTACCCGGTATGTTGACATCCCAGTCATGGTTCTCTGTGTACCATGTTTCTGTGACTGCCATGATATCCAGGTGTCCCTCTTCCATCAGGGACACTAGCTCAGGAAACTTGTTATGCAGACTACAGGCATTAGTACTCATTGCCCTCCATTTTATGATGGCCTTACCCTTTTTTGTCCCATCTCTGCCCTTACTGCTTTTGCTTTTTTCTCCATTTGCACCTCTTCTGCTCCCTATTGACCTCTGTACCTTGGTATTTACCTTACTATCTAGCATGTTTTGTGAGAGGAGGCTTGGAATTCCTGGTTCATATCAGCACCTCCCCCTAGGCTTGTTTAAAAGCTTGCCAAAGAAGCATTTCATCCTATCACGCAGGAGCCTGGTTCCCCTCCTGAACATAGCAGAACATAGCACCAGTATAGGCCTGCATCCCTCCTGGTGGACCCCAGTCTCTCCAATGAAGCCAAAACCCTGTGCTCCACTCCAGTTTTTCAACCATTCATTTAACTGTATGGTACAAAGTACTTTAGCCTCACCCATGCCATAGACAGGCAGCACCTCCAAAAAGGTTACTGTGTGTGCTACCTGTCTAAGGCCCCTTCCCAACTCCACAAACTCCTCCTCCACTGCTCTGATCCCATGCCCAGCTAGGTCATTTGTCCCAAGGTGGACAATGATGTCTAGCTCCCTTTCCCATTATGCTGCTCCCACGATCCTGAGGATTTGCTTCCTATCCCTCGAGGCCACATCACCAGGCAGGCACCATACCTCCCTCTCCCTTCCCTTCCCCAGTTCTACCCTCTAATAATTGAGTCCCCCACCAGGAGCTGCTTCCTTTCCCTGTGGTGTCCCTTTAGTTGTCACCCTCCTGTGGGTCTCCCTTATGGAGGTTTCCAGCACCCCCCTAGATCTCCACTGTGAGTGCCTCCATAGAGGAACCACGTCCACCAGAATGGCTTATGAATTGTGGTGAGGTGCAGCTGGAGAGATGTGCCTCTGTTCCACCACCCTTACCCTCCCTAAGCCCACTGTCGGCCAGTCACTTCTCTTTCTTGGCAACCTCTGAGGCAGCAATGGTAGCACTGGTGTTTCATTGGTGGATGAGGCTTCTCTACTCCTTGTCATTTCAGCCTGGAAATGGGCAGTTTCCTCCCTCAGAGACAGTTGCCTGCAAATAGGGCAGCAACACAGCCTTCAGAATGTCTCCTGGAAAACTACTGCCCCATAACCAGTACATTGCACCACTGTACCACTACCCACATGTCTCTCTCCCTTCCTGCTTAATATATGTACACATTTTTTATTTAACCTTTTTTTTTTATTAAACTATTAGGGTCCAGGGTACTATCTGTAACAAGCATTTGTCAGTGCCGAAGGTTGGCCTGCTGGCATTGGTAGTACAGGACTTAGAAATGTAAAATAGGAATGACAGTGAAGTATTGAAATGACACCAACACGCCCTCACAGGGACTGAAGGGCATTGGGAGTGTGGCTTTGGGTTGGCCATAATGCTTACACCATTCCACCTCATTCCACCCTGCAGAGAGCGACAGGTGTCTGGGTGTGCATTGGGGTCTTCGGAGAATGGGGTGAACATTAGGGTGACAGGCATTGAGGTGTGTTTTGGGTTCTGTCAGTGGTTGTAGGGTGGGTTAAATTCTGTAAACATTATGGCTGACTAACCTGTTACATCCCGGCTCGGTCAGGCTCTCTACGGGTGGGTGTATGGTTGGAAACCTCAATGCCCCGGGTGTTTGTTGATATTTTCACTCCAAATTTTCAACAGTGGCTTTTTGCGACCCCACCTCATGAGCAGTGGTGCTATAATTTCGTTATTCAGTCCTGAAAGGTGATTTCACACAGCAAATGTGCCCTTGGGAGCCACAGGTGCAGAAACACATTTCGGGCAGGATGCAGAAAATAACAGCTGCACTGTTCATGGGGAAGTGTTGGGAAAAAAATGGCAATGTTGAAAATTTGCTGAGAAAATATGAAAAATTTGCAATACTGTGCATTGCACACTGTATTGCAGTCATTTTGGGGTTTTTTTTTTTTTTTTTACCAACTTTTCAACGTGTGCATTTTGGGACGTCTCCTCATGAACAGTGGCACTGTGATGTTGTTACTCTGTCTTGAAAGTTGATTTCACACAGCGATCGTGCCCATTGTACGCCACAGGTGCGAAGACATGTTTCAAAGACATGGTGTGAAAAATGACAGCTGTACTGTTCATAAGGAGGTGTGCAAAAATGGCAATGTTGACAGTCTGGAGTGAAAAATATACAAAACTGGTGAAGTTTTGAGTGTGCGTATAAACTGCGCAATGCACTCCCATAATGCAGTCATATTTGGAATTTTTTAACAAATTTGCAGCATGGGCATTTTGAAACCTGTCCTCATGAACAGTGGCACTGTGATTTTGTTACTGTGTCCCAAAAGTTGATTTTGCACAATGACTGTGCCATTGTGGGTACCCAGGGTGGGAGCTGACCAAATGAGCAGACACGAAAGACTGCTAGGCCTACTCTGCTGGCATTTTAGTATGTTAGCATTGTATGTCAGATGTACGAAAACACATTTCAGGTATGATGTTAAAATAATAGCTGTACTCTTCATAAGGAGGTGTGGAAAATCTGGAATGAAAATATTAAAAATTCTCAAAGTTATGAGCTTGCATGGGAACTGCACAAGGCACGATCATGACATGGTCATTTTTTTGTAATTTTTTCACCTACCTCATGAATAGTGGCACTATTGTTTCGTTAATCGGTCCCAAAAGGTGATTCTGAGCAGTGACTGCAAAATCACCTTCCGGAACCGAATAACGAAATTACAGTGCCTGATTTCATGAGGTGGGGTCCCAAGAACCCCATGTTGAAAATGTGAAAAACAAAAGTTGAAAAAAATGGCCGAGATATCCACCTAAGTTGAACCCCCCCCCCCCATTGATGCCATTATACAGCTTACTGTGATTTTCTTCAGTTCGTGGTTGGCTTTGAAGAGTGCAGATGTGTTCCTGCTCCACCGAAGATCATCGCGCAGGGCTATGGAGGTAAGTGTGGGGTGAGAGGGGTGCAGCGAGGTGGGGTATGCAGAGGGTGGGTGTGGGTTGGGGGAGGAGGCTATCGTGACCACGAGAGACTGATTTCTGTTTTACAAGGTAAAAAAAAAAATGGAACGTTATGGGAAGGGTTTTTGCTTTCAGGGAGTGACAATGACATTTTGGCACACTGGGGTGGGCTCCCAGTGTGCCACCTCTGTTTTTTTGGGATTGAGGACTGAAGCCAATGGGGATTGGGCACCCCGTCAGCAAAGAAAGTGTCTCTGGGTTTGGTGGGGCAAGATGCCAAGGGGGACTGGGCACCCCCCTCAGCAGACATATAAACCTAGGCGGACATTACACCGACAGGGATTGGGCATCTCCATCAGCAAAGGAGCTGGGAAGGGGGCATGCCGACAGGGGGATTGGACACCCCGGCAGCTCTCTAGGAATTGTGAGAGGCGGCCAGTGGGAGCTGCCACCATGTTTATTGAAATGTTTCACGAGGAACGGCACGTAATGGGGGTGTCGGATCTGCTGCTGCAGTGACAAGCCTGTCTCTCATTGCAGTGGAAAATTTCTTTCAAATTGTTGGCACGCTTCTCAACAGTGGTCATAGACAGCGTGCTTACTGGTTGGCGGTTGGTGGACACACTGGCTAAAGCATCCCCTGGATTTGCCACAACACTGACACATCTTTGAAAGTGCTAGTACAGTGCTATGACCACAAAATGTTGTTGCCTGCGAAGGCCAACATAAAAAGGAAGGACTGCAGTCCTTGTGTCAGACAATATGACAGGCATATTTTTTCCATAGGGTTTAGTGGGGGTTGTTCCTGCAGTCACCCAACACAAAGCAAAAATTTATCCTTGTTCTGAAGACATTTTACTTCAGTCATTAAGAATATGGTTTCTTAAAAGTTGCATGTACACTCATTAGAGGAACAGTTGGACATAGAAACATAGACTTTGACGGCAGATAAGGACGGCTAGGCCCATCTAGTCTGCCCATTTCCCTACCTACAGGATAGGCCGCGGATCCTAGTTAACCTACAGCCTATTTCTTCCTACCCCCCACAAGAATTGCCTTGTGTCTGTCCCATGCATTCTTGAAATCTCCCACAATTTTAGACCCCACAACCTCCTCAGGAAGGCTGTTCCATGCATCCACTACCCTCTCTGTGAAATAATACTTCCTCCACATTGCCCTTGAACCGCCTCCTTCTATCTTTAAATTGTGTCCCCTTGTTCTTGTAAGTCTCTTTTTCTGAAAGATGCTACCCTCTTGGACTTTGTTGATTCACTGAGGTACTAAAGTTTCTATCATGTCCCCCTCTCCTTCTTTCCTCAAGGGTATACATATTAAGCTCCTTTAGTCTCTCCTCATATGGCTTCTCTTGCAGACCCTGCACCATTTTAGTTGCCCTCCTCTGGACTACCCCTATCCTGTCTATGTCTTTTGCGAGATGAGGTCTCCAGAACTGGACACAGTACTCAGATGGGGTCTCACCAACTGTCTGTACAGAGGGATAACAACTTCCTGTTTTCTGCTGCTGATGCCTCCCTATACATCCCAGTATACCCCCAGCCCTCCCTACTGCCTTCTCACATTGATTGCTAACCTTAAGGTCATCTGATATGATTACCCCCAGGTCCCTTTCCTTTTTTGTTGTTGTTACTACCTCCCACCCATTGTGTATTCTTCCCCTGGGTTCTTGTTTCCCAGGTGCATTATTTTGCACTTCTTTGCATTGAATCCTAGCTGCCATACTTCTGACCATTCCTCCAACCTTGCCAAGTCCCTTTTCATCCTTTCCACGCCTCCTTGTGTATCAACCCTGTTGCAGATCTTTGTGTCATCTGCAAAAAGGCATACTTTTCCTTCCAGTCCCTCTGCAATGTCACTGATGAAGACATTAAAAAGGACTGGACCCAATATGAACCCTGCGGTACCCCACTAGTAACCCCTCTTTCTTCAGAGTGGACTCCATTTACAATTACCTTCTGTGTCCTGTTGTGCAGCCAACGCTTTTACCCAGGCTACCACCCTGGGACCCACTCCCAGGCTGGTTAATTTGACTATTAATCTTTGTGTGGGACTGTGTCAAATGCCTTGCTAAAGTCTAGGTAGGTCATGTCCACAGCCCTCCTGGTCTACTACTTTGGTCACCCAGTCAAAGAAATCTATTAGATTCGTCTGTCATGACCTTCCTGCTGTGAACCCATGCTGCCTTGGGTCCTGGCCCACTGGCCTCTAGGTACTCAACTATTCTTTCCTTCAGAAGTGACTCCATCACTTTCCCTACCACAGAGGTCAGACTGACAGGTCTGTAGTTTCCTGCCTCTGTCTTGGTCCCACTTTTGTGAAGGGGAATCACATCTGCCCTCCTCCAGTCCTCGGGTACCACACTATCCTCCCATGATTTATTAAAAAGAGTAGCCAGTGGTTTCACTAGTTCCTCCCTTAATTCTTTTAGAATTCTGGGGTGAATTCCATCAGGACCCATTGCTTTGTCCACCTTCAGTTTTAGGAGTTCTTGCAGAACCCTTTCTTCTGTGAAAGGACTGGGATTGACCCCCCTATCAAGAGTGCTTCTGTTAATTGGATTAGGCACTTCTCCCTCCTCTTTTGTGAATACTGAGCAGAAATATTCATTCAGTATCCCTGCTTTTTCACTGTCCCCTCTGCCCACCCAGTTCATTCTATTCAGCCTCACTATCCCTCCCTTTGTCTTTCTACGCTCGCTGATGTACCTATAAAAGGTTTTATCCCCTTCTTAACTGAGTTGGCGATCTTTTCCTCAGTTTGGGCCTTTGCTATTCTGACTTCCTCCCTGCTTCCTTCTGCCTTAACTGGTACAGCTCTCTGTCCTGCTCCTTCTGTGTTTCCTTATACTTCCGGAATGCTATATTTTTCTTCCTGACTTTCACAGCCACCTCTTTTGAGAACCATAGTGGCTTTTTCTTTCATTTGATTTGTTTATTTGCTTCACACAAAGGCTTGTTGACTCTGTGATGGAGTTTTAATGATTCCCCATTGTTGCTCCACACCTCCTTCTAGCCTGTTCTAGTGCTTTCTGAGGCACTCTCCCATCTTTGCCAAGTCCGCCCTCCCAAAGTCCAGTACCCTCACTTTTGTATGGCTTGACTTTGTAGCTGAGTTTAATGTGAACCACACTGTTTGATGGTCACTTGTCCCCAGATGGCAACCCACTTCTAGATCTGAGATCCTCTCACTGCCCCGCTTGAGAGTAACAAGGTCTAAGATTGTTCCCTCACTAGTGGTCTCTGAAACTAGCTGTCTAATGCCTGCCACCTGTAGGGCATCAAGAATGGCCCTGCGTTTTGGATGTGCTATGGCAAATGTGCTCCAGTTAACATCTGGCAATTCAGGTCTCCCATCAACAGTATCTCTCTCCTTTCTCTGCCATTCTAAGAATGTCTTCTATCATATCCTTGTCCATTCCTCCCTGATATGGGGGTCTGTACACAACCCTCAATGTGGATTGGTGCCCTTTTCCAGTCTCCAAGGTGACCCACAGTGCCTCCTCTCCTCCCTGTTTACTCTTTTGTTCAGTTGCTTTTATCCCTTCCTTTACATGAGAGCTACTCCTCCCCTCTTCTCCCTGCCTGTCTCTCCTGTAGGTTATGTACCTGGTATGTTAACATCCCAGTCATGGTTCTCTGTGTACCATGTTTCTGTGACTTCTACGATATCCAGGCATCCCTCTTCCATCAAGGCCACCAGCTCAGGAGCTTGTTGCCCAGACTACGGGCATTGGTACTCATTACCTCCATTTCCTGATGGCTTACTCCCTTTTGCCCCATCCCTGTCCTTCTTGCCTTTGTCACTTTCTCCATTTACCCCTGCCCTTCTCCCTATCAACACCTCTATGTTGGTGTTTGCCGCACTTACTACCTTGGACAACAGCGCAAGCGGTATGGTGAAGCCTGGGGTGATCAGTGTAATGACGTTGACACAAAAACATCTTTTTTCCCTAAACGCAGCTGAATAGAGCCGGGGGTCTGGAGTGCTACAGTAATGCAATAACTCTCACCCCCCTCTGAAGTCCATATCTCTCAATTACATTGTCTAAGTCATGTCTCTTTTTGGTGGAGTGACTTCCAACTTCTATCAAAGGTTGCAGAGACTGCATTTCTTTATATCTTCCTAAATAATTCAAAGGCAAAAACAAATATTGCCTCCCACCAACTCCCTCAACTTTGCATGCAGAACCCCTCCAATCCATTTGTGGCTCCTCCAGCTCACCTCTTTTAAAATACATCCACGTTATTTAGACATTCCACATACAAAGATTGTCACTGCATTTCATTCCTTTTTTCCCCTACTCCATTCTTTACTCTGCTTTAAAATTATTGCCCAAGTTTATTTCCTACTTTTTTACAGAGGACGTACATTACCCTATTGTTCCATCCATACTGCCTTTGTCTCTGACCCCCTCAGTCAAATAATGGGTACTTACCTCTTCCCATCCACATTTATGCTCTACACCTAAGTGGTACGATTTGCACAAAGTTAGACAGTTCTATAGCACTCTGCTATCCCCAAAATGAGAAGTTGTTGTTTTGTCCCACTTGTGACCTTTTTAGTACTTTCCCTTTAACCTGTCCACCCATACATCCTGTGTAGTATGTGAAGGTAATCTCTAAAAGTGTTGGGGATGAGGAGCCGTCTTCCTAACCTAACAAAAAGACTCCCCTGTAACATCCCATACAGAAATATTTGTGTGGAATTTCTGCATGCTGCACACACAAAACACTGTGGCAGAACTGCATTCTGCCAGTTCGATAACCCCAGTATAGGGATGCCTTTTCTATCTTCTTCTTTTCCCTACTGAAATCTGTTGCACAACAGTATCTTGCTGTATTGTACTATACTTTACCTTTCTCAGCCCCTGGTGGAGGTTGGCTACTTATGTCAGACTTTTCTATTTCTTACTAAATCTTTTTCCTGCTGCCTTTAATTCTAATTTTCATATTTCCATCCCTCACCAGGAATGCCCCCCAAATCATGCTCCAGGCTAAAGCTAGTTGTCAGGAATGAAGTAAGGTGCATTTATGGCATTTAATGCCAAAAGATATCAAGTGCCTTTAAAGAGATATAAGTTGCTGGTTGAATAAAGTGCATTTCTTTGAAATAAAGTGTCTTATAAAGTTAATGCTTAAATGCCATTTTTACGTTCGCTTGCGCGCATGTGCAAGGAACGTTTTGGGATAGTAGCACACTTTGGAGGTGTGCCTCTCCCTTTCAGTCCACTGCTCCGTTGAGCAGGCGTGTCGGTCCTGCACCAATGGGTGCGGGAGCTTTGTATGACAGCGGTGGTCTTCGCTTCAAAGAAAACCACCGCTGTCATACAGAGCACCGTCACGCCCCCAAATCTTTGCTGCTGCCATGCTGGGCCCACCCCAAGCGTGGCAAACGCTCTCGTCGTCCGCTGCGCGTGCCCAATCCCCATTGGCTCCACGCCTCCCAAGCCATCCTTCTGCCACGCTGAGAGCCCACCCCAGCGTGGCAAGCGTCCGGTTGTCGTCGGCCAGGGGTGCCCAATCCACTGTCGGCTCCTTGGCCCCCCCAGCCATGCTTCTGCCACGCTGGGAGCCCACCCCAGTGTGGCAAATGTCCCACGTCGTCTTTTTTTTTTTTTTTTACCTGTAAATCGAAAACGGTCCCACGGCGCTTCTTCCAGTCCCCCCTCCTACAACCCGCACCCAACCACTGCGCACCCAGCCTCCCCACACCCCTCACCCCATACTACCTCCGGAACCTCGGCGTGATGATCTTTGGTGGACCGGGAACACGCCTGCACTCCTCAAAGCCAACTGCGAACTGAGGAAATGCCGTAACTGCAATGGGCTAGATAGGGGTTTTCAACTTTATTGCATATCTCAGGCATTTTTGGGAATTTTGCACCAAATTTTCAACATGGGGTTTTTGAGACCCCTTCTTATGAATGATGTCACTGTCATGGCGTTATTCGGGGCCGAAGGGTGGTCACTGCGCGAAATCACCCTTTGGGCCTGAATAACGCCATGACAGTGACATCATTCATGAGAAGGGTCCTAAAACTCCCATTTTGAAAATTTGGTGCAAAATTCCAAATATGACTGTTTTACGAGCTGCAGGTTGCGTAGTTCACCAGGCTCGTAAGTTCGCGAATTTTCAATATTTTCACACCAGATTTTCAACATTGCTATTTTACCATACCTCCTTATGAGCAGTACAGCTGTCATTTTTCACATCTCGCCCAAAACGTGTTTCAGCCCATGTAGCGCACAATGGCGCAGTCGGTGTGCGAAATCAATGTATGGGACACATTAAGAAAATCACAGTGACACTGTTCATGAGCAGAGGTCTTAAAATGGCTATGTTGAAAATTTGGTGAAAAAATTCCTAAAATGACTGTTTTATTTGCGTGTGTTGCGCAGTTCCTATTAACACTGTGACGCTTATGCGAATTTTCAATATTTGCACTCCAGATTTTCAACATTGCCATTTTACTACACCTCCTTATGAGCAGTTCAGCTGTCATTTTTCACATCCTGCCCAAAACATGTTTCCGCTTATGTAGCGCACAATGGGGGTAACAAAAAGGTCATGCTGAAAATTTATTGTGCAAATACCAGCAACCACACGGAGCATTAGGGTAAAGCACCATACGTGTCAAACACCACTGCAAATACCTGCAAGCGAACGTTCGGCATTGACAAATGCTTGTTATATAAAGGGTGCAGGAATGTTTGGACATGTTTAAAATGACAGTTAAATACAAAATAATGTCCACTCTAATAGGTGGATTGGGATACAAATGAAGCAGCATTATGCTTATGTTGTTTGAATTATTTTGCTGCTCTCTGTTGTTATGTAGAATGCTATGCCAAAGAAATCCTGCATTGAAACAGGAACTGTTTGAACCAAGCAGCAAACTTGTCTTTTACTTTTCCTGCCACTCAGTATTTATATAAATAATTACTTATGCCCCTTATTATTAGGACTCTCAGCTGCTGGCTTTGTATAAAATATGCTGTAGAATGGTACCGGCTAGCCGTGAAGGAGTCTGTAGCATGTGTACAGCCAGTCTAGGCTGCTAGAGAGGCAGGCTTGTCAAATCTGTACAGATTGCCAAAGCAGAGCAGTTAGACAATGATTGTCTAGCAGCCTGGCGCTCTGCTACAACATTGAAAACAAACAATTTAAAGGGACAGAAATGTCCCTATTTATGGAAATGCTTTACAGAGAATACCCCTTAGAATGTTACCTATGTGACATGCATGTTGCAAGCATGTTTTTTCTGTTAAATTGTAGCCGACTACATGCATGTGGCATGTGTGCAGCAAGCATGTTTTTATGTCTTAAATTGGAACTGACTGCACCAGTTTCAGTTTATTTTTTATACTAAAAAGGCATGTGAGAAAAATTGCCCATTTTCACAAGTGTCCAGTTTTTGGACAAATAACAAAAGTACATAGAGAAAACAATTGCTGTCCAGATTAGGACCATTTACAAAGAAACCTTACAATACATAAAAGTGCATTACAAAGCTAATGGCATAAGATGGTAGAAAGTGCTTGGTAATGTCCAATTTAACAGACATAAAAAAGATGCTACGCGTAGAGAACAATTGCAGTTTAGCAGGAGGTACCCTAAGTGTAGTTGAAAGTTAGCAGTTAAGGCCTTAGGCATTGACAAATCAGTGTGCTGCAGTTATGACCCTTGAGACTGTATTTAAAAAAAGCAGTAGATGGACAGTGGGAGAGTGCAGGGAGGAGATTGTTGTAGAGTTTAGCACCTCCTAAAGGAAAGGGTGTTTTGGCAGAATAGAACAGTGAAGGAAAGGGAGGAGGAACGTCTAGTAGTACGTGAGATGGTAGATAGGAGGATGAGGGAGATGATGCTGGGGGGAGTGACTCAGTGTGAGTTTTTGGAAAAAGGTAACGATTTTGCAGTCAAGCCTAACTTCTAGGTGGGGGGTGGGTGGCACGGCAGTGGATGGAGAGGTATAGGTTACAACAGTGAGTTAAGTCTGGGGAGGTCATAACAAATCAGATGACACTGTGATAAGTGCTACTGTGATAAGTGCTACGTGCCTCAAAGGGGGAGGCACTGACAAGCAGCAGGAAAATCCCAGCCTCTCCCTACAAAACAGGGTACTAAATGAGAAAAAGACTGAGGTAGAACGGTCAGTGGGGGATGCTGCAACAGAAGGTAAAGCCATCAAAAAATGGAGAGCAATGAGTACCAATGCCTGTAGTCTGGGTAACAAGCTTTCTGAATTAGTGGCCTTGATGGAGAAGGAACATCTGGATATCGTGGCAGTCACAGAAACATGGTACACACAAAACCATGACTGGGGCATAAACATACCAGGATACACTGTCTACAGGAGGGACAGGGAGGGTAAAAGAGGAAGAGGAGTAGTTCTTTACATAAGGGAAGGAATAAAAGCAACAGAACAAAAGGGTAAACAGGGAGGAGAAGAAGCACTGTGGGTAAATTTGGAGACAGGCAATGGCACCACAATACGCACAGGGGTTGTATACAGACCCCCTTCTCAGGGGGAGGAAATGGACAGGGAAATGATAGAAAGTATACTTAGAATGGCAGAAAAAGGGGAGATATTGCTGATGGGTGATCTGAATATGCCAGATGTTAACTGGAGTGCAGTTGCAGCTGCCACTTCGAAGAGTGCAGTTATTCTAGATGCCCTACAGGGGGCATGCCTTAGACAACTAGTACTGGAGCCCACCCAGAAGGAGCAGTATTAGACGGATTCTCTCAAATGGAGATGGAGAGAGGATCACAGTTGTAGAAGTGGCAGCCATCTGGGAACTAGCGACCATCGAACAGTATGGTTCACAATAAACACAGCAATAGAGTCAAGCCACACAAAGACAAAAGTACTGGACTTTAGGAGGGCTGACTTTGCCAAAATGGGTGAGTGCCTAAGGAATGCACTAGCAAATGGGCAGGAAGGAGGGGTGGAAGAACAATGGGGAATAATAAAAACTGCCATCACAGAGGTAACGAGCCTTTGTGTGAAGCAAATAAACAAAATAAGACGATGTAAGAAACCACTATGGTTCTCAAAGGAAGTGGCAGTGAAGGTTCAAGAGAAAAAGAAAGCATTCAGGAAGTACAAGGAATCGCAGAAGGAGCAGGACAGAGAACTGTATCAGTTAAAGCAAAAGGAGGCTGGGAAGGCAGTCAGAACAGCAAAGGCCCAAACCGAGGAAAAGATAGCCAACTCAGTTAAGAAGGGGGATAAAACCTTTTATAGGTACATCAGGGAGCAAAGGAAGACCAAGGGAGGGATAGTGAGGCTTAATAAAGGGGAAGGAGGGTGGGCAGAGGGAGACTGTGAAAAGGCAGAGATACTAAACAAATATTTTTGCTCAGTATTTACAAATGAAGAGGGGGAGGTACATAAAACAAACAGTAGTAACACTCTGGATACAGAAGTTGATACCAGCCCATTTACAGAAGAAAGGGTTCTGAAAGAACTCTTAAAACTGAAGGTGGACAAAGCAATGGGGCCTGATGGGATTCATCCCAGAATTTTAAAAGAGCTAAGGGTAGAACTAGTGACACCACTGACTACCCTTTTTAACAAATCATGGGATGATGGGGTGGTACCCGAGGACTGGAGGAGGGCAGATGTGATTCCTCACACAAAAGTGGGAGCAAGGCAGAAGCAGGAAACTACAGACCTGTTAGTTTAACCTCAGTGATAGGGAAAAATGATGGAATCACTTCTGAAGGAAAGAATTGTCGAGTAACTAGAGGCCAGGGCACAGGACCCTAGGCAGCATGGATTCACAGCGGAAGGTCATGCCAGACAAATCTGATAGATTTCTTTGACTGGGTGACCAAAGTAGTAGATCAGGGAGGGCTGTGGACATGGCCTACCTAGACTTTAGCAAGGCATTTGACACAGACCCACACAAAGATTAATATACAAGTTAGCCAGCCTGGGAGTGGGTCCCAAGATGACAGCCTGGGTAAAAATTGGCTGGAGAATAGGACACAGAGGTAACAGTAAATGGAGTCCACTCAGAAGAAAGGAGGGTTACTAGTGGGGTGCAGGTTCAGTGTGGGACGGTCCTCATCAATGTCTTTATAAGCGACATTGCGGAAGGACTGGAAGGAAAGTATGTCTCTTTGCAGATGACACTAAGATCTGCAACAGAGTTGATGCACAGGGTGGGGTGGAAAGGATGAGAGGGGACTTGGCAAGGTTAGAGGAATGGTCAAATGTATGGCAGCTTAGATTCAATGCTAAGAAGTGCAAGGTAATGCACCTGGGAAACAAAAACCCAGGGGAAGAGTACACAATGGGGGTGAGATACTAACAACAAAAATGGAAAGGGACCTGGGGGTAGTCATATCAGATGACCTAAAGGTGGGCAAGCAATGTGAGAGGGCAGCAAGGAGGGCTGGGGGGATACTGGGATGCATAGGGAGAGGCATCACCAGTAGAAAACAGGAAGTTGTTATCCCTCTGTACAGACAGCTGGTGAGACCCCATCTGGAGTACTGTGTGCAGTTCTGGAGACCCAGTCTCCGCAGAGACATAGACAGGATGGAAGCTGTCCAGAGGAGGGCAACTAAAATGGTGCAGGGTCTGCACCAGAAGACATATGAAGAGAGACTTAAGGAGCTTAATATGTATAGCCCTCGAGGAAAGGAGGGAGAGGGGACATGATAGAAACTTTCAAGTACCTCAAGGAATCAACAAAGTCCAAGAGGGTAGCATCTTTCAAAAAAGAGGTGTAAAAGAACAAGAGGGCACAATTTGAAGATAGAGGGGGGCGCTCAGAGGTAATTTAAGGAAGTATTTTTCACAGAGAGGGTTGTGGATGCATGGAACGGCTTTCCGGAGGAGGTTGTGGAGTCAAAATCAGTGGTGGAATTCAAGCATGCATGGGACAGTCATAAGGCAATTCTGGGGGGTGAGGGTAAGAAGAAGTAGGCTGCTGGTTAACTAGGATCTGCAGCTTATCCAGTAGGTAGGGAAATGGGCAGACTGGGTGGGCCAAGCGGTCCTTATCTGCCGTCAAATTCTATGTTTCTATGTGTTCTTGTTGAGATTTTTCTGTGAGAGGGAGGGGTACTAGATAAGGGCACTGTAATCAAAAAGGGGAGTAGGAAACTGGTAGCTAGAAGGGCTCTGGATTCTGGTATTAGGAAGGATTGGATTTGAAATAACATACCAAGCCTTTGGTGGGCTTTCTTAATTGTTTGAGCGATGTGCTGATCGAAAGTCAAGTGGCAGACGAGGAGCAGGCCCAGGTACTTAAACTCAATGACACGCCTAGTGTAGTTGCCCTCATTATCTTGGAGTGGGAAATCAAGTGGTCACTTAAAACTGCACACAAAAGGCAAAACTTGTTTATCCAGGAAAGGCATACTGAGCGGATCTTGTTTCCAGGTGCAACCTGGGAGCACAAGAAAATGAAGTGACTTGCTCAGGTTCATACGTATGCAATTGGGGGCTGATGAGATTCAAACCCAGGTATCCATATTTGCAGCTCAGTGCCTTTAACCATGCTATACTGCCTGCATGTTGCGTACATGCAGTACACTTGTACCTCAATACAAATCTGCTTATAACCACTGCCATATTTTTTATTTTTCATTTTTCTCCCATATTGGCTGCACAACTGAACCATAGCACACATACCATCGGAAACACATGTGATTTTCCCATCCCCATGCATACACTGACCTACAGAACTACTTAATCACTTCTGTCTGGTCTGTCCTCCAACTATTTCCTCTCTATAGTTTGAAAGCTTCCTCACAATCAGACTTTAATGGGCAAACACAAAAGTAGCAATAACTCCGCACCCACCCACCCCCTCGTCCTCCATACACACACACTGTAACAGGTGTGGCCACACCATTACAGACAACCCACAAAGTACAGGTATAAGTCAAGAGTCTCTTACCAGAGCACTAGGGAGCCTCTCAGGGATGATGTCCACAGGACCTATAAAATAAAATAATGAAAAGGGGGTCACAAAGGATTCACAGTTCTTAGAGAGTAAATAGGGTGCAAAGAACAATAGACATAGAATGATACTTATCTGATGGAGAGGGAAGGAGTCTGTGTCCTGTCAGACCTGTAAAGAAAATTAGCGTAATATGGAGAAAATACAGTAGCAAAAGCAGAAACCGAGAACTGAGAGTTACAAGAGGTATGAGACAGCACAGAAGGAAAAGGGACATTTTAAATTAGATGTTACAGTTGGTCATAGTAGTAAAATAGTGGTATAGAAAAAGGAAATAAAATAATAAAAAGTTGTTTGGGGAAGGACTCTGCTAAAACCCCTTGGTGCTATGGATGTCCAGGTGGTCAGTATTATAGAATAGTAGCCCAGGTGGTCTAGTGGAGCCTCTTTTGTGCCAATGCCCTAGCTTTAGTGAAATTGACGTTGCACTGGTGGTCCTGTGGGCTAGGGATGTCCTAGGAGGCCTGCTTCTAAGAATTGGTAGCCCAGGTGGGCTAGTTCCCTGGTGGTCAATGGCCAATGATGTTAAATAAAACTAGAACCCCTCCCTGGGGTCTAAGGGGGCTCCCTAGTCCCCAATTTTGTGTTGGAGAGCAGGGAGGAGAGTAAAGGAGTAGGACAGGGTGGGGATGCTCCTGTAGCCAACTGAACAGCGCAGCTGCACTAAAAGTGAAGGTGCCTGCAGGTACTTGCTACTTCCAGCTCCTACAGAGCTCAGGCTACTGCCTGCTCCATGTGGGTGGAAGAGGAGGAGACAGGAGCTCAGCAGGAGGTGAAGAAGGCCATGGTAGTAGTGTCTCTTGCATCTTCCTGAACCGCTGCTCTGTCGACAATGTTGATTAATGCCCTGTGGAGCTTGGGAGGAGGCAGTGGGCAGCTAAGGAGAGAGCTGCACTCACAGCTAGTTAAAGCTCTCAGTTGGGAGCAGGAAAATGGCTGAGCTGCCAGCAGCTAAAGCTGCTCAGTGGTGAAATGTGTGTGGCTAGTAGCCAGTGCTTTTTAAAAATAAAATTAGAATCCTTCCCTGGGTCTAGTGGGGGCTCCCTGGGTCTTGCTATTGTGTTGGGCAGGCAGGGAGGGACAGGAGAGGAGGAAAAACTAGGGTTGCTGCAGTAGCCCTCCCTATAGAGTGACCTGCTAAAAGTGGAAGTGCGAGCAGGCACTTTTGTTATTCTCAGCCTGTACAGAGGAGGACACTGGTGGAGTGTTGTCTGTACCGTCCTCTCCCCATTTAAAAAAGATTGTTGTGAATGTGCATGTCCCCATCCTCAGACTTGCACCCCATAGTCCGTGGGCTGCTTCCCTCCCCCCATGTCCATTGGCTGCTACCCCTCATGTGCAATTACATAGGGGAGGCAGCAGAACATTAATTCTTCTATGAGGGTCAACCACCAGCTGGCAGTGTGCACCTTGCTCATTCAGTGAAGTGCTTAGGGAACAGGATTTATGTAAGAGCATTTACGGCAACTGGACCTAGCTTACACAACCCCTGACATTGTCATATCACTAAATGAAGTCACACCATGTCCTTGCTCCATCTTTTCTTTCCGCTGGTCACCCATTAATGCTGTTGCTCCCCCATGACCTTATGGCATTGGAGGGTGCAGCAGATGCAAATGGAGTTGGGAGGGAGTTTGTCGGTTTCGGGGAACACACATTTAAGCCCCCTAAATATTGGGCTTTTTTTGTCAGGGGCTATCACTCAGTCATTCTGAATCTTATCAGTCATTCCTTTGAGCAGTTATTGCTCATCTGTTTCTCATTCCATGCACTTAGGCTTATTGCATGCATTTATACTGGCCATCATAATTCTCAGACTCTTGCCATCAGGGCTTCCCAACATGCTCACTCACTCATCACTCCCCTTGAATTTTGCATCCTGAGGGCAAATCCATTGCAGCAGGATCCTTCACTGTAGGCTGCTTGTGTTCTGTGGCACCCAGCAGGTCTAGCAGTATGAGAAATGGCATATGTTTTTCAGATGAGGTTTGTGCCAGCTCAGGCTGCTACACGCATGTCAGGTGTGCAGCCTGCGAACCTGATGTGACTTTCAGATGATGTCTTCACCAGCTTAGCTTGCTGCATGCATGTCAAGCTAGCAGCATGTGACCCTGATGTGCTTTTAAGATCTACATTCGCGTAGGTTCACTTTGAATATGCTAACCACATGCAAACATTTGAAAACTAAGCATGTGGCATACATTGGCATGTACGCAGCACGCTTGTATTTCTGTATGGGCAGTGTCCTTATAACATGGTCAAAGAAACTAAGGATGCCAAGTGTGTTACAGTAAACTTCTACCTAGGTAGACTCCATGCAAAACAGTTGCTTTACTTGTATCAAGGCTCGCTGATCCAGAACTGATATTCCTACTCTTTCCTCCATCAAATGTACAAAGGGTAACCATTTTGCTATACAGAGAATAATGAATAGGCAAGTGTGTATTATTATTGTTTTTTTCTTTGCACACCCAAGGTGTTTGACCCATAAACCTCGAGAGCTAAGCTCAAGAGGTTTATGTGGTCATCAAACACCGAGGGTGTGCAAAAACAATCCATAAATACACACTTGCCTATTCTTTATTTTTTATAATTGTTGGTGTGTAGATTTGTTTAATTTTGAGCTGATTGCGGTTTACTGACATACTATGCGTGACTGAGCGGTTCATTATTGGGAAGAAAATTGTAAAAATGTTCAAGAAAACAGCAGTACTTGGTAACAGAAAGATGTAAAGAGTTTTATTTATACCTTTTTTTCTTTATTTTGCTGAGAAGCCACAGAGTTTAGAGTGAGGAGAGCGAGTGACTCAGCGGCTTCAGAAGACTCGACGCAAGCATTAGCGTGTGTTCCTATAGCAACACTTGCTAACGCTTGCGTCGAGACTTCTGAAGCCACCGAGTCACTTGCTCTCCTTGCTCTAAACTCAGCAGCTTCTTCTCAGCAAAATAAACAAAAAAGGTACAAATGCAACTCTTTACATCTTTCTGTTACCAAATACTGCTGTTTTCTTTAACAGTTTCACAATTTTCTTCACAATACTGAACCACTCAGTGATGCTACAGTGTGTGTGGTGAAAGTGATTTGAAATACCGTAATAACTGGATTTGGGGTTATTATGGCATTTGAAGAGACCGGTAATCTGGTTATTATTTGGGGGCACCAGTAAGTTCTTGGTTTTAGTGAAGCTGTGCAGAGATCTGTTCCATCAATATTAGGATTGCAATCTATTCTTCTGTTTTAGGGCAACCATTCATCAGCCATCTTTACGTAATCACCTTAAGGGCTGCTACTATAAAGATTGTAGCCCCCTACTGTGGTTGGATACGAGTTTAAGCTCCTGGCTCAGCTGTCTTGGCCCTCCTGTCTAACCCTGAACGTCGCCTACTTGGCCTTTTCCTGTATTCCCTCACCCTCCCACTGGCTCCCATCTTACTGCCTTATTTCTGCTTCATGCTGGTGCCATAGAACGTAACCCAGTCCCGTCGACCATTCCAATGCCACCTGGACAAGGGTGACTGGTTTAAGAATACCACATTTATATATTTGTAGCCTCCTATCCCTGACCTCGAAGCCCGGATGTCTCACTATAAGCCCTATGTACTAGGGTTCTCTGAAACCTGACTGAAACCTTTCAACTCTGATCCCTCATACCATCTTCTGGGTTACTTTCTCCTTCATCTCGATAGACCTTTGATAAACAAAGGCAGCGGAGACACTCCATATGTTAAGGAAGACATCTCAGGCAACATTAATAGGTGCTCTGACCCCCTCTCCTCCTGTGAGTGGCTCCTTGCTGAGCTGATCCAGGGCTCCTCAAAAAAAAAAAAAAGTCTACCAGAGCTGCTGCTACACCCCCTTCTGGAGGAATCCCTGGCATATCCACCTTCCTTGATGGCCTACAGCTACTCTCTCCAAGCAGGGACACTATATTACTTGGGGACTTCAGCCTTAATTGGTTAAGTGTGCAGGAACCCAGTTGTGCAAACCTCCTAAAAGCACACAACGTCGAGCAAGTCATCTCCTCCCTCATCAGACACAATGCCCGAATACTCAATCACTCGCTGTTCAACTGGGTGGCCACAAGTCGAGTGGACATAGTCCTACAAGCGGGTACATTATTGGATTCTAAGTGACCACTCCCCTACTTACATAATCTCAGCCACCAAAACTAAATGCCCCCCCAAGTACCTGTCATTTAGAAACTGTAATTGCCTTGATCCCACTAACCTCCATGAATATGTAAAAGCAGTGAACTGGTTTGCCCTGTACCTCATCAACAGTGTCTCATCTGCGGTTAGTTTCTTCACAAATGCCCTCCATAGGATACAGGACCTCCACTTCCCTCTCACTACTTGGAGGGTGAGAGGGGGCTGCTTCCATTGCATATGCAAGGAGTTACTGTCCTTGATGAAAGGAAGGGACAGTAATTGGAAAACATATAAAGCGCCCCCCCACCTCTGGAAGGCTTACAGACACTTAACACCTGTAAGCAAACTGCCAAATCTCTACAGTGTAACATCTACCGAAATTTACAGAAGAACAACCTCAGAGACCCCCATCACTTCTGTGCCTCTATTGGGTCCTTGCTCAACCCGAAGACCCATAGCGAAGTCACTCAGATTGCCTCCTTCTTGGACCACCTGACTGATACCTCTGAGGTTGCACAAATCTTTAACAAAAAAATCTCCAACCACTCTGTCTACCTAGTAAATTTCCCACTTAGCCATCTCCTAGCCCAGGTAGTCAGGCAAACTGCTCCTCCTCTATCTTCACCCACTCCGTCCTCCCTTTGTGCTTTAGAACCATCAGCCCAGGTGCTACTTTCAAGCTTCTGGCATACCTCCCAGCCAGTGGTAGCCCTGGCAGTGATGCACTTTCCCCCTCATTCCTTAAGCTCATCTCTCCTGCAGTCATTGAACCCCTCACCTTCAAATTTAACCTTGCCCTCTCCGCATCCACCATGCCTGACTATTGGAAACATGCTAATGTTGTGCCTATTTTTAAAGCAGGTGACTGCCTCACTCCTAATAACTATAGGCCCATCTCTCTCTTCCTCACCTGGGCAAGATACTGGAGAAAACTGTGCACTTCCAGCTCTCTGAGCATCTCGGGAAGAACAATCTGCTGTGCTCCCAACTGTACAGTTTCCATAAGCAACACAGCACCACATCAGTTTTAGCCCACTTCACCAACCATGTCCTCAGAAACATGGACTCTGGTAAATCCACGGGTACTGTATTCATGGCTCTGACTAAGGCCTTTTACCACATCGACCACCGCATCCTTCACGCCACTCTCCTCCACCTTGGCTGCTCCTCTGGGATGACCACATGGCTTAGAACCTATCTTGAGGGCAGGACCCAGTCAGGTTTAATTGATACAGCCTTCCCCCATGCCCTGCCAGTCTCCATGGTGGTCCACCAAGCCTCCAACCTTGCCCCCCCTACTATTTGTTCCATTTTTATAAACACTCTTCTGGCTGAATCTATCCTGTGAGGCACTACTCTACTCAGACAACCTTGTTCTTTACCATAGTGACAAGTCGTTTGCAAATATCTCCTCCACTCTTACACTTAGCTATGGTGCTGCCTACAGTTGGTTTCTTTCCAACAGGCTCTTGGTAAATGAAAAGAAATCGAAATCTATGCTACTTGGATCCAAACCCATTTCTTACCAATGTCTCCAAGGCTAATTCCTCTCTCATTGTACTTCTGTAGCTACCCCCCTCGAATATGTTTCCAATTTCAAATACGTTCCCAGTTTCAAATATTTTTTTAAACTTTTTTTTTATTCCACCTTCCCAGCCTGCCATCCCCGACCCATCAGGAGCCCAAAGGCAGATATCCCTCTGCCTTCCACCCTGCCCGAACGACCCCTGGATCCCCATGGAGCTACGGCTTACCCCCTGAGCGGGGATGGGGCAGAGCCCCTATGTCTCATCACTTATGTTTCGTCGGTCTGGGGCCGTTGGGCAGGTGAAGGCACATTGAGGGCATGTCTCCAGGGCTCCATCTTCCCGGCGTTGGCAGGCTATTTTTCCTCTTTTTTCCCTCCCTGTACAGCGTGAGACCCCTGATGTCAAGGCGTTGAGCACCAATGTCATGCTGTGTAGCGGCCGCCCGTCCCTTACCATTAGAGGCTTGTAATACTCCAAGCCTCTGTTCGGAATCAGACAAGTGTGCAGGCAGTGGCCTCAACCCTCCCCGAAGTAGGCGAGCTGTCGTGGGATGGTCAAGCCTATCTGCCCCCAGCTGACCCACCAGTGACCTGAGTCCACTTCCGAACCCTGGTCACCAGCGTGGAGCGAGGTGTGGCATCCAGCGCCTAAACCCTCAGCGCCACTGGGCCTCTATTTATGTTTTTGGTAACCAGGTAAGTGCACTGATCCACTGGACCATTTTCAGTCATGACCTGGGCCACAAGGTGGCAATACAGGGAAATCACGTGGATACAAATTATGTTTTAGTACACAGTCAAACAAGTACACAGTCAAACAACATTTTAGGATAGTGAGAGCAGTCATGTATACATGATATATACAGGCATGGGGGTGACATTAGACAGAGAATATAGCCAGGGATTAGAGGGAAACAGATTAAGCGTCCGCACAGATTAGTTAACAATTGCACAACTAGACAAGGATCAGTATGAAAAACCGGCAGACTGCCTTTAATCTAGTCTAGGTAGACACTCGTGTCCTGTCAGATTTCTGGAGCAGGCCAAGTAAGGTGAGCATGTCAGGTAGGCTGTGCGATTCATCATGAGTCATGTGTGTTGTCTGTGCTCAGGGGAGAAGGGGAACAGTGGCAACAGAGATGGAAGATTTAAGGTGGTTTACAGGTATCCGCGCCTCCCAGTGAGCACTTGCAGGTGGTCTTTTCCATTAGCCAGGCCTTAAGGCTAGATTAGAAAGCCGCATGGGATGGAGCTGTACGAATGGAAGTGGGAAAACTATTTCAAAGGAAGGGGGCACCTACAGAGAAAGCTTTGCTGCCCATCACCGTGGAGATACAAGGAACTTCAAGGGTGGGAGTGGAGGAGGCCCTCAGGCCTCTGGTGGCTGCTCTAGGTATGAGTAGGCGGGCATAGGGAGATAGCTGGTTACTTCTGAGAGCACTATCCACCAGGCAGCCAGTAGCATAGTCAAGGTGTGCCTAGAGAAGGTGCCATCCTAGGGACTGGTAGAGCATGCAGTGGTGGGTTAAAGAGGGGGCTTTGAGAACAAAGCGGCATATAGCATTATATGCCATGTTTAGGCGGGAGTGTTGCTTTATGGACATGAGGGAGTAGATGGGAGAGCAGTAGTCCAGGAGAGGGAGTAGGTTGCCTTGCGCAATGGCGAGTCAAGCTTCAGGTGAAAGCAGGTGAATTGCACGGAAAGCCGCACCTAGTTTCTGATTGATATTTTATAGGGTCAGGGTTGTGTGATCATTCAATGTGAGGAAGGGGTCGAGGGTGATGCCGAGGTATTTAAAAGAGGTGACCTGCTCGAGTGGGGGGGCCTGCGGGTGTACATACGGTTAGGGCGGTGTTATAGCTGATGTTCTTGTTTAGGAAGGGCTTAGATCCAAAGAGCATGGCCTTCGTCTTTTCCCCATTGACTAGGAGTTTTCTGGATGTGAACCAGCTTTCAGCCGCCCGGTAGTTGTCAGTGAGGTTGGAGGAGATGGTTTCCAATGACTTATTGCTGTGGTACAAAACTAGGTCGTCTGTGTAAAGGAGCCGCATTACAGTTTAGACACTCCACTGGTAGTGCATTGATAAATATGGGGAAGAGAAGGGGGACAAGAATTGATCCTTGGGGAACTCCGGTACTTGTAGGAAGGGAAACTCAGGTAACTTTGCCTATGCGCATGGATTGGGACCTGTTTGTGAGGTAGCTATGGAACCAGGCTGCAGGTCTAGGGGCACAGCCAAGTAGTCGAAGTGTGGAGAGAAGGAGGTGGTGGTCTACAAGGTCGAATGCCTTTGACAGGTTGAAGACTGCACCCATAGCCTTTCCCATGTCCATGTTTTTGTATGTTTTGAGAAAACTGCCAGGGCAGAGGAGGTGCTGTGATGCTTACAGAAACCATGCTGGAGGGGGGGCAGAGGAGGTTGAACTTGTTGAGGTGTTCAGATAGTTGTGCGTGGACAACCTTCTCAAGCAGTTTGCTGAGATGTGGAAGCAGGGAAATGGATGTATAGTTTACTGGGGATAGGGGGTCTCCTGCCTTGAAAATGGGGATAACATTAGCATGTTTCCAGGTGTCCATCACTGTTGATGTGGACAGCGCAAGGTTAGAAATGTATGTTAGTGATCCGACCAGGGCTGGGGAGATGATCCTCAGCAAAGCAGGGTAGAGCCCATCACTTCCAGGGCTGCCCCTAGGAGGGAGGGTTTTCAGTATTTTTTTGATGGTAGTGGCACCAATAGTTCTGAAATAGAAAGGGGGGGGTAGAGGCACCAGGGTATAGAGGAGTGGGGGTGCTACCAGTGCTGTTTCGGTTGGAGAGAGGGTGTGGAGGAAGCTTGCTAAGGTATGGGGTTAAGTCAGTAAACATAGCGTTTGAAAAGGTTTGTGATGCCCTCAGGGTCAACGGTTGTGCCTGATGGGGATGTGAGTTGTGTTATTTGCTTACTGGACTTGGGGTTTAGGATGGACCCAAATGATGGCCAGAATTTATGAGGACTTCCCAGGGTATTTTGTTGAAGGTTGTTAAAGTATTTCCTTTTGAGTGACTTTGTCATCTGCTTACAGGTGTTGCGTAGCTGCCTATAGGCTCTCCATAGATGCGGGGATGGGGATGCTTTGAAAGCTTTCCAACTGGAATCCCTGTCATTCATTAGCCATGACAGTTCTTCTGTTAACCGGCGGGTGCAGCCGCCTCTAACCCCTCTGGATTTGATGGGAAAGTAGTGGTCCTGAAGCTCAAGGGTGCTGGTCAAGAGGTTGACAGCAGAAGAGATGTCTTTTGTCAGATATAGGGAGGACCAGTTTAAGGACACTACATCTCTGGTAACGAGGTCATAGTTTGGGGTGTTAATGTTTCTGAAGGACAGTATTTTTTGTGGGGGGGGGCGAACAAACTTATTGTTCACAACTGTGTAGGTGGGGGTGTGGTCACTAATCGCGTAGGACATGGTCCCTGCTTGGAGAATTAGATCAGGCTGGTTTGTTAAAATCCAGTCAAGGATTGAGTGGTTGGTTGTGCGTTAGTTGTATCTGGTTGAGGTTGTGATTACTTGCTCCAAATTATGGGACTTTAGTAAGGTTGAGTAGTCCGGGTGAGGATTTGCAGCCCAGTTTAGATTGAAATCCTTGAGCATGAACGCATTGCTAGATGGGGTGGAGCATGCTAGACCAGAGAGAAAACTAAACAGTCCCCGAGTAGTGGCTGGAGGAGGGTTGTAGCAACAGCCAGCACACTTAGGCATTTCCCTGGACCCCTTCTTTATGTTCCCTGAGCACATTAATAACTTTGTGCACAGAATTAACCAGAAGCTAGGAGCAGTTCCTGTCTACGGAGGTGTGCCTAGCAATTGAGCAAGGCAGCCTCCCCATTGATACTGCTTTCCCATCTGTTCCCTCGTATTGTCAGCCCTGTGCTCCAGACTGAACTCGGTCTACAATAGTATCTGTTTCTTAATCCTCCGTGCTCCCTATTCTATCCATCATTGTGTGTTGTACCAGTCACTTGGCTCACTCCCACTGCAAGGATAGTTTGACTGTGCCCATAGCTGCTTAGTTGACAGTACTCTGAGAGGTGGTCAGCTGTCCCCATATTCATCCCTCCTCATGAGCACAGTGGCATCTAAGAACCTCCATGAATAATCTGTCCCCCACCCCCACCCTGTAGTCCCTAGAATCTCCTCTACCATGTGCAGTAAAGCTTTTTCTGTCTCTGTCCCTTTTCTGTGGAACAGACTCCCAACATCGCTCCGCTCATCCACCTCTCATTTCTCTTTCAAAAATATTTTCACAGACTTGGCTGCAGTCTGAAGCCAAATGCCACTGTACCCCCGGGTAATCTATGGCATCCTTCCCTCTCCCCCCCACCTATTGCAGAGTCACACCCTCTCTAGAGACACCCCTTCCTCTACTGCTGTCTACCCTCCCCTAGATTGGCTACTGTTGTAACCTCCTTACTATCTACGCCACTGCACTTATTCTATGGTGGATTGTTGCACTGAATTGTGAGTATCTGTCTAATGGCTAACCTGTTTACAAACAGTGTACCTGAATGCAATTGCACTTTATTTATTGTATTTGATAATTTGACACCTTATTGTCTCTGTATTTTGTGACTATGTATTTAACCTGTAAGCTGGCCTTTTATGGCACTCTGCATCTTATGTAATTTCTTTACGTGTGCTATAAATTCTGTACCTCATGTCTGAGGCCTGTATTACTATTGTGTTCTGCCTGTATCTGCATTTGCTTAATGTGCCATGTTTATGGCTCGGGTCATGACTGAAAATAGTCCTTTGGATCAGCGCACTGACCCAGTTACCAAAGACAAATAAATATATAAATTATAAAGATATTATAACTGGCGTACCTCAATCCAAAAACCATCCACTCTTGGGCACTCCTAAGATATATGAAAGGGTGTATCCACCTTGTTACAGTCCCTCCAGCATCGATCCAAAGGACTAGTTTCTAAGTGCTTCTATATTTCTAGCATATAATAGTACCTTGTAGCAACTTGTCATCTAAATTCCCTCCAACTACCTGATGCAGTAGTTTTATGTACTGAGCTCAAATTACCAGCCACTGCTTATCTGTAGTATTACTATTTGCTTCTGCTGCCCATTTCTCTTGTACGCCCAGTGTTCTCGCTTCACCTGTCATCTTCTTGCGCTCAAGGTAAAACCTGGAAATGAATTCTTTAGGTTTTAATTGCATAGCTTTGCTAAACCAGCCAGCTCTAGCTGTGATAATCCTGTGTTAGTCTTCATTTAGGTGGTGCATAGCAGTGACCGCACGTGTAGGTATCTTTAGTAATTTGAGGCTTCCAAACCATATTTTTCATTTAAGGAGGCAAAGCAGAGTGTTGCCTCTCCTTCAAGAAACTGAGTAGGTAAATCAAACCATTCCTCTTCTAGGTTTTAAACCTGCCATCTAACCTACCTGGTAAAGATAATCTGGTTGCCCCCTCCCTGAGACCATTGCCAATACCTCTGTGGAACCAAGAATCTTTGTTTAACTTGAGCCCAGATGTACAAGGTGTGCCGCGTTACCTGTTAACCAAAGTTGCAAATGTAAAGGGGGCATCCTTCACTTGATTAGATCTGTCTAAATCCATGGAGTCTCTCCCGAGTTCTGCAAGATTGGAATTATTGGGGCAGTCTGGGCTGCCCTATAGAAATGTATAAAGTGGGGCAGTCCCAATCCTCCTGCTTAATATTTTTTAACACAGCTGTTTAAGTCAGTTTTAGGAGCAATGATAGCTTGCTTTGTGTTTTGAAATATTGAAGATTAAAATGGCTTCAAATAAGATGTCCTTTTTATGTCACAATAACTTTTTCTACATGCCACTTCTGATATGTGAAACAGTCACATTTTTTCCTTTTATATGCTGATTATCTTTTTTTATTTTCTGTAAATGAATGCTCATAAGTCAAAACTATGATTGCTACATAGCAACCAATTGCAAATGGTACTTCTATAACTTAATTTTACACATGTTAGTCTTGAATGAGTTGTGCATTGAAACTTTTTTTTTTTTTTTCTTAGTATTTACATTTTTCAAATGATACCTACAGTCCTCGGGGACAGCAGAGTGGACTGGCACATCCAAACTAAATCTGAACAGTTTTAGGGACGGGACAAATATTCACTTCATAAAATCATTTATTTATTCATTAAAGGTCTAGGAATTACAACCCTTTGAGTCAAGGACTCGTTTACAAAGGCTTCACATCATACAGAAAATGAAATACAGAGCATAATGAAGACAAATACAGTGAATAAAATACAGAGGCAAGGGCATAACAATACATAAAGCAACCTCAGTAATGAGTATAGTACAGTCATTCACTAGAGTGAAATACATTCACTCTGTGCCCTGACAATGCCCTCTGGGCAGCATCCTTCTGATTAAACTGCTGTTACACTGTTGCCTCCTCGTACTGTCGTACTACTATACGCCATTGTAACCATACTGGCTTATCTGTATAATTGTCTTCATCACATATGCCTGCTATCTATGTAACCCATATCCTGGAACCCACAATGCTTGTATATAGATTTGTCATGTTTGTTATCACGTGAGCCTACAAACTATGTATCTCATATCCAACCGAGACTGTTTTGTACTTTGTATTTGTCCTCTATGTGACGAGGTACCTTTGGAAATGAGCCTCTGGCTCAAAGGTTGTAAACTGATGTGCAAATAAATAAAAATAAACATATTCAGCATAGGAACTTGTCATTACAGGGAATGAGGAGATTATCTGCAGTCACAGTTGGAGCTGGACATGATGTAGTCACGTAGCTCAGTTTTAAACAGCCCTAGTCTGGGGATTGCTAGGGTAGGCCCAGGTATTGAGTTCATTCAGAGTGGGGCCCTATAGCGAAAGGACCTTTGGCCAGCACTGGTCTTGACAAAAGGGGTGTGAAAAGCAGTAGTGTCAGAGTGTCTTGTGACCCGTTTCAGTAAACTCGGTTGGAGAAGTGAGCGACAGCCGGGGGGGACAGACCTAACTGGATTTTCTTGGCAAGAAGGCAAGTCTAGTAGAGTAGACGCCCCTGAAAGTTAAGCCAGGATGAATGTTGGTAGAGGTCGCAGGTATATGCGAGCCATTCACTGCCTGTGGCCAGCCAGCAGGCCTTATTCAGGGCACGTTTGATAGTGGACAGGACAGTGTCCGAGGTGGTGCCATAGATGACTATGCCATAGTCTACCAGAGAAAGGATGGAGCTTGAGAGTGCCAGTCTGAGGGTGTCAGGGGGGAGACATGGTTGGAGCTTATACAGGAGGCCAATTCTGGTATTAATTGCAGAGCATGTTGAATCCATGTGTTCATGGAAGGTAAGGGCCGAGTCAAAGGTGACCCCAAGGTATTTAAAGCTGGCAACTGGATACAGAGTGGTACCCTGGGAATTTTGTATAGATAGGAAGGTCAAGTTTTGTTTATATTGAGGGTGGACGAATAGCATGACCTGTGTTTTTTTTTTTGTTTTTTTTTTATAGTTGAGGATACGTTTGTGGGAGGCAAACCATGATTCTATTCCTGTGAAGAAGTCCTGTAGGGATATTTGGAGTTGGGTAGATTTGGGTGCTGACAAAAGATCACTGCATCATCTGCATAAATGAGGAGATTACCAGTGGAGGCCATAGGGAGGGAGTTTAAGTACAGCGGAAAGAGTAGTGGGCCAAGGATGCATCCTTGGGGGACACCCGATTAGACAGGCAGGTTTGTGGATAGGGCACTCTTACTTCGAGAGGGCTCTTGCAGTAGGTAATTACACATAAGACTGACACTGGCAGGTGTCAGGACCCCATGAAAAAATTTCTAGCTAGCAGTCTCTGGCGGGGGACCGCCCCCACGTCAGGTGACCGATGTCAGTATAAAGGGGTGGTCCCCCACGCCTGCCTTCCAGTTCCTTCCCGCTGTTAGCTCATGTCTGCGCCTCGCGGTAAAGTTCAGTGCTTATCAGCCTCAGTCGTCGGTAGTTTTTACCAAGTTATTTTCGATTGTTTTCGAATTTTTGTCAGATATTCGTCGGTGTATGTCATCCCCTACACCCTCCGAGCACTAGAACAAGTGCGAATCATGCAGCGCACAGCTCCCGCACAAAGATGGCCATTCCCAGTGCCTCTTCTGCCTAGGCCCAGATCATCTGGTGGAGACGTGCCATCACTGCCTTAAATTCAATGCGGCCACCCGCAAACTGCGGCAGCAGTCCCTGGAGGCCCATATTGTAAAGACGAAAATGTCCTCCATGGAAAAGGAGTTAAAAAAGCTCTAGCAGGTGTCCACTTCCCCCTGAAGGCCATCGCAAGAAAAAAGACAAGGAGAAGCACCAGGACAAGAGCTCCTCATCCACCGCGTCGTCTTCGGGAGTCGCCGTGCGTCAGGTAACGTCCTCCCCAGGGGACCGATCCGCGATGGCCACCTTGGAGGTTTCCAAGGCGGCATCGGCTTGCCTGTCTAGCTTGTGCTTGTGCCCTTCAGGCACCTCCGGGCTATTGGAGGCCTCTGCTCCCGGTAAAGCCGCCACTGTGTGGCCTACTGGTTCGAGCAGCACTGGTATGCCAGACGTCGGCTCCTCTGACACCCACACGAAGACGGTCGATAAGTCGCCCGACCCCCTCAGGGCGGCGCATGGCCCCTCTTCCGCCCGACCAGGCCGCCCCTCCTTTGTGACCTGCCTCGGGTGACGGGTCCGCTAAGTCAGATGTCGGGTCCTCTGGCGTCCGCCCGGACCCCGCTGATAAGTCGGATGTCAGCTTGACTGACGTCCACACAGCGGCTGAGCTGACACCAGACCCTCCCATGTCTGCCGTTCCCAGCTCCTCATAGCCTTCGCTGCCCTCCGGGGACCCTAGGTCTCCTCAGCCTGACCGTGGGGATTTTCCCCTCCCTCCCCAGGCGATGGCGAGGTTCCTGCTGCGCCCTCGTCAGGCCGTCCGCCCGCTGGGCCGACCGAACTGACGTTGGCTCCCCGGAATACGGACCCAACACCGGCTTCCCATCCGCCAGCCCCGACGCCGGTCTTGCCAACCCCGGGCGACATCCCGCTCCCGGATACCACTCTAACGCCGGGCCCTCTGCCCACCAGGCCTTCTGCTCCAGACCTGCCCGTGGGCCCTCTGGCCGGGCCGTCTGCTCCGCAGACCCCTCGGTTCCTGGGTATCTGACCCCGTCGTACCCAACGCCGTCTTACCCGGCTCCGCAGTATCCGACGCCCCAGTTCCCGACGCCGGCCTATCCGATGCCACAGTACCCGGTGCCTCAATACCCGACGCTGGGCTTCCCACTGTCGTGTTATGGATACACGCCTTACGGGTATAATCCATACCCGTATCCCCCTCCTTCTCCACCTCCACTGCCGGTGGACTTGAAGGAGACTCTGGCCTCCTGGTGAGCCGACTCCAGGGCTCAGCTCACCAGAGAGGTGGAGAGTCATCTCCTGATGACGGTGCCGGTTCCAGTTCCCATACGTCCGCGGCGACAGACTCCCTCCCCACCTCCGGACACCAGGGCCGAACCCTCTGGTTCCAGGGCAGGGCAGGACACGCTTCCCCGAGGGCTTCCCAAGGGGTCTGTTCCTCCCCCACGCCGGGAGAGGGAGTCTTCCTCATCATCTTCTTCTTCTTCATCCTCCTTGGACACCTCGGATGACTCCGACAGTTGTTCCAAACTGGACGACGAGCCATGCTCTCCATCTAAGCCCAGGCCAAGGACTCCTCCGGAGGATCCTTCTTTTATGGAGTTGCTGCACAAAATCCAGGAGGTTCATAAGTGGCATTCCTTGGAGCCAGATCCCCAGCGTAAGAAACTCCCTGAGCATCTGGATCTGCCCGTGACAGCTCCCCACCTTGGTGCCACCCTGGATTGAGCCTCATGCCGATCTTGTTTCCACTATTTGGAAACAGCCGTCGGCTTTAGCCCCACTTCCTCAGAAGTTGAACAGGCTATATCAGGCTCCCGAGGGTGTTGACTTTTTAGATTCTCACCCTCGAGCTGATTTGGTCGTGATTAGCACCTCTCATGGCCGGACAGCTAACCCGAAACATCTGAGCTCGTCTCCACCTGACAAAGAATCCCATCTTCTGGACCAGTACGGGGAAGAAGATCTATGCTTCTTCCACTCTGGGTATTAGGGCCCTAAATCATGTCGGTCACATGGGGGATTACTAGAAGGCGATTCTTAGTGAGGTGGAATCCAAATTGGACTCCCTTCCGGACTCTCAAGTCAAACAGGAAGTGGCTGACCTCGTCCGCTCTGCACATTCGGCCAGTCAGCACATGCTTCGTGCTACTTACGATGCAGTGGCCACTGCTGGTAGGAGCTCCGCTTTTGCCGTAGGCTTACGGCGTCAAGCCTGGCTCCGTGTGTCAGGGTTGGTCCCGGAAGTGCAGTCCGCTATTCAGGAAGCGCCCTTCCGGGGTTCGGTGCTGGTGTCAAGGACATTATCACCGATCTGCAGGAAAAGGGGACTGCACTGAAGTCTGTGGACTCCATGTATCATTCCTATCAAACGCAGTGCCGTCCCTTTCACAGAAGGAATCGGCAAAAGGTGAAACCACAGGGAAAGCGGGCCACTAAACGCCAGGCCCTTTCAGCTGCCAAGTCTCCTCCACCCAAAAAAGCAGCAGGTGCTTCAGCCACGATGCTGCCCACACCACCTGATTCCTTTCCTCTCCCACAGCCTCTGGGCCTTCCAGAGGAACCGGTAGGAGGAAGGTTTTCCCTCTACCTCCCGGATTGGGAGAGGATAACTTCAGATTCCTGGGTGCTCCAGCTGATCACAGAAGGACACTCAATAGAGTTTCTCCAGAAACCACCTAGTCACCCCCCCCCCCCAACAAGGTCGTCTTACTCTCGGGAACACCTTCTTCTGGTCCAGGAAGAGATTTCAGCACTTTTGCTGAGGGAGGCGATAGAGCCTGTCCCCCTTTCTCTTCAGGGAACGGGTTACTATTCCCACTTCTTCCTGGTCTCGAAGAAGACAGGAGATGTAAGGCCGATTCTCGACCTCAGTTTACTGAACTTATTCATGGAGTACAAGAGGTTCAGGATGCTCTCCCTGCAGGGTCTCCTGCCCCTTCTTCAACCAGAACAGTGGCTGTGCACTGTGGATATGCAGGATGCTTACCTGCACATCCCTATCTGCCCTTCTCACCGCAAATACCTCCATTTTGCTTTCCAGGAGGACCACTACCAGTTCAAGGCCCTCCCATTTGGTCTTTCCTCGGCACCCCGGGTGTTCACCAAATGCCTTTCGGTGGTAGCAGCCTACCTGCGTACCCAGGGGGTGCAGGTTTTCCCATACCTGGACGATTGGCTCCTGGCGGCCCCATCCAGGGAGGATCTTCTGCGCTTCCTTTTCCTTACCCAGGGGATGTTTTTCTCCCTGGGCATCACCATCAACCACTCCAAGTCCCAACTGATCCCATCCCAGATGCTCCAGTTTATCGGGCGATCCTGGACACGACCTCTGGCAGGGCCTTCCTGCCACCGGACAGGGCGGTCACACTCCAGGATCAGGTCAGCCTGTTGTCCGGCTGCAGGTGGGTCAGTGCCAGGTCGGTCCTTCGCCTCCTCGGGCTTATGGCGGCTGCAATTCCAACAGTCCCTCGCACTCGGCTCCACATGAGGATCTCTCAGTGGACGCTTCGGTCTCAGTGGGATCAGTTGGTGGACGACCTAGTCTCCTCCCCCATGGTTCAGGACTTGCAGTGGTGAATGGTTCAGGAGAACCTTTGTCGGGGAGTTCCTTTCTGTCTTTCTCCCCCCTCCCAGACTCTGACCACAGACACCTCGGGCGAAGGTTGGGGAGCCAATCTCGGTCCTCACGGGACCCAGGGCTCCTGGTCCAAGCTCGAGAAAACGCTTCACATCAATGTGCTCAAGCTTCGGGTAGTGCTTTATGCTCTTCAAACTCTGCATCTGCATCTCCTTCCCGGCCACTTAGCTGTACAGATGGACAATATGTGTGTGTGGTATGGTACATCAACAAACGAGGAGGGACTCGTTCCTACCCTCTTTGCAGGGAAGCGATATGAATTTGGGATTGGGCAGTACAGCACAACCTCCACCTCATGGCAGTTCACGTCCCGGGGGTCAAGAACACCTTAGCAGACAAACTCAGTCGTTTGTCTGCTCAAGCTCACGAGTGGGAACTGGATCAGGGGGTCTCAGACCATATCTTCCTATGCTGGGGAACACCACAGGTGGACCTGTTCACCTCACCTCTAAACGCAAAGCTTCCCGACTTCTGCTCGCTCGCTCCAGAGCGCGGCAGTTTTTGGAGAGACACTCTGTCTCTAAATTGGAAGGACAAATTCGTCTATGCTTTCCCTCCAATCCCTTTGATTCCGAGAGTCTTACAGAAACTCGGTTCAGAAGGAGCTTGAATGATACTGATTGGTCCTTTCTGGCCCAGGCAAGTTTGGTTCTCTCTTCTGCAACAGTACTCAGAGGAACCTCCTCTTCCTCTTCCTCTGTCGCGACTTTTACTGACCCAGGATCAGGGGACCCTGGTCCATCCAGGTCTCAAGTCTCTTCAACTGCACGCATCGCTCCTGCAGACGTAGCTCAAGCCTGATTTTGGGGTTTCACCCTGAGTTGCTGAGATTCTGGTGGTGGCTAGAAAACCCTCCACTAGGTCTACCTATGCCATGAAATGGAAGCGGTTCACAATCTGGGCCACTTCAAAAGATTTTGAGCCTTCCTCATACTCTATTGGGTGGCTGCTGGATTACCTGCACCACCTCTTTGATCTGGGTCTCAGTCACTCGTCCTTGAAGGTACACATGGCAGCCATTTCGGCCTACCATGTCCCTTTTGCAGGCAGGACGTTTGCTCAGCTGGAGGTCTTTAAGACTTTCCTTGGAGTGGTTCTCCACTTGAGACCCCCTATCCGGGTTCCTGCCCCTCCTTGGGATTTGAATTTCATCCTCAAGAAGCTTACTCTGCCTTCTTTCGAACCGGCAGCCTCAGCAGACATGAAGTTCCTCTCATGGAAGACTCTCTTCCTAGTGGCCATTACTTCTGCTCAGAGGATTTCCGAGCTCCAGGCCCTGATGTGTAAAATCCCCGTATTTGATTTTTTCACAAGGAACGTGTGGCTCTGCGCACCAACTATAAGTTTCTCCCCAAGGTGGTAGCGGAATCTACTTTGAACCAGTCCATAGAGTTACCTGCTTTCTTTACACAGCACTCCAATCAAGGGGAGGATCTCTTACACACACTGGACGTTCACTGAATTCTGAGATGCTACACTAACAGAACAAAAGATCTCAGAAAGACTGATCAACTGTTTGTCTCTTTTGCCCACAAAAAGAGAAGGCAATGCTGTTTCTAAGCAATGCCTGTCCAAATGGTTGGCTCATTGTATCACTTTCTGTTATGACAAGTACAACAAGACCCTTCTGGGTCAAGTGAGAGGCCACTCCACCAGAGGAGTCGCTGCCTCGGTGGCTTGTTTCAAGAATGTGTCAGCGGCGGACATCTGTGCTGCCGCCACTTGGACTTCCATCCATACGTTTACAAAACAATAGTTTGGACATTGCCTCTCGCCGTAGAGCAGGCTTCGGGCTTGCTGTTCTGCAAGGCCTCCTTTCCTAAGGCCTTCACAGCTAGAGGACCTACTTTGAGTAGCTTTCCTCCTCCGGTTTTGCTGCTTCTTGTTCCAGACTGCTTGGGACTCATTCCTATATGTAATTACCTACTACAAGAGCCCTCTCGAAGTAAGATAGTACAGTTACGTAAGAACTTACCGTAACAGTAGATCTTCGAGAGAGGCTCTTGCAGTAGGTACTACCTTCCTGCCCTCCATCCCCCTAAACTTTTTTAGCGCCTTTTCCAGGTTGGCAAATATCTGCTTCTCTCTCGTCTTGCCCTTTTGGGCCTTTGGCAGGAAAGAACTGGAAGGCGGGCATGGGGGATTGCCCCTTTATACTGACGTCGCATGACTTAGGTTACCTGACATGGGGCGGTCCCCCGCTAGAGACTGCTAGCTAGAAATTTTTCCGTGGGGTCCTGACACCTGCTGGCGTCAGTCCTATATGTAATTACCTACTTCAAGAGCCTCTCTTGAAGATCTGCTGTTACGGTAAGTTCTTGCGTAACTGTACTTAATTTATCTTCACTTGCTGGGTACATCCATGGAGATAGTTGGAGAACCAGCCAGCGGCCTCCTGAGATACGCCAACAGAGAGGAGGGAGTTGATGAGCATAAAGTAATTAACTGAGTCAAAACCCTTGGAAAGATCGATGTAGACAGATCCAGCCAAGGCTTCATGGTCTAGGGCATCATAGATAAAGGAAGTAAATTCCAGGAGGGCTGTGGTCGTGCTGTGCCCTTTTTTGAAACTTGAAACCATGCTGTTGCTGGCACAGCAGGTGATGCAGTTCGAGTATTCATTAAGTTGATCTGCAACAATTTTTTCCAGTGCTTTTGATAGGGGAGGAAGGATGGAGATGGGCCTATAATTGCTGCTGAAGGTACGATCTCCAGTTTTATGTACTGGAGTTATAACCGCCATTTTCCACAGTGAAGGGAACTGCCGTAGACACACAGACATATTGAGTATTTTGGTAAGTGGTGTTAGTACTGCGTCAGGCATTAGGGAGGGTAGTTTTGCATCAAGGGAGTCACCACTCTGTCTGGTTTTAACAAGGAACTTGGAGAGAGGTGCAGGCAACTCTAGGGGGGATTGTCCTTAAGCAGAAAGGAGGAGCACAAGGGGGTTGGGAACTGACCAGTAGATGCAGAGAAGAAGTCAGGGGGGGAGGATAGAACTGAGATCAGAGAATGATGCATTAAAAGCATTCGCAATCTTGCTAGGGTCTTGGATATGATCACTGTCAATAATCAGCATGGAGGGGGGAGGAGAGGCGGCTTTACCACTGAGTTTCTTTACATTCCCCAGAACCTTTTTCCATTTCCCCAGGTGGCAGTAAGTGTGGCCTGATAATAGGCCTCCTTAGTCTGGTGGATAGCCCAAGTGCATGAATTATGAGCAGCACGGTACAGTTGGTGGTCAGAAGAGCAACCAGACTCCAAGGCACGGTGCCATAGATTATCACGGGCCTTCATTTGGTTAAGCAGAGATCGATTTATCCAAGGAGAGGATTGAGTTTTTTTCTATCCATTTTACAGAGGGGGCAAAGATATCACAGGTGTTTTGGAGGCGCTTATGAAGAAGGACAGGGCGGCATCCACCGATGGCTGGTGAAAGAGGGAGGACCAGTCAAGGTTTAGGAGGTTACAGAAATGTACCAGGGATCCTTTCTTTAGCTGGTGGTGTATGGAGACCTGGGGGGGGGGACGGGACTTCCAGCTGTTTGACCAGCAACAGGTGATCGGGGAATGATCACTGAGTGAATCAGAGGACCTGTGTAACCCCCACTGCAAATGGGGGTTCCCAAAAGTCTTCCAGGAGCTTGCTTGAATGCTCCAAGTCTGGGCGGTGTTCGGCGTCTGAGCTATGTAAATGTGGTTCTAAGTGAGTCCTATTTGAGCCTCCACGTACTGTCTCTTTAAGAGCTGTCTGCTTGCAGACTTCATTATTTTGTGTGGGGGTGGACTGTGTGTTCTAATGTCCAAATCCTGCCCGGGCTGCTGTCAATTCGTTCCATTTCTGCCGTTGCTACATGTGCAGAGGGAGCCTTGTTGAAAGATGTAACTGTTCGCCAGAAATCATTGAATGACTGAGAAAAATGTAGTTTGTCTAACCTGTCTTCATTTCAGCACAAACTGTTTCAGTGTAACTCTTTCATTTTGGTCCTGAATAGCTGACTTGGACCAATCAGGATGATAGGGAGACCCTAAAATGGAGCCTGTGGACGAATCGGAACTTGGACTCTCAGTTTTGAGCCAGCCACAAGGGGATTGTATGGGCAGTGACTCTGGGAAATGCAGTTTTAACCTTGGCGCCTTTTTCCACCGACAGAGGGAGTCTTATTGTGAGTGACAGCCGAACCAGCCAACAGAATGGTGTGGAGCTAAAGGAAATGCCCTGCTCTGTGACTGGAAAGATTAGATCAGTTGTGACTGTGAAGAGAGAAGGAGCTCTGTGCTTCTGCGGTGTATAGTTTTGCGTGGGAAGTGCATGTGAGGCCCTGAGTTTCGGTCTGCAGCCTTTGTGAGTGCCAGTTTGGACTGAATCCGAGTTGTGAGGAGAAGGAAGCACCAGAAGTGTGGAAACCAGGCTCACCCTGTAGAAGACTGGAGAAATTGTTGAATCGCGCTCGGTCTGTCAGGAACTGAAGCTGCTGTGTGTGCTCCCAGGTATTTTGCAGTAAGTGCAATCGGGATCGAGGAGCAACCTGCCTGGTATAGTACTTTCCTTTTACATATAAATGTGCGTAGTGCTTGTGGGGACTCACTATTTCCAATCTTCTGTGCTGTGTGTTGAAGCTGGAAGCAAACCCCAGCTTGTCTCAGACTAAATCCGTTTGCTATAAACTGCAGTGGGGTCCAGTCACAAGGACCTTGTCTCCATGCCCTGTTGTTTATGACAATCCAGAAAACATCCATCATCTGGTTCTCATCTTTGGTATTGTGAGTACAAATCGGGGTATTCCTCTGCAGCCTGTTTTCAATCACAAGTGTGTCATCTAATTCTTGTTGTTTCCCTGCTTCATGGACTGAGCCATCCGGCTCTGGATTACAATTGGGTGTTGTGCATATATTTTCTTCTACAGGGCCCTATCCATCTGCACCTGCTGGCCAACCCTGGGCAACGGACCTGGCTAGACCTCCCCCCCAACCTGGGTACCCAGAATGTGACTTTCAGACCCTGTATGTGTGCACAGTACTGTGATTTAATGCCACTAATTAACCTGATTTCCCCCTCCCATGTTACTGTCCCCTAAATAAACCAGATTTTTTGTTGTTATACTATATACTGTCTGTGGTGTTGGTACTTATGGAAACAGTATTGTATTTCGCCGTGTATGATGTTTAACCTTATCTTACAGGGGGTCTTCAGAGATGTGGTGCAGAATGAGTCTCGAGAGTAAGTGGTGTTTTATGAGTGAACAGTGTGTATACGTGGGGTATTGGGGCTGTAACTCCTGTGTACTCTGTGAGCCGCGAGAGGGAACCAAAGGGAGGGTCACGGTGTCCCAGAGGGCTGTGATCAAGCTAGTCCAACCACTACAAACCCTGACCTCTGGGTGGAGGCACCAACCATAGAACCTAGGCCCCTCAACCTGTCAGTAGTCAAGCAGGCAGGAGTAGTAGCCCTTGGGATAGCACCACCTGGGAGTTACACCTGTACACCCTGTATCCACTCTGGGTGATTTGTGAAGATGAGGTCAATAAGGGAACTGGAGCCCCTATTGTAGTTCACCCTTCTGGGGGTAAGTACTATCTGTGAGAGATTTTGGGCTGCGGCTGCATCCCTGAGGCAGGATGTCTGTGGGGTAAACCAGTTTGTGTTGAAATCACCGAGGGCAATGATTTCTGAGTTTTTTTCACTTAAAGTACCAATTGACTTTTTATGATATTCACACAGTCAAATAATGTTAGGAAAAAAAGGCAAATATTTAAATTCTAGCACAGAAAAATGTTCTGTTACAGCAGCTTACATGCTATGCCTTTGGGGTGAACTAGCTCACACGAAAGAGCTGTCTTCCAGGAGTCCTACTGAGCCATACAATATTTTTTGCAGAACTAGTTTGTGTAAGTATTTTAATTTACAACAGCCTGCTCATAGTTCCCAGCTCCTGTGGTGCTCCAATATTGTCTACACAGCCTTGCCCACGAAACAGCATTTGATGACACTAAGTGGAGAACAGGGCTGCAGTTGACGACACCACATGGGGAACCGGGCTGTAAATGAAAGAACTGAGCATGGTCAGGATGAGAGGATGACTTATACTGAATTCATTTTTTTTTTTTTTAGTGGAAAGGCAGACTTAGCTGCGTCAACTCATTTCCATGTTTTTTTTTGGGGGGAGGGTTGGGTGCGTGGGTTACAAGGTTCTGCTTTATTGACCAGGGGAATACAATATAGTATATGTATTTATTTGCAGTTCTATACCATAGGCTCAGGGCTTCTCACAAAATATTCACAACACATCCCTTACCATGAAACGGGCAAGAACTTTGTAAGTATTTTGACTGATACAACATGCAAGGATATATGCTGGCACATGCAAGCTGCATGCAAGGTTTTATGTAAGAATTCTATGCAAGGAATATAAAAGGATCAAGTCATTTTCCTGGCATGAGCAATACTTGCAAGAAAAATTCCTTGCCAATATCATGAGATGTAGAAAAACTGTGTGTGGGGTTACTGCACTACAGTATTGGTTTTAGACCCTGATGTGGAGTTAGAACCTACAGCCTTCTGGCTGTAGAGGATGGCATATGAACATGCAATCTTGCCAGCAAATGAAGGCCTTATGGTCTATCAAGTCTGCTCGAGTGTGCAGCTAGCAACCCTTATACTACAGCTGCCCCTCCCTCCCCTTCCCTGACCCTCCCTCTTACACTATCCCATCCTCTTTTGAAGCAGTCCACTGTTCTACAGGATACCAATTCCACAGGCAAACGCGTTCCACCCAGATACCACTCTCTCCTCATAAAAAAGTGTCTTCACATTTCCCTCCTGAACCTTCTCCCCTCCAGTCTGAGATCATGACCTCAAGTGTCCCTACTCCCCCCCTTAACTTGAATAGTCTTTCCTTGCCTGTCTTGTTTATTCCCTTCATGTACTTGAAGGTTTCAATCCTATCCCTGTCTCTCTCCTCTCCTCTCCTCCAGTGAGTACATGTTCTACTCCCTCAGCCTGCTCACGTGTCCTGTAGTCCCTGAATCATCTTTGTTGCCATGCGCTGCACCCCCTCCAGGAACTTAAATGTCCCTCTTCAGGTATGGGTGCCAGTACTACACACAGTACTCCAGTTGTGGCCTAACCAGTGACCTATATAATGGCAAGATCACCTCCCCTCTCCTTGAAGATATACCCCTGGCAATACAACCCAGCATTTTGTTGGCCTTTGCAGCTGCCTTCCTGCATTGTGCTGAGTTGTTCATTGAGCTCATTATAATCACCCCCAGATCCTTTTCCTCTGTTACGGCTAGCTGAACCCCCAGCTAGGAGCTCCTTCTTGTTTGTTTTTTTTTGCCCCGAAATGTAGCACCTTATACTTTTTGGCATTGAACCCCAACTACCAGGTGTCCGACCAGGTCTCCAGTTTGGGCAGATCATCCTGCAACCCGTGCCACCCTAGTAGGTCATCCAGTACTTGGTGTCATCTGCAAACAAACTGATCTTGCTGTTGATGCCCATTGAGATGTTTGATATAAACAATCCAGGCAACACCAGTCCCAGCACTGAGCCCTGCAGTACTCCACTTGTCACTGCCCTCGGCGATTAGATGAAACATACTAAGCCACTGGCACTGTGCTATTCAAGTATCTTGCAAAAAAGTATATAAACATATATGCAGGCAATAATCTTTATAAATTCTTCCATAATTCTTAGTTTTAAAGGAAAATGGCCAAGATATTGAAATGTGTTTAGTGATTGCTAAACAGTTTCATGACTCACTAATGCCATATTGTGGGCCCAGTGCAAGGAGAGACAGCAAAATGCCACATTGGATGGCATGGTTAGTCAGTCACCGACCCATTTATGACTGGCTGCAAAATATGTTGGTGTGACTCTGTAAAGTAGTTGATAGCGCTTTGCATATAGGCTTACCAGCATAATGACAGGTTTGGAAAGGCAGTAAGTAGCTGTCAGTGCTGTGCTAATTACCACTTCCCAAAACCAGTCCCATTGTTATTTTAAACTTTTTTTCACCAGGAAAGACAGACTTGGCTCTGTCGGCTCATTTCCATGTATTATTGGGGGGGTGGAAACTTACGTATGTTTATTTAGTGCCCTGTACCAAGGGCTTATGGTGCCTCACAGAACATACACATCCCTTACAGAAAAGGGCAAGAACTTTGTATTTTGACTGGTGCAACATGCAGGGATATATGCTGACATAAAACAAAGCAATATCTGGGTAATGGTGAGCAGATAAATTAATCACAGACTACTGAAGGGTGCTTCAATATCCAATGCAAACAAATGATGACTGGAGTCTGCTGTTCCATGTAATGTTTTCTTTTTATTTCAGTTCATTTCACCCCTACGTTTCGCTCCTATGAGCTTGATCATGGGACTTCATTGACATCTATTCAAAAACGAATAAACATTTAATTATATGTTTTGAAACTTGTTACTTCAAATGTTTCTTAATACTATTTTATTTCCACTCCATATATCTACCTGTCAAGTATATTTCTATGAGCTTTAGCACATTCAACTTCAAAGGTTAAACTTCTTTCAACTTCTTCCTAAAAGGAATGTGTAAAATGTAAAACATTGTTTTAAAGACGCTGATAGCTGCAGTCATGTCCTTAAATAACAAAAGTTGTTAAAACTTTAACACCCCCATAACCCGCATACCTTGGGAAACAGACGTGTGTAGCACTACACTCTGTGTATCTTTAGCAAATCTAAAAAAACAAAAGAATTCCGTATGACCAATACAACTTAAATGCCAAACACAATTTCCAATACAATGCAAAATAACTCGTTGCTGCAATGCGAATTTTACCTTACCTACTTAGTGACTGCTTAATATATGCTTCAATGCTTTTTTTAATTCCCATTGCCTTTTCGAATTTAGACCGAAGCTATTTTTGAAGAAGTTTACGAAAAGCTGTAATGGCGTATGCTTACTAGAACGCTGTGGCGTTGTGATGTTATCCTTGGCTGCTATCCCTCTTGAGCAGCCTGAATTTCCCACGGGAGTGACGTGTTACATCCTGAAACTCTCGCGAGACGTGAGAGCGTTGCATAGCAACTATACACACATTCTCTTACCATTGGGAATGCGCGCGGTAGATTCAGGCTGCTCATAAACAGACGAGACTTGCTGCTTCAGCATCTAAACATCTAGTGATTGTAACAATATAGGAAAGAAAAGGAAACCCCAAATCGGCCAGATGGTGGCAGAATATTTCATTTAGCTTTTCATATGTGTAAACTGATATTAAATACAAAAATATTATTGTACGATGTAGGAATATATGAAACGGTACAAACAACGGGAATGGAGTGCTACATGTGCAGTAAACTTTTTGAACCCATTAATTCGGACTTTTTATGGAAGAACATATGAAATGATAATGCCCACTTCCACAATAGTAGTTGCAGACTGCTTCAAAAGTCCATACTCATTTTATAAATGTTATGATTCACCCCAATGTTTGTTCCTAATAAGGACCCAGCACAAAGCACCTTGGGATTTGGCACTGATATTATGAACTTGCAATATGTATGTTAATGTTACATAAATATGACAATTTGTTATCATCAAAAGCCCAAGTTAAGATAACAAAACACAGTTACATATCTACTTCAAAAATTTTTTAAAAACAAGCCTGCCAATTACAGTCAATATTCATACCAATAGACTGGTCTAAAGTTTGTAAACTAAAGATCCACTTCATTTCAATTTTGTCAAGCAATTTTAGGTAGTTACCACCTCAAAGAGGTTGTTTCACTACCTCAAGACCCCAGAACCTTAGGGATGCACCCGTGTGTCCAGTCTCATTAAAGTGTAGGGCAACTGGAGATTTATCATTTTTATTTCTAATATCACTTTTATGTTCCAGTATTCAAACTTTAAGTGCCCTTTTGGTTTGTCCCACATACACTCTGTCACATGGACATTGCAAAACATAAATAACTCCTCCTGTATTACAATCAATGTGATCTTTAATACGAAATTCCTCATTAAAATGTGGATGTTTAAAGTAGGCTTTTTTACTAGTGTTATTGCAAACTGAACGTTTACCACATTAGGTCATCCCTGGTTGTAGGGGTCCAAGTAGTAATTGAGTTTTGTTAGTTTCCTGGTGTGTAAATTGTGAATGTACCAATCTATCTTTCAAATTACTAACTTTTTTTGATACTATAATCGGTCTCTGTTATAAAGACCCAATCCTGGAATTGTCCATAGAAACTAAATGCCAATGTTTATTAATAATCTTTCTAATCTCTGTCATTTTGTGGTTGTATTTGGTAGCAAACACAATTCTCTCTTGTTTTTGTGACTGTTTTTTTACTAAAAAGATGCTCTCGAGTTACTCCATCTATTTTATTACTTGCTTGTATGAGAACTTTTTTTGTATATCCTCTATTATAAAACCTACTCAACATGTCTTCCTTTTGTGCTAAATAATCTTGTGTCTCTTTACAATTACATTTAACTCTTACTAATTGTGCATAGGGAATACTATTTTTTTTAACCTGGGCTCATGGTAACTTTTATTGTGTAATAATGTGTTCCTATCTGTGCTTTTTCTAAATAATGAGGTACTAAACCTTGATTCTGTAATCTTAATCAGCAAGTCCAAAAAAGGTATAGCTGATTTGTTGTAATTTAATGTGAACTTTAGATTGTTATCAAATTGATTAAGCATGTTATTAAAAGATAACAATTGCTGTTCTGTTCCGGTCCGTAAGCAAAATATATCGTCTATAAATCTTTTCCAAAACTTAATTTTGTCTTTGTAAACATTTTTTTCATGATTTAGAACATACTCCTCTTTGAAGCGTTAGCGTAACTGGGTGCCGTCGTACTACCCATGGCTGTGCCTTTGTCCTGTTGGTAGAACACGCCTTCAAATTCAAAATAATTGTTCTGTAAAATAAATGACGCTAATTCTTTCAGCATAATTGTTCTTGGTAATGAACCCACTGGTCTCTTATTTAGAACTTTTCCCATATTAATGACTCCCTCCCAGTGTGGAATGGATGTATATAGATCTATTACGTCCCAAGTAACAAGAAAAATATGTTCCAATTCAATCTGATTCGTCACAATTTCTAATTTATTCATTAAATTAGTAGAATCTTGTATGTATGTCTCACTTTTTTCTATTAATGGTTACAAGTAATAATTGACATATTTTGATACTGATTCGAAAACTGAATCTATCCCTGACACAATTGGTCAGCCAGGGGGATCCAACATATTTTTATGAATCTTTGGTAAGCCATAACATGTGGGAATTCTTGGAAACTCTTTCAGTAATATTCTCATTTCCCAATCTTGTAACCAATTAAGATCTACAAATTCTGCCAGTAATTGCCAGATTTTACCCTGTATTGAAACCGTAGGATCTCCCATCAATTGTGAATAATTGTTTCTGTTTTCTAACAATTTCAAACACATTAATTTATATTGTTCTCTATCATGAATCACTATGCCTCCCCCTTTATCTGCCTGTTTGATAACTATCCCTACATCATTACTCAAATTATTCAAAGCCCTCCTTTGATCTTTGGTGAGATTTTGGTGGGAAGGCCAAAGGGAGGACTTATCATTGAAAAGTGCCATAATTTCTTTTTCTACAATTGTACAAAAACACTCTATTCCATGATTCTTATCAGTAGGAGGACTAAATTTAGATGTTATATTTAATGCTTGTTTTAACTTCCTTTCTTCATTAATCTGAGTATTGTGAACTCCAAATAAATTTTTAATTCTTAAACTTCTAAAAAATGCTTGTAAATCTACCGCTACGTTGAATAGATTAACTGGTTGTGATGGTGCAAAAGAGAGTCCAAGCCCTAAAACATGAGATTCCACTTCAGTCAACCTTCTTTTGCTTAAATTAAATATGGGTATTACTTCTGAATCTCTCTGACTGGTCCCCTGTCCATATTGGTGGTTCTTATTATTCTTCCACCTAGTCCTCCTCGTCCCCCCCCCTTCCGTCCTGGCCCCATGAAAACCCCCTTGTGCGCTTTTGATAGGTATTAGAAGTTCTAAGCTCATATCTATGCGCCGTGATGTCTTCTGATGATGTACTTAGTTGTTTGGGCTCTCCTATAACGGAATGATCCTCTCCTGAACGTGTGGAGGAATCTATAGTATAACTGTTGTCACTGTCTGTGCCACTCTCTTCATTGTAACTATATCTTTGTTTGCTGAATTGCTTATACGTATAGACTTTATTGTCTTTGTAGTCATTTGTGTCTCTTATAAATTTTCTGTTTTTTTTTTTTTGTTGCTTTAATTTATTTTCATAATCCAGTATTTTCTTTTTTAATTCTTCTAATGTTGATGTATATTCATCTACTATTAATTGTTGTTCCCGCAGAGGTGACGTGTCATATCCTGAAACTCTCGTGAGATGCGAGAGCGTTGCATCTGGCCGATTTGGGGTTTCCTTTTTTTTCCTATATTGTTACAATCACTAGATGTTTAGACGCTGAAGCAGCAGGTCTTGTCTGTTTTCGAGCAGTCTGAATCCACCGCCCACATTCCCAATGGTAAGGGAATGTGTGTATAGTTCTATGCAACACTCTCGCATCTTGCGAGAGTTTCAGGATGTGACGCGTCACTCATGCGGGAAATTCAGGCTGCTTAAGAGGGATAGCAGCCAAGGGTAACATCACAACGCCACAGCGTTCTAGTAAGCATACGCCATTACGGCTTTTCGTAAACTTCTTCAAAAATAGCTTCGGTCTAAATTCGAAAAGGCAATAGGAATTAAAAAAGCATTGAAGCATATATTGAGCAGTCACTAAGTATGTAAGGTAAAATTCATATTGCAGCAACAAGTTGTTTTGCATTGTATTGGAAATTGTGTTTGGCATTTAAGTAGTATTGGTCATACGGAATTCTTTTGTTTTTTTTTAGATTTGCTAAAGATACACAGAGTGTAGAAGACTTGGTTTGCTGGCCAAGGCACCTAGCTTCACCTGAGCTCTTTCCTTCTAAGATTGCTTGAAAGGCAGAGTAGAGAAACTTACCAGAGCAAGGGAAAAGGATTAAGACTTAGTTTGGCTAAGCAGATTTACTGTGTGGTGGTGTTTTAATTTTTTACTCACAGGGATTGCTACTGTTTGTTGCTAACATTTCATTGCTTTATTTTTTCTCTGATTCAAATTGTTCTTGCTGGTATACCTTCTTCTGCATTATTACAAGGTGTGCCTACAGTGTGTGCTAACAGATTACTCCTGTAATCTTCTGATTCAAATGTCTTTGCAAGGTATATCTTCTGTTACTGCTTTATTTTTCTCTGGAGCAAAGTGTTTCTTACAGTGATATCTTCTCTGAAATTATTACAGGTGGTGCTTTACAGGTTTTACAGTTTTATCTAACATTAGGATAAGCTTTCAGGGTTACTGCATTTGTTGTTGACTGATTGTTTCTGCTCTTACCTCCTTGTTCTTTCGTCCGTGGTTCTTCTTTTTAGGCAGGGGAAGGGCCCAGCCACCCACCCCCATCCCCAACCACCCCACGCTACACTCCTTTTATAGGGTACCACAGTTGTGACATTTCCTGTGGCAGAGCAGGAAGGGGCGGATCAGTGGGGCCTCCACAAGGAGATCTCATTTACAGGGGCACTAGTAATTTAACTTGTTATAACAAGTTAAACAAAGCACAATTAAACCATAACTTGCATTTTTCTTCCTTTTTTTTTCCCTTCTAATTACTCTGACTAGGTTACAAACCCAGCAACTTATTTGGAATGGATTTCATTAACTGCAGGTACTGTGGAACAATTTTCAGAAGGACATTCTTACAGGATTTAGGACACTGTCCTACATGCTGGGCCTTTGGAGATCTTAGGGCTCAGCTCCGGGCAGCATGGCCAGAGATTGCACGCCTCAAATTTCATATTGAAGAGGAAATACATTATAAGAACCACCCGCCATTTCCCAGGCATCCAACAGAAAAACCTCGACCGCAGAGGGTAGTCGGTCCAGGAGGTTGGCAGGTGGTTAGGAGGAGCAAATCAGGTGCCCCATCACTCTCTGCTCTCCAACACATTACCTCCAAAAACCATATAAACACTACAAACAGGTATCTGCCTCTATCTCTGAAATCAAATAAAGAGGCAGAAGACACTGCAGAGCAGGACACTGCGGCACAGGAGCTAGTACAACAAAACTCACCCAAATCAGGAACCAAAACAAAACAAGCACAAAGGAAATCCAAAAAACTTCTGATCATAGGAGACTCCATGATTCGGGGAGTTGATACCCATCTCCAGCCAGGGTGATGGTCAGATGTCTCCCAGGTACATCAGCATGGAGAGACACTGACCGCATTGCTAAAATTGTTCACAAAGCAGGAGAAAACATTGATGTCCTAGTACACATAGGGACTAATGATCTCGCCAGCCGGTCAGTTGTGGAGACCAAGGAACACCTGACTAGGCTGGATGACAAACTATCATCTATTTCGTCCGGCATCTCCTTCTCTGAGATCCTGCCAGTCTGGGAGAGGGGAGCAGATGGACGGAAGGTCAGAGAAGGGGAGATAGGGGAGCTAAACACGTGGCTCAAGGACTGGTGCCAAGAAAAAGGACACAGATTTGTAGGGAACTGGCAACAGTTCTGGGAGGCGAAAGTTCTTTAAATTAGATGGACTGCATCTGACTAAAGAGGTCAGTGCATTGGGGCAGAAGTTTGGCGTCTTTGCAGAATATTTAAACTAGCAAATGGGAGAGAGGTGCAGCACCCCATCGTCGAATGGGAAGAACACCCCTCCCTCAGCTAGTGGTCAAACAGGAATTCAGCATGTTTGCCGTTCATTTGCATCACCAGGTAAGAAAAAGGTTTGTCTCCCCATACGCATTTATGGGGTAATGCCAAACTTCACCCAACAACTAACACACCAAAATCTGGCCAATGGAAAATCATGTACACAATGCTCACAGCCTGGGAAATAAGATCCCAGACCTGCAGGCAATAATGTCAGAGGCTAAACTGGACATAGTAGCAATTAGTGAGACGTGGTTTACCAGTAACCACACTTGGGAGACTTCAGTACCTGGCCATGTATTGTTCAGAAGAGACCGAGGTGCAAAAAGGGGGGGAGGAGTGGCCCTGTATGTTAATGAAAATATCAAAGCTACAGAAATTCAGAATACACATAAGGAGCCAGAAGAACTGTGGGTCACCCTGGAAACAGGAAATGGGACACCTATAAGAACTGGGGTTGTCTACAGGCCCCCAGACCAGAGGGAGGACACAGACACATTACTGTTAGAAGATATACAAAAATGACAGCTAAAGGGGAGGTTCTGATAATGGGAGACTTCAACATGCCGGATACAGATTGGTCAATACCAGCAGGAACATCTGCCAGAACTAGACTCATAGTGGATTCCTGCAGGAGGGCCTCAAACAACTGGTACAGCAACCCACAAGAGACAGGGCTATCCTAGATCTAGTACTGACCAACAAAGAAGGGATCACAGATCTCCAGGTAGAAGGTCACCTGGGGCCAGTGACCATCACATGGTATGGTTCAATTTGGCTACTACATCTAAATCATCCCATTCCAAGGCAAAAATATGGGACTCAGAGGAGCTGACTTTGATAAGATGGCCAACAGAGTTAAGCTAGCCCTGGCAAAAAGAAACACAGGTGAGGGGGTACAGGCAAAGTGGGCAAGCATTAAGGATGCAATACTTGAAGCAACATCCCATTGTGTTAGACAGAAAAGGAAGTGCAAAAGAAGAAGGAAACCACTTTGGTTCTCAAATACAGTAGCAGAAAAGATCAGAGCCAAAAGGCTGGCCTTCAGGAAATATAAGGGAACACAGCGGGATGAAGATAGGGAGGCATACCAAACTGCCCTAAGGGAAGCAGGGAAGGCAGTAAGGCAGGCAAAGTCCCAAACTGAGGAAACACTAGCACTAACAGTAAAAGAAGGTGACAAGACTTTCTATAGATACATTAGTGAAAGGAGAAAGTCCAGAGGGGGTATTGCTAAGCTTAATGGAGAAAAGGGAGCATGTGAGGAGGAGGACCCTGTAAAGGCATCTATCCTAAATAGATACTTTTGCTCAGTATTTACTGAAGAGAAGGTAGGCAGGGCCACAGCTCAGCATCATGGACACAGGGGAGGGAGGTGACACTACCCTTCACAAAAGAAAGGGTCCTACAAGAGCTTGCTAAGCTCAGGGTGGATAAGGCAATGGGACCTGATGGCATACATCCCAGGGTACTTAAGGAGCTAAAGGAGGAACTAGCAGAGCCATTAGCAGAATTGTTTAGTGAGTCTCTGAGCACAGGAGAGGTCCCAGAAGACTGGAGAAGGGCTCATGTGATCCCGCTCCACAAGAGTGGTAGCAGGGAGGAGGCGGGAACTACAGACCGGTCGGTCTTACCTCAGTAGTGGGCAAGATTATGGAGGCACTCTAAGGAAAGGATAGTGCAACACCTGGAATCCATAGGCACAGGATCCAAGACAGCATGGGTTTACAAAGGAAGGTCCTGTCAAACTAATCTCATAGATTTCTTTGACTGGGTAACCAGAGTGGTGGACCAAGGGGGAGCAGTTGATGTCGCCTACCTTGACTTCAGCAAAGCTTTTGACACTGTTCCACATAGAAGATTGATAAATAAGCTGGGTAGGCTCGGGTGGGTCAGAAGTTGGTCAACTGGGTGGCAAACTGGTTGACGGGCAGAAAACAGAGAGTGGTGGTAAATGGTATACAGTCAGAAGAGATGCAAGTCACAAGTGGGGTACCTCAGGGATCAGTCCTGGGGCCAGTCCTCTTCAACATCTTCATTAGTGACCTTGCAGATGGACTAGAGGGTAAGGCTTGTCTGTTTGCAGATGACACCAAGATCTGCAACAGAGTAGATGATCCAGATGGGGTGGGCAGAATGAGAAGAGATCTGGATAAACTAGCAGAATGGTCAGAAGAGTGGCAACTGGGATTTAATGCAAAGAAGTGCAAAATCATGCACATAGGGAAGAGAACCCTGAAGCCACCCATAGGCTGGGAGGAGTTGCTAGCAGTCACAAAGGAAGAAAGAGACTTGGGCATCATCATCACTGATGACCTAAAATCATCAAGCAGACCTCTAAAGCAGTAGGTAAGGCTAGGGGTGTTAGGGTGTATTAGTAGGGGTATCAGAAGTCGTAAGAGGGAGGTAATAATCCTCTGTACAAGACACTGGTTAGCCCCATCTGGAGTACTCAGTGCAGTATTGGAGGCCACACCTTCACAAGGACATTAACTCAAATTGAGGCAGTCCAGAGAAGGGCAACCAAATGGTGCAGGGACTGCATCAGAAGACATATAAGGACAGATTAACGGAGCTCAATATGTACACCCTTGAGCAAAGGAGGGAGAGAGGTGATATGATCGAGGCATTCAAACACCTTAAGGGCATAAACAAGGTGAAAGAGTCTAACATGTTTAAATATAAGAAAAATAGCAGGACAAGAGGACACAGCATGAGATTAGAGGGAGGCCGATTAAGGGGGAATGTGAGGAAATTGTTTTTCACAGAAAGGGTGGTGGATGCATGGAATGGCTTACCACAAGACGTGGTGGCTATGAATACAGTGCAGGGCTTCAGACAGGCATGGGATAGGCATAAGGGAGCAATACAAATGACTATGAATAGATAGGCCACTGACAGAGCAAAGGCCGATGGCACATTTATAAGGTAGAAAAAGAAATGGGCAGACTGGATGGGCCTTGCGGTCCTTATCTGCCGTCAACTTCTATGTTTCTATGTAGTGCTACACACGTCTGTTTCCCAAGGTATGCGGGTTATGAGGGTGTTAAAGTTTTAACAGCTTTTGTTATTTAAGGACATGACTGCAGCTATCAGTGTCTTTAAAACAAAGTTTTACATTTTACACATTCCTTTTAGGAAGAAGTTGAAAGAAGTTTAACCTTTGAAGTTGAATGTGCTAAAGCTTATAGAAATATACTTGACAGGTAGATATATGGAGTGGAATTAAAATAGTATTAAGAAACATTTGAAGTAACAAGTTTCAAAACATATAATTAAATGTTTATTCGTTTTTGAATAGATGTCAATGAAGTCCCGTGATCAAGCTCATAGGAGCGAAACGTAGGGGTGAAATGAACTGAAATAAAAAGAAATCATTACATGGAACAGCGGACTCCAGTCATCATTTGTTTGCATTGGATATATGCTGACATATGCAAGCTACATGCAAGTTTGTGTGTAAGAATTGTATAAAAGAAATATGTAAGGATTATAACACTTTCCTTGTATAAAAATTCATGCAGTTACCCACAAAGTACTTTTCCCTTAAAATGAGGGCCAATAAAAAACAGATTTGGCTAACAGATTCTGAAAGCTTTGGCACCTAGCTCACAAACTGATTTGTCCCATCTGCTGGTGAGTGAGACTCCACCTGCACAACTCATTGTATCAGCTAAATCTTGATATATCAACTACACAGGAATGACTCCAGCAGCACTCACATCTCATTACATCAACTACACAGGAATGACTCCAGCAGCACTCACATCTCATTACATCAACTATACAGGAAAGGCTCCAGCAGCACTCTCATCTCATTATATCAACTATACAGGAAAGACTCCAGCAGCACTCTCATCTCATTATATCAACTATACAGGAAAGGCTCCAGCAGCACTCTCATCTCATTATATCAACTATACAGGAAAGGCTCCAGCAGCACTCGCATCTCATTAGGCAGGGAGGGCAGCGTGTGAAACTCCAGTTAAATGGATTTCATACTCTCACTCTGTTCTCAGTCTCAGCTGAAACTGAGGGATGACCTCACCGTAGAACTGTCGCAACTGCATGAGCCACAATGGAATCTGCAGCAGGGAGTTGTAGTAGAATGTTGGGAGGTTTGAACAGTAGTCTGTAGTCATTTGGAGTTTGGAGCTTGTTGTGAGAGGAGCACAGCAGCTCTGCTCAAGCTCTTGGAGCCTCAGCCCTGACATAGGGCTACATTTTGGGAAAAGGTGTGTGTTTCCACCTAAAGAGAGACACAGTGAGCTATTTTTAAAGTGGTGGAGACTGCTGATTCGGGTCTCTGTGCCCAATCCCTCAGGGGATGGGGCAGGAAGGTTTTGCCTGCATTTCCAGGGGCAACCCCCTGGCTACTTTTAGTGAAGAAGCTGCCTTATTTTGTCCGAGTCTGGGAAACAAGAAGATTTCGTGATTCGCCTGTGGGGCACCTGCAACTGGAGGGTGAGTTCTGCTCTTTCTAAAGGGCCCATGTTTCACCTTGACTTGTGTTAAAGTGGGGATTGGACTACTGAAGTAGTGGGAGGCCTAGAGTAATAGGCTTAGCCAAAAGTAAAAGTATGTTCAAGTTCAGCACATAGGGGAGGTCAAGACATGTAGAAGAGATGTGACATACGTCTACCCAGTAATTTACATTGCCAAGCTTTCAGAAAAGAGTTGTTTTGTTTCCAGAGAAATGGCCGGGTATGGATTGTGGGAGCTGGAGGTGGGAGACCCCATCTTTAGTAACCAGGTCCACCTCTACGGATTTGCTCTGTGGATTTCTACTTTGCTTCATGCACTTGGCCAGTGATGAGGGAAGTACCCAGATGTGGGATTGGAAGGAACATTCTCTCTAGGAGTCAAAGGCTCTAAGGTGGTTTGGGTAGCCACCAATTGGAAAACTGGTTCATTCCCACAATGGGCCACGGATCAAGTGGCCGGCGGGGGAGCTGGGCCATTGGGGAAAACCCAAGTAGTGTACAAGTCGGGCTGTGTACCCAAAGCTGCGTGCAAGTCCGGGCTGTGTGCCTTGTGGGCTCAGAGCCTGAGGGCTGAAATGTGAAGAAGTGTTCTGTTGTCTCTAATCTGCATTACCAGGAAAGTAGCCCTGTAGGGGTCCGACTATGCTTTGTTTGTTCAGTTTTTGGATGTGAATAAAAGCCACACTGTAGAATACCATTTCTGGTTTTGGACATTACAGTTATTGCTTCCTGTGTTCGGTTTTACTTGGGTGCCCCTGTGCAGAGTAGCCAAACCTAGGCCCCCTGTGCCGAGTAACCTAGTCCTTCCCGAAACCCAGTCCCCACCAGGTACTGCTGTCAGCTTCAACAGCATGCCACCTGTTGTTTTGCAAAAAGGCAGGGGTCTGGGGGTTACATATGCAGCCCCTACCCTTTGGAATTCTCTACACCGTCAGCTACGGGAGTGCACAACTGTGGAGGGATTTAAGTAATCTTTAAAAACATATTTGTGGCACCAGGCATTCAGCGATTGAGTTTTTCTTTTTTCTTTTAGTGCATTGTTACTTATGCTAATTTTATTGATGTTTATTCTGTTTTAAATTGTTTTTGCTATTTTAAATTGTAAGGCACCTTGGTAATAAATAAGGCGCCCTATAAATACATTTTATTATTATTATTATTATTACCAAAATCCTCACATCAAACAGTTTGCATCTTGAACCTTAGGTAATAATACGCCGCCCACTAAAATCAGGCTTTTGAGTCAGACTTTTCCAAACTGTAACAACTTAATTTATTTACTTGGGAGGGTTAGGAAGGGGTAAGATGGAATAGAGGTTAAGCATAACAGTTGGCAATGGCATTTTAAAGATTTAGAATTTTCAAACAATTTTCCCCTTTTTTATATTCACCTCCATTTTAGTTAATGCAGCCATCAAACTACAGTAGCTAGCTATCTATCTAACTGTTGCAGATTTTACCATGCCCAGACCCACTGTTAACAGTTAGGAATGATGCCCCAGATTCTGTCCCTGGGTACCCAGATGTTTTAGCTGCAGGCCTAAGGTGCAGTTTGTCCGCCGGCATTGATGCGCTTGCCGAATTAAGTTAACATTTTACATCTTCTTCTTGATCTGTTTAACCTTCCCCATGCCATTGGGCACCAAATTAAAGCAACTATGTACATACCCCAGGTGCAGGGCAATTCCTGCCTTTACTCAAGGTTCTGTGGAATCAGTCCTTTGGTGGCACAGATGACTGAAGTCCTGGGGGCAGGTGGAACAGCAGATACACCCCAGGCTTGATGCCTGAGCCACGTAAAGGGGTCAGGATGCTGCAGCTTGGATCTTCAGGTTGACTGGAGAGGTCTCACACCTTGTCCCTTTCGGCCTGTTCAGGCCCGTTGCAGTGCACAAGTACAGAGCCCACATGCCACAAAGGACCCAGACCTGGGAGTGATCCCAGAGCCCAGCTCCCTCACAGATCAGAGTGCCCTAGCATTTGGTTATAAAACCCATGGTCCCCTGCAGACAGCAGTCCCCACTTGATGGGGGGTAAGCGAGTTCCACGCCTGGATCTGAGTTTAGGATGGAAACTCTTAGTTCTCACCATAACCAGTTATGGAGTGTAGCCAAAACAGTCTGTGTTTTTTTTAGCTCTGTCTTGGGAGCAGAAATCGGGTACCTGGCCTGGAAGGTACCTGCTCATTCTTCTGCTTTCACAGTCTCTCAACTTCAGCACAACATCATTTTCAGTCTGACTCACACACAAATCCGGGAACTCTTTCTCTTAGCAATCCCTCCAATCAAGTCACACTTCTCACCGTGCAGGTGCAAAGCAAATGTAGAAGAGGCTTTCTCTTTAACCTTTTTGACCAAAACCAGTCCGTTGTCCATAACTCATTTTCTAGCAACCAGTGCTTATTTTATTTATTTATTTAAGTCCCGGTTTACAATTTTTTGAGCTAGAAGCTCATTTGCAAAGGTTCTGCGTCAAGAGAGATGACATACATACAGGAAATACAATACCAGGTGGGTCATATCTAGCTACATTAAGATGATACAAACTAGTAGACAGACATTTGAGCTGACAATTCAGGATAACAGACACGGGAAGCAATAGATTTCGTATAGAGCAATGGTAAGTCAAACTCAGGCTGTTATGAGAAGACTATATCAAAAAGAGTGCTTGTCAAAGAGAGGAGTGAAGAAAGCGTGTAGCACAATTCAGGGCAGAGGGCTGAAGAAACCAAAGTGCCATTTGTCAGAGGAAAAGTAGATGTCCAGGTGGGGAATCATCAGACATGAGGTTCCCTTTGTCAGCAATGAGGGTGTAGAGAGGAGGGGTTGCTGGGGAGTAGGGAGAAAGTAGATGTAACTGATAAAGGGGAGGGGTATATGGGGGGTGAGATGGGTTAGGTGGGAGCAATGGGAGGGGGGGAGGAGGGGGTAGGGAGATTAGCAGAGCCTGAAGAGATAGGGATCTAAGAAGGACAGAAGAGGATTGAGGCAAAATAAAGAGCAGGAAGAGAAAATAATGTAGACAGGGACCAAGGAGACGAAAATCAGATGGTAGGAGAACCTTTGACAGGGCTCTTGGGGACGCAGCACCCCCATCCTTTACGCACATTTTGTGCATCAGGATGCTCAGGATTTTTTTGTGAAAGCCCCTGAGATGCTCAGCCACCAAGCCCTGGGAATCACTTTAGGACATTTTTTTATGTTACAGAGGGTGATTTATAACAAAGTACGGCCACTGCTCCTCTAACAAAGCCCTTGTTTGTTGAGCAGTGGCCTTAATTTGTTTGAATTCACCCTATGAAGCATAAAAAAATGTAGTTTAAAATGCCCCGAGAGAAACTAATGGAGCTCTCTGCAGAATACTACAGTAAAACCAGTGCTGGCGCAGGGGTGTGGCTCCCATGTATTTGAAAGGAGACCCTTGGAAATTTTCCGGGGACTCTCACTTTCGGGCTGTGAACCTCCCTTTTTTTTTTCTTTTCTTTTTTTTTTTATAATTTAATAGCCAGTCCCGGACCCCCAGTCAAAAAATCCTACCGAGAGCCCTGCTTTGGGGGGGGTGGGGGTGGTGGTAGTGGGGAGGTAAGGAAATGGATGGATAGAGTGAAAGTGGTGGAGGGAGGATCAGTAGACAGGAAAGGGTCATTGTGCTGGTGAGGTAGATTCAGTGTCGTAGGCCAGGAGCTACTTAATAAGTGGGGGCATGAGCAGGCTGTGCGGCTTGAGAGATGGGATCGGAGTTTTTCTTGAAAGGCCCTAATTTTGATACCGCAAGGTTGTCAGTTGGGAGTGTGTTAAGCCACTTTGGTCCACGGTAGACAAATGACCATTGCCCTTGAGTCATTCGGTGGAAGGATAATTTGTATTAAGTATTGAGAGATCCTCTGGTCAGCCTGGAGGGGGCTGTTTTGTAAAGCATAGAGTGGACACCTGGCGAGGTAAGACCAAGTGAGGCTTTCTTGACTGTGAGGCAGACTTGGTATTGGATGCGATTGTCAAGGTTTAGCTAGTCTGTAAGTGTGTAAAGATCACAAATGTGAGTGAGTAGCGGAACCCCCAGGAATAGCCAGCATGACTTGCTTAGGGCAGTAGCAGTTCTTTTGCAGGGTTGATTCTGGAGCTGAGTTGTAAATGATGAGGTCACAATCTGTTATGGAAAGCACTTAAGAGGTGATTGCTAGTTTGCGGGTGTTGGGAGCGAGGCAATGTCTGTGGCAATATAGTTGTCCAGTTTTCCTGCTCACAATCTTGGAGACATTGTCAACAAGCTGTGTATATGATAGGGTGCTATTCAATACAACTTCAAGGTATTTGAAATTGTGCACCATCTCTAGAGTTTAATTTTGTTTGTTGTAGATAATTAGATGGGCCGATTTATTTTTGTTGTGAGGGGAGGAGAAAAGCATAGTTTTGGGTTTCTTATAATTGAATAGTAACCATACATCGGTAAACCAGTCTTCTACCAGTTTGAAATTACACTGAAGACTTTGTTCGATGGAGACAAGGTCAGGATGGCTAGAGTAGAGGACAGTATCATCTGCATACAACAGGATTTTGTCATGACATACTTTGGGGAGATTGTTCAGAAAAAAGCTCAAGAGTAACAGGCCTAATATGGATCCTTGGGGACACCTGTACTAACATTCTATCTGTCAGAGTTTTGCTGATTTTTACCTGTTGGACCCAGCCAGAGATATAACTGCGGAACCAGGTCAGAGTGGTGGGGGACATGGTGGCCTCCCGTAGTTGGGCTAGTGGAAGTTCATGATTAACTGTATCAAAGGCCTTGGTGAGGTCAATAAAGGTAGCCCCCACTAAGTGACCTTGATCCAATGAGTCATGTATGAAACTGGTGAATTCAACAAGGGCAGTTGTCGTGCTGTGAAGTTTACGAAATCCATGCTGTTCTTTGCACTGAATTTGGTACTTATTGAGGTGGTCGATTAGTTGGTCATAGACTATTCATTCCAGGGCTTTGGAGATTGGGGATAGAATTGAGATTGGTCTGAAGTTAGTATGAATGGATTTGTCTCCACTTTTGAAGATTGTCATTACAATTGCTGCTTTCCAGAGTTTGGGGAACTGCCCTGAGATAAGAGAGAGCTTGTGAATTCTTGTTAAGGGGGGTCAGGACCTCATCTAAGGCGAGTGTTCGTAGTTTCAAATCTAAGCCATCATTACTTTGCCTAGATTTGTGAAGTACCTGCAGTAGATATTTTTTGGCTTCAGTGGTTTTGATAACTCTGAGATAGAATGGTGGAGTAAGGGTATACTGGTCAGGGGTGAGGGCAGCTGCCATTGTACTCTGGGCATTATTGACTGGGTTGAGGTAGCTAGGTGGGAGCACTTCACTGAGGCAGGTGAAAGCCATATTAAAGGTGTTTGCAATGGTTTTGGGGTCTTGGATCATGTTCCCTTTCAGGTTTAGCAGGTCAGATGGTATTTGATTAGGGGTCCCTGTTAGCATTTTTATATTTGACTTTTGTTCTTCCCTTTTCTCTTTAGATGATTTGTCTTGCCAGGGTCAGATGGAACCTTTTTCCTTTTCATAGTTCTCTCACCAAACCTCTCAACACACTTCTCTCACCGTTGAGTTGCAGGCAAAGACCAGAAGAGGCTTTTCCCCCATCTTCTTTACACCAAACACTTTCACCACTGTGGTGCCGCTTCCTGCCACAGCAGCCTTTAACATGACCCTGCAGCTTTATTTCCTTTTCTGCAAAGCTACCTAAACCATTTTCACTCCATCTTCAAATGGGGAAAGGCATGACCAGCACTGGGGGACAGATTGCTGGCAGCCCCCAGGCAGGCCCTTTCCCAGCCTCATAATTTCCAAGGGGCTGCAGCCCCTCTCCTTGTGGAGGGGCTTCCACTGAACTAACTCAAGAAACAAAAGTTCTCCACTTTTTGGGAGCTTTTGGCAGCTCCCTATTGGCTGGAGCCACTGTCTCTCTTAACAGTTACTATGTATGAGGCTCCCTCAGTGCCTCATTCACTGAAAAAAAGGCACCTGGATTTCCCTAGTACCCCCCCTCCCGAGTCCTTGCAGTAGTCCCAGAGTCCTCCTGGCAAATCTTGAACCTTTGATTGGTTGTTCTGGCATCACATGGTTGATATCATGGCTGCTAGGTAAATAGTCTCACTGCAGTTTATACAAGGTCCCATCTTTAAAATATCCCTGTAGCCAGTTTGCTTAATTTAGTTTAATACACCACAGAGTTCTAGCAGTCCCTTCCCTGCTAGCCCAATGCAGGACTTAATGTTTTTATTCAACCACCAGCTGATTGCTGCTGCCATTTCAAAGTGTCCCAAGGCAGCTACACATAGCCCCACTACAGCTCCATACAAGCTCCCACTTTCAAACCCTGTTACAACCAAATATACTTTCATTTACTCAGTGCGCCAGCATTGGAGGGCTCTCTTTTCTGCCTTATCACACCATTTCACCCTTTACTTATTCAGTTTGTTTATTTGCCTGTCACTGGTGTCGTTTCTATACCCCCCCCCCCCAGGTACTGGACAGGACTTACAACACTACTATGTAAGAGCCACCTCATTAGTATTTATGAGGCGGCTCCAGACTCCTTGGCACTCACAAAAAACAGATTTTCTCCTTCTTCTATATTGCCTCTCCAGTACCCTGCTTATGTCCGGTCCCTCTCTTGCTTGCCAGAGGGACCAGAACCACTGGAAAGATCACTCCAAAGGCTGCCAAACCACCAAATGAAAGTTTCACTTTTGTGCATGCGTGGAGCTCCAGTAAGCACTCAGAGGTGCAAAACAAACTGGAGGCTCAGCGCTCTGACTCCCTTGGCCCTGCTTTCAAAAAACAATGAGGTGCTGGAGGGATGACCCAGGAACCACCAGGGACTAAAGGGACTGGTGCCAGGACTGGAAAATGATTGGGGACACTATAGAAACATAGAAGTTGACGGCAGATAAGGACCGCAAGGCACATCCAGTCTGCTCATTTTTTTTCTGCCATATGAATGTGCCATTGGCCTCTGCTCTGTCAATGGCCTATCTATTCATACTCATCTGTATTGCTCTCTTATGCCTTTCCCATGCCTGATTGAATCCCTGCACTATATTCACATCCACCACTTCCTAAGGTAGGCTGTTCCATGCATCCACCACCCTTTCTGTGAAAAAGAACTTACTCACATTACCCCTTAATCGGCCTCCCTCTAATCTCATGCTGTGTCCTCTTGTCCTGCTGTTTTTCTTGTGTCGAAACATGTTAGATTCCTTCACCTTGTTAATGCCCTTAAGGTGTTTGAATGTTTCGATCATATCACCTCTCTCCCTCCTTTGCTTTAGGGTATACATATTGAGCTCCATTAATCTGTCCTCATATGTTTTCTGATGCAGTCCCTGCACCATTTTGGTTTCCCTTCTCTGGACTTCCTCAATTTGTTTAATGTCCTTGTGAAGGTGTGTCCTCCCGTACCGCACACAGTACTCCAGATGGGGTCTAACCAGTGTCTTGTAAAGAGGGATTATTACCTCTCTCTTCTGACTTGCGATACCCCTACTAATACATCCCAACATCCCTCTAGCCTTACCTACTGCATTAGTGATCTGCTTGGATGATTTCAGGTCATCAGTTTCTCTTTCCTAAGTGCATGATACGAACATGCGAAATTTGCCAGCAGATAAAGGCCTAGAGGTCTATCAAGTCTGCTCGAATGTGCAGCTAGCACCCCTTATTCTGCAGCTGCCCCTCCCTTCCACCTTTCCCCTTCATCAACCCTCCCCCTTGTCCTGTCCCATCCTCGTTTGAAGCAGTCCACTGTTCTAGTGCATACCATTTCAGCAGGTAACGCATTCCACCCATCCACCACCCTCTCTGTAAAAAAGTGTCTCCTCATCTCCCTCCTGAACCTTCCTCGCTCCAATCTCATATCATGGCCCCTGGTGGCCCTACCCTCCTTTACTTTGAACAGCCCCTCTGTACCAGTCTTGTTTATTCCTTTCATGTATTTAAAGGTTTCAATCATGTCACCCCTGTTTCTCCTCTCCTCCAGTGAGTACATGTTCTACTCCTTCAACCTCCTCTCGTATGATAAGTCCCCCAGCCCCTTGATCATCTTTGTCGCTCTGCGCTGCACCCCCTCCAGTAACTTAATGTCCCTCTTCAGATACGGACGCTAGTACTGCACGCAGTACTCCAGGTGTGGTCTAACTAATGACCTATACAGTGGCAGAATCGCCTCTTCCCTCCTCGAGGATATACCCCTTGCAATACAACCCAGCATTTTGTTAGCCTTTGCAGCTGCCTTACTACATTGTGCCGAGTTGTTCATTGACCCTGTAATGAGCACACCCAGATCCTTCTCCTCCCCCAGCTGGTAACGTCTCCTTGGATTCTTCATCCCAAAATGCAACACCTTGCACTTTTTGGCATTAAAGCCCAGTTGCCAGGTGTCTGACCAGGTTTCAAGCTTTGCCAGATCATCCTGCAACCCCTGCCATCCCCCTAGGTTGTCCACCACCGCGCCTACCTTGGTATCATCAGCAAACAGACTGATCTTGCTCTTGATGTCCCATGATATGTCTGCAATGAATATCCCAAACAACACTGGTCCCAACACCGAGCCCTGTGGAACACTGCTCGTCACTACCGTTGTGTGTGAGAGCTCCCCACCCACCACCACCCTCTGTTGCCTTCCCTGCAGCCAGTTTCCTACCCATCTCACCAGCTTTGCACCTGCCCCTGTGCCTACTAATGTCCTTCCCAGCCTTCCATGTGGCACTGAGTCGAATGCCTTACTGAAGTCCAGATACAGGACATCCACTGCATGGTCCCTGTCTAGTTGCCTAGTTACCCAGTCATAGAACTCAACCAGGTTGGTTTGGCAGGATCTGCCACGTATGAAGCCATGCTGTCTGCTGTCCTGTAGTCCTTTGGCCTCTAGGAGGGCCACCAGCCTCTCCTTCAGGATAGTCTCCATTAGCTTACCCACGATGGTTGTGAGACTCACTGGTCTGTAGTTTCCTGGTTCATCTTTGGGGCCACTCTTGTGGAGGGGCACCACATGAGCCATCCTCCAGTCCTGCGGTACACACCTCGAATGTAGTGAGGCATTAAATAGGTCTGCCAAAGGTCCTGCAAGGACCTCTGCCACCTTCAGTACCCTGGGTGGATGCCATCTGGGCCTGGCGCTTGTCCACCCTCAGTGCCTTCAAACCCTCTCGAACTCTGCTCTCCATGATTTCCCCATCTGTCACCACTTCCCACCCTGCTTCCGCCATTTCTCCCATCTTGGGTGTCACCCCCCTCCTCTCTTTAGTAAATACTGAGCAGAAGTACTCATTTAGTGCTTCCGCCTTATTGCACCCTGCTTCCACCCAACCCCCTCCTTCCTAATCCTTACTATGTGGTCCTGACAGCTCCTTTTCTCCCTGATGTACTTAAAGAAGTCCTTCTAACCCTTCTTAATGCCTTGTGCCAGCCTGAGTTCCATAGATGCTTTGGCTTCCCTTACTGCCCTTGTCACCTCCTTCGATTCTGTCAAGTACTCCTCCCTGTCCTTCCCCCCTCCCTGTTTTCTTGTACTTCCTAAAGGCAGCTGTTTTCCTCCTTACCTTTTCCATGACCTCCTTGCTCAACCAGATCGGTTTCTTAGCCCAGCTTTCTTGCTCTGGGCTTTGCAGCAGGTTTTGGTGCTCCACTATCCCCAACTTTATGAGCTCCCACCTCTGGTTAGTGTCCATACTAGATTGAATTCTGGCCAGGTACCCTTTTACCACTTCCCCCATCCTCCCAAAGTCGGCCCTCCTGAAGTCCAGCACTATTGTGTCAGATTCCACTCCTTTCTTGCCCATATCCAATGTGAGCCATACTGAGTGGTGGTCACTCCCTGACAGCGGTTCCTCCACTGTAAGTTCTCTCACAAAGTCCCCATTTGCCAGCACAAGGTCAAGGGTATTCCCTAACCTGTTTGGTTTACTGACCATTTGCAGCAGGAAGCTGTCCTGCACTTCTTTGCATTAAACCCCAGTTGGCACTCTTCCGACCATTTTGCTAGTTTATCCAGATCTCTTCTCATTCTGCGCACCCCATCTGGATCATCTACTCTGTTGCAGATCTTGGTGTCATCAGCAAACAGACAGATCTTACCTTCCAGTCCTTCTGCAATGTCAGTGATGAAGATATTGAGGAGGACTGGCACCAGGACTGATCCCTGAGGTACACCACTTGTGACTTTCATCTCTTCTGACTGTATACTGTTTACCACCACTCTCTGTTTTCTGCCCATCAACCAGTTTGCCACCCAGCTGACCAACTTCTGACCTACCCCGAGCCTACCCAACTTATTAATCAATCTTCTGCAGTATGTGGAACAGTATTGAATGCTTTGCTGAAGTCAAGGTAGGCGACATCAACTGCTCCCCCTTGGTCCACCACTCCCAAATGTAACACATTCAGTGACCGCTCTTGCCCCACCTTTATCACTCAGTAGGAAACAGAAAACTAAAATCTGCTTACCTTTGGAGTAGTCAGATGGATGAATGGGGGAGTTCCAGTATCACTGCAGCACAGGTAAAAACAAGTAATATGTAGGTTCTTGTTATCTAAGAGGTTCCAGTAGAGTACAGGTTCCAGTACAGTGCAGTTAAAAATCGAACATTTATTATAAGTAACACTCAATTTTAAAACCCAGTAGTGTTGTCGTTAATTGTCTATCTGTCTTGACCTTTCTCCAGAATATTAGCCAGCCATCCTGGTCTGGTGGGTAAAATGACAGTGCAGGCAGATATCGGCACTTGAGTGAAAATTCTGGATCTTGTTAGTATCTAACAGATAATCCTACAGCTTGAATTTTCCTGTAAATGCACTGTACGACGTGAAAAAAGCACCCTGTTTGTCTTGCATGTGGGAATACTGAATTAAATGCATTGATTGTTGCTCTCTCAAAGTCGGTCATAACTACAGTGAGACTAAGGTTTGGGTTGATGGTTTCCAGAACAACAAGCATTCTCTCATAAGTTTCCCGTCTTTAGTTTAGCAAGAGGGCATATTTTGCAGGTTGAATGTTCCCCAAACACTCACCCATTATAACATAAAGCTTTTGAAACAGTTGGGGGCGCAACATTGAATGTTGCATCTGCAAACCAGTGCTTGCCACATTCCAGGAACTTAAGGTTATTTTCTGTGGCAAATATCAGTATTTGTTCAGTGCCAGGGCCACTATCGTGGAGCAAAAAATTCACTGTTGCACCACCAGATGCTAGCTTGTAAGTCTGGTATGAAGCAGGAATCACTAGTTCTATGAAGTCCTCAGGGTTAGGAGGAGCACCATGCACTCTCATGCGTCGAACAGTTCAGTTCTGTTTACATTTGTATCTATTATTTTGCCTTGTGAAACAAGGGAGACCTGTTATTTAGCATGTGTTAAAACCTGAGCGGCGGTGTCCCCTGTTGCCATTGCCCTCTGCTTGGCTCGAGTTACTGCTTCAGCTTTTTCAGCAGCACAGGGGTCTAGGGCATGGGTGTGCTGTGAAGATCTGTGAATTATTGTGGGGTCATCATAACTCACTGTGTGGATTCTGCCATTGTTCCCTTAGGTTTTTTAACAGCGTGTTTGCACTGCCAAATAGACTCTTCTTCAACGCCAGGCTTATGATGAAGTATATGAAATTGTTTTTATTAACTAAATTTTTCTTCTGACGTTCCGAGGTAACAAACTGCCCTATTATTTTGGTGCTTGCAGAGAATGGTAAAGGGAAGCAGGCATTTGCAGATCAGTAGCTTTATAGATATTCATGATTGCTTAAAGTTGCCGATCTGCCCAATTACAGTTAGTTGATGTTTCCTCCCTTACAGTGGCTGATTGTGATAAGCTGACAGAGCCTGCAGAGATTGACATTGACACATAATGGCACGACATTACAACAATGTCAGGTCACTGTCGCAGACTTAGCAGTAGAGTGAGTGATAATACCGGTAGTTTATTTGTGAGGGAGTGAGTTTGTAACGGAGCGAGTTTGTGAGGTAGTATATAGTCGAGAGTGAAAACGGTGGGAATGGATTGATGGGAGTGAGTTGTCATGTACCTGCTGCGAGACCTTCAGTCAGGATCAAGCCTTCTAAGAGAGACCACCACCACCATCATGTCGCACATTGCTGTTTATGGACAGAGCTCCTCACTGCCGGACTGGTAAAGGATCCTGCCTTAAGGCACTGCTGTACAGCTGCAAACCATGAGTGACTTGGTCCTGAGATAAAAAAGGGAGTATTCAGTTTAAATTTAATTTTAGCTTTTCAACATCCTAGGGCCCCAACAGTCATCCAGTCTGCAGCAATGTCCAGGCCTGCAACTAGTGGGTACCCAAAAGACATTCAGGGCAAAACATTGGTACTAGTGGGGTGGGCAGCCGGGGGGAGGGGTCTGGCTTTCAGGCCCAAATTGTTCCTGACTTGTTAATTCTTGCTAAAAAATTTTCCACCATAGCTATCCCTTATCCAGGTACGCCTATCCTAACTCTTGCCCCCAGTAAAACTGATTTTACTGTTTGAAATTACTGGGTACCATATAGCTCTGTGTCTGTCAAGTTCTTGCTGGTTTATCGTGTTAAAGACCTGTTGGGTATCCCGTGTGTGGGATGATTGGTAGTGGAGGTGGGTAGCTGCAGCATCCCAGGGGGCTGTGCAAACCGGACACCAGACCCACTCTTGACTTACTCTGTGTGGAGGCACTGTGCTATTTCTTAACTGATAGAACTCTTGATCACCATTGTAGCAGGATCCAGACCCCTTAACCTGTGGGAGGACCAACAGGCAGGGGTAGTAGCCCACTGGCACACAGCTTCTAGGTTACAACTTTTTACATCTTCCTCTTGATCTGCTTAACTTTTCCCCGTGCCGTTGGGCACCAAATTAAAGCAACTATGTACATACACCCAGGTGCAAGGCAATTCCTGCCTTTACTCATGATTCTGCAGAACCAGTCCTTTGGTGGCACAGATGACTGAAGTCCTGGAGGCAGGTGGAACAGCAGATACAGAACTGGGCTTGATGCTTGAGCTTCTTGGAAGGGGTCAGGATGCCGCAGCTTGGATTTTCAGGTTAATTGAATGTCTTACAGCTTGTCCCCTTCGACTTGTTTAGGTGGGCAAGTGGCACAGCCATGCACTCTTCACCATGGCCGGCTGAGCTGACAATGTTTGGGCACGTACTTCAGCATGTGCTAATTCATTGCCAGCTCCTGTTAAATCTCTGAGGTGAGTGGAGGGCCATTTTGGTCATGGGTGGGAGGAGAATGTCAATGTGGGCCCCTCCATGGGTACACAATGCCGCTCTAACCCTCCACCACCATGGCAACCAAAACCGCCCCCTGCTCATCTCATCTACACCTAGTGACCTCATTGAATGAACAGGAGCTTGCTGGATGTCAATGAATAAGCGCGTTCTTGTAGAAACATGTGCTTATTCATTGCTTAGTCAGGTGAGCAGATGGCTGTGGTGCTGAGAGAATGGCAGTGCTGGTTGCCTGCTTAGGTCGGTGTGGCTGGGGGCAGTACCCGTCATAGTGGTGGTGGGTCTACTGGACAAATGGTAAAATGAGGATCTTTTTAGGGCTGTGGGCGGAGCGTAAAGCCCTATTGGGATCAGATTGCAGCTCTAAAAATGGCTGAACTCCCTTTTTAGACATTTGGAAGTATTCCTCCACAACTGCAAAACAGTGCACTGCAACATGATTTTTGCTATTTGTAGCTCTATGTTAAAGGTATCTGAAGGGAGAGGGGATGCTGCTGTATTGTACCTCTAAACTTCTCAGGATATTAACAAAACAACCTCTTGAAACTGCTGTGTCTAGCCCCTAAATTGAACCTTTGCAGGGATGCAGACTTTCAGCAACCCAGGGGTTAAATCATTATCTCTTGTACTGGAATTTATTGAAACTTGAAAACAGTCATGCAGATTACAGTGTCAGATTAGACAGTCCAGCTGTTGCTATTTTCTTCTGTTTTTTTATATTTTTGTATTCAATCTTTGTATATTTGCTATCCAGTGCTAGTGAAAGGTGAAGACTTACAACACCTCTGTTTATCCACAGAATCGGGTTCACTGCTGACTGCTAAACTAAAGCTCTTTATTTATCCACAGGGACAGTTACTGTGCACCCCCCCCACCACCACCACACACACACACACACACCTCACCCACTGTGATGGATTTAGTGCTGGGAAAAAGTAGATAAAGCCCCAAGTTTGTCCACAGATACAGTACCATGTGGGGCAGGCTCAGTGCAAACTTACCCACACTGTAATGGATTTAGTGCTGGTAAGAGGTAAGGTACCTACACCACTTTCCATTCTCTCTGCATTTAGTCCTGGTGAATGGTGAGAGACGGTCAGAACTGGGGACTGTAGCATTTTGTTTATCTACAGTAACAGGTTGCTTACACATACACACACACACACACACACACACACACACACACACAGCAGTAAGTACTCTGACTAAATAAATTCAGGACTGGATTAGAAGCATGCCAGTTTTTGACGATTGTGACTGGACAGCACTGTATGGCACCAACATGAAAATAATAAATTGCTATCTGAAATGTTTATCCAAAATAATATTTGAGTGAAAGTATGCAAAAAAAATTAATAAAAGATGTTTTCCATATTTGACAATAGTTTCTTATTAGTCATATAATATTACTTCAATATGTAGTGTGCATTTTAAATATTTAACTTGTAAAGACTGTTTATATGTGTTGTTATGACCATGTCATGTACAACAGCAAAAATAATCTCAAAAAGGGAATGCGTTTGTATTGGAGATAGATATTGTCAATTTATAGTTTGCCAGTGATGTTGGTAAGAATCTGGGAATGTCACACTTCCCGAAGCTTTGCAAAGTTTCCCAACCGCCTATCAAGTTCTCTACCAATTTCTCAGTATTAAAAAATAGCAAATTTAAATCCCACCAACAGCTTAATCTGCTTCAAGGTTAGTTGCCATTCATCTGTATCCCCTTCCCCTGGTTCGTGCCTCAAAATAGGCTGGATTTGTCTAGTGCACTTACCCGGTCAACAAAAACTAAATAAAAAAATAAATAAAAATTTGCTTTGTGAAATCACCTTTCGAGACAAGTGAACACAATGACACTGGCACTCTTTATGAGGAGGGGTTCAAAAAAGACCCCGTGGTCCCACCACGTGATTTTGTGTGACATAGTAAAGGTAACTGCTACACAAACGCAAGCGCTAATGGTTACACACATGGTGATGCAAACGTAAATGGTAAAGCAAATGTTAATAGAAACGCAAGCAGAAATTGATGCCAAAGCGAACAGTCACGCAAGCAGAGATGCAACTGTGTATGGAAACTCAACTGGTAATGCGCATGGTCACGGTACCGCTATTGTAAATGCAAATGGTAACTGTAACAGCAACAATAACGCAAAAGGAAACAAATGGAAATGCAAATGGAAGTGTGTACGGAAACGCAAAGTGTAACATGCATGGTCATGGTACCGCAATTGCAAATGATAACGGTAACAACAAAATTAACGCCAAAGGGAAATGCAAGTGCGTATGGAAGCGCAAACTGTAACGCACATGGTCATGGTACCGCAATTGTAAACACAAATGGTAATAGTAACAGCAACAATAACACCAAAGGAAACAGAAACGGAAATGCAAATGCAAGCGCGTTCGGAAACGCAAACCGTAATGCGCACAGTCACGGTACTGCAGTTGGAAACGCAAATGGTAATGGTAACAGCAAAAATAATGCCAAAGGAAACAGAAACAGAAATGCGAATGCAAGCACGTACGGAAACGCAAAGTGTAACGCGCATGGTGACGGTAACACAAATGGTAACGGTAAGAGCAACGATGATGCTAAATGAAAAAGAAACGGAAACGCAAACGGAAGGGTGGCTGCAAACGCAAATGAAAAAGCGCATGGTGACGCAAATGTAAATGCAAAGACAAACAGAAGTGGAAATGCAAATGGTAACAGTAATGCAAACGCAAGTACAAACGAAAGCGCAAAGGATAATGCACACGGTGGCGTACACGGAAACGGAAACACAAGCGGAAATGGTAAGGGTAACAGTAACGTAAGCGCACACCCTGGTTTTTCCTAAGAGCTCCATAGAGAAACACAGTGAGTACAAAGAACGTATGCTTAATAATGGGGCTCGGAGCAGAAAATGAGGAGTTGGAATACTAAATTGCTTATATCTCAGGAACCGTACGACGTAGAAAAAATATAAAAAATTCTTATGAATTATGATTTTCCTGGCTAGTTTTGTACTTAACCTCTAGTTGGGGGCTAAGCATTTTTCCAACGAAAAGTCCGTATCTCACACAATTTCTGAGATACGGGCCCTGAAAGGCGCGGCGAACACCGTAATGTTATCCTATGGGAAACAATGTGAACTTCAGAGTGCCGTAACTTTGCCGCCCTGTAATATTGTTTCACCAAACCACAACAAGGTGCATCTGTGGGATGTTGGCACTCTTCCCTCCAAATTTCAGCCCAAAGGACCAAACCGTTCTTTTGCAGCAGGGTGGGAAACAATTCCTGTCATTTTGGCCACAGTGTTGAAAAGTAGCGTCGTGATTTGCGACACCTTTCGCAAAAAAGTGCAACAGTGTCGCAGGTGTGACACTACTTTTCCCAGACATTGAAAAACATATTTCTGGGGTGTTTAACCCCCAAATAAAGACATGGCTAGCATCCTCAGGGCTTGACTAGGTAAGCACAGAAAGAAATTATGTCCCTAGATGGTCCCAGTTTTAAATGGCAAGCATTTCTGTGATCAGTAACTGAAAACAAAATGGCGGATTTGTGACACTACTATAGTCATTTGCGACACTAAAAGGTGCATTTGTGACACTGTCGAATATTTTAACTTTTCCCATTGACTATAATGGGAAACGTTTTTTGAACCGTTCAATATTTTTTCACAAAATCTTCAAAAGGCACATCGGGGACCCTGGCCGCATGGTCCCTGAAGTTTTTGGACCAGTCACGCAAACCATGCGACCTGTAGGCACGAGCAAAGAGTGCGCAAAAAAACATAAATGTGCCCAGGAATGTCACTTAACTCCGCAGCCGTATATCCGACCAGTACGAAAGTTGGCAGTTCCCAAGACCTATCATTACGCTCCTTGCCTGCCAAATGTCAGGCAAATATCTTGAATGGTGTCAGAGTTATTAAGGTGCAAAGTTTCATCATTTAACTTTAAATGGGGTACTCAACCCTAACTATGGTAGCACTACCGATGCAAAAAACTTTGTTAATGCATCGGTTATGGTTCTTCTGAGTGAACAAAGTGAGGAAATTCGATTTTGAGGTCCCCACCCCTTGCACCCACCCCAGCCCTCACCAACAGGCATCTGGGTGTGCGTTGAGGTCATCGGACCCTAACTCTCACCCCATCCCATGTAAACAAGCTGAGGTGGTGCAGTGTAGGAGAATGGGGGAGAGTTAGGGACCCTTTGACTAGCGCACACCCAGACGACTGTTGGTCGGGTGGGCTGGGGCTGGGGTGCAAGGTGGAAACTCTAAAATTGAATTTCCTCACTTTTTTCACTGTAGAAGAACCCTAACTGATGCATTAACAAAGTTTGTTGCATAGAATTTCTGTACTTTTTAAGAAAGAATAGAAAAATAGAAAGTTGCGCAACGGGCCCCGCTCTCTCATCAACTTGTAAGTGCTGTGCCACATTACACACCCAATGACTAAAAAGTACATTGACAACAGCAAGGCCAGCCACCAAACAAATATTAATCTAGTAGAGCAATAGAAAACGCTGTCCACAAAATGTAAAGTGCGCCACACAATATCTCCGCAAACAATATATTGTCTGACACATAAACACCGCTGTTGACATCTACAGGACATGCTGTCAGCACCCTCCAAATTTCAAGTAAAAATACGAAACCATGTCCGAGATAAAACTTGTCAAAATTGGAAATTTTTATTCACCAGAGTGGCACAATTCTGCACCTATTGACATTTACCACGCACAACAACTGAAAACTACATTCATGACACTAAGGCAAGGCAGCCTATCAATTTCAAGCAACCAGCACAATCCAAAACACTATCCGCAACACGTAAAGTGCGTCACGCAATATCTCCGCAACAATTTTCTCTGACACGTAAACGCCATCATTCACATTAACAGGACATGCTGTAAACACCCTCCAAATTTCAAATGAAAAGACCAAACCATTTCCGAGATATTCAATCTTAAACATGGGTAAAATTTCCCTATCTATTCCATTATAAAAAATCTGGTCATCTTGTCCTGCCCTCACGATCAAAGATGGCTATCAAAGAATCTCATGATCAAAGAATTTGCAGGCTCATGATCAAAGAATAGGCAGGGTCATGACCAAAGAATTAAAACTGTTCTAATTTAAAAATTTCAAAGAATTGCGGTAAACCACTACCATGGTTTGTCCACAAGGGCCCCCCGCGAAACCATCATTTGTTTTCCTAGGACACCCTGGCTGAGAAATATGATTTTTTTTATATGGCCATCTCGTCCCTCGCTCGCGATGCAGGATCACGATCAAAGAATTTGCAGGCTCATGATCAAAGAAACTGCTTGCTCGTGAACAAAGAGCGATGGACAAGATGGCCAGATTTAAAAATCTATTTCCTCGTCCCAGGGGTGCCCTAGAAAGTTAAATGATGGTGGGTTTTACTAAGGGGACATCGTTCTGCCCCATTTGAATACAAAAAATAATGTTTTCGATATCCCTGGTAGTCTAATGGCCCCCCCATCATGATTAAATAGATAACTATCTCGAATTCCCTGGTAGTCTAGTGCCCCCCCCCAAATATATATTTCATACATATTGCTTTTTATATCCCTGGTAGTCTAGTGGTCCCCCGATCAGTATTGCATTATTATAGTTGTTCATATCCCTGGTAGTAGTAGCTTCCCCCCAATCATAATCAGATACATAATGATCTGGAATTTCCTGCCCTGGTAGTCTAGTGCCTCCCCAATGTGTATTTCATACATACTGATTTATTATATCCATGGTAGTCTAGCTGCCCCCAATCATAATAAGATACATAATGATGTGCAGTTTCCTGTAGTCTAGTGGCCCCTGTCTACCCGTGCCAGCCCACCCAGCACCACCCCACACCCTTCCCCAGCTGGCGACTGGCACATCCCACCTCTCACATCCATGGCCAGCTGCCTACTTTGTATATTAGGAGCGCTAATGCAAAGAGTCAGAAATCCCAAAAGCTGCCTCCAAAAACTGATAATTTTGCATTTTTCAGCATTTTAATATGCAAAGACCGTATGTCCGACCGAAACGCAATTTGGCAGATCAAGAGATCTACTGTGCCCCACCGCACATACCAAATTTCAGGCAAATCCATTGAACGGGTCCAACGTTAACGCCCAACCTTTTGACTTAAGTATGTAAGTGACAACTGAACCGTAACTATAGTGGCGCGACCGAGCCTCTATAATATATATTCATTGCAAAAAACTCTGTTTAATGCATCAGTTAGGGTTGTTCCACAGTGACAAAAGTGAGGAAATTCAATGTTGGGGGTTCCACCCCGCAACGAACATCATGAGAGTGCGTTGCGGAGTCGTTGGTCCTAACTCTCACCCCATCCTATGTGGAACAAGCTGAGGTGATGCAGTATAGGAGAGTGGGGTGAGAGTTAGGACTGATAACTCCAACGCACACCCCAGTGCCCGAGTTGGTGGGGGCGGGTGGTGGGGCACAGGGGGAGTGGGAACCCTAACATTGAATTTCCTCACTTTTGTCACTGTGGAACAACCCTAACTGATGCATTAAACTTATTTTTTTGCTATGAATGTCCCTTCTTTTTGAGAATGTGCACTATAAATAGTGAAGTAACAGCAACACTAACACACATGGTGATGCAAACGTAAATGATAATGCAAATGGTAATACAAACACAAGCGCAAATGTTAATGAAAACAGAAATGCAAACGCAAGCATGTACAGAAATGCAAACCGTAATGCACACGGGCACAGTAACGTAAGTGGAAACACAGACAGTTATGGTAACAGCAATGATGACACCAAAGAAAACACAAACAGAAATGCAAACAGAAGTGCGTACACAAATGAAAATGCACATGGTGATGCAAAAGGAAATGCAAATAAAAAACAGTAATGCAAATGCAAATGTTAGTTACACAATGCAAGCACAAACAAACATGTAAAAGGTAATGCACACAGTGGCGTAGATGGGAACAGAAACAGAATTGCAAGCGCATACGGAAACGCAACTGGTAACACGCACAGTCATGGTACCGCAACAGAAAACACAAATGCTAACGGTAACAGCAAAAATGACACCAGAGGAAACACAAATGGAAACGTATATGCAGACGCAATTCGTGTAATGTAGACGGTGACGCAAAATAAAACTCAAACAAACAGTAATGGGAATGCAAATGAAAACGCAAAGGGTAATGCACATGGTTGCGTACACGGGAATGTTAACACAAACACAAGCACATACAGAAACGCAAATGGTAATGTGCACAATCATGGTACTACAATAGGAAATGCAAATGCTAGTGGTAACAGCAACGATGACGTCAAAGGAAACACAAACGTAAGTACGTATGCAAACATTGGTGCACATGGTGCTGCAAAACGAAACGCAAACAGAAACAGAAACAGTAATGGAAACGCAAATGGTAACAGTAATGCAAATGCAAGCGCAAACAAAAAGGCAAAGTGTAACCCACATGGTGGCGTAGGTGGGAACGCTAATGCAAACAGTTACGGAAATGCAAGTGGGAATGCTAACTGTGACAGTAACGAAAGCGCACACCCTTTTTTTCACCAACAGCTGCATAGAGAAACACAGTGAATACAAAGAATGTATGCATAATAATGGGCCTCAGAGCAGAAAATAGATGTATGTACTGTATGTATATATATGTGTGTGTGTGTATATATATATATATATATATATATATAATGTATATGTGTGTGTGTGTGTGTGTATGTATGTGTATATATGTATATATATATATATATATATATATATGTGTATACATATACACACACACATATATATATATATATATATATATATATATATCTACACACACACATTTATTCATGCAAAAAAATGCATTTAATGCATCAGTTAGTGTTAAAGCAAGCAAAGTGAGAAATGTAATGTTAAAGATTTGAGCTAACCCACCCCCACCAACACACACCCATCCTTCACAGACCGACAGATGACTGGGTGTGCCATGGGGTCATGAGCACCAACTCTCACCCATTCCATGTAAGCAGGCTGACATGCTACAGTAAAGGAGAATGGGGTGAGAGTTAGGTCTCACGACCCCAAAGCACATCCTAATGTCTGTCAGTCTGTGGAGGATGGGTGTGTGAGTTGGGTGGGGGGGATTAGGAGCTCAACCCTATCATTTCATTTCCTCACTTTTGTTGCTTTAACCCTAACTAATGCATTAAATGCAGTTTGTTGCCATGAATTTCCTTACTTTTTGCAAAAGTGTAATATAACTAGTAAAAAAAACATGCATTGGTCGGGCCCCTCGCTCCCACCAAGTTGTCCATTGTTGCATAACAATATATATCTGTAGGGCCCGCGCTCCCACTTACGCAAAGCTGTAGAGCCATACAGCAGCCCTATAGGGCAACGAACCCTTGTAACAGTAATTTGTCCATATCTTGGGAACCGTAACAGCTAGAAATAAAATTAAAGTGTTGTCACATGAACCACTCACTCTCACGATTACGACAACAAACGACTAAACCCATATCTTGCATTGTTTCTGAGATATGGGCAACGAAAAGCACTACACAGGCACTCTTTGAACCCTTCCGACAGTAATTTGACAATATCTCATTAACCATGCAACCCACAAAAAGAATTCCACTGCAGGCTTGCGCTACAATTTAAAATCTTTTTCCAGTGGCTTAGATAACCTGAAGGTGATCTAAACCATCAGTAGCAAAAACTGTATCTCACTGTTTTCAAGATATGGGCACTGAAAGGCATGACAGACCCTACAGTGTTATCCTATGGGCAAAATCTCAAATTCATGATGGCATATCTATGGAACAACTTAATTCCCCAACACCTAAACAGCACAGTTCACACCTGTAGGGCATCCCCTCAACACCCTGTAAATTTTAAGTAAAAATACCAAACCATTAATGAGCTATGCAATTGTAAAGTTTTAACACCTTTAAAAATTCTTTATTCATGAGATAGCAAAATCCTGGGCTGTCAGATCAATCCTAGTACACGAGCTAAAAAAATTCTAGTCCATGAGGGGACATCTGGTCATGAAATTCCAGCTATCTGGTCACCCCATAATGGACAAAGCTTGAGGACCAAGATTATCTCGTGGACCAAGATTTTGTAGACTCGCAGACTAGGATCATTAGCAAGTCACGAAAGAAGAATTTTACATTTTTAAAAGGCTATTTTTTTGACAAAAACAAACTAAACCAAAAGCATGGCTTTGCAGAGGGCATCACCCTGAACAAAACCCATGCCTCATTTTGACCAGAAGTCACCCATAGACAAGGCTACAACATTTTGTTTGGCTGAAAAAACTGAAAACAAGATGGTGGCTCGTGGACAAAGAATTTTTTCTGACGGACTAGGATTTTACTTCATGAGGTAGCAAAGTCCTTGACTGTGAGATCATTCTTATTTCGAAAAAATACATATACATTTTTGAGTGAACTGAGCATGATCAGAACTCAAAAATTACAAATTTAATAACTTTTGAACTGATTCATATTTTTTTACCAAATCAATGCTGGATTGTTCCTTTACCAAAACTCTTTCCATGTTCCAAATTTCAGACCAAAAGACGACATGCTGTGGTCGCAGCGCCATGGGCAAAAAACACGTAAAAACTGGCAAAGTGCATTTTTTTGCATTTTGCTACGCAGAAACCGTATGTTCGGCTAAAATGCAACTTGGTAAATCAAGAGATCTACCATACCAGACCACGCATTTCAAATTTTATGCAAATCCATTGAGTGGTTGCAAAGTTATTAAGGTGCAAAAATTGAGGTTTAACATTAAAGTGCCTACCCAGCCCTAACTATAGGGGCACAACCGCGCCCCTATAATAGATATTCTAAATTATTCAGATAAGCATCAGATAACAATCCTTCATGGTATGTTGTTTAACCCTGAAAGCAAAAATTGTGGACTTTGCATGATAAGGTGGTATGGGAAGTACACGATAAATGACAGGGAAAGGAGGGGTGGTATCGTATCTATTCATCCTTATCATTTAGTACGTCACCATGGTTTGGAGGAACAGCTTGTAAGATATATGTGAACGTACTGTATGAAGAAACCAGCAGAAGAAGGCCATTTGGTCTATCAAGTCTGCTCGTATTGCAGAGTCCACAGCTTGCGCTAATATCCCTGTCCTCCCTTCCCACTCCTCTCATCCTCCTTACCCATGATCCTTACTTTCCCCCTATGCCTATCCCAGCCTCTCTTAAACCTGCCCACTGTCTTTGACGAGATGACTCCTTACGGCAGTGCATTCAAAGTGTCCACCACCCTCTCTATGAAGAAGTGCTTCCTTACCTCCCTCCTAAACCTGCCACCCTCCAGCTTAAGACTGTGCCTCCTGGTTTATGGTTGGCACTCAGCTTAAAGAGACTGTCCTTATCAACCTTATTTATCCCTTTCAAGTACTTGAAGGTCCCAACCATGTCTCCTGTCTCTCCTGTCTTCCAGTGAGTACATGTTCAGTGCCCTCAACCTCTCCTTCTATGCCTTTCCCTGCTTTCCCAGTATTATCTTTGTAGCCATCCTCTGGACCTTCTTCAGCGGGTTAATGTCCTTTTTGAGGTGTGGGCACCAGTACTAGACTCCATACTCTAGACGCAGCCTTACCAGTGACCTGTACAAGAGCAGTATAACCTCATCTCCCCTACTACTGACCCCTCTATGTATGTGTGACATGCCATGGAAATCGCAGTACATGGATGACTGCAGTTCTGATTATGATGGTGTGCCAGACTGTCATAACAGGCATCAGGCAGGCATACATCATATACTCTGTATGGCATTATCCTGTCAAGTACTAATACGTATAGAATAAAGTATGGGGTGGTGTGTGTAATGAGAAGTTTAGACACACCAGAGAGGTTAGATGCTACATAAACCCCAAGAGCAAAGCTCGAGGGGTTTATAAAAAAACATTGAACCCCAAGGGTGTGCGTAAACTTCGAGTTTACACACAACACCCCATATTTTATTTTATATAATTGATGGATCTTCCTTTTTGGCCACAGCAATTATATAAATTAAAAACAGAAGTGACATCCCTAACTCTTGTGCTGCCAATCTGCTTTGGTTCGAGTTTGCGGTCCATGGCCATTTTTTTTTTTATTTAAACATGTTTTTTCCCCGCTCGCAAGGGAAAGTTTTTCCTTATTTTATTTGCAGTGACTTACCGCCGAGTTCCAGTGGCTGTTCTGTTTCTTGTGGAACAGGAGGCAGTCGGCAGTCAGCAGTCTGGGAGGAAGGGGAGCAGCCGAGGGAAACCGTGCACTTGTTTGCTGTAATAAGCACTGTCTGTATCTGGTCTAGGTATACCACCCGGGTATGTAGCTAATCGGGCCATGCCTTACACCCAGGCATGGCCTGATTTTTGATGGACGTTTCCCTTTAAAAACCATAGTAATGGAAACTTTTATAGTCATCAGAAGGAAATCTATGGCATATTGCATTCACCATACAGGATGGTAATATCTGTCGATTTTCTCTCTCAAGCCTCTTGAATACCCAAAAGGTGAATTTGTGATAGGCTAGATAACAGTACAATATGTTGAAAGTAAAGAAGAGTAAATTGTAACAAAACTGAAAAACATTATTTTGAATTTTGAAAAGGAAAAAAATTGAGAAGGGGGGAGAACTATAACTGCAGTGTCCTCCGAGGGATAGTGTGAAGGGTGGGGGAGGGTGCCAGCCTAGGAGCAGGCACCCATACCACAGTGGGCTTTAGGGTTAGAGTGTGGTATGAAGCGAGTCAGACCATCGCAAAGGTCATGGAGTTCAGGTGGGCAGATTTTCCCATGATAATAGAGATAATGTATTCCGGAACAAAATGGAGTGGAAGGAAGAGATGGTGGGGTGGGACTATGGAATGAGATCATGGTGGTAGGGGTCTACTAAAAGACACAGAGAACTGTGTAAGGAAGATAAGAAAGAGCAGAACAATAAGGATGATACTGCTTTGGTTCAACAGGGAAATGAGGGTGGCAATATGGGAAAGAAAAGGGGCATTCAGCAAATATAAGAGGATACTGGGAAGGAGGCCATGGAGACTTACAGGGAGAAACGGAGGATGGCTGGGTAGAAGATTTGGAATGTGAAAGCAGAAATGGAGGAGGAGGAATTCACTAGGCAGCAGGCCTTACTGTGACTTTGGACAGTGGGTTAATCAAGTACCAACAATGCCATGTCAAACCTCAGTGCATACTTGAGATCAGTGTTGGGTAAGTTACTTTTTCTATTTCGTTTAGAAACTTGATCCAGGAAGCTCTGTGAAGTCACTAGCAAGGATGGAGACATACTAGAAAAAGTAATACACATTCAGTGCTATAATTTTAGGCTAGCCTGCTAGGGTGGCAATACAATAGTGAGGATGGCAACCCGAAGGGGAGAGATAGGGAGGAGGAGGGGAGGAATAAGGAAGAGGGTTTGCCTAGGGGGTGTGCCTGCTGCAGCCAGGCCACTCCTGTGGTGTGGTGGTTAGGGTGACTGGCTCTTGTGTAGTAGGCATTGGTTTTGGGACGGAGCAGGGGAAAGAATTTTGCAGCTGCTTTTTTAATTTTTTCTGTTCCTCCTTTGGAGTGTTGCCCCCTCCTTGACATGCAGCCCCCTGAGTTGGTAATGCAAAATCAGTGGGTTCTAAGTAGTTTCTCAGTAATTCTTCAATCTGATTTTCTGTAACCTTTCACACAGCTTCACAGTCACCCATGTTACACTGACAGGTATAGCCTAATCAACAAAGTGTATGAGAAGAGGAAAAATGCTGAATGCCTATCACTATAGTATTGTGCTCATGGGAAATGCATCATGCAGCTGTCAGTAAGTACGCATTGTTCTAGAGCCTTTCACCCAAAGAAGGACACCACACTCAGTATTGCTTTTGGCTGCTCAGTCGGCATAGCATTTATTAAAACTTTGTTATTCAAATTTTCATCGACAGTCTTGGAGTTCCTTTACCTGCCATATTTAAAACATTTATTTTCATATTCTCTTTATTCGAACTATAACAATTTATATAACATTTTCATTGCATTTCATATACCATTTTATATCATATTTTTCTTCCCTCTCCACCCTCCGGATGTAAATCCGAAGGGATCTTTCTTTCCTGTCTGTTTTCTCTTTCATCCCCACCGATGTAAACCTGAGGGGTTATCTCTTAATGTCTGGGCCAGGTCCAGTTCCTGCCCCCATTTCCATTCCTGGGTGTCCACACCCTTTCCTCTTGTCTGGGCCAAGTCCAATTCCTGTCCCTCATTTTTATTCCTGGGTGTCCATACATTTTTTCTCTAACACCCCACCTTGGTGTAACTCCAGAATTTTCCCCCCTCGCCTCCAGAAAATATATTCTTATTCTTCCACTAGCCCGTCTCCAGCTTGTGTTGGAAGGCAAGCTTCCCCCCAGACTCCTTCCTTCCTACGAAATCCTCAACCCTGCATCCCTGTCCCTCTTTATTATCGTGATGATAATTTGTTTACCCATCTCTACCAGCTGGGTCTCTCTGTTCTATACCACCCATCTATTATTTTACTTGTGTCATCTTGCCGCAATCACTTTCACCTGCCAAAACCTTTTTTTTTAATTTCTCTTTCTGTCCCATCTCTATGGCCTTGTGTTCTTTGAGCATGCCCCCCCCATCCCTTTATTACTGCCATCTTCCACTACCCACCCTGACTCTAGGTCCCTCCCGTCGTGGACTCTCTGGTCATCCCGCATCTGCTTAAATATGAGTAACCACAAGCATGCCTTTAATCACTTGTCACCCAGGTGTACCATAATGCAGTTAGGTTCTGAATTGGTCTGGCAGCTTCCATCCATCAATGGCAATAACATGGCCCTCAATGTCCCTTTCCGTGCCCTTTCACCAGATCCATACCTCTTGTTGCTCAGAATCAATTGTTCACTCCCCCGCCCGCCTTCTGTTCGGACTGTCTCTTGGCACGCCATATTCGGAAATGTCTCCTGCTGCTCCAGTACTTCTGTTCTGATGCCGGTCCCTACAAATTTATTTTATATGCATACTGACCATTCTCCACCTGCTCCAGTTTTCTGTGGCTAGATGAAACACTTCCTTAGTGATTTCCACTTCTGATGTTTTTTTTTTGGGTTTTTTTTACGCAACTGGGGGGTTCCCCTGCTCAATTTTATAAAGCTGTCTTTCAACAACCATTGGGCTGTGGCCTCCGAGGCTGCTCCCCTCTTATTGCATGTGATTATTAATTTTTTGGGCTTTCCCTCATGGGGCCATGCGCCCTTCTTTTGCTCCCCGACTATGATTCACTGTTGCACCTTCCATGAACTGGGCAATGAGCCACTCTCCTGTGCTGCTGTAGTGGAACATGGATACCCTTCTTTCTCCACTGATCCATATTTTGATATACCAGAATTTCATGATCCTTTCTTTGCTCCAGCAGTCAGCCCCTCACTACAACCCTGATACTGAGGCACCCTGCAGTTGGGCCCTATGTCTCCCTCCCCCCAAATTGCACCGCCATAGCTGTCCCTGCACCCTACCTTGAAACTGCTCACCTTGCATGTCAAGTAGCAATCCTGGCTTCAAACCAGCTCCCTTCATCCTCCCTAAGAGTGCTGCTCAAACATCTCTTGCCAGCTGGTACTCTAACACCTGCATGTTATTCTGAAGTGGAAGTAAAGCTGTACTCCACTTCTGTCTGATGGTAATGCTCAGTGTTAATGATCGGGGACATCCATATGCCCCCCTCCAGATTTCAATTTCATAAACCCCACACTGCATCCACATAACCCTCAGGTTGGCGCTGCTGTGCTCCCTAAAAGCAGCACCTTGAAAATAAGGATTATCTAGCCCACTAGCTCTCCAAGATGATTGTCCTCAACTTCCCCCTCCAATCAGCTACCAAAGATCCACAGTAATGCATCTTGCCAGTACATGTCCAATATCCCTGTTACCCCTCGAGCCCTCGTCAGCCCCAAGGGCCTTCACAAGTATCTGGCAGCATTAGCAACTAACCTGTGAATGGAGGTTATGTTTTTCATCCTATGTCTGGCTGATTGGTTGCTAAAGGACCTCTCCCCCAAGCTTCCTTGTGACCAGTACCCCTAAGAGAACCAGGACAACTATCACAGTACAGTGGGACTGTGGACAGGACCACAGGAACCTTAATGTATTGGTTGGGCTGGTACCCCACCACATTGTGGCCCAGGTCATGCCTGAAAATGGTCCATTGGATCAATACACTTACCTGGTTACCCTGCAGATGAATAAATTAATAAAATCATCACCTCCCTGAGTTAACTAGGCAATGGCAACTACCCTATGCCAGAGACCTTAAACCCTCTAGCCGGTAATGCAGCTGGACTCATGACCCCCTTCGTTGACCTCTACTGTTGCCCCCGGCTGCCACTGGAGACTCCAGAACTATTCCTCTTCCCAATTGGTCTCATGTTAACCAATTCACCTATAATGACTATTTATTCTTCTAACCATGAAGTGCCTGATCTGCCTTACACTCCCAACAGCAACCTTGAATAGTCACAACTCCAGACCAATAATTCTCACTAAATGATCCACCTGGATGCCAGCCTTTAAGGCTGGATATAAAATCTAATGCAGTGCAATGGTACAGGGAAAGTGATCTATAACTAATTGCAAAATTACCGCAGCAGATGCTGGCAAATCTCATACACTTCTCAGCATTGGTCCCGTTGGTGTACCCAGCAGAGGGCCTGGTCATTAGCAGTGGCAAGCGGGACTGGTCCCTTCTTTTTTTTTTTTTTTTTTTTTTTTAAAACCTGTGCCCCTTTTTAATGGAGTCCCAGCGTTTAAAGAAATAGATAAGGTTAAAACCCAACTTTGTTTATTAAACCTGAACATCTGAAAGACACACTTGGGAACTGACCTGTTCGATGTCCACCCCCTCCCCAGGCCCCTGCCGATTTGCAATCCCCCCATGTCCTGATTACCCCGTGTGTTCATGCCATGCTTGGTACCTGTTGTCCTGGCCGAGGGCCTGGCCTTGCCATTGGCACTGGTACTGTATTGTGTGTAAAGGGAAGCAAATACTCTCTCATGAACAGTTAGTCCCCCCCCCCCGCGGCCCCATGGAGCCGCTGCCATATGGTCAATTTCCTTTTTTTTTTTTTTTTTGCGCTGTGATGCCCCATAACTTCACTCTATACATTGATTCTCATCCAAAGCAGATGTGTCCCATCCACAGGAATATCAGGCCAAAAACCCACAATTCGAAATTGTTGTATGGTCTCCTCTTGTAACCTTAACCACAAGAATCTGGCACAAACTAACCTGCACTCTTTCCACCAATTAGTACTAGCTTGCACCCGGCTGAACAGAGAATATTGTCTCCAAAATGTGCCTCTTGACCCCGTGAGGATAGGATGTGCAGGTTAAACCCAGACTTATTTGTTAAAACTGACCATCTCCAAAGCATACTCGGGCACCCACCCTTTAAATACCCCAGTACTGAACTGGGATTATTGTTCCCAAATTGTGTCTTTTCCAAAGGGAACCCTCCTTGTAAGATGGGAAGTGAAGGTTAAACCCATTATTTTATTTGATAAACTTTGTTAAACCTTTCCTTTTCCAAAGTATACTCGGGCACCGCCCCTTTAATTTCCCAAGGACACAACTTTTTTTTTATGTTTTTTAAACTTTATTTTTATTAAGTTTTCATGTGTATAAAACACTGAAAAAACAGAGATACATACCTGAATAGATCTCACATAAGAGACAAATAATACAATATCATGTTAGCACCCATATTTAGTGATGCATTATTACATTAGGTACAGTATATAGGGTAATCGTTATAAGTAAATAAATCTTCTCAATCAGATTACAGATATGCTCACCAAGCCATGACTAGTGGAATAATAAATACAACACTTAGAATGTGCATCATGCATCTAACGTGACCATACATAAGTCACTGGTTCCACATAACAGTTCTATGAAAATGGAGAGAATATCTTGCTGTCATAACTCCTGCAACATTTTGCTTAACATCCTGCAACATTATGCCAATATTATGCCTAGTAGTTATAGCAACAACTTGAACATTTTGTGATATTAATATATGTCTCTAGCTACTGAAAACACAACTACGATGTTAAAAGTGAGACGAGTCCATGCAGCACCCCGTAAATTAAAAATAGTGCTACATGGCGAGGGTTCTATCTCAACGAATAGAGACATCAATAAGGAAAAAGACACATTTTAAATTAGTACAACTCTTTACAGTATGCATGTTAATCAAGGCACTATTAAACCTAACACATTTTTCAAACATCCAGTCTTTTAGAACATCAAGTCCATATCAGACTGCCAAAAACTTGCCCACAGACCCAGATCATCAGGATAATACAGTCAGATGCACTCTCAAATAAAGCGTGAAATAAGGGTCAGGGCCTTAGCTGCAAGATCGGGAAGGTAAATCTCTCTACCTTTAATGCTCCTTCACCTGATGGATTAAGAAAAATACTGCTTACGATTCAGTCTCTGAATTGGCGTCTTCAACGCTGACATCTGGTGTTGCTGCTCGAAACTCATCAGCTATCTTGTCGCCCCCTTTTGGCTTCTTTCAGGTCAGTAAATTGGAATGTCGTCCCACCGTAGGTGATCCTGAATTTCGCCGGTGCAAGAAGGGAGTGGACCACTCCCAAAACCCTTAATTGCTGCCTGAATGGGTCAAACAATTTTCTGCTGCTCCTAGTCGCAAGAGACCAGTCTGGTGACAATCGGATGTCCACCCCTTCGTATTGTAGTGGGTGATGGAGCCTGGTCCAGTTCAATAACCGATCCCTCACTTCCACACCCTTAGTTACAATTAGTATGGTGCGTGGAACCTCTGTGTTCAACTGGCAGGTTCTAAAATTCACCCGGTAAACTTTTTTAGTATCTGTAAAGTCCATTTCGAAATCTTCTGGGACCATGTCCACTAGCCAGCGTTGCAAGGAGGATAGCAGGTTCTCTCCCTCCATGCCTTCTGGAAGGCCGACCATGCGGAGATGCACGGCCCTGGCAGAATTCTCCAGCATTTCCAGGCGAGACCGAAGTTGAGAATTTTCGGTCACTAATTAGGCCACTGCTGCCTGTGTTCTCATAGAACGATCATCCGCCTCCTTAGCGGTGGTAACAGCAGTCTCTGTTTTGGTATCCTACATACCTAGGCATTCCTGGATGTTTTCTACTTTCTTATCGATGTTGCTCACTGCTTTTAATACCCTTTACCAGGGTGGTGACTCCGGGGATGTAGAGGCTTGGCTTGGGCCTAGTTGTTGCGCAGTGGTTGGTGTTGGTTTAATAAGCTGTCCTCCCACTGCTCCCTTCGGATGTCCCATCTTCAAATTTGGTAGCATTCGATTCGCCAAAGACTACAGAGTTTAAATCTGTTATGAGTTCTTAGTTTATATTTCAGCTGAAGAAGTTTGTAAGGTAAAAAGTCGTAATATTGCAGGAGCTGATGCAAAATGCAACCTGTCCAGTGCTTGGCTCTCTAGCGCCCCGAAAGACACAACTATCTTAACAGCTCTGATGGGACTCATAGCCTAAAATATTGCAGCGCTGATCCCCAGTGCTGTCCTGATGAGGGGACTGATCCACGCCAAACCTCTTAGAATATCTGCTCTTACCACTTTTTCATCCTTAAGCCATGTGGCCTTGATGACTAATGAGTTTTGTGTCCCCTTACCATCCAACCCTATATAGGTTAGCAGCTGAACTTCATTAGTATTATGCCATATTAAGTGCCCCTGCCAATCTTTAAGTGGTCCCCCCTTTTACCCATGGTTTATTATATGTATTGTTAATTTTTTTTTTTTTTTTTACTTTTCTTTCTTTCTTTTTTTTTTGTGCTTTATTTACTTTTTTGTTATACCTCGTTTTGTGTTTTGCTCTTGTTCTTCCACCACAGGCCCTGCCCACTGTGCTTTTCATTTATTTATTTTTTATATTGTTTTAACTGTGCTGCAGTCGGACATTGTTTTCTAGCCAGTTGCCTCCTACTCATTTGAGTTTAGTCCTGTCGTGGTACTGTCCCCCGCTTGCAAGAATATCCTTAAAAATGGTGGCTGCCATGCGGCCCTGCTTCAAAATGGCGACCGCCACCTGGCCCCAATTCCAATCAGTAGCCACCATGTGGTCCCTTGTTTGATCCCTAAACTTCCGATCAGTAAATTCAAACTTTGGTGTCTGCCCTGCCATAAAAACTGGCCATGTGGGGACCTGCTGCCCGTAAATGAGCCCACGTGGCTCCTTGTTTTTGGTTTTTTTTGTCAGCTTCCATGACACACGGTCTCCCTTGTTAAACTTGGAGGCCCCATGCAGCCCTTACTCCCCTACCCCCAGCCTCTCTGTTGTCGATTCAATCCAAAAGAACCCCCATTCTTACTGCCAGCTTCCAAATTACATTTTTAATTTTTTTTTGCCTTTGATCAACACAAAAACTTTACTTTAGAGCTATTAACCACAGGTTGTATAGCTCACCGTAGGCCACCAGTGATTCTAACTTTTTGCAATCCTGCATGTCATAATGCTAGAAGCGCCAAATAATAAAACAGCAGGCAGCACCTATTGCCAATTTGTGCTGAAGTGGTTACTGCTAAAAATCCTCCACAGTAATTGCGCATCTTATCTGGCCGCCTGTGTTCCCAAAATGGCGTCTACCACTCGGTCACCCTATTCCAACCTAGCGGGCCTCCACATGGCCCTGTTCTTTAAACGTCCATTGCCATGCGGACCATTCTGCATCTTTTAAGGCCTACAGCCTTGCGCCCTCCAAGCTCGTCTCCCCCCCCCCACAAACTGTTGGTCTTACAGTAAACCGCAGGTGTCCTCGAACTCCAGTCTTGCTGCTCGCTCCCCTACCGAGTTGGCTCTTGTCCCATGCAATGCTCTAAGAACTAAGCCAAAAGCCATTTTCCCATCCCCTTGCTCCCCTTCTCTGGTCTGCTGGCAAGTACCTAGGCCCATACACCGTGCTCTCCTATTTCAAAATTACAATCTCTGCAGCTCTGCGGTTTTCCAGACATTGTACAAACGGAGACAAAAAGCCCATTCCAGTCCCCTTGCTTCCCCCCGGCCTCCTCCCATGCCATTTGCTAAATGAAAACCCTCTGCCACCCGCAGCTTCCCAAGACCCCATTCCTGCTCCTGGTTATTCTCTGATGAGGTTTCACACTGCCTGCAGCACTGCGACACTCCCTCAGCTGCTGTACTGGACTTCCCTAATGTGAAAACCTTGCCTCCGAGAAGCCTCAGCCATCCCTCTGGTGACTGCAGCACCGCCGCGCTCCAGCTCCTGTCCTATTGAACGACTAATTGCTTTTTCATCAAGTCCCACTATTAACATTTGCGTTCTACGTGCATTTTTTAAAAATTGCTTGGCCCCCCCCGATATTTCCAACAACCCGACGTACACTACCAGGGATAAGCCAGTCAAATATAGGCTGATATATACAGTCTTGTAGCCAATGCAGATAACTTAAAATGACAAATGCAGATACACATTTCTTAATTGTACATTTTTTACACAACTGTGACCTTAATAGGTTTTGCATCATTTCACTGGAGTTATACTATGCAATTGCAGCCTGCCTAGGCAGGTACTTTTTTTTTTTTTTTAAAACAAAACTCAACTCAACTAATAACTGACCTTACCCTTTAAATTGCAACAAAGCTCAGGAACTCCAACCGACTGATGTGCTAAACAAAATCAAAATTTTGCCTAGCAAAAGTGAGGGAGAGCTTCCTTGTGCAGTGCATTATAACCCTCCTTTTGCATCCACCCCTTTGCTCTCTTTCTGTCTCTCTCTCTCTCCCACACCTCCTCCTCCCTTCAACCTGTCCCCGGCTCTCTTTTTCTTAATGCCCCACCCCATATTGTGAGGTCATCCTCTCTGGAGCCGAGCCCAACCCCTCTTCTTTCCCTGGCCCTCCCCCATGACCACTTTTCCAAACCCCGCCCCTTGGTTCCCAGTTCCCCCTCCCCCATTCTCTGTCCCTCCTTCTAGGCTTCCAGGCCTATAACAATGGGGCTTGTCTTTTTAGAGACAGACCTTCTTATGTTACGAACATACGAAAATTACCAGCAGCAAAAGGCCATCATGGTCTGTCTAGGCTGCTTGTGAGTGCAGCTACTGTAGGTCCCTATTCAGCAGCTGCCTCACACCCCCTTACCTCCCTTTACCCTCCCAATTGCCCTGTCTCACCTGTTCTTGAAGCATTCCACTGTGGCACATGCCACAATGTGAATTAGTAGTGAGCAGTAGGAATGTGGGAGAGTCATCAATACATTCAGTGTACACAGCACAGCACAAGGATTTCATGTCAGAGCAGGCTACACAGATATCACATTCTGTGTGTGGAACATTCGGCATATATTGGGTTTTTACAGTGAAGTAACAAACAAGCATTTGTCAATGCTGAACGTTCACTTGCAGGTATTTGCAGTGGTGTTTGGCACGTATGGTGCTTTACCCTAATGCCCTGTGTGATTGCTGGTATTTGCACAATAAATTTTCAGCATGACCTTTTGTTACCCCCATTAGCGCTACATAGGCGGAAACACGTTTTGGACAGGATGTGAAAATGACAGCTGTACTGCTCATAAGGAAGTGTGGTAAAATGGCAATGTTGAAAATCTGGAGTGAAAATATTGAAAATTTGCAAACTTACGAGCGTGCGTAGGAACTGCACAACGCACGCTCGTAAAACAGTCATTTTTAGGAATTTTTCACCAGATTTTCAATATAGCCATTTTAAGACCTCTGCTAATGAACAGTGTTACCGTGATTTTCTTAATGCGTCCCATACATTGATTTCGGACACCAACTGCGCCATTGTGCACTACCTGGGAGAAAACACGTTTTGGGCAGGATGTGAAAAATGACAGCTGTACTGCTCATAAGGAGGTGTGGTAAAATGGCAATGTTGAAAATCTGGAGTGAAAATATTGAAAATTCGCGAATTTACGAGCCTGCGTAGGAACTGCGCAACGCAGACTCGTGAAACAGTCATTATTTGGAATTTTGCACAATTTTTCATCATGGTTGTTGGGACCCTTCATGGCGATGTCACCGTCATGGCGTTATTCGGCCGAAGGGTGATTTCCACAGTGACTGTGCAGTGACTGCAATCACCTCGGGCCCAATAATGCCATGACCATGACATCATTCTATGAAGGGTCCCAAAACCCCATGTTGAAAATTTGGTGCAAAATTACAAAAATGCCTGAGATATGCAATAAAGTTGAAAACCCGTATCTAGCCATTATACAGCTTACCAGCATTTCCTCAGTTCGCGGTCAGCTTTCTAGAGTGCGAACCGTTCCCGGTCCACCGATGATCATCGCTGAGCTCAGAGTAAGTATGGGGTGAGGGGTGTGGGAGGCTGGGTGCGCAGTGGGTGGAGTGCGGGTTGTGGGAGGGGACTGGGAGAAGCACCGTGGGACCGTTTTGCTTTACAGGTGAAAAAAAAAGACTACGAGGGCCGCTTGCCACGCTGGGTGGGCTCCCAGCGTGGCAGAAGGATGGCTGGGGGACCAAGGAGCCGACAGGGATTGGGCACCCTGCTGGCAAACAACGCGGGCGTTTGCTGGGGTGGGCTCCCAGCATGGCAGAAGGATGGCTTGGGGGTCCGTGGAGCTGACAGGATTGGGCACCCTGCGGCAAACAACGGGACGCTGGCCACGCTGGGTGGGCTCCCAGCATGGCAGAAGGATGGCTTGGGGCTGGAAACGACGGGATTGGGCACCTCGCCGCAAACAACGCGGGACGCTTGCACGCTGGGGTGGGCTCCCAGTGTGGCAGCAAAGATTTGGGGGTGGCGGAAGGTGGGGTGGCATGATGGCAGTTTAGTATGACAGCGGTGGTTTCTTTGAAGCGAAGACCACGCTGTCATACAAGCTCCAGCACCCATTGGTGCAGGACCACCACGCCTGCTCAACTGAGCAGTGGATTGAAAGGGAGAGGCACACCTCCAAAGTGTGCTACTCTCCCAAAACATTCCTTGCGTGCGCGCAAGCGCAAAGTAAAAAATGGGTAGAATCTGCAGGAGTCCTTGGAGTTTGTGTCATTACAAGTAACTGTAACTGAAACTATCTCAAGTGCATGTGGTGCCACATAGGTAGTTTTATATACAAAATATAGATTAAGCAATGTAAATTATTTTATACAATTATAAATGTGCATCTAGGTAGAGAATGAAGAGTTCTGTAGTTACCTAAATAAGTACACTAGAATTTTTTTTTTTTATTAATTTTTATGTTGGCGCGCTTGCGCAGCCAACATCTTAGGACAGTGCAACTTTGGAGGTGCAGTCATGTTGGGCAAATGCAGGGCACACATCAGTAGGTGCATCCCTCATTCCCCAGTCAGTCTGCATGCTGGCGCCACACCATGCATACATAATGTAGCGAGCACATCTGAGAAAAGGTCCGCTGCAATCCAAGCAAAGCTCGTCAGAAGCAGCGGACCTTTTACTTTACGTGCTCGCTGACATTATGCTCATGGCGGCACACTGGCCACCAAACTGCCAACTTTGGGGATGCCCAATCCCCCTGTCGGTTGACTCTGCCCCATGAATGTGCCAATGGGGGAGCCCACTCCTCGTTGGCATAAAGCACCCCCCCAATTGTTTAATGCCGATGTGGGTGCCGAATCCTCCTCGGCTCTGCGCCCCCCCCACCCTTCTTTGTGTGCTGACTAGGGTGCCCAATCCCCGGTCGGCTATAGACACCCCCTCAAACAGTTACGTGGCATGCTGGGAGCCCACCCCAGCGTGTCAGATCCCCTGCAAAAAAAATTGTCCTGTGATGGGTTTTTTTTGTTTGTTTGTTTCCTGTAAAACGAACACGGTCCCTCATAGTCTCGATGCCCCTTCCCCCACCGCACCCGCCCTCCGCACCCTGCCTCCTGACCCCCCACCCCATACTTACCTGCGGAGTCCAGCGCGACGATCTTCGGTAGACCAGGAACACGTCTACACTCTTCAAAGCCGACCGCGAACTAAGGAAATGCCGGTAAGCTGTATAATGGAATAAATAGGAGGGTTCAACTTTAGTGCATATCTGGGGCATTTTTGGGAATTTTGGCCCCAAATTTTCAACATGGGGTTTTTGGGACCCCTTCTCATGAATTCTTGCACTGCCATGGCGTTATTCGATCCCGAAAGGTGATTATTTCGCAGTCACTGCGTGGAATCACCTTTCGGGACCGAGTAGCGAAATGACAGTGACACTGTTCATGAGGGGACTCTCAAAAGCCGATGTTGCAAATTTAGTGGAAAAAATCCAAAATTACTGTTTCACGAAAGGCAAGCAGTAACCGCGCAACACACACACTGTAAGTTAGCGATTCGCACTATTTTCAGTGCCAAATTCTCAACATTGGCATTTTAACACACTTGTGAACCATGCAGCTGTCATTTTTCACATCCTTGCCCAAATGTGTTTTTGCATTCGCCGCAGAATAGCGGTCACAAAGCGAAATCAATGTTCGGGACACATTACTTAAACTGACAGTGACACTTTTCTTGAGCAGAGGTCCTAAAATGCCTGTTTTAAAATTTGGTGACAATATTCCATAAAAATTATTATACAGCGTAGCATCGTTAGCGAGTTTGCACATTGCCAGATTGTCAAGAACTTCTAATACTTTCACTCCACATTTTCAACAGTGCCATTGTTCTGCACCTCCTAATGAACAGTACAGCTGTCATTTTTCACATCCTGACCAAAATCTGTTTTCGCAGTTCCAGTGCAGAATAGTGCGGTCGCTGTGGGAAGCCTGTGTTCGAGACACATGATGAAAATGACAGTGACACTGTTCATTATCAGATGTCCTAAAATGCCTATGTTGAAAATTTGGGAATGAAAGTCAATAAAATAAGTGTTTTATGAGCGTGCGTTGCACAGTTTGCACGTATGCTCATGACTTTGTGAATTTGTAACAGTTTCACTCCAGCTGTTCATCATTGGCATTTTTCTATACCACCTTATGAACAGTACAGCTGCCTGAAATGTGTTTTCACACGTCCAGCGCAGAATTGCATGGTCGCTGTGCGAAATCAGTTTTCGGGACAGTTTGAGGAAATGACGGTGACACTATTCATGAGCAGAGGTCCTAAAATGCCTATATTGAACATTTTGGTGCCTAAAGTCCATACAATGACTGTGTTGTAAGCGTGCATTGTGCAGTTTCCACGCATCCTTGTAACTTCGTCAATCTGCAATATTTTCATGCCACATTTTCACCACTGGCATTTCTGCACATGTCCTTATCAACAGTCCAGCTGCTATTTTTCACAGCCTGCCCAAAACGTGTTTCCGCAGCTGTGGTGCACAATGGCATGCTCGCTGTGCAAAATCACTTTTTGAGACACATTCACAAAATCACAGCACTATGCGTCTCTAGCTCCACCGCTGCCAGTGCCAGCGTGACAACATTCAGCATTGACAGAAGCTTGTTATTATTACTGAATGGTCCAGAACAGTACAAATCAGTCTGTCTGATTTCTGATGCAATATGGTAAAAAAAAAAAAAAATAAAAATAGCAGAGCTACTTTGAAAGGGAATAAAGGCAAAAAACAAATGCTATACATCTTACTGTAATAAAAAACACTAATAAGTGTTCTCTATAGGTCAAGGTGCTTATAAGCATTGAGCAGCTCATATACATATGCAACTCATCTTACCAACAAGTCAGTGAGATTAAAGTAATTATATGATTTTTTTTTTGTGTGTGTTTGTCAAACATGAGGATACTGCTTTGTTTCAATACGCCTGTATGTTTAGGTTGTGGCACAGACACAGAAAAGCCACTACATAAAATAAAAAAATGCAGCCGGCCTGGTGTGGCTAGTGTTAAAATGATGGATGCCTTGTCTCGTGCTGAGCCGGAGACCCAGGTTCATGAATGATCTTAGGTCATCAGCATGCTGACATGGGGAGGTGGGAGGAGTGTGGGATTGAGCAGGTCATAAGGCTGCTCTCCTCTTTTGGGGGTGTTGGGGACGGGTTTTCACCCCTCCTGTAGTCCTGTCCCCACCAGGTGGAGGTCCGGTAGGGTAACGTAGGTGGTGGGGGGGCGGCATGTTTGGTGGGAGGAAGGGTCTGAGCTGGCTTCTAGTGTGCGTGTGCACCTCCACGGACACATACAGCCATGTGCCTTGGCCCTGGGGGTGGGGGTGCCTAAATAAAAAAACAAACAAAAAAAAAACTATAACGCTAGTGAATTCACTAGTAATATTGACAATAATATCAGTCACACAGCTCAATTAACCATTCATCCACAGGCTTTGGTACAAGAACATTGAGGCTGCTGCCAACTATGATTGGCATTACTGCTATGAAGTGGAGATGAGGATCTCCTCACTGGAGCAAGTGGCTCCCGAATCAAAAGGATCTACTGGAAAATAATACCAGAATGTTATCTGTCTCACAGTCACTATCATAGGATGTCATTCTCGCTACTATCAACACAGCTACTTGTTAATTCTTCCACCGCATGTCCGACAAAATTGATGTCACACTGTCAGCATGAGGTGAAAGGTTGCAGCACAGAAAGATGAAGCACAGTTGGGGGATAAACTTTGTGCGTGGTGGCTTTATTGTTTTAAAACTCAGCAAAATAATTTTTCTCAAAAAACATCGACGTAACTATACAATTAATGACACAGCACAGGGAGACAGCGGGGAAGAAAGGGAGGAGGAGCTGAAAACAGGACTTGCCCACCCACAAAGCCTTTACTTTCTGACAGAGCCAGCAAACTAGGAAGACAGCAGCAAAGCAAGCGAACAGGAGCTGAAAACAGGACTTGCCCAGACTTGCTCACCCACAAAGCCTTTACATTCTGACAGTGGCACTAGGAAGACATCAGAGAAGCAAGGGAGCAGGAACAGATATTGTTTCTTGCAGGATATATTTTCTGTTAAATTGTTATGCAGGTTTTCTTGCTGAAGTGAAGAAAAGCACTCACTGGGGTGGTGGGTCAGAGCTGTAGCTGATTGTTTCTGGAGGAAACAGGCTTAGTCCCACTTGTTTCTGGAGGAAACAGGCTTTGTCTCACCCACCCACCCCGCCTGCCCTCACCCCACCCCAAGGGTGCTTTCCTTTATGCCAGGGCTCTGACACCACTTCCCCAAAAGGGCAGAGGGCACACATCTGTCATATCTTTAACAGCCCAGCATGCTGTGTAAGTGGTAAACACGTGCACATGCCTGCACACACTACAAAAAATAAAAAATAAACAGGAAGGGAGGAGGACATGAGGAGAGTGGTGCAATGCACTGGTTGTGGGGAAGCAGTCTTCTGGGAGATGTTCTGGAGGCTGCGATGCTGCCTTATTTTCAGGCACCTCTTCGGTCTGAGGGAGGAGGTTGCCCATCTCCAGACCGACCTGGCGAGGATTCGGGAAACTTCCTTCCCAACCCAGGGACCACCATGGCCAGTACCGTTGCCTCAGAGGTTGCCAAGACAGAGGAACGGTTGTACCATGGTGGGCTCAGGGAGGGTGAGGGTCGTGGAACAGGGCAGCATCCCTCCAGCTGGACCTCTCCACAATTCATATGCCATTCTGGCAGAGTGTGGTTCCTCTATGGAGGCACCACAGTGGAGACCAAGGAGGATACTGGGAACCTCCAAAAAGAAGACCCACAGGAGGGTGGCACAGGACCCTACAGGGAAAGAAAACAACTCCTGGTGGGGGAAGCAGTCATTAAGGGGGTAGGACTGGGGGAGGGTGGGGAGAGGGAGGTAAGGTTCCTGCCCAGCACCATGGCTGGGAGGGACAAGAAACAAATCCTTAGGATTGTGGGAGCAGCAGCACGGGAGAGGGAGCTGGATGTAGTTGTCCACCTAGGGACAAATGGCCTGGCTGGGAATGGGCTCAGAGCAGTGTAGGAGGAGTTTGTAGAGTTGGGGAGGGGCCTTAGACAAGTAGCATGCACGGTAGCCTTCTCGGAGGTGCTGCCTGTCTATGGCATGGAAGAGGCTAGGCTACGCTGCACCATTGGATTTCAATGAATGGTTGAAAACTGGTGCAGTGTTCAGGGTTTTGGCTTCACTGGGGACTGGGGTTCTACCTGGAGGGATACAGGCCTATATTGATGTGATGGTCTGCATCTGTCCAGGAGGGGAACCAGGATCCTAGGTGATAGGTTTAAATGCTTCATTGGCAAGCATTTAAACAAGCCAAGGGGGAGGCATTCAAAAGGAGCAGGGAAATCCTAGCCCCCCCCCCCAAACAGGGTAGTTATCGAGGTAAACTCAAAGGCAGAGAAGTCAATAAGAAGCAGCACAGGGGTAAATGGAGAAAAGGCAAGGGCAGTAAGGACAGAGGGGGGCTAAAAGGGGTAAGGCCATAAAAAAATGGAGGGTGATGAGTACCAATGCCCATAGTCAAGGTAACAAGCTTGTTGAACTAGTAGCCTTGATGGAAGAGGGATGCTTGGATATCATGGCAGTCAGAGAAACATGGTACACAGAGAACCATGACTGGGATGTCAACATACCAGGGTACACAATCTATAGGAGGGACAGGGATTGTAAAAGAGGAGGAGTAGCAGCTCTCTACGTAAGAGAGGAGGCACTGTGGGTCACTGTAGAGACAAGAAATGGCACCACAATCTACACAGGGGTTGTATACAGACTCCTGTCTTGGGGAGTAACTGGACAAGGTAATGATAGAAACCATCCTTAGAATGGAAGAAAAAGGGGAGATATTGTTGATGAGGGACCTGAATATCCAGATGTTAACTGGAACACCTTTGCTGCAGCCACATCCAAGAGCAGGGTCATTCTCGATGCCCTACAGGGGGCATGCTTCAGACAGCTAGTGTTGGAACCCACTAAGGAGGGAGCAGTCTTGGACCTGATACTCCCCAAAGGGGATGGAGAGAGGATCTCAGTTTTAGAAGAGGGTAGCCATCTGGGAACAAGCGATTACCAAACAGTGTGGTTAATGATAAACACAGCTATAGAGTCAAGTCATACAAAAGGGAGGGTACTGGACTTTAGGACAGCTGACTTTGGCAAAATGGAAGAGTACCTTAGAAAAGCACTAGCATACAGACAAGAAGGAGGGGTGGAAGAACAGTGGGGAAAAATCAAAACTGCCATCACAGAGGCAACAAGCCTTTAAGTGAAGCAAATAAACAAAACCTAAATGAAAAAAAAACACTATGGTTCTCAAAAGAGGTGGCAGGGAAGGTTAGGGAGAAAAATATAGCATTCAGGAAGTATAAGGAAACACAGAAGGAGCAGGACAGAGAACTGTACCACTTAAAGCAGAAGAAAGCTGGGAAGGCAGTCAGAATAGCAAAGGCCCAAATCGAGGAAAAGATGGCCAACTCAGTTAAGAAGGGGGACAAACCTTTTATAGGTATGTTAGAGAGCGAAGGAAAACCAAGGGAGGGACAGTGAGGCTTAATAAAGGAAGGGGAGGCGGGCAGAGGGTGATAGTGAAAAAGTAATGATGCTGAATGAATACTTCTGCTCAGTGTTCACAAACTATGAGGGGGAGGTACCTAAACTAATCAATAGATGCACTCTGGATAGGGGGGTCGATACCAGTCCATTCACAGAAGAAGGCTCCTGAAAGAACTCCTAAAACTGAAGGTGGACAAAGCAATGGGGTCTGACAGGGTTCACCCCAGAATTTTAAAAGAACTAAGGGGAGAACTAGTGACACCACTGACTACCCTTTTTAACAAATCATGGGAGGATGGTGTGGTACCCGAGGACTGGACGAAGGCGTATGTGATTCCCCTTCACAAAAGTGGGAGCAAGGCAGAGGCAGAAAACTGTAGACCTGTTAGTTTGACCTCAGTGGTACAGTAGGGAAGATGATGGAACCACTTCTAAAAGAAACAAGTGTTGAGTACCTAGAGGTCAGAGGGGCACAGGACCCAAGGCAACATGGATTCACAGCAGGAAGTTCATGTCCAACAAATCTAATAGATTTCTTTGACTGGGTGACCAAAGTAGTAGACCAGTGAGTGGCTGTTGATGTGTCCTACCTAGACTTTAGCAAGGCATTTGACACAGTCCCACACAAAAGATTAATAAACAAATTAGACGGCGTGGGAGTGGGTCCCAGGTGGTAGCCTGGGTAAAACATTGGCTGGACAACAGGACGCAGAGGGCAATAATAAATGAAGTCCACGCTGAAGAAAGAGGGGTTACTAGTGGGGTACCACAGGGTTCAGTACTGGGACCGGTCTTCTTTAATGTCTTTATAGGTGACATTGCGGAGGGACTGGAAGGAAAAGTATTTTCTTTGCAAACAATACAAAGACCTGCAACAGGGTTGACACACAAGGGGGCATGAAAAGGATAAGAAGAGATTTGGCAAGGTTAGAGGAATGGTCAAGAGCCTGGCAGCTTAGATTCAATGCAAAGAAGTGCAAAGTAATTCACCTGGGAAACAAAAACCCAGGAGCAGAGTACACAATGGGGGTGGGTACTAACAACAACAAAAATGGAAAGGGACATGGGGTTAGTCATATCAGATGACATAAAGGTAGGTAAACAATGTGAGAAGGCAGTAAGGAGGGCAAGGGGAATACTGGGATGCATAGGAAGAGGCATCACCTGTAGAAAATGGGAAGTTGTTATCCCTCTGTACAGAATGTTGGTAAGACTCCATCTGGAGTATTGCATGGAGTTCTGGAGACACCATCTCTGCAAAGACATATGTAACCCCCCCTGCAAATGGGGGTTCCCAAAAGACTTCCAGGAGCTTGCTTGAATGCTCCAAGCCTGAATGGTGTTTGGCGTTTAAGCCATTTATCAGTGAGTGTTTTTAGAGCCTCTGGTACTGTCTCTTTAAGAGCTGTCTGCTTGCAGACATAATTAGTTTGTATGGGGGGACTGTGTGCTTCTCTGTTTGAGTACCACTGAGCTGCTGCCAATTCACTCCATTTTTGCAGTCACTAGGAGTGCAAAGGGAACCTATCTGAAAGAAGAACTGTTTGCCAGAAATCATTTACAGTAATAATGAAATTACAGTTTGTCTAACCTGCTTTCTTTGCAGTCAGAACTGTGTCTGCCTAGTTCCCCATTCTGGTTTTGAACTGCTGAACTGGACCAATCAGTGTGAGTAAGCTAGCTCTAAAATGGTGCCTTGACGAATCAGAACTTGACTCATAATCTGAGCCAGCCACAAGAGGATTATATGGGCAGTGACTCTGGAGATGTAGTTTAGACTCAGCCCTTTTTGACCAACAGCAGCAGTCTATTGTGAGTGACAGCCAATCCAGTCAAGAACTGGGAGGAACTCAAAGGAAGTGCCCGGTTTTGTCTGTTGGAGTTTCAGTTTAGATCTGGCAGTGAGGGAAAGAAATCCTGTGCTCCTTCAGTGCACAGTTTCAGTCAAAAACGTGTGTAAGGCCCAGAGTTCCGTCTGCAGCTTGTGTAACTGCTTGTTAGGACTGAATCTGTCCTGTGAAAAGAATCAAAGGATCTCTGAAGAGTAGAAACCAGGCTCACCCTGTAGAAGACTGGAGAAATTGTTGAATTGCACTCGGTCTGTCAGGAACTGAATCTGCTGTGTTCTCCCGGTATTGTGCAGTAATTACGATCGGATAGAGAAGCAGCCTGCCTGGTATAGTACTTTTTTTTTTACCATATAAATGTGTGAAGAGTCTCGTGGAGCTCAAAAGTAGCCCTGCTGACGTTGAAGGACCCTATCTTGTTCGGAGGTCGTGAGTACTCAATTCAGGGTCGCTTCCTCGCTGAATTGCCACATTAAATCCAAATGGAATCACTGTACTGCTGACTGTTTGCTTAATTTTTTCTTTCACTGTAGGTGAAAGGGGCCCCTACCAGCTGCCATGGTTTGGACTAGCCACTAGGGCTTGGGTACCCAGGGACAGTAACTGGTAGGGATAGGCCTGTGCACAGAGCCATAGGTAGATAGTAAAGTGATAAGCTAATTAACCTGATTTCCTGTCCTTGTTATATCCCCCTAAATAAATCAGAGCTGCTTGTTTCAGCAAAGTTATACTGCCTGAGTGTATTTGTCTATGTTAAAGTACTGTACTGTGATTGTTGCACTGTATCTTATTTCACAGGAGGTCCCAGTGCCGGAACTAGTCCTGGGGGTAAGTGTATACTGATAGTAATTCTGATATATTGTGTGTGCCACTAGTGGGAAGAAAGGGGGTTGCAGTGTCCCAGAGGGCTGTGACAGGTTGGTTTAACTATTGCAAACCCTGACCTCTGGGTGGAGGCACCGCCATTGGATCCAGGCCCCTCAACCTGTTAGTGGCAAATCAGGCAGGGGTAGTAGCCCCTGGGATAACGCCATCTAGGGGTTACATCTTGGAGGCTCACCGCTGGGATTGTGTCCCTCTAGTGGCCATATTTACGAACCACTGTTAAGAAAAATGGGTACCCCACAGAAGTGGCTGTGCACCGGCTGGTGGAGGGTGTACTGGGAGGAGATTGACCCCAAAATGCTATGCTTATCCTGGACATCCCCTGGGTATCAATACGGACACTGTACAGGGAGTACTTTCCAAGGTGGAAGGTTTACAAAACCCTGTGGTGGTGGGTCGGCATGCTAATCTGCTCACCCACACTTTCCTGGCCCTAGTAGAGTTTGAGGATCCCATAGATAGCTCCAAAGTGCCACAGACCATTACCCCAGAGGGAGCCCTCACTGCCTGGAGAGTGATAACTAAGTACAGTAAAGACCCGGGGGGGAATGAGCCCCCACCACTGTCTGAAACTTTTGAGGAGAAATTTGCTAAATGGTTGCTGGGGGAAGGGAAAACTGTGGAGGACTTGAAGAAACTATTCTTGCCACCTGGGGGTGTTCCTCCCCCAACACCCTCTCCCGCTCCAGTACCCGTAATGGTGGCTAAACCAATGCAGACTCCTATTTCTGCACCTGCCATTAGTCACGACTCTTACCAAGGTTGAGGATCTTCTGGCACCCTCCCACCTCCCCAAGGGAGGATGACTGGGAGACCTGGATAGACTGTGTTGCCCCCAAGTGCTAGAATGGCAATGCTTGGAAGCCGAAAGCGAAAGAGGGTTAGTGAGAGCTCCGAGGTCCTGCCCTGGCTACCATCCGTGCTAAACGGGCCAGTAACCCTGAAGTGACTGCACAGGCCTATCTTGAGGCCTTGGAGAATGTGTATGGAGCCCAGATTCTGATGAAGACCTATGGTGGAGAGTAAGAGATGCACAACAGTACCAAGGGAGTTGTTGTCTGTGTATGTATCTCGGCTGGAAAATTGTTGCAAGAATGCCTCAGAAAGGGTAGTTTGCCAGCGCATTGAACTGGACCGAACCAGGCTGGACAGGATCCTTAAGTCTGCCCCTCTCAGAACTGCTGTTGCTTCAGTTACGCCTGGCAAATCACTGAATCCCACCCTCTTATGATGAGTTAATGAGAGAAATTCGAGGAGTTGAGAAAAGGCGACCTCGGAGGGACCTGCACCAATAGCTGCGTGCTATGACCCGAGTGACTGATGGTGGCCCATCAAGTGAAGTTCAGGGCAGAGGTTGGCAGTCAATGAGTGCTCTGATAAGGAAAAAGATATGCCACAATGGGGCGAACTGTTGAGAGAGATCCGAATTCAAAACAGTCCTTTATGAAGGCCACGCCTGCAAGTACGGGCCCCGACGATATCCGACTGCATCTGCTATGGGGTGGGGATACCCACCCATGTATCTCCTGCTGATAACAGCTCTGAACTCGATTCCTTGACCATGGAAGTGGAGAAACTGACGAGATGTCTCCAAATGCTTATCACGTCGCAGACAGAGATGGCACCAAGGTTCCAGTTAGTAATACCCCTGCCCTGGCTCCCAGTGTGGCGCCCGGCCAGCCTCAAACTCCAGAAAGTATGTTTTGCTATAATTGTGGAAAAGATGGGCACATGAAAGGGAATGCCGGTCCCCAAAAGACACTGACAAGTTGCATATAGGCTACAAGGAGAGCTTCGGAGAACAAATCAGTGGTTAAGAGGTGCACGAATGATCCCAGTGAGGGCACCAAAATGCTAACTCACGTCCTTTGTGGCAAGGTCAGTTGCCCAGGCCCCCACTACTGCCTCTCCAGACTGGTCCAGAATAGTGGGTCCCTCCATGGAGACCACTGTAAAGGTGAATGGAGTGTCTACAAAGAGCTGTATTAGACATTGGCTCCCAAGTGACAATTATGTTCCGGATTGGTATCAGAAGCATTTGTCAGACGTGCTGCCACCAACCATTGGAAGGACTGCATGTATGGAGTTAAGTGAGAAGGCCTACCCTATTCCGGTATATCCGATTTGGCTGTCTTTTCCCACCTCCGTGGCTGGAGTGGCCGAACAAGTAGAGACCCTAGCCTTAGTGTGTCCCCACTGGACTGTATGATGGTGTCCCTTGTTGATTGGAACAAATGCTCATATGTTCGGAAGGCTGGCACAGTTGTGTTATGAAAACAGGGGTCAAAGACTAGTAGAGCTTTAAGAGTTCCAGCTTTAATTAAGAAGGCCTATGAGGCACAGAGATGCTGAAAGAATAGAACCAGAGGAACCGGTCGGAATTGTATGGAAGAAGGATCCTGAGTCTCTGATCCTGGCGCTAAATGCCCAGTGTACTACAGGAGAGGTCCGTATCAGAAAGGATGTTAAGAATAAAATATTAATGTTGGATGCACCAGGCGTTGAAAATTGCAGAGGGACTGCTGGTCAAGCCTTAGTATTTTGCCCGCTAGAGCCCATACTTATGCCAGAAGGGTAATGGTCCAAGTTCATAATGTGTCTGAAAGAGACATTCGAGTAAATAGAGGTTGCATCCTGGCTAATGTGCATTGTGCAGACACTGCACTGCTGCCCAGCAGCAAGAGTTCAAGGAAGAATGACAGAGTAACGCCTGACTTGTTTGATTTCGGCGACTCCCCGCTGCCAGCTGAATGGAAAGTGAGGATCAGGGAGAAGCTTGCCCAGAGAGACCAGGTGTTTTCTTTAAAGGAATGGTATGTAGGATGTGTGCAAGGAGCTGAGCACAATATCCGGCTGCATGACGAAAGACCATTTCGTGAGAGGTCGACGCCTGGCACCTGCTGACATAGATGATGTGAGACGGCATCTGCAAGAAATGTTAGCTGCTGGTGTAATACAAGAATCCAAGCCTCTATGCTTCCCCATTGTGGTAGTGAGGAAAAAGAATGGAACAGTAAGGATGTGTGTGGATTATCGCACCTTAAACCGGCGGACTATCCCTGATCAGTACACAATGCCCGTGATTCAGGATGCTTTGGACTGCCTAAACGGGAGCAAGTGGTTCTCTGTGCTGGATCTCCGCAGTGGGTACTACTAGATCCCGATGGCCCCAGAGGAACGTGGAGAAGACAGCCTTTATCTGTCCGCTTGGTTCTATGAATTCATGAGGATGCCTCAAGGATTTCAGGTGCACCAGCCACTTTTCAACGATTGATGGAGCGTGCAGTGGGGACATGAACTTACTAGAGTGCCTGGTATACCTAGATGATGTTATTGTGTTTGGCAGCTCACTGGAGGAACATGAGAGCAGATTATTTAAGGTATTGGACCGACTGGAGGACTTTGGCCTTAAACTGTCCATTGATAAGTGTCAATTCTTTCAAACATCAGTAAAGTATGTGGGACACATAGTATCCACTGAGGAATAGAGACCAGACCAAGTAAAGTTGAGGCCTTGACCACCTGGCCACAGCCCAAAATCTAAAAGAACTGCAAAGATTCCTGGGATTCTGTGGTTATTATCGCGCTTCATCAAGGACTATTCAAGAGTGATCCGCCTTCACTTAACCTTACTCAAGGGTATCCCCAACCCACAAAAATACTAAAAGTCAGGCCCTCAAGACTGAAAGAGTGTATTTTCATCCGAGTGAAGTATTTGGGGCCTGCTGGACTCTGATTGTGAGACTGCTTTTCATGAGATCATATATCAACTTACCCATGCTCCAGTGCTGGCCTATGCTGATCCAAGAAAACCTTACGTCCTGCACACTGATGCTAGCTTGCAAGGGTTGGGGCTCTGTTGTACCAAGAGCACGAGAATGGCCTGAGACCAGTGGCTTGCCAGTAGAAGCCTGACCCCATCCGAAAAGAACTATCCTGTACATAAGTTAGAGTTCCTAGCTTTGAAGTGGGCTATTGTTGACCAATTCCATGAGTACTTGTATGGGGCTAAAATACTAAGTAAAACTGACAATAATCCTTTGACCTATGTGCAGACCTCAGCTAAGTTGGATGCCACTGGCCATAGGTGGCTTTCTGCATTATCTACATATGACTATGCCTCGAATACTGAGCAGGTCTGAACCACATAGATGCTGATGCTCTCCCGGAGGCCTGTTCCCCAGAATGATTGGGTCCGATTGGCAGAACCTGACATTCGGGCACTCTGCCGGAAGTTTGACAGGGAGGAACAAATGTCCACGGACGCAGTGGACTGCATGGTGGATTGCTTGGGACCCTCTGAGAATTGCATACCTGCTGCTTATTGCCACTTTTCTGCAATAGACATTGGTGCACTGCCTCAGCTGGACGATGACAGTATTCGTGGGCTCAATCCGCGATCCCATGATCAAAGCAGCTTTAGAAGCCCTCATGCAGGAAAAGATGTGTCCAAATTACGCTCCACTGATTTGAGAACTGCACTGTTATACAAAGAAGGTCCTAAGTTGAAACTGATCAATAAACTGTTATACAGAGAAACAGTAGACAGAGGGGACAAGTAGACAAACAACAACTAGTGCTGCCCACTGCCTTCGAGACTCAATACTGAGGTCCTTGCACAACCACATGGGGCACCTTGGTATAGACAGAACACTTGACTTGGTGAGATCCAGATTCTATTGGCCTAAGATGGGGGCTGATGAGCAACACATTCAACTTGTAGTCGCTAGCCATAGAGGAAAGCTTTTACCCAGAGGGCTGCCCTCTGTTAACATCACCACCAGTGCACCCATGGAGCTTGGTCTGTATTGATTTTCTGAGTTTGGAGTCAGATCAAAGAAATATCAGTAATGTGCGTGGTCACTGACCATTCACGAGATATGCCAAGCTTTCCCCACCAAAGACCAGAAAGCATCCACTGTGGCCAAAGTACTTGTAGAAAACTTTTTGTTCACTATGGGCTCCACAAAGAATCCATTCTGATCAAGGGAGACTTTGAGAGTCATCTGATCAAAGAGATGCTTTCTCTGTGGGGAGCGAAAGTCCAGAACCACTCTCTTACCACCCCCAGGGGACCCACAGCCTGAACGCTTCAACCGCACTTTGCTAGATATGCTAGGCACCCTGCACCCAAAGGGATGTTTGATGGAGCCAACAAATTAGCACCCTGGTACATGCTTATAACTGCACCAAAAGTGATGCCACTGGTTCTCCCCTACCACCTGATGTTTGGAAGAGAAGCTCACTACCAGTAGATGTGTGTTTTGGGGTCTCTCCTGATGGGGTTCAAGCTGACAACTATTTACAGTATGTGCAAAAGTTAAAGGCCCAGCTAACTCATGCGTACTAACTGGTTCAAACCATGGCTGCCAAAAGAATTGGCCAACAAAGAAAGGTATGATAAAAGGTGAAATATAGAGAATTCCAGGAGGGAGATCGGGTATTGCTAAGAAATCTGGGACTGCATGGCAAACACAAGATTGCTGACAGATGGCACCATCTCCCTCACATTGTAGTGGGCAAACTAGATGATCTGCCAGTGTACAAAGTAAGGCCTGAGAACAATTCAAAAGATGTAAAAACAATGCATAGAAATCATTTACTGCCCATTGGACAAATCTGATTGAGTCTGAGCCTCCAGAAGATGCCCTCTGGACCAGTGACTAGAGCTGCTGCTAAGAAAAGATCAAGAAAGTCTGCACCTACAGAAGCAAAGTTAAAGTGTTCCCTCCACCAGTTGAGCATGACTGTCAGTCCATATCGGAAGAAAGTGAGAGTGACTTTGAATACTATCCTTCTTCGAACTGAGTCAATTGTTTCGGGCAATCCCTAGTCAATACTGGAGATGAAGCTGGGCCTTCTGGACTGTCCAAGCCCCAGCTTCGCCCTGGAGCCAATGCTCCCAGAAAGTGAAGTGCAAAGCATCAGATCAGATGAAATGGAATCATTGTGCATGGTTGAACTGTTTGAGCTTTCAGGGAGGAAATGATAGATTGGGGCAGACTGGTGATACACCGAACAAGAAGAGTATTTTGAGTGCGTGACAGTCCACTGCCAGTGTCCGAAAGCTCTCCATGCGAGCCAAATGTTGTGGACTCAGAAGCGGTAACTCCTGGAGCTGAAAGTGCCCCTAAGTTCTAGCCTCACTAGCCCCATGGAGACTCTCTGACAAGTGAGGACAATGCTGAAAATGAGGCTTAGAGTGCAGAGACTGTAACAGTTCCCCTAGAAAGACTGGTCGAGCTGTAAAGCCTGTGGTGCACCTCAGTTATGATTCACTTGGAGGCCTGTGGACTTGCCTCTCAATGTTGTCCATAAAGGAGTGTATGTGTCCCGAGCTCATTGCCCAAACTGAGCATCAGTGCCAACTCCAGTTACTTGTGTTGCCCTCTAGCATGGTGCCCTTGCCCTGTCCAGCCCAAGGTAACTGATAGGGAAGGCCCTCTCTTCAGGTTTCATGTACAAGAGGTAATAACTTGAGTTATGGTACAATGTGTGTAATACTGTGTAAAGAGTGACGTACTGCAATGTTTCAGAAATGTGTTCTTGGTAAAATGATGTATTGACTGATGAGTACATGTGTGAGCCTAATGCAAATGTATATGGTTGCAGTTGAAACTTATGGGTACTTGCTTGACGCGGACGTCAAGCTTTCCCAGGCCAGGAAGGGTGTAACCCCCCTGCAAATGGGGGTTCCCAAAAGACTTCCAGGAGCTTGCTTGAATGCTCCAAGCCTGAATGGTGTTTGGCGTTTAAGCTTATTTATCAGTGAGTGTTTTAGAGCCTCTGGTACTGTCTCTTTAAGAGCTGTCTGCTTGCAGACATAATTAGTTTGTATGGGGGACTGTGTGCTTCTCTGTTTGAGTACCACTCGAGCTGCTGCCAATTCACTCCATTTTTGCAGTCACTAGGAGTGCAAAGGGAACCTATCTGAAAGATGTAACTGTTTGCCAGAAATCATTTACAGTAATAATGAAATTACAGTTTGTCTAACTTGCTTTCTTTGCAGTCAGAACTGTGTCTGCCTAGTTCCCCATTCTGGTTTTGAACTGCTGAACTGGACCAATCAGTGTGGGGTAAGCTAGCTCTAAAATGGTGCCTTGGACGAATCAGAACTTGGACTCATAATCTGAGCCAGCCACAAGAGGATTGTATGGGCAGTGACTCTGGGAGATGTAGTTTAGACTTGGCGCCTTTTGGACCAACAGCAGCAGTCTATTATGAGGTGACAGCCAATCCAGTCAAGAACTGGGAGGAACTCAAAGGAAGTGCGGTTGTCTGTTGGAGTTTCAGTTTAGATCTGGCAGTGAAGGGAAAGAAATCCTGTGCTCCTTCAGTGCACAGTTTCAGTCAAAAAAGCGTGTGAGGCCCAAGTTCGGTCTGCAGCTTGTGTAACTGCTTGTTAGGACTGAACCGTCCTGTGAAAAGAATCAAAGGATCTCTGAAGAGTAGAAACCAGGCTCACCCTGTAGAAGACTGGAGAAATTGTTGAATTGCACTCGGGTCTGTCAGGAACTGAATCTGCTGTGTGTTCTCGGGTATTGTGCAGTAATTGCGATCGGGATAAGAGAAGCAGCCTGCCTGGTATAGTACTTTCTTTTTTTTTTTACCATATAAATGTGTGAAGAGTCTCGTGGAGCTCAAAAGTAGCCCTGCTGACGTTGAAGGACCCTATCTTGTTCGGAGGTCGTGAGTACTAATTCAGGGTCGCTCCCTGTTGAATTGCCACATTAAATCCAAATGGAATCACTGTACTGCTGACTGTTTAAGCTAATTTTTCTTTTCACTGTGTGAAAGGGCACCTACCAGCTGCCATGGTTTGGACTAGCCACTAGGGCTTGGGTACCCAGGGACAGTAACTGGTAGGGATAGGCCTGTGCACAGAGCCATAGGTAGATAGTAAAGTGATAAGCTAATTAACCTGATTTCCCCTGTCCTTGTTATATCCTCCTAAATAAATCAGAGCTGCTTGTTTCAGCAAAGTTATACTGCCTGAGGTATTTGTCTATGTTAAAGTACTGTACTGTGATTGTTGCACGTATCTTATTTCACAGGAGGTCCCAGTGCGGAACTAGTCCTGGGGTAAGTGTATACGGTGAAGGTAATTCTGATATATTGTGTGGGCCACTAGTGGGAAGAAAGGGGTTGCAGTGTCCCAGAGGGCTGTGACCAAGTTAGTTTAACTATTGCAAACCCTGACCTCTGGGTGGAGGCACCCGCCATTGGATCCAGGCCCCTCAACCTGTTAGTGGCAAATCAGGCAGGGGTAGTAGCCCCTGGGATAACGCCATCTAGGGGTTACACATAGACAGGATGGAGGCTGTCCAGAAGAGGGCAACTAAATGTTACAGGGTCTGAACCAGAAACCATACGAAGAGAGACTGAAGGAGCTTGATATGTATACCCTCGAGGATAGGAGGGGGGGGCATGATAGAGACTTTAAAGTACCTCAAGGGCATCAACAAAGTCCAAGAGGGAAGCATCTTTCAGAGAAAGAGATGTGCAAGGACAAGGGGGCACAATTTGAAGATGGGGGGGGGGATGGCTCAGGGGCAACACGAGGAAGTATTTTTTTCACAGAGAGGGCGGTGAACGCATGGAATAGCCTCCAGAGGGGTTGTGGGGTCAAAAACAGTGGGGGTATTCAAGAATGCATGGGACAGACATAAGGCAATTCTAGAGGGGGGGTAACAAGAAGTAAGCTGTTGGTTAACTAGGACCTGCAACTTATCCTGTGGGTAGGAAAATGGGCAGACTAGGTGGGCCAAGCGGTCCTAATCTGCCGTCAAAGTCTATGTTTCTATGTCTCATAGCAATTAAAGTATGACTGGTCAATTTTACTATTACAAGGAGGCAACTAAGCTTTAAAGAGGAACTTTCATGATGGTCCAAAAAGTTACAGCTTGTAGTCATTATATGCAGTACTAGACCTGAAAAGGTGTGTGCATTTGTTGTTTTAGGCCAAGGTTTACTCTGCCTTCCATAATTTGGATTTGTTTTTGAGCCCTGCTGCACTTGCCTTTGTTGTTCAGCTGCTGGGCTGCTAGCTCCTGATGACATCACTGTAGGGTAGAGGAGTGACTCGCACTGTGCAGTACCATGCAGTTGCAACAATGTTGCAAGGGAAACCTACCAATATTCAGTGTACATGTAAGCATTAATCCACGATGAAGGTGGCATCTAATGAGGAATTAATGCATGGTTGGGACCGTTGGGACAGAGGCCGCGGGCAGTGCCTACAACACCAGTATTAATTCTAATAATGCCACCTTCGGAGTGGATTAATGCACTTTTAACATGGCGTGCACATTACTACAGGTGTGTCAGATCAGTTTCTACTGCTGTGATCAATTGCACTATGATACCATTTGACTTACAAAGTAGTTTACTGTTACTTTGAGAGGTTAACGTGACGCTCTCTTACATACATATATGTACTTTCAATAGTTTTGCACATAAGTAGATACATGTATTGCTTAATGATTAGTATAACTTGTTGAATATTTCTGACGGCTGTTCATTTCCTATCATACTCAGGAGGACCCCGAGTTGCTACTTTTACTCCATCGCTCTGACGCTGTGTGTCTCATTTGCATACAGCGTTAGTCGGTTAGTACCATCACATTATGGTCTTTACCTGAGATGCTCATTTTCAGACTGCTCGCTGTATTATACCCCCAATCATTTTGTGCTCTTTTTCTTCTCTTCTATCTCAATCCATAGTCCGCGATAATTGCATTTGCCGGTGCCATATACCATTGCCGTGTCCAACTCAGAGTCGTTTCCGCTTCCTTGCTGTGCCACTCTGTGTTCCGTTCCATTCCCTCACATCTCACTCACTGCTTTTGCCCCAGGTTCCTCTGTTTGTCAACCACTATGCTACTCCCTATCTCTGCACATCTTGCCATTTCTTTCTCATTTCCGAACTTCTCATCTACCCATCTCTCCATATCTCTCGTTTCACGTACGGTGAAACTTATCCACATTTTCTCCATCTCTGGTTCCTTCTCTCTCTGTGTGTCTCGTTTACACTTCTCCTACTCCCCGTCGTGCCTACCTACTTGTTCACACAAAACTTGCTCCCTGCCCTGGTTTACGTGTTCTCTTTTTGTCTTCTGCTCTTTTCTCCCCTCTGGCTACTTTCTGCATTTCACAAGCAACTTGTCATTATCATGTCATAATGCTGTGTTGTTCTTGTAGCATGTGATGCACTTCAACCAATTGCCTTCCTTATTTTAGTCATGTTACAAACTGTTTCCTTTTCCCCAAGACACCATGTTAGCAGTGCATTATGCCAAAATCCAAATGCCTTGGCAGTAATTTTTTTTTTGTGTGTGTGTGAAATTGACTCTGCCCTATAGTGATGTCAGCAGTACAACCTTGGACCCACAGCAACACCAGGCTTGCTATAGAAGCTCTGGTACACCCGGCAGCTTTTAGCAGCTCAGAATGCAAAAACTAACTGCAGCGGACAGTAATGAAATACAATTCCAGAATCGATGCAAGAAGAGGTATTTTATGCATGAAAGTCAAAAGGACTGGGGAAGTTCCTCTTTAAAGATAACATAACGATGTAATAATTTTAAAGAGAAAAGCAAAAATATGTGAGGTGTGAAGTGCCAGAAACTGAAAAGAAGTGATTGGAGCTGAAAGCTTGGGTCAGGGGCTGCTGCATTGGAGTTTGTCTGAAAAGTAGGATTTCAATTTGTTTTTGATTTATGTAAGTGTGTTGGACAAGACCAAGGGCAATGGAAGGTTGTTAAAAGTTTGGCACCTTTATAGGAGAGGGAGTGATGCCCCTGGGTGGCATGACCATGAGGAATTACGAAGGCATGGGTACTGGAGTGCCTGGTGTTCCTACTGTGTAGACTTATTTATTTATTTTTATGCTCCCCCCAGGCCAGCCACTCCTTCGGGCCTCCTGAGCCCCCCACCTGTCATCCTACCCCTCAGCTCCCACCTCACATTGCAGCCAACACCCAAGGGTAACCCAGCATAACCCTTCGCCGGGCGGATCCCTCTCCTCTGAGGGGTAAGGCACCGGTGGGGCAGCCAGTCCACTCTCTATTTGGTCCTGGGTGCTACTGCTGAGGAGGATATGGCTGGATATGGGAGCTTTTTATGTCAGCATGGGCCAGTAGCCATCATCTGGCCATCCCAGAAGCTGTTTTTGCTCCCTGTTTTTTTCCCCCAGAGGCATGGTGTGCCACAGATGTCTGGGTGCATGCCAACACCTGCCATGCCCCCTAGTCAATGGAGCCCAGCCCACTGCTGTGCTCCCGGCCTCCGCCAGGAGTCAGCAGTCACTAGGCTGCATCCCTGCCCTCACCCCGGGAGAAGGCGAGCAGTCTTTTGATGCTTGAGCCTTCTCCCCCCAGCCAGCCCTCTGGTGACCCAAGTCCATTTCTGAACCTGGGTCGCCGGTGTCTCAAGAGGAAATCCAACCACTGTACCAACAGGCCGGTGTACAGACTTATTGAATAGGGAGGAGATGCTGCTAGGCATGAAGCCCAGTTGGATTTTAAAGAAAAAAGTGAGAAGTCTGCTGTCAAATCTATCCTCCAGGTGGAGCCCGTTTGCAGCCTTGTACAGATCACAGTGGTGCATCCTAAAGGGGAGGCCAGTGAGGAATCTGATACTGTGATACATGATTTTTCTGCCCAAACTGCCAAGTGCCAGCCAGGGGGAGGAAGATTAAGCATCGCATAAGACTTCTCCTTCTTCTGGGAATGGAGGGATTCTGCAGCCTCTACAATACTGTCGCCTTGGTGACCAGGGGTAGCAGTGCAGTGGCAATGCAGAAGGGAGGGGGGATGATGATGATGATGATGATGATGATGTGGTGCCCTCTACAGACTCCATGAGCATGAAACTTGGGCTCAAGTGCCACCATCCCAAAGGGGTCATGACTCCACACCAGAATAAGGAAACTGTTCTGTGCAGGATGGACCAGGTGCCCTTGTGCGCCACCCTTGCCACTGTCCATAGATTCTCCAGCCCAAGAACTCCTGCCTTTTTACACAGAAGGAAGTGTAAATTGAATCAGGCTCAGCCTGACCCCACTACAGGGGAGGGAGCAGCCTCATGGAGTTGAAAGGAGGGAGCAGGGGGCTGGTCCGACCCAGATGATGGGGGCCAGAGCAGTGTGGGAGCATAAAATGTAAATTATAATGAAAGAGTAACAACATCGCAGGAAGCATCTGCTAAGATAGCAGGGGGATGGGTTTTCGTCTGACTCTAGTCTTTTGAATACTGATGGACCTGGGGCTTATTGGTCTGTGCTGAGTGTCGATCTAAACCTTGCCTGTCCCATTTGATTTAAAAAGTAGCAGACTTATCAATGCCTTAAGTAAAATGAAAATAAAATACATCTCACATTGTTTCAGGTGCCAGAAACCTTTGAAGACGTTGCAGTTGCTTTTTCTAAAGAGGAGTGGAAGATGTTAAGCAAGCAGGAGAAGGAGCTACACAGAGAGGTGATGGTGCAGAATTATGAAACCATGATTTCAGTAGGTGAGTCTAAGGGAATGAGGTTTTAACAACTTCATGTCTGATGGTGTGTCTGGGTTATGCTGTAATTGGATGGGATTAGGGGCCTGGTACAACACTCATGTATGTTTTTGAAGACTGAAGCAGCATGTGAAGAATATTAGACTTCTCTCTCTCTCTGTCTCCAGTACTCTTTGTAGGCAGTGGGGGGAGAGACTTCATATGAAAGGAAAGTTTCAAAACTACTTTTATGAATTTTTTTTTCCCCCCAACTGTTTAACCAGGTGATACACACTAAGCTGAAAGCTTGTTTACAGGTATAACCTGGGAGCACAGGGAAGTTAAGTGACTTGTTCAGGGTCACACAGTATGCAAGTGGGGGCTGTGGGAATTCAAACCCAGGTTTCCAGATTGGCGGCTCAGAGCATTAAACCACTATGCTATACTGGCCCCCCTTTTATGATTTTTTTTTTTGCCAATAACAATATTTTATTATAAAGAAAAGAAAACAACAACTATACAAGTGCACACATGTAAAGTCATTACATCAACTACAGTTAGGGTTTGTGCACAGTAACAAAAAATACAAATACTTGAAACAATAGGAAAATAACACAAACTGAACATTAACCCCAACTCAACCCACCCCCAGCCCACCCCCACCCCTTGACTATCCGTCAAAGTAAATACTACAAATGTTAGGTAAACAGGAGGACAGGAGCATTGACATGAACCACCTACAAACTTTAATAAAGGGAGGAGAGGAATAAAAGCAAATAATCAAATAATCAAATAAGAGGGGGAGGCAAAGGTTACGAAAAAAGAAAGAGAAGGATTAACAGTATAAGGACCTCCTATGGAAAAAAGGAAAAAACAAAGAAGAAACACAAGTAAACAAGATAGGAAAGGGGTATAAAAGACAACAAAATAAGGTAGTAAGGCCTAAAGGGCCAAACATACACACCATACCCCCTTTCTAGAAACCAAATTTATCACTTAAACACCGGCTTAGTTTCTTCCAGTAGTTGTCAAATTTCTGCTGAGTATTAGACAATACATACACAGTTCTTTCAGCATATAAAGCAGCCAAAAATTCCTCCCACCACTCTTTAAAAGAAGGAGTCCATGTCTCTCGCCAATGACGTAGAATCACCAACTTAGTGACCGATGCCACAAGTGCTATCCGGACTCTTAAGATATTGTTTGGAACAAATTTGTACATCCCAAAAATACATATCTCTGGAGTAAAGAGTGCTGTGAGATCATAAAAGGGTTTTAGCCCCCTTTTGACCACCTCCCACAATTCAGTACTTTTAGGGCAGGACCATAGTTTATGAAAAGTAGTAAAAAGAGCCACTCATAATTCTCACAGGCTGGGAGCATTTGTTATTCCAACGGTGTCATTTGGCGGGAGACCAATACATATTATGCAACAATTTGAATTGAATTTCTCTTAGCCTGTCTTGCTTGATACATGTATATCATCCCATACTTTCTCCCAGATTCCTTCCGGCCAATCTAAGGACTTGTTAACTTTCCAATAATAAGGGATGGGAGATAATTTCAATTCAAACTTCTTAACAATATATTGGTAGCTCCTAGATACCAGCCTTCCAGATGAACAAACATCTGACAGTTGCGCCCATAGATCCCCCACTAGATCCGATCTTTTGGCATTCCTCATTGATGAGGAGATAGAACTCCTGATTTGGGCCAAATTTAACATATGCTGGGGCTTAACTCCAAATTTTAAAGCTAATGATGAAAGTGGCAACAAAAAGTTACCTTCATACAGGTCCGAAATCCGAGTCTTAGGCTGGGATGATAAAAATGCGCTTCTAATAGGTTGATTACCTATTAATAAATTTGGGTTCTTCAACAAGGGTTGTGAAAAGTCGTATTTCAGCCCAACATATAACTGATGAATAGCCCTAATATCCCACCCCAGGGGAGTGTTCCTGAACTTTTTAGGTATTTTGGACCAAGTAGTATATAGAAAAGATTCTAGGTCTAACTTTAAGTCCTTCGCTACTGCCTGGTCAAATACTAGGCCATCAGTAGGAGACTTAATTTTCCGGTCCATAAAACAGTCCTGGCTGCATGTATAGCCAGGTAATATTTAAAAAGTCGGTAGTTGCAGGCCACCCAATCTCCGGCTGTCACAGAGTTTAGAATAGGTTTCATGGGGTTTATTTTTCCAAATAAACTCTGAGCAAAACCTACTTAAGTTGTCGAATAAGGATTTGGGGAGGTATATGTTCAGATTGAGAAGTGGATATAAGATTCTTGGCAAAACCACCATTTTTACTGTATTGATCCTCGCAGAAAGAGACAGGGGTAATTTCGACCATCTCTCCAGATTCTCTCTAATAGCTTTAAGGACTGGTCTTAAGTTCATCTGGGCCAGCTCCTCCAAATTCCTAGAAATTTGGATACCCAAATAAACCAAAGACTTAGGTTGCACTGAAGGCCCAAAGATAGACACCATCCTTTTATCAGATTGGAGGAAAGAGGAGAAAATTGTTTTGGAAAGATTAAGCTTAAAGCCTGAAAACTGCTAAAATCCTCGATAAGGTTTAAAGCTCTAGGAAGGTTGAGGTTGTGTCCCTAATGTGAAGTAAATGTCATCCTAAATACCGATAATTTATGTTCTTGATCTCAATCTTAATGCCATGTATTTGTTTGTCGGTCTTGATTGCTCTAATTAGAGGTTCTAAATACAGGTTAAACAGGTATGGTGACAAAGGGCACCCTTGACGAGTTCCCCTCCGTAACGGAAAGGCAACAGAAATTAAATTATTGCACTGAATTCTAGCAGTTGGACATGAATAGAGTATCTTAATTAGTTGTATAAATTGTTGGGGGATTCCAAATTTAAGAAGAACATCAAACATATAGGCCCACTCCACCCGGTCGAAAGCTTTTTCCACGTCAACCGAGATAAGAGAAGCTTCAACACTAGGGGCCGCTGATGCGAAATTAGATAAAACAGTTTCCTAAAGTGGTCAGCCGAGGTGCGTCCCTCCACGAAGCCAGCTTGTTCCGGACTAATCAGCTCATGCCAGATACTCTTTAGCCTAGAAGCTAATATCTTAGCAAAAATTTTTACGTCCAAATTCAGTAAGGAGATAGGTCTATAGTTACCAACCAAGTCTGGAGGTTTGCCCGGCTTGGGTAGTAAAATTATTCTGGCTTCGAAGAGTGACGCATCCCTAACTCCACCCTCGGACCAAAAAGCAAAAAGTTGTTTCAACAATGGGGCAATTTCAGCTTTAAATGTCTTATAGAAGAATGGGGTGAAACCGTCAGGGCCGGGCGCCTTATCAGACTTAAGTGAATCTATGGCTGACAATACCTCCTCACTGTTTATAGGGGAAACTAACTTAGACCTAGAGCCCTGTGATAAAGTAGGCAATGGCAAGTCTTTCATGAACCTATACATTTTGGAAGGATCATGTGCAGAGGGTGACTGGCTTAAGTATAGGTCCCTATAAAATGACACAAAGAATGTAGAATACCCTTGGGGTCGGTAATCAGAATATTAGAGTCAGGGATTTTAAGGCCGCACCCACCTAGATTCGGATTTCTGTTTTAACTGCCAAGCTAATAATTTCCCAGCTTTACTACCCTGTCTGATATATAGGGCCTAGATTTAACTGAAGAGTTAATCACTCTCTCCTCAGTGTTGCGCATACCATGTTCTCAGAATGGAAAGCTCCAGATCCTGGTCGGTTGACCTCGAATATTCGGGATATCCTCTAATCTTTTGATTTTGTTCCAACAAGTAAACATCTTCTGGTTATGTTTTGCTTTCACCGTAGCTATCCTAATTAATTCCCTCGCCATACCGCTTTAAGAGCAGCCCAAGATTTGTCTGTATCAGAGATAGTACCCCAATTAAATTTGATAGAATCTTGTAAAAGGTCAGAAACCTACCCAAGGCATAAACATCTTTAAGTATATTGTTGTTTTAGGGCCATGTATAAGAACGTTTAGGATAAGGGACGGGACCAAACAAACTTAACTGGAGAGTGGTCGGAAATCACCTAGGAAGGATCTCAGTCTCCATACTCTCAGAAATAACATTTTCGACTCACCAAAAAATAGTCTAACCTGAAAAGGAATTGTGTACCGTGAGAGAAAGGTATATTCGGGCAGAAGGGTTAAACAGTCTCCAAGGGTCGATCAAACCTAAAAAATATACACTCAGCCAGAGCCTGTTGGGCGGGGAGGATATGACTTTCTACTGACCGATCTATCTAACCTGTCAGATTGGACTAAGTTCCAATCTCCACCTAGAATAATTGGCGCTCTCTAAGGGGATAAAACTGTTGCCAGATGGGCAAAAAGGAGGATCTCTCAGCATTGGGGCCATAAATAGATCTCAGCACAAGAGGCTTCCCGAGTTTACCAGAAACAACAATGTATCTGCCATTCGGTCTTCAAATATATCTGAATGTATTAAGGGGACGCCTTGCTACCAGAATTGCCACTCCCCGACTAGAAGAAGAGTACCCAGACCCAAACACTTGGCCTACCCATTTCTTCCTGAAGTGTGAGAGGCGGTCTGACAAGACATGAGTTTCCTGTAAAAATACAAATGCCGGCTGATAACGTTCCAGATGGTTCAAAATTACATACTTCTTACAGTTATCCTTCCCCCCCTTAATGTTCCATGAAAAAAAATTCAGGTTAGATACCATTTACCTTATTTTGCCCCTGAAACAATATACGGATAGCTGCCCCTCCCCCCCATATAACCAAACTGGTCCACCCCCATCCATCCCCAAACACCCCTTCCCCAAAGTATTCCCCCCATTAGACTGCCAGACTACAGCCCCCCAGGCCCGAAGCCCTCTCCTCATGCACTGGTTCAAGGTGAGCCATAGAGGTGGGACCTCCCTAACCTCGCATTACCTCACAGAGCGACAAGGATAAACATACAAATCCGTCGAAAATTAGAAACATTATTACACAACCAGATGTAGCCCCTGCCCCACATATAACTATACTGTCTATCATAATTCAAATACAACAAACTGATTAGTAGCTGGAGGCCTTGTATCCCAGTATATAAAATGAAAACTAGCTGTTAACGGAGGGCTCCTCCTAATAATCCCTCCAAAAAAAAAAAAGCCTTTAAAACTGAAAAAAGCTGAGTCGAACCCCTATAAAAGAGGGACTCATGCCCATCTAAGGCTTCTCCCACCCACTCAAAAATCTCAATCCAGGTAGCAGCTAAGGCTTGGCCCAACCGTGAGGTGGTATCATATATAAAACAAAATAAATATACCTGCATATGTAAGCAGCATACAGGAGGGAAAGGGGAGGATGGCACCCCCAAGGAATAGAGAACCATAAAACAAGACGAACCCTCCTGCCCCGCTACACCCTTGCATACAATTATAATGGAGGCTTGCCACCATAATCAAGATAACCCACACCATCACCTAGGCAAGCTTGTTACAATAAACAATACTGATAACTTTAGGATCAAAATGCAAAAGGTGAGGTTATCAGAGATATAAAGGGCTAATTGCCAACCCCCTCTGCTAAACATAGGGAAGGCTAGCAAACCTTCCCTTAAATTAGAAAATCCCCTATAACTACCGATTGTAGAAGCCACACAAAAGAAGGTATTAAATATAACCAAACTCAAAATATCATAGCAGGAATCTTGTGGCTTAGCCATGTAATAAAGGTAGTAGCCCAGAAAGAAGGGGAAAAGGAAACACGCTATTGAAGCAAGTCAAATTACATAAAGTAATTTAGTCTCTAGAGTTCCATACAGTCTGTCTCGTTGTTCATCCTTTAGGAAATAGATCTGGCATCAGAGCATGAAGGGAAGTTACAGCGTCGTCTGCCGAATCGTATCTTTTAATTCCTTCTTTTGTTGTAACCTCAAGCTTGGCTGGATACAAAATGCGATGGCGGATCCCCGCTGCCCATAATTTCGAAGTGATAGGTCGAAAAGCAGCTCTACTTTGCCTCATTTTCCACGTCAGGTCAGGGACAAGGCGCAGCTTTTTACCTTCCCAATGAAAGGAAGACAGTTTCTTTGTTTCCTTCAAAATATGCTCCCTATCCAGAAAGTTGAGGAGTTTGAAAATAATAGGACGTGGAGGCTCTGTTGGTGCTGGCTTAGCTCTTAAGGCACGATGTCCTCGCTCAATCACATACTCCAGCCCATTTGGTGAAGGGCCTGCAGATTTTTTAAGTAATTTTTGCAGGAACTGCAACATGTTAGAGCCCTCTTCTGCCTCTGGTAGCCCCAAAAGGACAAGGTTATTTCGCCGGCTCCTTCCCTCAAGATCGTCGAGCCGCTCCTCTAATTTCGTGACCATCTTTTTGCAATCTGAGATAGTAGGCCTCGACTTTTCAAAAGCTCGCTCGATTGATGAAATGCGAGCCTCTGTGTCCGTAACACAACGTGCCAATTGGGTCAGAGCCGGTTTTATATCAGCCACTTCATCCACCAACTTAAATAATGCCTCTTTAATGACTGAAAGATCGCTGTAGATTTTATCAGGTTTAACCTCCTCCGCTCCATGCTCTGGTGATGAACTGCGGCGTGGCCGCTTCGCCTCTAGCTCCTGCTCGCCCGTTTGCATCGCGGACGCCAAGCAACTCCAAAATAGCCCCGAGGGGTTCAGTAGACTCAGCGGTCAGGATAAAGCAGGGCAAGTTATGTCAAAAAGTGAAAAAAAACGTCGAATTCGCTGGATGAGATCGGGAGCCCCAGACAGCAGCTGCTACTCCTCCATTGGCGTCACGTGACCCCGCCCCCTTTTATGATTTTAAAGGGGCACTGCCAACTCCTTTTAACCTGAAAGTGTCTCCAGTTTACCAGCTACTTCAGCAATCTCTACAGAATATGACAAATCCTAACTTGCTTTTTAGTTTGATTTTGGTTCATTTTTTGTTCATTAGAGTGAAAAACAGGCTGCCTACCATATTGGTGTTACTACACAAAAATGTGTTTGTTTGCAGATCTTGATCAGCTTCCACTGCATATTTCCTGGACCTGGGAACAGAGATGTTGCAAAACAAAATTTCACTGGTGAAATCAGCAATTTCACCAGGTGAAATTTTTCACGAAATTGCACCGAAATGGTGAAATTTCACCCCCAGCTGCAAAGGGTCCTATCCCAGGTGTTGATGGTCCACGCCCAACCCCCGCAGATCACCGCAACAATTTAATAAAGTTTCCTTCTTCCTCACCGTGCTACCCTCATGCCCCACCCCACCCTAGTTCTTCTAAAATAAATCCCCACTCCCTGCCCTGATGTCACCTGATCCTGGGTCTGTGTGGGTGGCTGTTTGTGTTTGTCTGTGTCTGTAGCTTAGTTTTTTGGGATTTACAAGATTTTCTACCTGGAGTAACTACACCATTCTTGCTCATTACATCTGTGAAGGTCTCCTGGACTGGGTTTCTGCAAAACATCACCACTAGGTATTTGCATTTTCAGTTTAAAATCAACTTTTTGGAAGCTATCCAAAGCAAAGCAGAAGTCAAGCAACTAAGTCTGACAAGTTGAGTGACTCTGGGTTCTGCTTGAATCCAAATTTCCGTCTGACCTTCTCCTGAGGGATCTATATGTGGGCTCTTAAACAACCTCTTTAAATAACAAAAGGAAGCATAAAGACAAAAGGATTTCACATCCTGTTCTTGTACTTGAGTAAGTGTGCGCCAGGCTATCAATGTAATGGGGCAGGGGAGTGCATGCCTGCAAACTCTTGCATAGCCAAAGTCTCTTGTCAAATCCTTGCCTAGCTGTGACCCTGGGTGACCTGTATCATGAATTGTACCAATAGCCCAGGACATGTAAAAATTGTATCTCTGAATATCTGCAGCCTTCTTTCCAAACTGCCACAATTTCAGGCCTGGGTGGCTCAGATTGATCCTGACATCATCTCCCTAACAGAAACGTGGCTATCACCAAAGATCCCAGACACAGCAATTGCCCTTCCTGGATATAACCTGTTCCGGCAGGACCGTACCTCAAAAAGGAGGAGGGGTTGTCTGGTTTACCTCAGGAGTGACATCAAAGGGCAAATACTACCAATTAGCCTCCACACCAAGGAAGCACAGGTTCTAACACTAAAACTTAATATTGGCCAACAAAACAAAGTGCTACTATTAACCACCGTATATCTGCCTCCTGGGATACTACTCACTGTCTTCCCACAGCTCATAAGCCATCTTGAACAGAACAAACTAAACTGGGAACATATAGTCCTAGGGGACTTCAACATTAATTGGCAAGCACAGGATGCAGCGACAGCAAGAGACCAAATAGCTGGACTGTACCTGACCCAACTGGTCACACAACCCACCAGACAAAACTACCGTATAGGAACCAGCACCCTCATCGACTGGCTACTCTCCTCCTGTCCTGAACATATCGTAGAGGTAACAGTCCTACCTGACACCATCAGTGACCACTCCCCTGTACTACTTACCTGGACAAACAAGTTCACCAAGAGTAAGCCTAAGAGCACCAGGAACAGATCACTAAGGCCTGGTCAACTAGACTCCTTCAGGCACTACCTAAAAGGGAATGACTGGTCTCCACTGGATAGAGTCAAGGATGGAAATCAAGCACTGGATTACTTCTGCAGTATTTTTACTAAAGCCTGTGACATCTTTGCGCTTTACAAAACAAAGAAAGCCAGAGGAATCCCCAACCCCTGGCTGTGCAGCCCTCTAACTGAACATGTGCGACTCAGAGATCACCTGTGGCATAGGGCCAAAGCCACCAGGAGTCTAGCTGACTCCCAAGCGTATAAGGCAGCTAGAAATACCTGCACAAAACTCATACGTCTGGCGAAAGCAGCTTACTACAATGACCTTCTAGGAAAGACCTGGGGTAGAGGGAGGGAGTTCTGGGACTCTGTAAAATCTCTCATGGGTACAGCCTCAAGGGCCCCACCGGACCTTATAGTTACCACCTCTGGTACATTGCAAGACCCAAAGGAAATCGCTGATGCTTTTAATGTTGCATTCACGGACCTCAGCAATGTGTTACCCCTGAATCACACCCTTGCAGGCCAGCAGCACAACCTCAACACTCCATCCACCACAGGATAAAGTTACCCCACCATTCTACTTCAGGCAAATCTCCACAGGTGAGACCGTCAAATATATCAAACGGGTCCTTGGTAAGACCAGGATGGAAAGTGACACGATCGATATGAAGATGGTAGCACTCACATTAAACAAACTTGTGGCACCACTCACCAAGGTATTCAATGCCTCTCTAAGATCTGGCATCTTCCCTGACAAGTGGAAAGAAGCTCTAGTCACACCTGTTTTTAAATCAGGAGACAGAGCTAATTTAGCAAACTTCCGGCCTATCTCGGTTTTACCCCTCCCTCTCCAAAGCACTTGAAAGGGTGGTCTCAGAACAACTAACTGAGTACCTAGAAAAGCATAGCTTTCTCTGCTTGCAACAACATGGATTCCGACAAAACCACTCCACTGTCACCACGCTAGCAGAGTACACCACTCAGCTTTATAGGGCCTTGGATAAAGGGATGGTGGTGGGGTCAATCTTCATAGACCTCACCAAGGCCTTTGACATAGTCAGTCACCAACTGCTACTGAAATGTCTCCTCTCTACAGGATTGTCAGTGGAATCTGTGGCATGGTTCCATAGCTACCTAACCCATAGGTCTCAACGGGTCAGGATTGGCAATATAATCTCTGAGCCCAGGGGAGTAAACCTAGGGGTCCCGCAAGGTTCTATCCTCGGTCCTCTCTTATTCAGCCTCTTCATAAATGACATGCCTTCTACCTGTCCTGCACACTCCGTACTCTATGCAGACGATGCCATTATCTCCGTCCCAGGGAAAGACCTGGGATCAATTAGCTCTGAACCTCAGCACAATTTTCGTGCATTGGAATCCTGGTTCACCTGAAATAAACTGCTACTTGACTACAAAAAGACAAAGAGCATGCTCTTCAGCACCCCACAGAGCAAGATTCAAGGGTCCTCACTGCATATACTTAGTAGCGAAGTAGAAATACTAGACCAAGCCAATACATTCAAGTACTTAGGGATTCACCTTGATGACACCCTCTCCTTCACTGCCCATGCTGAGCAACTGGTAATGTCCACCAACATGAAGCTTGGCATCCTGTACAGACATCGCACCTCAATGACACTGGCTGCCCTGAAACTTGTTACGTGCATTATTCTACTAGGGGATTTCAACATAAACTGGTTAGCATCTAGTGCCAGCGCCTATAAAGACTCCATCTCAGCTGCTAACCTCATGCAAATGGTAAACTCCCCTACTAGGATTAACTACAAGACTGGCACCAGTACCCTCTTGGATTGGGTCCTCACCACTCACCCCACAAGGATTTCTTGTACGACCATTCTCCCAGACTCACTCAGTGACCACTCCCAGTCATCTGTGCATGGTCTAACAAATTCCTTAGGCCCCCTCCCAAAATTATCACTAGCAGAGTCCTTCCTCGTGGAAAACTTCCGCATCTCAAACAACACCTGCTTCTACAAGACTGGCTACCAATCTATGAAGCAACAGATGTTAACTTGGTTCTTGATCACTTCATCTCAATTTTCAACAAAGCCTGTGACCTCTTTGCCTCTGCTAAAAGACGCAAAACAAAATCTCTCTCTAATCCATGGGTCACCGCGGCTCTTCTCTCACAGCTGAAACTAAGGGGTCACCTCTGGGCAGTTGCCAGAGCCACTGGCAAACAACTGGACATCCAAAATTACAAACAAGCATGAAATGCCTGCACAAAAGCCATACGGCTAACGAAATCCACCTATTACAAAGACGCTCTCACTAATACATGGGGAAATGGTCATGCTTTCTGGGACAATATCAAGGATGTCACAGGGAAGCAGCCAAAAACCTCTCCGGCCATGTTAATGGCTGATGGATCCTCAACCCTTGACCCCAAGGTGATCGCAAACATCTTTAACATGGCTTTTTCAGACCTTAGTGCTGTCCTACCCCATGACTTTTTCGAAAATAGGGCCTGTCCCCAAATACCTCAGCCCCTCAGTCTAACCATCCCCTCTTCTACTTCAGGAAGGTAAGGCTGAATGAAGCTCGCCGCTATATTACTGCAGCTACCTCTAAATCTAGATCTAGTAGCGACGCCCTGGACCTTAAGCTTCTGTTGCTCACCCTCGATGAGGTAATTCATCCATTAACAAAAATCCTAAACCTCTCTCTCAGCTGTGGAAAATTCCCGGACCTATGGAAAACAGCCACCGTGACACCTGTCCATAAAAGTGGGGGCAAGACAATTCACTCAAATTATCGCCCTATCTCCATACTGCCCCCACTCTCTAAGGCATTTGAGCACATCGTGGCTGATCAACTTACCGACCACTTGGATAAATACAGTATACCTTGTCCACAACAACACGGCTTCCGGAAATGTCACAGCACCACCACAGCCCTTCTTGAGTTCACTGGAGCTTTGCACAAATCCCTTGACGACGGCCTTCTCACAGGGGCGGTTTTCTTCAAACTCTCCAAGGCCTTTGATACAGTACACCATGGACTACTAATACACAAACTACTAAATGCCGGGCTATCACCTGACTCTTCTCTCTGGTTTAAAAGCTATTTAGAAAACCGGTCACAGAGAGTAAAAATTGTGGACGCTCTTTCTAACACCCTGCCTGTTCGCTCGGGTGTCCCACAGGGATCCATACTGGGACCTCTCCTTTTTAGCCTTTTCTTAAACTCTCTCCCTTACCACTGCTCTGAGCAGATCATACTATATGCCGATGATGCTGTTGTATTCTCCACTACAAAGATCCTGCAACTCTTCAACACAACCTTCAACTTGGTTTCAGTTCTGTAGAGTCATGGTTTCTTAATCATAAACTGGTCCTCAATGACAAGAGAACCAAATCTATGCTGTTCTGCAGCTCTCATAACCCACACAAGCTACACCACTTGGCTATCTCCACCACCCAGGGCAACACTCTAGATCAGGTGGTGTCCTTCAAATACTTAGGGATTCAGCTTGACTCTAATCTCTCCTATGGACTTCATGTAGATAATGTAGCTAGAGCTGCTAATACATGGCTTGGTCTCCTCTACAAACACAGACCACACCTCATGCCAGAAGCCTTGAAGGTTGCAGTCCTGAGCTCTGTGATCTCTGTAATAGACTATGGTCTCATCATTTATGGCTCGGCCATGACGACAACCCTTAGACGCCTCTCTACTGCCTTAAATGAAGCATGTCGGCTCATCACTGGTGCTCACCGTCTCACCCACACATGTGACCTGTACACTCAGACCGGCTGGCTCCAACTATCAAACCGCATAAAGTTTCTCATCTGCTCCATGGTCAAAAACATCTACCTTGGCCTTGCACCTTCTGGGGTCTCAACTCTGTTACAACACCGAATTAACAAACGGTGCCTTAGGAGATCCACGCTACAGCTACTGAAAGTCCCCCACTGTCACACTTCACAGGGACAACACTCTTTTGCTTATCGAGCACCACTCTGGTTCAATGGCCTCAGCCCAGCCATCTTCTCTGCCCCAACTATTGGTATGTTTAAAACTAGGCTCCGGGACTATCTCACTACCAACAGCTCCTGTGACTGCCCAACTTAACCTTGTTTCTCCACTTCCCTTTCTGCTCTAGTTGTTTCCCCCCCCATCTCCCCTCCTCACTGGATTCTACCCTCACATCTTGGTATACCCAATGCTGCACTTTTCACCCTCTTGCCACCCTTCCTACATTCCTTCTCCCCTTCCCTCTCCCTATGACTCTGGCACTTCTTATCTGTTGTCTGTTTTCTCTGACAAATGCCGCTGGCTGCCTTGTTACAATGCTACCCTTGAACTTTATTTAACTGTATTAATCTGTACTCTGTTTGCAATGTCCACATTGTTGTAATGCCTGTCTTGATGTTCCCCATAATTTGTATTTCTCTGACGTGGAACCTTTGTAAAAGAGCCATGGCTCAAAGGTATTTGTAATCCTAGACTTGATAAATAAATAAATAAGAGAACTGAACTGCACGTTTATTTATTTATCTGTGGGTTATGGTCTTGTCATATATGGGGCAGGCACAGACACAGCACTTAAAAGGGTCTAAACCATCTTCAACAAGGGCTGCTGCCTGGTCCTGGGAGTACACAAGATGACTCACTCTTGTGACCTATACAAGGAATCTGGCTGGCTCCCACTCCACCACAGACTCCAATACCAGGCCTGCCTCCTTGCGAAAAAGTCCCTGATGGGGTCCATGCCTACGGCTACTTCAGCCCTCTTTGAGCCTGCACAACCATCTAAATGCACAAGGAGCGCCTCCAGGACTGTTCTAACTGTTCCTTTCAAATGAACCACCCTTGGCCAAAGATCCCTCTCCTACTATGGGCCTAAATGGTTCAATGATCTGCCTGCAGACCTTGCCAACTCCCCCAGACTTGGCTACTTTAAAAATGGGCTTCGATCTCTTCTTGCCAGCAGATCTGACTGCCAGTGTTTCTGTTAACCCATGGCCTCTGAAGGCGGTTCTCACACCCGTCAAATGCTACACTCTCTCACTCCCACTCTCCTGTTCCACAACTGCTCACTTCCCCCTCCCACCTCCCACCACCTACTACCTCCCCTTGACAAAGCCTCACCTTGGCTGCTAAAACATGCATTTCTGCAGAATGGGAGCACCCCATCTGAACTGTAACATTATTGTTAAACACTGTACTGCACTTAATTAGTGCTGCATTAATGTTTCTCTGGAAGTGTGGTCCTGTTTCTCTTTACTACTTGTACCCTGCTTAATGTTGTAACTGCACACTAAACCACTTGTTAGTTGATGTCTTTCTGTTCTGCAGTGTTTCATCATCTGTAAATGTCTTGTATTCCTTGTTGACTTGGAGCCTTGGTAAACGAGCCCCAGCTCAAAGGTATTAATCCGAATTTAAAATAAATAAATAAATAAATGTCTAGTGGACCCCCCCATCCCCCAACCTCTGAGTTGAACTAAGCCCACCCACTCCCCCACCCCAGTATCCGAATTGGGCTTCCAGCAAAACCCTCACTCACCTTCATGGCGAATTGGTCGACTAGGCACTTCAATGAATGAGTGCATGCACCATCATCTGTATTGGAAGAGCTCAAATGGCCAGCATTGGAGGTGAGTGGAAGGTTTTGTCATGGTCGTCCGATTGGGATACTGGGTGAGCGCTAGTTAAGCTCATCAGAGGTTGGGGGTTGGGGGTGGGCCACTACACACCAGGGCAGGGAGTGGGGATTCTTTTGGGGGGAAAGACTGGGGTGGGAATGATACCGGAGGATTAAGGATCACTCATACGTTCTTGGATAATTCCAGCTGTTACATGCCCTCCACGCCAGTTATCTTATTCTCCACACACCGCATCAGACGGCACCTTTCCACTTCCACCTTACGATGTACAGTAAGTTGAACCATGAAAAATGCCATCGGACAGAATTGGGTATTATTTATTATATTTACAGATATTACGTTGATTGTCAGCAACACGGGGGGGGGGGCAGAGCTCCCAAATACAAAAAAAGATAACTTTTCATGATAACTAAAACAAGCATGATTATGGCAGCAATGGGGGAGAGAGCTCCCCCATATACAAAAAAAATATATATTTCTATTCCTGCTTATGGAGACTAAAACAAATACAGTATATTCCATTTAATGCTGAATACTGAAAGACATGCCTTCTGTGAATTTCAGTGCATTTCTAGCCCTGCATGTAATCCAAGGATGACTTGTTTGCGTTTCTAAACTTTATTTCAACTTTTGCTCAAAGTTGCCGAAATATGTAATAAATATCCCATTTGCTAATCTGTCATTGTAGAGGGCTTATTTGCATGGCATTTCAGTGTGTGGAGGCGTCTGCGTCATGACTCCGTGTAGGCATCGTATTGTCTCCCAAAAAAATGGAGCACAAAGGGAGTCCTTAATCCTCTGGTATCACCGAGTGGGGTGAGGAGGCATGAGGGTAAATCGGGGAGGAGGGAGGAATCTTTATGCAGTTTCAGTCAGTGATTGGGGGGTTGGGGGGAACTACTAGACACCTTACTCACAGCCAGAGTAAAGCAAAAGGAGCAAAATTTCACTTGCGGGGTGCGAAGGTTTGCCCATGAGCAAAATTTCACTGGCCGGAGAGTGAAATTCTGCTCGCTCCACAGGGGAATTTTCACATTTCACCAAGAGAAATATTTCATGAAATGTGCAAATTATGTGAAATATTTCGCTGGGCAAAATTTTTCAATTTCGTACATCTCTACCTGATAACACCCCATCTCTGTCTGTCCACTTATGATGCAGTGGTAGGATAGGAAACGACTGTATTCTGAGTTGCTGCGCTGTTTAGTGGTATTCCCAATGTTCAGGAAGTATGCAATAATGGCAGATCAAGGATGTGAATGAAAACAAAGTCAGGTATGATTACACCATTAGCATGCAGTTCAGTTCTAGTAAGAAAGGCTATTAACCAACCAACATCAACAAATCTTGGAGAAGGTAAGCAATCATAAAATGTAGGTATTTAACGTGAGATAATATGATGCAAAAAGTGCTGTGGTTTTACATAGCTCTTAAAACACTGGTTACAGTATGAGTGTTTTGCAAGCAAGATAAAGAAACTCAGTGATTGGTTAATGCCAGACATAGGACCTATAACACATATTCTTTGCAAAAAATTTGATCAGTGCATCGGTTAGGATTCAAGTTAACTCCACAAAGGTAGGGGAATGTTGTGTTAGGATTTTCAACCTCAACTCCCCACCCCTAGCCTCAAGCAACAAAAGGAAAACACATTGGGGTTTTTGGTCTCTGCACTTCTGGCAAATTAGTGGCGTGACTGAGGTTGGCATTGTTAATGCTCCCTCTTCCCCCCAGCCCATTGCCTCCTGTTCAAAGCAGAAGGTACAGCTTCAAGTCAATGTACGACAGTGATGCTCTTCGGGTAGAGAAGTTATGTCTCACCACATGTTGCCAACGCACTTTGTCGAAGCTTTCTTCATGCATTACTGGAGATTATGTCTGTTTGTTCAGGGAACAGAGTGGGCATTAGGAAGACTCAATCCACCAGTGGATGTTTAGAATTCATTGGGCTGTCTGGTGGGCTGCGGAAGCACAGGGCCCTTCTAGCCCATTGCACCTCCATGCATCTGGAGATGCGGACGCACAACAACGAGTCCAGTTGTCCGCCAGTGCACACAGCCGTCTACCACCCACGAGTGCAGAGGTGCAGGGCCCTGTACCATGAGAAGAGATGCCTTCATTATATGGTACTCTGATCTATACGGGCAACCTGCAGCTGTCATCCCCTGGCTTATGGTGGTGTCACATAACAGCACCATACTCGCCCCACGTAGGGGAGTCACTGAGCGTGCCTCTAAACCCTGCTCATCAACGTGGGATCACAGAACGTGCCACAAAGTTGAGGACTGGCCAAACACACATAGTTTCTTAATATTTTTTTTATTCTGACAACAGATTTTTAAGGTTGTTCATATTATATTGTCTGAAACATCATTTTAGCACAAGTATGAAAACACGTCTCTCCCGGTATTTTAAAAATGACACTTGTCACATTTTATGAGGTGGTATGGAAAAATGGCTGTGTTAAACATTTGGAGTTAAAATATTGCAAATCTGCAAATTTATGAGTGAACGATGAAATATTGCAATATTCGCTCATAACCTGGGCATTTTACCATATTTGTACACAGAATTTTCAGCATAGCCTTGTTATGATCCCACTTCATGAACCCAGTAGATGTAAATTTTCAAATGCCCACCAGAACTTCATTCTGCACCACAGGTGTGAAATCAAATTTTGACCAGGACTTGGAAAAAAGACCACTGTCATGTTCATGAGGTGGTGTGAAAAAATTAGCTGTCCAAATTACCGAACGTATGAGTGAGCATAGAAAAATTGCAACATATGCTCATAACTTTTAAGTATTTCAATAGTTTGACCAGAAATTTTCATTATAGCCATGTTATGACCCCACCTCATGAACCTGATAGGGGAAAATTCTGGAATACTGACAGAAACATCATTTTACATCATGAGAGCAAAAACACATATTGGCCAGGATTTTACACATTACAGCTATCCTGTTTGTGAAGTATTTTGAAAAAAAAGGGGTATGTTCAAAATCTGGGGTTAAAACACTGAAAATTAGATTAGCTAAGTATATACTTTCCACCAGGAGGCTGAGCTGAGTCACGTCCCACAACTTCCTGCCTCTCTAGCCGTCTCTACTGCTGACTATCTTTACTCATCCTCCACATTTTACAAGCCTAAATTCCATAGCCCTGCATGCATTACCCAAAGTGTCCACTAGGAGTCAATGCTTTCCCTTACTTTAACCTCCACTGCCGCCACCACATATTTTGGATGCGATTTTTCACCCTGCACACCCTATGTGCATTGGCCCCCACCAAGTTTCCAGACCTGCGGTTTGAACCTTGCACCAGAGTCCAGGACACTGCCACTACTCCAAAGTGGTTGCCACATTTCAGTACGTCACTAGGAACCTCTTATACCTCTGTCCATGACCATCGCTACAATGCTGCAGGTGCCTATCAAACTGACTGTCCTCAAACTATTGTCACTCAGCATGGCTACACCCTCTCTCTACCACTCAGTGCCACCCCTGCTCCCCTACACTGCCCACCATGCCACCCCTCACCGATGCATATACCCCTCCAGAAGTCTTACCCCTGTTCACCATGGCCACCAATCTCCCCTGCTATCCCCACCATCTGCTCAATCGCTATTCCATGCATCACCTCCATGCGTGACACTAAACGCCTAACACACTGCCACACGAATAAGCGACTGCCCCAACTCAGAATTACTTCCTTCCTCCTTTTAGTATCCGGAAACATCCACCCCAACCCTGGCCTGGGCTCCTGCTTGCCGATGCGCCCATAGCCAACCACGAGCCTCCGCATAGGATCCATGAACATATGCAGCAAACTTAATAAAACACCCGCACTGCAATGCTAGGTCACCAGGCAGCAACCTGACATCCTCACAATGGTTGAGACATGGCTCTCAAAGAAAACCCCTGACTCCCTCATCTCCCTTCCAGGCTACTCACTCTTCAGACTGGACAGAGTGGGTAAGAGGGGCGGAGGTTGTGCAATATACCTGCAGGACTCCCTACTAGCACAAGCCATCCCCCCCACCAGTGCTAGATCATGGTGCCCAAGCCATGTCCATAGAGGTCTCACCAGACCCTTCCAAGGCCCTCCTTATAATCACTGTGGCCTATATACCACCCCACAAGCAAACCCACGCTCTTCTCTCACTGATGGAATACATTACAAGCCTCTACAAAAAGTAAGAACACATCATTCAGGGTGACCTGAACCTAAACTGCCTGGCTACACGACCACCTCCAAAGACACCCTTGCAGCCCTTGATCTCCACCAGATGATGACCCAACCCACAAGATACAACTCGGCCACCGGGACGCAAACCTTGTTGGGCATTGTACTAACTAACCGCCCACATAAAATTGAGGATGATGTGGTCCTTCTTAACTCCCTCAGTGACCACTCCCGGTAATCTTTATGTAGACGGCCAAGCAATCCCCCACCACCACCACCATGCTTCGTTGCCACCTCCATCCTGGCAGTCTTACGAACCTCAAGCATCACCTAGCTCAGTGCGACTGGTCACCTATATACCAGGTCATCGCTGTGGATGCAGTGCTAGAATATTTCAACAACACCTTCACCCTAGCCTGCGACACCTTCACTCCCTTAAAAAAGACTTGCCTCAAGTGGCAAAGTGCCCCCTGGATTACCCCATCCTTCCTATATCAGCTCAAGAACCATGACAACCTTTGGTATAAGGCAAATTAGTCTGGCAAACCCACGGACGGGCAAGCCTACCATGCAGAACAGAACAAATTCACTTGGGCCATCCGCAAAGCAAAAGCAGAGCATTGTAGAGTCACCTTGACTGCCACATGGGGCTCATCACGCAAATTTTGGGATAATACAAAAATGCTAAATGGGAAGTCGTGGTCCCCTCCCAGATCTCCGCAAATGGCTCAGTCACCACTGACCTGAAACAAATTGCCGCTACTCTCAACTCCAACTTTATGGACCCAAGTCTGTGCTCCTCCCAATTTCTTCGACCCCCGTGCCCCCTTTCTATCTCAGGACCATCCCCCCCTCGGGAAGTCGAACCCTATCTGATCAAGGCCCTAAATGGCACCAGCTCCCTTAACAACTCTCTAGACATCAAACTCCTCCATCTGGTCCTGGGCACACTGCTTCTCCCACTAACTACTCTACTAAATTGCTCTCTACACCTTGGACAGTTCCCCAGCAATTGAAAAAATGCAGTTTTAACACCCCGTCCACAAAGGTGGGGATCCACTACTCCCAGGGAACTACTGCCCAATCTCCATTCTCCCCCCACTGTCCAAGGCCCTGGAAAAGGTAGTGGCAGACCAGCTACCTAGAAACCCATTACCTACTATGTGAGGAGCAGCACGGGATTCTGAGCTGGACACAGCAGTACAACAGCTCTCATTAAATTCTCGAACTACATTCACTCTGCCCTAGACAAGGGACAACTGGCAGGGGCCATGTTCATTGACCATGTCCAAGGCCTTTGACATGGTTTAATCACCCCCTCCTGCTGAACATCCTGATTCACACGGGTCTCTCTCTCATGGGCCCCTAAACTGGTTTGCAAGCTATTTGACCTCCAGGATCTAATGCATCAGGATGAATAATACTGTACCCAGCACCTGCCTCACCTGCTCTGGAGTCCCACAAGGCTCTGTCCTATGGCCATTACTTTTTAGCCTGTTTCTGAATACATTTCCCACCTCGTGCTCTAGCAAGATACTTCTATATGCAGATGACACCGCGTCCTCTGTGCCTCCCATGCAAACCTCGCCGACCTATAGGCCTCGCTGCAGCACTCATTCTACCAAGCCGAGCAAGGGTTTGCCGAGCATAAGCTAGTACTAAACCAGAAAAAAACTAAAACCATCCTGTTTGCGCACCACCAAAGCAAACTAAAAAATGCCCAAATGAAAATCCTGTCCAGCTTACACCACCCCCTAGAGCAGGTCTCGTCTTATAAATACCTAGGGATCACGTTTGACCCTGCTCTCACTTTTCATGGCCACATCAGCACGCTAGCATCCGCGACTAATGCACAAATCGGCCTCCTCTTCCAACACAGGGACTGTCTACCCCCTGAAGCCCTGCATCTAGCCATCACCTCATCCATTATGTCACTGGTCGACTACGGCCTACTGGTCTAACCGCCACTGACACCACTGCTCAACAAGATTAAAGTAACCATCAACAAAGCCTGCAGGCTCCTGTTAGGGGCTGATCGCATAACTCACACCTGCAACTTCTACGACCACGCCCAGGTCCTCAGCCTTGGTGAAAGGCTCCAGTTCCAAGCATGCCTCATGGCCAAAAAATCCCTAATTGGACAGAGACCCCCAGGAGTGTCAGCCTTCTTGCCCCTAGCCACTCCCAAAGTCCATACACGCAGAACAGACACAGTAACACTGGCCATCCCCAGGGTCAGACAACGCTTGCCTAGAGATGATTTCTAGTCATGGCCCCTGCCTGGTATCACACCTTACCATCCTCAGTCACTACCCCCACCAAGCTTGGCCCTTTCAAAGTGGCCCTCAAGAATCACCTCTATGCCACACATACCTGCACCCGTCAGCACTAGTCCTACTGCCATTTTAAACTACAGCCCAGTCGCTACTAAAGTGGGCCCACACCAAGACAAAGTTAAACCCAAGACTGGTCCACTAAATTCCACCAGGGCCCACTATTCTGTCTCTGCACTCTTGTTGTTCTGCTTAGCTATCACCATGTATAAGCCTACATCACTGCACTGCAAAGGATGTATGTAACCAATAGGATAATACTCTGTATAGGTTTGCACCAATGTATTGTAATGCCAGCACTACTGCAGTGCAAAGGATGTATGTAACTGCTTAGCTAATACTCTGTATAGGTACATATCAATACATTATAGTGCTTAATAATGTTTGTACATCTACCATCCAACTAGTTATGTAACGTTGTCTTTGCTGTATTACTGTCATGTCTGTACTTACGCCATCTGACGAGGAGCCTTTGGAAATTAGTCTGACTCAAAGGATTGTAATTCCGATATTCTAATAAATAAAATAAATTAATAAAAGTGCTTCTAGGTGCACACAATAAAACCCTGACTGTGTTTTCAATCTATATTCCTCCCAGACAGACTGCCTCCTGCTTTGATTCACTCCTGGAGTGTTTTGGCTCTCTGAGTCTTAATTTGGAAATTATCATGTTAGGAGATTTCAGTATCAATTGGTTCTCTTCTGACATAAGCCCTTTCAAAGATGCAATTTCAGCAGTTCACCTCACCCAGCTAGTAGTCTCCCACTAGAATCAACTATAAAGCTGGGACAGGTACCTTACTGGGCTGGGTCCTCTCTTACCACCCTGATCATATATCGGACACAACCGTACTCCCAGATGCCTTCAGTGACCACTCCCCAGTCTTGTTTCATTGGTCAAACAAATTCTCTAAACCACCTGCTAGAACAATTACCACCAGGGTACTCATTGGTGAACATCTTGACTCACTAAAAGCTGACCTGCGTAATCAGGACTGGTCAGTGGTTTTACACTACTAACAATGTTGACATTGCCCTTGACCAGTTCATTCTTCAGTTCAGTGCTATGTGTGATAGGCATGCCCCCCATAAAAAGTATAAAATCAAAGGCCGCTGTAATCCCTGGTTCTCTTTGGACCTCCTTGAGCTTCTAAATGTCAGGGACCATCTATGACACAGGTCTAGGTCCTTGTGTAATCAGGCTGACATCCAGAGGTACAAAGTGGCTAGAAACAACTGCACAAGGGCTATTCATGCAGCTAAAAATCAATATTATAAGGAAGTGCTCTCTTGGACCTGGAATGATGGCAGAACATTTTGGACTAACCTTAAAGAGGTCACTGGGAGAGACCTCAGATCTGCCCATACCATGCTTAACATTGATGGTGTACCCTCACTCAAACCCAAACCTATTGCTAACACTTTTAATAATGCCTTCGTGGACCTGAGTGATGTCCTTCCACCTGGCTATTTCTCTCACCCCCTCACATGTGACTACTCTGGGAAAGTGACTCAGCACCCTTCTCATTCTCCTTTCTACTTCTAAACCCTCTCAGCCCATGAAGCCAGGAATTACCTTCTTAAGGTACTAGGGGAAATCGAGATTTAGTGGTGACACCCTGGATCTTAAGTTTGTAGCCCTTACACTGGGTGAAAATCTGTCGCCTCTAACGCATATTATTAACATGTCACTTAGTTACTCTCAATTCCCTCAGAAATGGAAATCTGCCACTGTGACACCAGTTCATAAGTCTGGGGATTGCACAATTACTGGAAACTACAGGCCTATCTCTATTCTGCCCCCACGCTCGAAAGCTCTTGAGCGTATAGTGGCTGACCAAGTGGTTGAATACTTAGAAAAATATCAGCTACAATGCCGCAACAGCACGGGTTCATAAATGGTCATTGTACCACTACCACCCTTCTGGAGTTCACAGGCTTTATTCACCACTCCTTAGATCAAGGACACCTGGTCTGTGCTAATTTTATTGATTTTAACCAAAGCTTTCGACACAGTGAATCATGCCCTCCTGGTGGAACAGCTTGCCACCATTGGCCTAGCTCGTGACAGCGTAGCCTGGTTTGAAAGCTACCTGCATGACCGTACACAGCAGGTGAAGATTGGTAACACCCTCTCGGATAGCAGACCTGTCCTATCTGGAGTTCCTCAAGGGTCCATCTTGGGCCTTCTTTTACTAACATACTAACATACTAACCTACATACTAAAATGCCAGCAGAATAGGCCTAATGGTCTTTCGTGTCTGCTCGTTTGGTCAGCCCCCACCCTGGGTGCTGACCTTGCTGTCCCCCTCGCCTTCTCTGGCTTCTCCCTTCCCAGTTCCGGATATTCTTGCTGCATTGGATTTTGCTTCCTGAACCCTTCCCTGTACCCTGTCCCACCCTCTTGAACCCCTCCACTGTCTCTGCCTCCACCAGCCCCTAGGTAGTGCATTCCATGGCTCTACCACCCTCCTGGTGAAGTAGCACCTCCTCCTTTCTCCCTGAATCTTCCCTCCAGCTTCCACCCATGCCCTCTAGTGGCCCCTCCTCCTTCCTTCAAGCACCCTCACTGTTCCTCCCTATTTACCCTCTTCATGTACCTGAAGACCTCTATCATGTCCCCCGGTCCCTTCTCTTCCAAAGTGTATATATTTAGCTCTTTGAGCCTCCTCCTCATAGTCCTGTCCCCCAGCCCCAAATCATTTGGTTGCTCTCTCTGGACCCTCTCCAGGAGGTTAATGTCCTCTTAAGTGCGCTCCAAAACTGCACGCAGTACTCCAGGTGCGGCCTCACCAAGCAGTTATAGAGGGAGTATCACTTCCTCCTTCTGGAGGTGATCCCCAGCATGCATCCCAGCATCCTGTTGGCCTTGGCTGCTGCCCTCCTACAAGTCTCAGAGTTGTTCATTCTGGACATCCACCACCACCCCCAGGTCCCTCTCAGCCATTGAGACTTGTAGTATCCCCCAGGGTGTACACTTGGCCTGGGTTTCTGGCCCAGGTGGAGTACCTTGCATTTCCTGCATTAAACCTCAGCTTCCACTTTCTGGACCATCTTCCAGAGCCTCCAGGTCCCCTGCAGGCCACCCTCCCTCCTCCCCATCCACCACCGCCTCCCAGTTTCGAGTCATCTGCAAAGAGACTCATCTCACTCCTGATTCCTGTCCCTATGTCAGATAATGAGGCGTTGGAACAGAAGGGGCCCAAGGACTGATCCCTGTGGGACCCCACTAATGACCCTCCTTGGGGAAGAGACTATCCCACCAACTACGACCCTCTGGGTCCGGTCCTGGAGCCAATTGCCTATCCATCGGATCATCTGGTTTCCCACCCCCATTTCTCCTAGTTTATCCAACAGGCCCATGTGAGGAACAGAGTCAAATGCCTTGCTGAAGTCTAGAAAGAGGACATCCACTGGTCTACCCAGGTCCAAGGCACTTGTCACCCAGTCATAGAACTCCACCAGGTTTGTCTGACATGATTTCCTCGGGATGAATCCATGCTGTCTATCGTCCAGGCACCCTGACTTATCCAGGTCCCCCCCTAGCCTCTCCTTGACAATGCCTCCATCACCTTGCCCACCACTGATGTCAGGCTGACAGGCCTGTAGTTCCCTGCCACCTCCCTTGATCCCCCTTGTGATAGGCACTACATGCCACCTCCAGTCTTGGGGCACGCACTGTCCTCAGAGAGATGGTGAAAGCTCTGCCAGGGTTTGCCAGGACATCTGCAAGTTCCTTCAGCACTCTAGGATGTAATTTATCCGCCCCGTGCTTTCTCCGTCTTAAGTGAGCTGAGGGCTTCCTCACTCTCTCTGCTGTGATTTCCACTCCAGTACGCTCTTCTCCCTGCTTAGCCCTCCCCCACCTGCCAGTGATGCCACCTCCCCAGACTCCTGCCGACAGTAAGGGCCCCCTCATTATCTCTGTCTCTTCCCATGTATGATGCAGCATCCCCATTTTCCCTGGTGAAAACTGAGGTGAAGTACTCATTTACTTCATTGGTGAAGGGGGGTGGGATGGGAGAAAAGGCAGTCAAGGGGATGCCGATAAAGGAGGATTTTATTTAGCATTTTCCTCAGCAACCTTCCTTACTCCTGTCAGAGTCACATCCTTTATATACTGACGATGCTGTCCTAGTTACCAATGATCCAGACCCTAAGGTTCTTGAATCCAGGCTACAGAGTAATTTTGCAGTCGTAGAAAGATGGTTCCATAAGCACAAATTAGTTATGAATTGCAACAAGACTAAAACTATGCTCTTCTCCAGCTCCCAAAATAGGCACAGAACTTGCCCTCTTTCTATCACCAATGAAGAGAGCTCTCCCCTGGAGCTAGTTCAGCTATTTAAATATCTGGAGATTATAGTTGATAGTATGAAGACCTATGCCTATCACATTGACAACATTGCTAAGGCTGTTAACACCCGCATTGGGCTACCTTATAGGCATAAGCAATGTTTGACCCCAGAGGCTCTTAACCTGGCCATTCGTAGCTCTCTTGTCTTGCTTATTGATTATGGCTTACCAATCCATGGACCAGCTACTGAAACAACTCTTCACCGCATCATAGTTGCACTCAACAAAGCATGCCAGCTCCTTACCGGCTCAACCCGTCTGTCCCATACGTGCAACACGTACGCTCACGCTAACTGGCTCCAATTCAAAGGTAGACTCGTGTACAAAACATGTTTATTGTCCAAAAAAGTAAGCTTAGGCAAAATTCCCCCTGGTGTGCAAAAGCTTATTACCCCCACTATCCACTGTTGTTACACCAGAAGCCCTACTAGCCAGATTTTTAATATACCCCACTGTCGCACTTCTCTGGGACAAAGGTCCTTTGCCTACCGTGCCTCGCTATAGATGAACTCTCTGCACCATGACATCACTTCAGCATCCACTTTGGGCTCTTTCAAGGTTAAACTTGAGCAACAGCTAGTTGCTGATGCAGGTTGTGACTGCTTCCAATAACCTTCCTTCTTGTGACCAGCACTTATCCTAACCTTATGCTATCCTAACCGTATGCATAATTGCTCTTAGCATGTCAATAACTGTTCTGAATTGCTAATCATTCTCCTTCACATTTCCTCTTGATCCCTTCCACTCTTTCCCCTCACCACTCTGTGGCTTTCCCCCAATCCCTTTACCCCCACTCTCCCCCTCCTCCCCCCATTATATATCCTGAGCTCCCTTGCTCACTTTCAAATGCTTTGTCCCATACCTACGCACCTCTGACGAGGCCCCTGGGCTGATGCCACTCCTTACCTTGTTAATTATTAGATATTAGGCTGCTTCAGTTCTCATTTTCCTGTAAAGGGTCATTTCATAAGACATAACCCCCTCTAATTTGACCCTTTGAATTCTAGGTTTTAATCAAATATTCACCTTGGCATACATTGTACAATGCCATATGTATTTGAACGATTCTAGTTATACACTCTTTTAATGTTTTGTATAATTCCTTGTGTTGTTTGTTCTCTGTCTTGTACTTTTCCAATTTGTATTGTCATCTGACGTGGAACCTATGAAATGAGCTTGTTCTCAAAAGTGTTATCCGAAATTTCAATAAATAAATAAAAAAATAGAATAAAAATTACAAAACTATGAATAATGTAGTCACAAGTTCCAGCAGCGAGATATGGCTTCGATCGAAGATTGGATCTACATCATGGTAACTGTTCAGGTGAGTGCGTGTGTTGGTGGTGGGGGGCAGGTGCTGAGTGCGGAAGTCATGAGGGTGGCTGGAGATGCTTGGGGGTATCAGATCACTGAGGGAGCATTTTCTTTTTTGTAGGTGGGGGAAAAAGATCAACATGGGACAGTTTTTTTTTTTTTTTTTTTTTCTTTATCATAGGTGAACAGGATAGGTGAATAAGGAGGCAGTACAGCATAGTGGTTTAAGGCTGTGAGCTGCAAACCTGGAGACCTGGTTTTAAATCCTACAGCCCCCACTTGCATACTGTGTGACCCTGAGCAAGTCACTTAACTTCCTTGTACTCCCAGGTAGCAACTGTAAAGAATCTTTCAGCTTAGTGTGTCTCTCTGAGTTAACAAAAAAAATAAAAAATAACAGAAGCAGACACTGGGGAATGGGCACCCAAGTGTCAGGAGGCTCTCTAGCATCACCAGGGGTGGGCACCCTGGTGCTGACACAGATAAGAAGGGCATGGTGACCTGCAGGGGAGGGGTGCAAGAGAAGCAGGGTTGGATTGGGGTATAGGGGCCCACCGGGAAAAATCAACAGGGGTGGGCCCAGGGCGAGACATGTACACCATGTTGATGTTATTGCTGTATTGCCTGTAATTGCTGTTCATTTTGTCTATAACTCTCCCGGGTCATGCCTGAAAATAGGCAATGCTTTTGTCTAGTGCACCTACCCAGTAAACAAAACTTAAATAAATACAATAGCAATAGTCCACCTAAATTTGATACACTCGCTCCATATTTGATCTTACGTTTACATTTATTGAGGTGTGGTAACTAAAATTCAGTGCTAAAAAGTGTAAGATCATGCACGTGGAGAATGAAAACCCCAGAGAGAACTACAAGATGGGGGTGGGGTGCTGTGAGTCACCAAGGAGGAAAGAGGTCTGGGGTCATTATCACAGATGATCCCAAGGGACACCCTCGTCTCCTGTCAGTGTCTGCAGGATAGGTGTGGGTGAGCGTCAGTGCCAATGACCCCAAGGCAGACCCACAATGCCTGTTAGTGTATGCAGGTTGGTGGTTGGGCATTAGGGTTGGAACTCCTAACGCCATATTTCTCTACTTTTGTGGCTTTACTTACAACCCTAACTGATGCAATAAAAGTTTTTTCCAATGAATATTTTTAAAGACAGATTTCTACAGTAAAACTACTGTAGTACTTTTATTTTTAAATGTACAGAAGTGCTGAATTTTAGCACAAAAAAATTCTTGCAAGCAGCACACAAGACAGGCAAAGGTGTGTACGCAGTGCCACTACACAGTGTCGCTACCTGACCCTAAACTGTGGGCAGTGGGAGTGCAGTCAGCTGACTACCATCTGAGACTGCTGGCTACTACTAATGTAGCCGCTCCCTCCCCCAAAGTCTAGGGGCAACTGATATTCCGGGAAAGGGGGCCCACAGCATAGAAATCTCAGACCAAAAACTCTCTAAAAAATGCATGAAACAATTGAAGCTTCACTTACCAGGCAGATGTAGGCCCTTGCCCCCTACCCCACCCCCACCCCATGCCAGCAGATCAGATACTAAATTCATTAGGTGGAATTCAACTGGATCCACTGGCCCCAGAAAGGGAAGAACAAAATGGAAATTATTTAAAACAAGAAAAAAAAAACACCCTTGTATCTAAGGCTCATGGATAAATATGCAACTATTAGTGACAAGAAAATAGATACTGAGGCAGAACTCAAAAAAAAAAAAAAAAAAAAAGCCACATTTATTCTCCTGTGCCATCAATGATCAAAGAGAAACGCAGGGGTCCCTTTTACTTAAACCTCCAAAATGCATATAGCTCCGTGGGGCTAGCATTTGTAAAAAATGCAAAGAGAAAGATTTATACGGGGCAGACCACTTAGCAAGAAGATACAGCTTACTCAGGCTTACACAATGGCTGTACTTTAGACCAGAAACTCGACTCACCCAGCAGTGTGAAGCTCCACATTTTTCTCACTGGCATGGGTAAGTACCTGGAACTAGAGCTTTACTACCTTTCCTTGAGGCCTTCACCATCCTGTTCTTCCACTGGAGTGCTCCATTCACAAACATAAGACATTCCGAACACTTGAGAATGAGCAGCTTCTCTTTCCACCATTCCCTGACCCTTTCTCTCCCCAGGGACATAGAGGGTGCAGCTTTCTGGCTTACGGCTGCCAACCTTGTACCAAACTCTCTCTCCAGACTCTTGGTTCTGGCCTGTACCCGCCTTCATCCCAGGTAGGGCTCCCAACTGAAAATGCAACCCACCTCCTTACTGCTGCCCAAGCTTTTACCTGCTCTCCTCCCTTGATCTGGTGGCCCGTTACCTGACCACAGCTGCAGCCCCATTGAACATGTCCTTCGGTACTCGCTTAGAACTACATGGCATGGTGTGACCCACCTGGTGCATACAGGGGCCCCAGGGTCTGTTCCACCAAAGCAGGCCCCATAAATGGGTAGAGCCCTGCCCCGGCCTCACCACTAGCCTGCCAGGGCTGCTGTGCCACATCAGAACCGAGAAGGCTGCTGCCACCAGCCTGCTCCTGTGGGAGCCCTGACACAGCTCCCATAGCCCTGACAGCCCAGGCCTCACACTACCACCATGAGTCCTCCAAGTCTTCCCACCCCCGGGCCTATCCTACCTACCACTGCTTTCAAGGGTGCTCTCACCACCCAGCACCTCCCCAGGGGTTCCAGGGCCCAAATGACCACAAACTGTGGCTACCTACACCACTCACGGAAAGCCCAGCCTAGGAACCGGCTCTTCACCACTGCATAGCTGTCCTGCCTAATGGAAGGTGGGGATCCCACTCACACTGCCCTGCAGGTGTTGCCCAATCGTCTCATCCCTAAAAAGACCTTGAAACTTCCTTTCTCCCTGCTTATACATCCTACCTAAACTCCCTACTCTGCTGTCACCACATGGGGACTAGCAGAAATTGCACTCCTACATGGCACCTTCCTGAAAACCTAAACCCTGAAAGGAAGAGAGAAGGACCTTAAGGTGAGTTGTAAGTCCCTCTAAGAAGAGAGGTGGCTTACACTGACTTTCGTTAAACCTAAGCCCAACTCCAGATTACACCACCAATATTTTTATGGACAGATTTCTACAGCAGAACTACTGTAATACTTTGTACTGATTTATTTGAGCAGAAAACAATTTTCCCAAGCAGCATACAAGGCAGGCAAGATGCGTGTGCAGCACAACTGCACAGCATCACTACCTGGCCCTAAACTGTGGGCAGTGGGAGTGCACTCAGCTGACTGCACTCCAAGACTGATTTCTGCTGCCGACTTTTGTGAAACCTTGGCCCAAGAACATCCCCAAAAATCTCCATGCAACTCCCCTTCAAACAACTCTCCAGATACACGTCCAGATATGCGCTGCTACAAAACTGTCTACACTAAAGGACGTATCCCAACCCATACTTAAAAATCCTAAGTTTAAATAGGAGGCAAACCTCTCAGAGAATCCTTCTGGCCACTAAATTCTAAACCTAAAGTTGCTAACCTACTGAAGGATGATAAGCTTATGACATTTCGAGAAGTCTCTCAAGTATAACCTTTCCATTTCTTTCTGCTTTAAATACATCCAAATATCACATATGCTTCTTCAACATTTTGGACTGGGGCGGGCCTGGAAACAAGATCTAGAAGGACCCATATTATCGACCATCTCAATTTCTCCCCCATCCCATCTCATTTCCTTTTTTTATTGCACCCTGAGGGATGCCATGGAAACTCTAGAAGGTCAACCGCATTATTTTTGGGACCAGGCTCTACCTGCTGCCCCCTTGGCAACTAGATCTTGGTCTAAGATATGGTCTCAGCTATATCGAGATATAAAGTGGGATAGGTATCATCTGTTACAGTTCTGTGTAATTCATGATTTATATTATACCCCGGTCAAGCTCCACAAAATGAGGAAGCTCCCCTCTAATCTCTGTTCCAGATGTGGGATGCAGCCTGGCACCTTGCTGCATATATTGTGGCTGCGTGACAAGGTTTCCCCATTTTGAACAGCAGTAAAATCCAAACTTTATCCCATATTGGGTCTCTCAGATGCCTTCAGTCCAGAAATCTGCATTCTGGGGGACTATGGGGTTCCCTGATTGGCAACCAGAGTAGACATATGGCCTTGGTATCACTGTGTGCCAAGAAAGTTATACTACGCCATTGGCTTGATCAAACGGTTCCTTCCCGCATAGAATGGTTACATAAGATCCTCTTTGCCTTGCAAGCAGAGAATCACATCGCTCAAGTGTCCAAGATAACTCATTATTATCAAAGGGTTTGGTCTCCGCTCCATACTCCAATGACCATCTGATCATAGCTAACTGTAATATGGCATTTTATAAACTACAATAATAAGGACTTGTGTTCTGGTTCAATATGTATCTGTCTTGCCTTCTATCTTGGATGTAGCTGATTGTGCACCAGGAAGGGGGAGGGCTCCTGGCGGGATAGTTAGGGCGGGGAGGGGCGTGGCGGGCAGGGTAGGTAAATTTCTTGCTTATACTATAGGCCATTGAATTTACAGCATTCTTACTGATAATTATACTGCAACACAGATGTTAATTCATGTTAATTAACATGTGCTGAAGTTACTTCTACCATTTGTTCTTGACTAATGTTATTACAATGTCTAATTGTTTGGTGCAACTGGAAAACTCGAATAAAGCTTATTGAATTTGAAACCTTAGCCCAGATTACACTCTATTATTCAAGCCAGAACTAAAATGCTTTTAAATGTGAAGAAATACTGATTTATTTTAGCACAAAAAATGATTGCAAGTGGCATGCAGGCAAAGTGCAGGTGACTGCGTGGTGTCAGTCTGCCCATCTTTAGACTGCAGGCAATGGCCTGGGAGTGCAGTTAGCCGACCCTCAGGGATTTCTGGCTGCTACTGGCTTTCCTGAAACCTGAGCCCCTTCCCCACCAAAGAATGCTTATTACTTACACCACCAAATTAAAGTCAGATTTATTTTTCAGTACAGCAGTCAAGCTAGAAGTTGGAACTACTGTAATTAAGATATAAAATAGTTTCAGTAACACTGTCTTCTTCTCCTTCACCTCCACAGAGCACAGCACAGAGGCCTGTGAAATCAAGGTAGTAAAACTGCAAGTCTCTCCCTGTATAGCTCCTGGCAAACAAATCACTAGATCAGACAATTTCTGAAGGAAAAAAAAAAAACTCCCACTGGTACCAGGCACTAAGAAACACAGTACACTAACAAAAAAGCAAAGGTTTTGTGATGTAAATATAAAATTTGCTCGTGCTTCTCTCCCACTCTCAGAGCTCTCTCCACCACATCTTTCTCTGCTGCAACATGGCAGTCACATGATCTAGGTTTGGTAAACTGTCAGCGATCATCCAACAAGTCCTGTGAGATCTTAAAATCCTGTGGGAAAGCCAACAGAATTCAATTCATTTCAATTCGATTCAATTAAATTTTTTTTTTTTTAAGTTTATCTATTTTACCCCCTGTCGTTCTCAGGAGCTGCCTCTGCTTCGGGCTACCATGACACCACAGACATTCCTCCTACTATCTCCCACACAAGCCACCTTACCTCAAATCCACAGCCAGCCTCGGAATAGCCCGGCGTAACCCTGTTCTGGGTGGGTCCCTCTCCTCTGAGGGGGAAGGCACTGGCGGAAGGAAACTGGCACACTGTTTCTTTCCTTCGGTCCTGGGCACTGCCGAGGCTTTGCGTAGCCTGCTGGAAGTCTTTGGAGGTGTCCTGGGTTGGCAGCAGTCATCCGGCCAGTCTCCAGAGCGGTATTTCCGTTTTTCTGGTGTTCCCCTTGTAATGATCCCTCTGCAATGCTCCCGGTCTCCACCGTGTGCTGCTGCAGAGCGACCATGCGTCCCCAACCCACCCAAGTGGAGGAGAGCAGTCTCACGGACGCCGATCCTTCCTTCCCCAATCTCGCGCCCAAGTCCGCCTCAATCCTGGGTCGTCAAGGTAGGGAGAGGGCAGCCTAAGGCCAACCTCTGCGCCACCAGGCCGGCTCAATTTTATTTTTAACCAGGAAACACACCATTGAGATACTCATTTGCATGGTGGTCCTGGGGGCAACACACATAGTATACATAAAAGGAAAACACTTCAGATTTATACAATAGTTCACACAATACAGTGGGTAATACATAACGAGATATAGTCAGATTACTCAGATTTTTACATACCTACATAAGTGCATGCAGCTAACTGCATAATACAATTGGAATGGAAGGAGGTAAGGGGAAAGGTAGAACATGATCCATAAGGTGAGGTAGGAATAGTAGAAGATAAGTAGGATGGGGGGAAAGGTGGAAGGGAAAGAGGCTCAGGGAGTAGCAGGGCATATACAGGAGCGCAAAACAAAAGAAAGAAGCGGAACAAGGGAAGGGGAGTCAGGGGCAAATATAGTGGTAAGTGCCATATAAAATATCAAAAGGGGGTGGACCGTAGGCATAGCACTGGCAGATCTTACGTTGAGACTTTGGGGGGGCTCCAACTCAGACTCCCTCCAGCCACTAAAGACCAAGCCTAAAGATAGCCAGTCGTCCAGCTCAACCGCCAGGCCTGAGGCTTTGGACCTGCAAAAGCACAAGTCGGCACCGAAATCGGGCACTGACATGTCAGACGGATGCCGGGACACCAACCAACGCTCGGTCTCCCAACCTCCGAGGGGCTCTGAAGCCCCCCCCCCAAGGAAGACGACAGAGCTAATGTCCCTTAAGCAGACATCAGATGCCAACCGGGCATCTGACTCAGCACCCACAAAACATATGAAGGACCTGATGCCACCCCCCCCCGCCTCCACCTACTGAGACCGGTCACGGGGAACGTTGGAGAAGGACGTCGGAACCCAAGCTACTGATGACCAGACGTCGGGAGATATCGAGGATGCCAGATTGTCCCAGGAACCGACGCCCGACCCGACTACTCCCCAGGCACTAACGCCCGATCCTAAAGACTGGCAAACGCTGACGCCAGGCCCGTCATCCGGCCTTAATATTCAGGAGGCAAAAGACCTTTTTACCTTCTTGTGGGACACCATTAAAAAGGACGTGGTGCCTACAAAGCTTCCTCAAGAAGTTTCTCTTCCAAAGGAACCCTAGAAGAGAGTACCCCCTGACCCCAGGGATCCTACCCCGCCTCCCAAGGGCAGATCAAAGGAGAGAAAGTCTGGGGTGAAGAGAGCACGTCCCTCCATGACTCCTTTAGGGTTCCCTAGTGACCATAGACCTAAACATGCCAGACTGAGATCCCACTTTCCGTCAGGGGATGATTCGCGTTCAGATTCTTTGGACACCTCAAGGTCACCTTCTCCTATTAGTCTCCCATCTCCAGACCCCCGGGACCTTCCTAGGTCGCCACCGGATGACCCCTCATTCTCTGACATAATGAGGCACGTTCAAGAGAATGAGGTGGGAGACTGAGGAGTTGGACCCGGAACGGCAGTGCCTGGTGAGGTACCTTAGGCAGAAAGACCCCAAGCCTGTGGTGGTCCCACCATTGGTGGATACCTTCATAGACACTACTAAGACTGCATGGAAGTGTCCTTATTCCATCCCAGCGGTGCTGAAGAAAGCAGACCGCCTCTATAGGGCCCCAATGGAGGATCTGTATTTGGCTCAGCAACCAGTGGCCGATTCTTTGGTCATTATGGCCTCCCACAACTGTTCCCAAAGGCCTTAACATCTTAGCACCCAGGATTCCTTGGGTAGGTGCATGTACGCGGCTGCTACATGCTCCATCAGGTCCCTCAATTATCTTACACATGGTGCAGTTTCAGAATGCACTGTGGGACCAGGGCCAAGACCTGTTAAAAGACTTTCTGGAGAGTGAGAAGAAGGAGGAGTTACTGAACCTCCTTCGCACGGGTTCAGATGTTGGGACTCAAGTCCTCCGAACCGCTTATGACTTGGCAGACTCAGCTGCCAGAGGTGCAGCTACAGGTGTTTGCCTCTGGAGACACACCTGGTTGAGGGTTTCCGGGTTCACCCTGGACGTCCAGAAGGGCATTCTGGATGTCCCTTGTAGCGGCTCAGTATTGTTTGGTGAGGACTCAGAGTCATCACTAAATTGCAAGACACCGGGAAGGCTGTTAGGACAATACAGGCCATGTATAGACCTAAATCTGGCTCCTTTCATAGGGGCTAGAACCGTTTTTACGGCCGGCAACACATACAGCAGCCTCGTTCCGGCCAGCAACCTAGGGGTAATTATGGCAGGAAAAGCCACCCCAAATACTCCGGAGGTCAGGGTCAGCGGAATCCAAAATCTGCCCAACCCACCAGAGCTAACACCACCACAGCATGCCTCCTTCCTGGCCTCTGCCTCACCTCTGGATCCAAGGGAAGAGAGGGTCGGGGGTCGTGTCGCTTACCACCTATCAGGGTGGCAGAGGATAACCTCTGACCGGTGGGTTCTACAGTTGGTAAGTCGAGGCCACTCTATAGAGTTCCTTGACTGCCCACCAGCAAGACCTCCTCTGCACTCCTGTTATTCGGGTCTGCATGCCCTGCTCATCCAGCAGGAGATCTCGGCACTCCTGGACAAGGATGCCATCGAGATTGTCCCACAGAACCAGAGAAGACGGTTATTATTCCCACTTCTTCCTGGTTCCAAAGAAAATGAGACCTGCGCCCGATCCTGGATCTCGGCAACCTCAACACCTTTGTGTTGTATGAACGTTTCTGTATGGTCACCCTTCCCGGTGTCATTCCCATGCTCAAGCAAGGCACATGGCTAGCATCTCTGGACATGCAGGACGTGTATCTCTATCTCCCTATCACTCGGGCACACCAGAAGTTCCTGCACTTCAAGTTCCTAGGACACCATTATCCGTTGCGAGCACTTCCGTTCGGTCTGTCCTCTGCACCTCGCGTGTTTACCAAATGCTTGGCTGTCATGACAGTGGCCCTCAAGAAGACAGTGCCACTGTGTGTTCCCATATTTGGACGACTGACTCTTCATGGCCTCCTCTCGAGAGGCACTGGTGACTACAATTCAGGATACCCGTTCCCTTTTCGGATCACTGGGCATCACCATCAATCAGGAGAAGTCATTCCTCATCCCTCACAAAGATTGCAGTTCATCGGCGTGGTTCTGGATACCAGACAAGGGAAAGTTTTCCTGCCTGAAGACAGGGCGGAATGCATCCGATCCCTCATATGGGCCATTATGGTGAAGAGGCTGGTTTCTGCAAGGACTATGCTTTGCCTGCTCGGACGCATGGCGGCAGCCATCACCACAGTTCCCCTGGCTCGTCTCCATATGAGGGTTACTCAATGGATGCTCAGAGCACAATGGGACCAGAGACTGAATCACTTGGATCAGCTCTTCAAGGTCACAAAGCCAGTCATTGAGAACTGGCAGTGGTGGCTTGTCCTGGAGCACCTTTCCAAGGGAGTCTCCTTCTTTGCGCCTGCTCCAACTGTGACTTTCACCATGTACGCTTCAGGGTACGGTTGGGGAGCTCACCTGGATGAGATCAGGACCCAAGAAACTTGGTCGGCCCTGGAAGCCCACCTTCACATCAGTATTTTGGAGATGAGGGCAGTCCTATACACCTTACAGTCAGAGATTCCAATGGGCCACATGCTAGTACAGACAGACAACACCTCTGTGGTGTATTACATCAACAAACAAGGAGGCACTCACTCCTACCCACTTTGCAGAGAGGCAAAGAGGGTGTGGGACTGGGTACAATAGCACAACACCAAAATTACCTAAATGCATGTTCCCAGTATAGACAATACTGTCGCAGATCGACTGAACCAGTCACAGGCCAGGGCTCACGAATTGGAACTGCTGCAGGAGGTGGTGGAGGACCTGTTCCACAGATGGGGGGACACCAGACATAGACTTATCTGTGTCTCCATACAATGCAAAACTGCCCAATTTCTGTTCGCTAGATCCAGGGCCTGATGTTTTCTGGTGAGACACATTGTCCCTCTCTTGGATGGGCAGATTCCTCTATGCTTTCCCACCCTTCCCTTTGATCCAGAGGGTTCTTCTAAAACTCTGATTGGAAGGTGCGGTAATGATCTTGGTGGCGCCCTTTTGGCCCAGGCAAATGTGGTTCCCACTCTGCCACCAGCTAGCCCAGGAGCCTTCCTTACCCTTACCAGTCAGCTCGCACTTGCTGTCCCAGGAAGCCCGCTCCCTGGTTCACCCAAATACCAGGTCATTGAACCTGCATGTTTGGCTCGTAAGGACGTAGCTGTCCTTAGACATGGAGTTTAATAAGGAGTGGCTGACATACTGGTGGCGGCTAAGAAACCATCTACTCATGCCACCTATGCCATGAAATGGCAGAGGCTTTGTCTTTGGGCCCAGGCTCGTGACCTTGATCTGCATTGCTGTCTCGAGAGGTCAGTGTTGGACTACCTCCTATCCCTATATGAATCAGGTCTAGCATATTCTTCTGTAAAGGTACACTTCTCTGAAATCTGGGCATATCATGCTCCGGTGGGTCACAGGTCACTAGCGCAGCTAGAGGCCTCCCATGCCTTTTTGCATGGCATTCTTCATCTAAGACCCCCCCCCCCATTAAGGACCTGATTCCTTCTTGAGATCTTCTTTTTGTTCTAGAGCAGCTTACACTGCCTTCCTTTGAACCAGCCACAGACTGCGAGCTACATCTCCTCTCTTGGAAGATGTTATTTTTGGTTGCTGTCACCTCAGCAAAGAGAATTTCAGAGGTTCAGGTGCTTATGTGTAAAGAGCCCCATTTGATTTTTCATAAGGACTGGGTGTCCTTCAGGACTAATCCTAAATTTCTTCCCCAAGGTGTTCTCTGCCTTAATCCTGAATCAGGACATTGACCTCCCGATGTACTACCCCAAGCACTCTAATCGAGGGGAAGCTGTCTTGCACACTCTAGATGTGCATAGGATCCTCTGGTTTTATTTGACCAGGACCAGACCGTTTCGTCAGTCTGACCAGTGTTTCTGTCATTTGCGCACAGGATGTTGGGAGCACCTGTGTTGAAGCAGACTGTCTCCAAGTGGCTGGCTAAATGCATTGAATTCTGTTACCAGAAGCGCAATAAGCCTTTATCGGGACCAGTAAAGGGCCATTCCATGCGGGGGGTGGCCACCTCCTTCGCTGCGCTTAAAGATCATATGCAAAAGTCTAAATGTCAATGTGTCTCTATGCTGCTTCATGGCAAAAGGTCCCCTGCAATGTAACGTTGCTAAATCTGTTCATGAAAGTGAATGTTTTCTTTATCTTTGTTTGTAGTCCTCGTTCCCGGCTGATTCACCCAATTTGTTTTGATGCAGGGTGACGCAAGCGCTCATTTGCCTAGAGCGTGATGTTGTAATTAGGTGTGAGCCCCATTTGACAGCTGTGTGAATTGCGTTATTCCCGCCATATTTTAACTGTCTGCTATTTACTTAAACACTGCATTAATTTATGTTTCTGCACTGTTTGCAGGTATTTCTAAAACATGTACCACTCAACTATTTATACTAACACAGTTGGATTAACCCAGTTTTGCTGCTTCAGTATGGGAAAGTGATCACTGTGTCCTTCTGTGGTACAGTACCTATTATGTCATGTCCACAGTGTTCGCACTTGTCACCCGCGATATGCCATGGCTCATACAAATTATTGTGTTTTTACTTTCTATTGCTGTTTAATGCAGTAAGAAATGCAGTAAGATATGTGTACATGACTGTACCTATTATTTAGCAATGCTTTCTGTGTTCCCATGCACATTGTCATTTCCCGCGGTATTTGTTTCTGTGGTGTACTGCGATCATTGCGAGGGCTCAAGATTGTGTTTTTGCACACTCTAAATATTAATTTTAACAATAATCGTACTGCATTTCATGGTCAAAAAGAGTGTTATAATTCTTCTTACACATTACCAAATTATATGTTTAAAAAAACTGAAGCTCAATTACATAAATTGAATCGTGGTTGCAGTTCTGTAAAGCATCACACAGCAGTGCCGAAGTACTTTACACTACAGTGTTTGTACTCTACAATATATATGAATGTATGCTTTCTGCTGTTTCTAAATGGACCCTTGTGTACATTTCTGTGCTGTGACTTCACGTTTTTGCTTCACAATTCAGCCATGTGTAAGCTCTATGTATAGCAGTGTGTGTATGCATACTAGGTGACATTGGAGATTAAGAAGTCCCTAGTAAATAAAATGCAGTGCTGAGGTATTCTTGGGTGACCTGTAAAAACACAGTGTTGTTTAGTCTGTTGTATTATTAACTGAAAGAATCCATCAATGTTCATACAGACACGTTTAATAATTCATGTAGTGATGTGTTACATAGCAAATCAGCATGGCTGTTATAGTCATAATGACATATATTTAAATCCCATTGACACCCATTGAAAGCATTATCTGCAGCAGTGGCAAGCTTTTCAAGGAGCACCTGCAGATCTGTTACTGGGTGATGTTTGATACTACTCAGACCTGCTTTGCAAATACTAAGCACAGTATTGTTACACTCTGTTATAATCAGACACCCATGTCTTGACTTACTGTTCACTAGTAACAATGAAGTGTCACGGCTATGTAACTGACAGTGGTGGTACATAACTAACCCAAAGATACTGAATTTTTTGTTTGTTCTGTCATATTCCACCTATGTCTTTTTGTAATGAGTTAAGGTGACACTTGTACTATGCTACTGCAGTTTTGTAGATTACTTATCTCATATGAGTATCAGTGCATGAACTGCATCATTGTATGCATCATACTATGTAAGAACATACAAACATATGAAATTTGCCAGCAGATAAAGGCCTAGAGGTCTATCAAGTCTGCTCGAATGTGCAGCTAGCACCCCTTATTCTGCAGCTGCCCCTCCCTTCCACCCTTCCCCTTCTTTAACCCTCCCCCTTGTCCTGTCCCATCCTCATTTGAAGCAGTCCACTGTTCTACTGCATACCACTTCTGCAGGTAACGCATTCCACCCAGCCACCACCCTCTCTGTAAAAAAGTGTCTCCTCATCTCCCTCCTGAACCTTCCTCGCTCCAGTCTCATATCATGGCCCCTGGTGGCCCTCCCCTCCCTTACTTTGAACAGCCCCACTGTACCTGTCTTGTTTATTCCTTTCATGTATTTAAAGGTTTCAATCATGTCACCCCTGTCTCTCCTCTCCTCCACTGAGTACATGTTCAACTCCTTCAGCCTCCTCTCGTATGATAAGTCCCCCAGACCCTTGATCATCTTTGTCGCCCCGCGCCTGCACCCCCTCCAGTAACTTAATGTCCCTCTTCAGATACAGACGCCAGTACTGCACGCAGTACTCCAGGTGTGGTCTAACTAATGACCTATACAGTGGCAGAATCACCTCCTCCCTCCTCGAGGATATACCCCTTGCAATACAACCCAGCATTTTGTTGGCCTTTGCAGCTGTCTTCCTACACTGTGCAGAGTTGTTCATTGACCCTGTAATGAGCACACCCAGATCCTTCTCCTCTTCTGTCTGGGCTAGCTGCACTCCCCCAGGCTGGTAACTCCTCCTTGGGTTCTTCATCCCAAAATGCAGCACCTTGCACTTTTTGACATTAAAGCCCAGTTGCCAGGTGTCTAACCAGGTTTCAAGCTTTGCCAGATCATCCTGCAACCCCTGCCATCCCCTAGGTCATCCACCACCGTGCCAACCTTGGTATCATCAGCAAACAGACTGATCTTGCTCTTGATGTCCCATGATATGTCTGCAATGAATATCCCAAACAACACTGGTCCCAACACCAAGCCCTGTGGGACACCGCTCGTCACTGCCCTTGGGTGTAAGAGCTCCCCACCCACCACCACCCTCTGTTGCCTTCCCTGCAGCCAGTTTCCTACCCATCTCACCAGCTTTGCACCCGCCCCTGTGCCTACTAACTTCCTTCCCAGCCTTCCATGTGGCACTGAGTTGAATGCCTTACTGAAGTCCAGATACAGGACATCCGCTGCATGGCCCCTGTCCAGTTGCCTAGTTACCCAGTCATAGAACTCAACCAGGTTGGTTTGGCAGGGTCTGCCACGTATGAAGCCATGCTGTCTGCTGTCCTGTAGTCCTTTGGCCTCTAGGAGGGCCACCAGCCTCTCCTTCAGGATAGTCTCCATTAGCTTACCCACGATGGATGTGAGGCTCACTGGTCTGTAGTTTCCTGGTTCATCCTTGGGGCCACTCTTGTGGAGGGGCACCACACGAGCCATCCTCCAGTCCTGAGGTACACACCCCGAATGTAGTGAGGCATTAAATAGGTCTGCCAAAGGTCCTGCAAGGACCTCTGCCAGCTCCTTCAGTACCCTGGGGTGGATGCCATCTGGGCCTGGCGCCTTGTCCACCCTCAGTGCCTTCAAACCCTCTCGAACTCTGCCTCCATGATTTCCCCATCTGTCACCACTCCCCCTGTCTCGCCATTTCTTCCACCTTGGGTGTCGCCTCTTCTCTTTAGTAAATACTGAGCAGAAGTACTCATTTAGTGCTTCCGCCTTATCGTCACCCTGCTTCCACCCAACCCCTCTCCTTCCTAATCCTTACTATGTGGTCCTTACAGCTCCTTTCTCCTGATGTACTTAAAGAAGTCCTTCTCCCTTCTTAATGCCTTGTGCCAGCCTGAGTTCCGTGATGCTTTGGCTCCCCTTACTGCCCTTGTCACCTCCTTCAATTCTGTCAAGTACCTCTCTGTCCTCCCCCTCCTGTTTTCTTGTACTTCCTAAAGGCAGCTCTTTCCTCCTTATCTTTTCCATGACCTCCTTGCTCAACCAGCTCGGTTTCTTAGCCCTAGCCTTCTTGCTCTGGGCTTTGCAGCAGGTTTTGGTTGCCTCCACTATCCCCAGCTTTATGAGCGCCCATCTCTGGTTATTTTATTTATTTATTGATTTATTGAATTTTGATGACCGGGTAAGCCCACTGAGCCCCGAAGGTCCCTTTTTCAGGGGCAACCCAGGAATAACATTGAGACACATACAGTAGAAAAACTTGTGGGAGTACAGAATAACACGGTATACAGTATTCAGCTGTTTACACATAGCAGACATGACATTGGTTAGATGTTGTTTATTACATTATCCATTGACAAAGACATTATTGAGACAGTACTGTGGATTTCCTTGGTAAGCCTAGTTCAGGAGCATTAATAGGTTCAGATTAGGGAAGGAAAGCGATAGTGCATACATTGTTAGGGGCTAACACTTATAGTTAGATGAACAGTCTGCAGTGGTAGCTGCAATAGTGTCAGGGGCGGAGGCAGTGGCATATGCTTGTTGATAGAAAATGGGCCTTGAGTCTAGTGCAGAAGCACGGCAGTGATGGGGTGCCCCGAATCTCCACAGGGAGGTCATTCCACAAGAAAGGAGCAGTATGTGAGAATGATTTTTGTCCTGCCTTAGTCCTGACCTTGGGGACATCCAGTAGCGTGTGGCCCGAGGATCTAAGGCTACGCTGCTTTAGTTTTGCAGTAAGGAGTCCCCCAAGACTCTGGGGAGGCGAGGGACTAATTATCTTCTTTGCCAGGCAGAGTACAGAGTAACTGAGGCGAGATTCGAAGGTTGGCCAATTAAGCTTTGCCATCGCCCCGCAGTGGTGGCTTCTGGCGGGGATGAGGTTGCAAAGCGGGCCACCTTGTTGTATAGGGTCTGTAGTCTACCGAGCTCAAGCTTTGCGATACCCTGAATGACCGGGGCAGCATAAGTTAGAGTTGGAAGTAGGACACTATTTGCTATAGCAGTCCTAGCTTCTGGGGTCAGTGATTCCTTGAGCCGATACAGTAATCCTAGTTTTGCATGGATTGTTCTCGTGACTTGGTCCACATGTTGTTTGAATGTGAGACCTTGGTCAATAGTAAGGCCAAGGTACTTAGTTGAGGCGACAACTTCGAGCTTGTTCCCCTCAAGGGACGAGAGTTGCAGTAGATGTGTTCTTTCTAGTCCAAGGGCTCTTGGTCCTAACAGCATGGCTTTGGTTTTGCCGGTGTTAAGGACCATTTTATTCTTGATGAGCCACTTCTCCATGATATGAATATCTTTTTGGAGAGAGGTGCTAAGGTCATCCAAGTTGACCGAGGTATTGTAGATGATGGCATCATCAGCGTATTGTATGATGCTGCTGCTTCCGCAATGATTGCGGAGTTCATTTACATACAACGAGAACAATAGTGGCCCAAGTATAGATCCCTGGGGTACACCGTCCTTAAGGGACAATTGTTTAGAGAGTGTGTCCAGCCACCTGACCCTCTGTGAGCGTCCGACGAGGTAGCTTTCCACCCATTTGAGGGCGTGGGCATTGAGGCCTGTGGTGTGGAGTTTTTGGAGTAAAAGTCCGTGATTCACCCGGTCAAAGGCCTTAGATAGGTCTATGAAAACTGCCCCTGTAATGGAGCCCGAGTCTAGGTTTCTGAGTACGTCTGTAGAGAATTTGGTTAGGGCAGTGTCTGTCCCATGTTTGACTCGAAAGCCATGTTGGGATGGGGACAGCAGCATGTGCGCCTCCAGGTATTCCTTAAATTGGGCATAGATGAGCTTCTCCTGGATTTTAGCCAGGGCACACAGCAGGGAGATTGGCCTGTAGTTCTCTATTGGTTCTACTGACCCACCTTTATGAATTGGGACCACATGCGCCTGCTTCCATAACTCCGGCACAGATCCTTCAAGTAATGACCTATTGATCAGCCAGGTGAGTGGTAGTGTGAGAGCAGTAGCCCCATCTTTTAGCAGCCTGGCTTTGAGACCATCTGGGCCTCCAGAGCCTCTTGTTTTAAAGGTGGTTAGAGAGGCCAGGACCTCTTTGACCTTAACCAGCCTTACATGGAAGGGTGGACAGCCAAGGGTAAGGGGATCCAAAGGAGAAGACTGGGAGTTGGATACCGATAAGCCTGCCTGTTGGTTATGGTTTGTGAAGTAGGAATTGAGGGTCTCAGCGATTAGTGAGGCATCGTGTAGTACCTGTCCATGAGCTGTGATAGAGCCCGTGACTGTCATTGAATTGCCCTTAATCAGTTCATTGATGTGGGACCAGAAAGTCCTAGGGTTGCCTAGGTTGGCTTTCTGGAGGTGGTTTAGATACTCCATTTTTGCTACTTTGGTGGCCCTTTTACACTGGTTACGGAGGGCTCTATAGGCGACCTGGTCGGCTGGGAGAGCCGAGTCTTTGGACTTTTTCCAGGCCTTATCACGGCTGGTCATCAGGGCCTTTAAGGGGGGAGTGATCTACTTGTAGCAATGGCCTTTTACCCGGTAGGTTTTATTAGGGGCCAGGAGGTCCGCAGCCCACATGATAAACCTATTAAAGAAGTCCACTGCCCCCTCCAGGGTGGGGAGACTTCTTATTGGGCTCCAATCCAGGTTGGCCAGGAGAGTGATGTAGTGCTCAGGGGAGAACTTAGAATAGTCTCGGCAGTGAGTATTCTAGGCGGACTTTACTGGTCTGTTTTTCCAAACACAGAAGATTGGTGAGTGGTCGCTGAGAGCATCCGACAAGGTGCCAGCGTCTTGAATGTTTGGAGGGTTGGACACCAGTACCCAGTCAATGATCGAGTGGTTACCCATTTTGTAATTCAGTCTTGTAGGCAGGGAGATAATTTGGGAGAGGTTGGCTTCATGTAACAGACCTGGTATTGAGGACCTTGCCTCTTTGGACCAGTCAAGGTTGAAGTCTCCAAGGATGATGAGTTCAGTTGGCAACTCAGCTGCAAGAGTTCTGGAGAGTGTCCCGAGGGATTGGAGAGCATCCTTTGGTGGACTATATACACACCCCACGTTGAGGTGTTTGGGGCCACCGAGGGTAATGCGTACAAAGATAGCTTCAATGTCGGGGGGCAGAGTAACTTACAGGTTAATTTGTGAAGAGAACAGGAAAGCCTTCATGTAGATTAGAACCCCACCCCCTCTTTTCAGGAGTCTGTCTTTCCTGTAACTGTTGTAACCATGGACAGCAAACTCGTGGTCAAGGATCGATGGTTTTAACCATGTCTCGGAGACAGCAAGCACATCTGGGTTAAAAAGTGCTAACCATGCTTGTACCTCATGAATTTTTGGCCTAAGACTACAAATATTCATGTGTACTAGCCTCATGCCCCTGGGTGAATCCAGTTCAGGTCATGAGAGTTGAAAATAGAGGTGTTGACAACACCAGGCCCTGGGTTAGGGTGAATGTCTCCAGCCCTTAATATCAAGGCAGTTAACAGGAGTTGGAGAACAAGGGATAGAGGTGGGAACCTATTTTTTTTTTTTTGTTGTTTTTTTTTTGTTTGAGGGTCAATAGGAGGAAAGTTCTGTAGCAAATCCCACTCCTACTGAGCTTGGCAGCAAGGAGGATGGCTAAGTTGTCAGCCAGGGGTGGGCTAAAGTCATGCAAGGTCTGGTGAGATGCTGGCCCGTTAGGAGGCTGCTCAGTCGTTCCTAGTCCACCAGCTACCCAGTCGACCCAGAGTATTGTAGCTATGTACAGAGCTGCCAGGAGGAAACCCTTGTTTGGCCTGAGTGGGCCCAAGGTACCAGTCAACTGGGGCCCTGATTCTGGCATTATGATCTTATTTGGGGATATTAGCCTGATCTCGTAGCAAGGGGAAGAGAAGCAGACTATATACTGGGGGTGCCAGGACAGACAACTATCTGGAGGCTCTTAGGAACGAGGGGCTTCAAAACTTTGCTGTCTACGTTTAGATCGCCAATATTCATTAAACCTTAGGCTTCTTAGTAGTGTTAGATACCAATGCTGATATGTAAGAGCAGTAAAGCAGTAGCACAAGGTAATAGTCAACTAGGCACTACTCCGTGGCAGTTACTGACTGGACATTATTCATCGGAAATAGTAATTAGGTTACTAATGGTACTCATTTCAGTATATGATGCCATTGGTATAACATACTAGCGTACTATTGAGGATACACTATACAGAAAGTTTTAGTAAGTTAGGCATATTGTCTAGTTAAGAACTGTTAATTGTGCATTTAAACCTTGATACTATAGCTCAGTAATAGATACCCTATGGCAAGTTAGTCCATCAATATACAGACAGTCAAACACGTTACAGTTAGGTAGCAGACTGAACACACTGGGAAGCACACTTAATTATGTGAGCCTGTGGTGGTTACAATTAGGATACAAAGCCACCTGCCTTGATTCCCTCAAGACTTCCCATACGTGTAGGGCTTACCAAGGGCAGAGCTACCATCTATTTAATCAGCCCACCACCAGGGTGGGTGGGCGATGGATTTTCAAAAACTGCAGCTGTTGTCCGATTGCAGTGGGGAGGTCCGCCGGACAGATTGAGCTGTCAAGCGCCAACCCCGCGGGTTTCAGGCTTCTTCTGTCGGGCGGAGTGGGAGGGTCCCCGATCCCGTCTGTGCCCCGGTCGGACTTTTCCCACTATTGTAAAGAGCAGAGAGGGGGGGAAGCAGCCTATTTAACTTGGCTGCACTCCTCGTCAGTCCCCCTCACAGCCAATGGGCTCGGATCAAGCTCAGGTTGAAAAAAAAAGAGGCGTCAAGCGGGAGCAGGACAAAGGGACCAGCAGGTAAAGGTGCTGAGGGATGACACAAAGTCCAGGATTCAAAGCCTCGGCAGGCGTTGAGGGTATCCGTCGGGGAAAAAAAACATATCCATACTAGATTGAATTCTGGCCAGGTACCCTTTTACCACTTCCCCCATCCTCCCAAAGTTGGCCCTCCTGAAGTCCAGCACTCTTGTGCCAGATTCCACTCCTTCCTTGCCCATATCCAATGTGAGCCATACTGAGTGATGGTCACTCCCTGACAGCGGTTCCTCCACTGTAAGTTCTCTCACAAAGTCCCCATTTGCCAGCACAAGGTCAAGGGTATTCCCTAACCTGGTTGGTTCACTGACCATTTGCAGCAGGAAGCTGTCCTGGAAGGCATCCAGCAGTACCTGCTCCCTTCTGTTACTGGTTGTTGGGGTGCTCCAGTCCACTCCTGGCATGTTGAAGTCCCCCACAATCACGACACTACCCTTCTCGCAGGTCCTCCTGATCTGTCCCGCAAGTTCCCTGTCTAACTCCTCCATCTGAGATGGTGGCCTGTACACCACTCCCATTCTAAGAATCCTATTCTTGGAATCCTGGATTTGGACCCAAAGTGACTCTGTACTACCCTCCTCCCCTTCCTCCCTTACACACTTCAGTCCTTCCTTCATATATAGTGCCACGCCTCCCTCCTTTCCCAGTCACCCTGTCCCTATGAAATAACCTGTATCCTGGTACAGACAGGTCCCAGTCATTATATTGGGTGGCCCATGTTTCCATGATGGCTGTAATGTCCACCTCTCCCTCTGACATGAGAACCTGTAACTCTGCAGTTTTCCTCCCAAGGCTCCTAGCATTAAGGGTAACCACCTTCCACCCTTTTCCCCCCCTCCTATCCTGCCCTCCTTTCCTAGCATCACCAATAGTACTTGCCATTTGTCCTTTGTCACTGTTATGGGGGATAAGCTCATACGATTTCCCAACCTGTGGTCTCTGCATATCATCTTCCATCTGGTTGAAACATGATGTATCCTAATCACTCAGTGGTGTGTTACACAGTTAAATAATGTTGTAGTACCAATTCCACATTTTGTTGCCATCATGTTGATGAATTCATTAACGTAAGACGTGGGAGCAGCAGTTTCCCAATCATCCTTCGCCCTGCCGTGAGCAAACGGTTGGTTGAGGGTGGAGTGTGGACGTGGGAGGCTCAGACAGGAGTACGTTGGAGGTGAGAACCATCAGGGGGATGCAAAGTAGGTGTTGTATTGATAAATAAGATTGGAGGGTCTGCTATTAAAAAGTGAAGGGGAGGATGAAAATACCAAAGTGGTGAAGCACAAGGTTGGGGAAGGGGCAGGAAAAGCATGTTGGGCAGGGTGGAGGGTGATATTAAGGAAGGAGGGTGTGAGAACCCGGGGTGGGGGACATTATTCATGTCAGGGAGAAGGATGATAGGAACAGCGTGATGCTGGTAGCAGGTAATCGGTGCTCGGAGTCCTCAGTGGAGTTGCTAAGCGAGGGGTCATAGATCAGTGTGATGAGGGTGAAGAGTGTTAGGGAAAGCGTAGAAGACAGGAGACAGGCTGGAAAGGTGATAATGGTTGATGGGAACAGAAGGGCATAGACGGTAAGTGTGGCGTGAACAGGTGGGTCCCTTGGAGACAGAGACGGTGTGACTGGAGATTGTAAGGGGCAGGCCAATATGTACTCTGGAGATGCAGAAAGGGTAAAAGGGAGGGGAGGCGGTATGGGGCATGAAGGGGGGTACTGGTGGTGGGGGATTATATACTGAAAGTGGTCTCATGGTGCATAAGGTTGAAAAGGCAGAGCTGTATCTTGGTTGAAGCTATTCCTTGGTTGCCCATGGGAGAGGCAGAGCAGGCACTACTCAACTGCCCATCGTATGGGATGAAAAAACCTAACATAGTGTTACACATTTGGACAAAGTTACTTGGTGGGGGAGATGTTATATGTTATGAAGTTGATGATTTGAGCAGTTGGGAAGGCAGGGTGAGGAGGTTGGGGGTCGGTGTCATTATCTGATGTACTGACATTAGCATGTGCGAGCACAGGAAGGAAAAAAAGGATAAAAGCCATTAAAGAGTGGCTGAGGGACTGGTACCCTATCAATAATTATGGTTTACTTACAGATTGTGGCATGACCTTGGGTAGTGTTGGGTAAGTTACTTTTTCTATTACTTTCTATTACTTTTGGAAACTTGTTCCAGAAAGCTCTTTGCAGTCACTAGCAAAGATGGAGAAGTACTAGAAGAAGTTATACACCTTACAGTTACAATTACTAATGTGTTTTTATACAAAAGAAATACGTAACAGTAACTGATTACATTTATTTGAAAGTAACTAACCTATTACTTTCAAAAAATGTAATCTGTTATAATTATTATTTTTGAATTGTTTTTGTATAAAAAGAAATAAGTAACTATAATTGTAAGGTGTATTACTTCTAGTACTTCTCCATCCTTGCTAATGACTACACAGAGCTTCCTGGAACAAGTTTCCAAACGTATAGAAAAGTAATAGAAAAAGTAGCTTACCCAGCACTGCTGGGGTAATAGTTATATGCAGGAGACAGGTTTCATTTCAGCATTGTAGGGAGTAGTAAACAGTGGATTACAGGAGTATATAGCAAGTAAGTTGGATTTCAAGTATGGGGTGGTGGCAAGCTGACTGAGTATAGGAAGAGGGTCCACAAACAGTATTAGAGTGACTTCACCACCCTAGTTATGTCAAAAGGCCGAGGATGAGGAACACAGGGTTGGGGCATGTAGGATAGTAATGGTGGAGTGCATAACATACCACCACCACCCTGTAAAAACAGGATGGATAAAGGGGAAGGACCACTGACAGAAGGGGTGCAAACCAAGGAGAAGAGGGGACTGAGGATGGAGGGGTATGGATGCGAGGTGGTATCCCTAAATGATTGAAGACTGTGTAATAACATTGCAGAACCTCATGCACTATTTTCTGAGGTGAATGTGGTTGCTACAGTTACATGACACTTGTTTCACAGAGTACCATGACTGGGACCTATCAATCCAGGGGCATGGGATTTACAAGAAGGACCTGGGGGTTGGAAGAGGTGTTGTGGTACTACTGTATGTGACACAATGGATTAAATGTAGGATGGATGAGGTAGGGGCAAGGGAATAAATAGTCAATATGGGTGCAGCGTCTGTACTCCAAGGCTAAAAAGCTGAGGAAGGGAGTGGTGTACTGACAAACATCCCAGTGAGGGGAACTGAAGGGGGACTTGGCAGACAGATAAGGAGGGTGTGTGTTTGAAGTGGAGCGTGGTGAAACTTGGGCAGTTCAACCACCAAGGGTTGCGTGAAGCAGCCCTAGCACACCCAGCACCAGGGAGGCATTGCTTCTGGATGCAATGAAGGATGGTCTACTGACACTGATGGTAAATGGGTCTACAAGACTTGGTAACTGGAACAGGCAAATGAGGATGCCTAAGAGAGATGTTACAGTTGAGGATCCACTAGCTGGTAGTGACCACAAAGGGCTGTGGTGAATACTCACATTGGGGATTGAGTCTGGAGGCATGGGCAGTAAGGTTGTGTATTTTAGGAGGGTGGACTATGGGAGGATAAGATAAATACTGCAAGGGAGAGTACAGGATAAGAGGCTTGTGATGGATGCAGAGCAAAATGGTGAAGTTATTAAAAGTGTGATAACAGATGTACAGTAGCCTGCATCAGGACTAGTACCAAGAAGGGCAGAGCTGGCTCAACAGTGAAGTGCTCGCGGGAGCGGGGGGGGGGGCGGACTACAGTGCTGCATACTGGCATTTCAGTTGAACAATGAAGGAAGAGGATAAGGAGTCATACATGACTTGGTCCAGTGTGGTGACCAAACTGGTGAGAGTAGTCAAGGCCAAGAGGGAGCAAAGGTTACTGCATGCCATAAAGGGAGGGGTGAAGTACTTTTTTTCGATATGGCAGGGAAAGGAGAAAGTGCAAAGAACATATAGTGAGGATAAAGAGGGGAGGACAATAAATGGAAAAGGGAGAGGAACACGTGGAAATAGTGAACGACTACTTCTGCTCTGTTTTCGCTAAGGAGAAGGATGGACCACTACCAACATTGGCTAGTAGGGTTGTGGAAGGAGGTGACAGACAAGATGATACCCTCTTTATACCTCCATCTGTGTACATCAATCACAATGTACATGCAAGTGAACGATGAGAAACAAAATCAGATTGTCCACCACTGAGAGCACAGTGTATTGTGATTGCAATCATAGTAGAGATGAGTGTCACTTGCATGGAATGCTTTTTGTGTATTGCCTTGACTAACAGTATTGAGGACTAACTTGTTACAGTACCGTAATTGAGTTTTCAAGTCAATAATTAGTGGCATACACTTGCATTGTCTTTTCTAATACTAACATCTCTTCCTGGTTGTTTTTTTTTCTGGTTGTTTTGCAAACATTGTAGCAGTGAAGCACTGTTGTGCTGTGGGATGCAATAATGGTAAAAACTACAAACGTAGTTTTTACCGATTCCCAAAAGATATCAAACGACGAAAACTGTGGGCAACGGCAGTCAAGCGTGCTGGATGGCATCCCACGGACCATACTGTGATCTGTGCAGATCATTTCACTGATGATTAGTATGCTATTTCGCAAACACTTTTGGATATTACCGGTTTCACCCCTGGTCAGCGGCAATTAAAACTGGATGCTTGCCCTTCAATTTTTGCTCAGAACTGTGAAAAGTCATCAAGAACCAGCACCGCTTTGGAGAAAAGGAGAAGACTAGAGGTATATCTGTCATTTTAATTTTATTTTCTGTCTATTACGTGATTCCCTTCTGTAGTAGCATATTTCAGTATTTGCTTTTTTGTTCTCCTAGATTCTTGGACACTTTGGCTTGCTGCCTGTTCAGTGTGCAAATGCAAGTACCAGTTCACAGTCCATCGACATGGAAACATCTGAAAGCGTGGAAGACGGTTCTTCTGGATACTGTGAAATATTGTCTGCTGTCACCCCACAGTCTACACCAAAAACAATGTCTGACACAGAAGTTACTGTTCATCTGAGAGACTCAGCGTGTCAGACCACAGATGATGTGAGTATTACTGTCCATACATAACAACTCCAATTTACAAGGCTACAGGCACTGTTAGACTGGTAGTCAACATGTCAGTCCAACCTTATGGTTCCTATGTGTCACAATGACATATGTTTCCCCAAGTACTGATCCCTGTAAATGTAATATTGATAGAATCCCTGTTAGTACAGGGGTATGCTATGCACACATCAACGAGTCAAATCACCATAAACGACAATATGAGACAAACCAGATGGTGCACTTCAACCCCCCCCCACCCATACAGAATCCATATCCCACCTCACTCCCCCTGTTGTATCACTGGTCGAACGCTGGCGGGCAGCAACAACCATTGCACACCTCCACGCCTGACCACCTAATTGCAGCTTACAGCAGCAGCATTGCGCATCTCCTTTGAATGTATTTATTCTGTGGTCCGGCGACACTCACGTGCTTACCAACCAGTGGCTCCATTGCTGGACGCAAGTCTTAATATCAGTGCCATCATGCAAATATTGTGAGCCAATTACTATGGTGTAAATACTGCATTTTTAACCATTATCATGCAGTGTTCGGAGTCTTAATTGAGGGTCACAATGTATGTACATCAGGATTTTGAATAGCATTTTGTTTAGTATTTTTTTTTTTTCAATACTTTCAGGAACTTCACAACATGGGGACACAGACTGTCAAGTACATTTCCCATGGTATGGGTAAAACTAAATTCTCAAGGGGTACACAGACACTGCCACTTCGCATAAGCAAAAGTGTTCAAGTGTCCATACTGGAGAAGAAAACAGTGCTTGATGCTGCTGCCCAGTATTGTGCACCACATGAATGTGATGAGTATGTCAATGAAAGTACCATCTTGTATACAGACAGTGACGAGGAAGACTTTGAACAGGACTTTGACTATGATTCAGAGGATGATCCAGAATGGACCATTAATGATTTCATAAATTCTGACTCTGATTTAGACAGTGATGATGACATGAAAAAAAAACAGATACGTGTTACATGCTGTATTGTCAGTGTTACTTGCAGCAGTTTGAAATAATAATAATACATACCGAGTAACTCCGCATTGGCAGGAAAAGTTAAAAACATAGCTTTTCGGTACATGTTGTCTATATCATCATGGTTCTTAAATATTAACCAACATGGTCTTCCTATTCTGAAAGGCTCTGCCCAATGTTAATTTTTTTTCTTTGTCATTTACATCTCCCTTTCATAGATGTACAGAACTTCATTGTGACGTATCTCCAGAGAACCAACGAACATTTCTTATCTTTGAGTGTCTTACTTGTCCTTCTCTTGACATGCTTTCAATGTTTTGGACATTGTAAAGTTGTCCTGCAGTGAGTTTTTGGTAGCATGGCTGTGCTGGAGCAGATCAGTGTAAATATAGTTCGCAGAAGATGGGAGACACATCCAAAACTTGTACAGCTTCCGTCCAGAAATCTGATCACAGCCTATGGCATCTTTTTCAGTAGTGGAAGCCCAGTACACATGCTGAATTTTTTCAGGCATATTAATATGCTGCACATATCATTGAGGACATTTCACTTAATGCAATCAACCTATTTGATCCCTTCCACTCATACTGTGTGAAAATGACACCAGGAAAACATCTTCAATGACTTACGTGGCATACCACTGAAACTGGGAGGGAATGCCGGTTGCTGTTCCCCAGGCCACACTGCCAAGTTTGGCTCCTATTCACTGATGGACCTTGTTCGTTCTAAAATAATTGACATCAAGCTTGTTCAGGTAATCAGTCAGCATTGCTGTTCTTTTACTGTCTTTACTCTCTCTTGCTTTTCTTTCATCATGTTTCATTGTGACCAGTGGTGCTTTTTGGTTACTTACAACTCATGTTACTCAATTGTTTTGTAACACACAGAGTAACGAGGTTACCAGATCTTTCTTCGAGACACAGCTCTTGCAGCAGGTTACACCATTAGGACTGAAGCTGGCAGGCGTCAGGACCCTACGGAAAATTTCTAGCCAGCTATCTTCAGCGGGAACCGCCCCCGACGTTGGTCCTGCCGACGTCAGGCGTAGTACATAAGGGGGCGATCCCGCCAGATTCCCCAGTTCTTTCCTGCCGTCGACTTGCAAGTCTCGAACACCCTTCGGTTCCAATTTAGCGCTTAACGCTGGGTGGTAAAGTTTCTTCTTCGGAAAATTCATTTTTCTTCAGTCAGTTTATTGTCTGATGTCCTCTCCAACCTCCGGTCATTCTTCAAGTGCGCTGTGGGAAGCAGATCCCTTTTAAGGATCTGCATTTGGCCTGCGTCCGGTGCCTAGGCCCAGACCATGACACCCAGTCCTGTTCCTTTTGCCAAGGTTTCAACAGCAGAACCCGGATCCGTCGCCAGAAGGCCCTACAGGCGTTCCTGCTTGAGGAACAACTCAAGACCATGGCCTCCAAGGGAGATTCTTCGGAGAAGGCCCGCAAACATTCGAAGAAGCATAGGGAGAAGGCCTCTTCCAGGTCCCTGTCTAGGGCCTCTAATTCTCATAGTTCCGGCTCCAGGTCCGACCGCTCACCTTCCTGGGCCAGTTCTCAGCTTCCCCCGGCTGCGGTGAGAAAGTCTTCGGGCTCCTCTTCTCAGGCCAAGTCTTCCAGGCCTCCTTCGTCTTCCAAGGCCTTGGTCAAGTCGGGGGACCGCCACCATCATCACAGGTCGAGTTCTCGCCATTCTGAACCCGACGTCAGGTCTGCCTCCTTGCCTCCTCCTCAGCAGAAGACCAAGGAGCTCACCTCTCTAAGAGACCTTCGGACCCGACGTCGACCCGCCTGACGTCAGCCTCTCGCCACAGGTCCCCAGAGCCGTCAACTGCCAGACGACCGTCGCCAGCCAAGCCTATGCACCCCTGGACGCCGGTAGGGGGACCGACGTCCGTGCCCCGGATTGAGAAGAGGACCCCGACGCCTCCGACCGACGTCGGTCAGGAGACCATTATAGAGGAAGAGCTAACACAGCCCGAGGACCAGACGGGCGACCCCGGTCCTGTCGAGCCTCCCAGGGAGCCCTTCCCGCAACCCGAGGCCCCTGTGGAGCTGACGCTGGAACCCGATGACCGACCACCGGTCCGTCGTCGGGTCTTTCTGTCTCAGAGGTTAAGGAGCTTTTCACTTACTGGTGGGATACCATCAAAAAGGACGTGGTCCCCACTCCTCCTCCTCCTTCTCCTCCTCCTCCTAGACCGGTTACTCCTCCGGTTCCTGCGCCCCTTCTCCATCCGGGTCTGCAGGCCGGTTACCTCCTCCCCGGGAGCCCAGAGTCCCTCCAAGGGGGAGACCACATAAAAGGAGACCTCCGTCCAGATCCTCTTCCAGGTCACCCAGCCCTAAGAGACCCAGAAGATGCCGCTGTTCGCCTTCGACGGAGGACACGGGATCAGAGTTTTCAACAAGATCTAGATCCCCATCTCCCCTCCACATCCCTTCTCTGGACCCACGTGAGCTTCCAAGGTCTCCTCCAGATGACCCTTCGTTCTCGGACATCATGAGACACATCCAAGAGAACATGGGATGGGATGCAGAAGAGTTAGACCCGGAAAGGCTACGCCTAGCGAAATATCTTCGGCAGAAGGACCCCAAGCCTGTGGTGGTGCCACCCTTGGTAGACACTTTTGTGGACGTCACCTAGGCAGCGTGGAAGTGTCCACATTCACTCCCGGCGATGCCGAAGAAAGCTGACCGCCTGTACAAGGCTCCAAGGGAAGACCAGTACTTGGCTCAGCATCCTCAGGCCGAATTTCTGGTCATAACAGCCTCTCATGACCGGTCCCAGAGACCGCAACATTTGAGCATTCTGCCACCGGACCCGGAGTCCAAACAGCTGGACGCTATGGGTAGGCGCACGTATGCTTCCGCTACTTGAGCCATCAGATCCCTGAATTACTTGACCCACATAGTGCAGTTCCAAAATGCCTTGTGGGAACAGGGTATGGATCTGGCTGAGAAATTGCCAGAAGGTGAGCAGAAGGAGGAGATGTTGCAGCTCCTCCGGACGGGTTCGGACGTGGGAACCCAAGTGCTACGAGCTGCGTACGACTCAGCGGACTCCTCGGCCCGAGCAGCAGCTTCAGGTGTATGCCTCTGGAGACACTCTTGGCTCCGTGTCTCCAGCTTTACCCCGGACATCCACAAAAACATCATGGATGCCCCATTTGAGGGAGAAGTTCTCTTTGGTGAGCCCTCTGAGAGGGTCATCACCAAGCTTCAAGAGGCCGGGAAGGCGGTGAGGTCGGTCCAGGCAATGTACCGACCGAGGCTTAGTTGCTTTCGTAGGAACCAAAGCCGTTTTCGTGGACGGGCACAGAGACAACAGTCCCGCACCGGACCACAACAGAGGGGCTCCGGTTCCCGCAGAGCCCAGGGTAGACAGCCCACGGGCCGAGGTCAACGCCCAGCAAAACCGGCCCAGCCCACAGGCCCCTCCCCCCTCCGCCACCACAGCATGACTCCTTTCCGCCCCCCGCCCCTCAGAATCAACGGGACATCAAGGTCGGGGTCGATTATAAGTACCTGCCAGGATGGCAGTCCATAACCACCACCAGTCGGTTCTTCAGTTGGTCGAAAGAGGCCACTTTATAGAATTCGCAGAAAGCCACCCCGAGGCCTCCTCTGCTCTCCTGCTACTCGGTCAGCACAAGCCTCTGATCAGGCAAGAAATACTCGGCTTCTGCAAAGGGGGCACAGAGTATGTCCCAGAGAACCAGAGAGGATACGGTACTACTCCCATTTCTTCCTGGTTCCAAAGAAAACAGGGGACCTCCGTCTGATTCTGGACCTCAGCGACCTCAATATGTCGGTCGCCTACAAAAGATTCCACATGGTGACTCTTCCGGGTCTTATTCCCATGCTAAAGAAGGACGCATTTTTAGTGTCCCTAGACATGCAGGATGCATACCTGCAGATCCCTGTAGCTCAGGCACACAGGAGGTTCCTGCGCTTCGAGTTTCTCGGCCATCACTTTCAGTTCCGAGCACTTCCATTCGGACTGTCATTGGCTCCCAGGGTCTTTACCAAATGCATGACAGTCGTGGCCGCGTCTCTAAGGAGACAGGGCCATTATGTGTTCCCGTACTTGGACGATTGGCTTCTCATGGCCGCCTCCAGAGAGGCGTTGTTACTGGCTATCCAGAGTACCCAGGATCTGTTTCAGTCTCTGGGCATCTTGATCAATTACGAGAAGTCACTCCTGGTACTGTCGCAGAAAATGCAGTTCATAGGCGCAGTCCTGGACACTGTTCAGGGAAGAGCATTTCTTCCAGACGACAGAGCAGAGCGCATCAGATCCCTCATCAGGGATCTTTCATCGAACAAGACCGTTCCAGCCAGGTTGGTCCTTCGCTTGCTTGGACACATGGCTGCGGCCATTCCGACCATCCCTTTCGCAAGGCTACACATGCGGGTAACTCAGTGGATGCTCAAGGTGCAGTGGGACCAAAGGCAAGACCATATGCAGCATCTGGTCAGAATCACGAACACCGTGATTCGAGACTGGCAATGGTGGCTAGACCCAGGGACACTCTCTACGGGGGTCCCGTTTATAGCTCCGTCCCCAGAGGTAATCCTCACCACAGACGCCTCAGGGCTAGGGTGGGGAGCACACCTGGACGGGGTGAAGTCCCAGGGAACGTGGACCCCTCAGGAGGCTCACCTTCATATCAAGCGTCCTGGAGATGAGGGCGGTCCTTTATGCCCTGCAGGCTTTTCAGTCAGAGATCCCGCCGAGTACTCTCCTGCTACAGACAGACAACACGGCGGTGATGTATTACCTCAACAAACAAGGAGGCGCACACTCTTACCCCCTTTGCAGGGAGGCTATGAGGGTGTGGGATTGGGTAATCCGACATGGCGCGAACCTGATCACAGTACATGTTCCTGGGGTGGACAACACGATTGCAGCCGGCCTGAGTCGTTCCCAGGCCAGAGTCCATGAGTGGGAACTTCTTCAAGAGGTAGCAGAGGATGTGTTTCTTCGATGGGGTACTCCAGAATTGGACTTGTTCGCTTCCCCATCCAACGCAAAACTGCCCAATTTTTGCTCGCTAGATCCAGGGCCTGGTGTTTTCTGGCGAGACGCGTTGTCCCTCTCCTGGGCGGACAGATTCCTCTACGCTTTCCCTCCCTTCCCGTTGATCCAGAGAGTTCTTCTCAAACTGCGCAGGGAGCATGCAACAATGATCCTGGTGGCCCCTTTCTGGCCCAGACAGATCTGGTTCCCTTTGCTAATACAGCTATCCCGGGAACCTCCGCTCCCATTGCCGTTCAGCTCCCATCTCTTGTCTCAGGAGGAGGGTTCACTTGTCCACCCGGACTTACGCTCACTGAACCTGCATGCATGGCTCCTAGAGACATAGCCATTTTGCGACACGGGGTCTCACAAGAGGTTGTGTAAGTTCTTTCTGCAGCCAGAAAGCCGGCAACGCATGCGACGTACGCCATGAAATGGCGCCGTTTTTGTCTATGGTCGCAAACACACGGTTTTCCCCTTTAGGTTGTCCGGTGAAAGCGGTGTTAGAGTACCTGCTCTCCCTTTTCCGTTCAGGTCTCGCCTACTCCTCTATTAAGGTGCACCTCTGTGCCATTTCAGCTTATCACCTCCCGGTGGGACAGTGAACAGTGGCACAATTAGATGCCTGTCGAGAATTCCTGAGAGGGGTGTTACACCTTAGGCCGCCCATTAAAGACCCAGTGCCTCCATGAGACTTACTCTTTGTCTTGGAGCAACTCACTCTCCCCCCCTTTGAACCTGTCGCGGATTGCGAGCTGCTGCTTTTGTCATGGAAAACGTTGTTTTTAGTTGCTGTTACGTCAGCGAGAAGAGTTTCCGAGCTTCATGCTCTCATGTGCAAGGAGCCTTATTTGATTTTCCACCGGGACAGAGTATCCCTGAGGACGAATCCTAAATTTTTGCCTAAGGTGGTTTCCACACTCACTCTCAATCAGGACATTGACCTGCCTGTCTACTTCCCTAATTACTCTAATAGAGGAGAGGCGCTGCTCCACACCCTGGATGTTCACCGCAGCTTAAAGTACTACCTGAGCAGAACTAAGCAGCTTCGTAAATCGGAGCAACTTTTCATTTCCTTTACCGAAAGAATGATGGGCCAACCAGTATCCAAACAGTCCCTTTCTCGCTGGCTTGTCCAGTGCATATCATACTGTTATGATATCAAACAAAAGCCCTTCCCGGGATCAGTCCAGGGCCATTCCACTAGGGGGGGTGGCTACCTCCTTTGCAGCACTTCGTAACGTCTCCACCTCTGCCATTTGTGCTGCAGCCACTTGGAACTCTGTACATACTTTTGTCAGGCACTATATCCTGGACATCGCTTCACGGCGAAGAGCCGGCTCCAGCCTGGCCGTGCTACAGGGTCTCCTGTCCTAGAATCAGGACCTGGAATGAACTTTCTAGTTTCCTCCTCCCAGAGTGTTTGCAAGCGCTACTGCTTGGGAATCAGTCCTAATGGTGTAACCTGCTGCAAGAGCTGTGTCTCGAGGTAAGATAGTACAGTTACGTAAGAACTTACTGTAACAGTAGATCTTCGAGAACAGCTCTTGCAGCAGGTACCTTCCCCCTTGGAGGAGGCATGGCTTAAGCCCTTTTTAACAGGGATTTATACCCTTTTGTCTTCTGACGGTGGATCCTCGGTCTCCCATTTCGATGAACAGCCGTCGGCGAAGTCTCAAGGGAGAACTGAATCATGGACCGCCTTATGTACTACGCCTGACGCCGGAGGCAGGACTGACATCGGGGGCGGTCCCTGCTGAAGATAGCTAGCTAGAAATTTTCTGTGGGGTCCTGACGCCTGCCGGCTTCAGTCCTAATGATGTAACCTGCTGCAAGAGCTGTTCTCGAAGATCTACTGTTACGGTAAGTTCTTACGTAACTGTACTTTCCAATGCAATGGAGCTAGAAGGATTAAAAAGAGGCATTGATACTGTGAAGTCCGCTGGCCTCAAAATTGCATAACTCACTGGTTCAGTGTCTGGCATGTGGCAAAAGGTACTTAGGGTGACACAACTGCATACATCGATACAGAAATGCAAGTATGCTTGTTTACATTCTAATATGTTCCCTGTCTCTGTTTTTATTGTGAAACAGGAATAAAGAAAAAACTCAAAGAAAAGTCCAAACGAAAAATTTGTACAGTGCTTGCAAGATGGGCAACACCAATTTCCAACCACTTGTACTGGTGTGCCAATTCCAGTGGTGGAAATGGTGACCTTGTTGTTGCGAAATGGAGATCCATTTCAAATCATGTGTGCGACATTCATGTGCATGACAGCCCTGAATATCCAAGCTGCATCCATGGTCCACTAGAGAAACGGGAGTGGATTGAGAAAGGTTTGCCATCAACCAGTACTGTATATATGGAACTATAAACCTTTTTAAAATGAAATGACAATGTAATCCCATAACTGCATCTGTATTGGCAAAGGTGTAGTTGCTTACATTGCTGTGGAATTTTAACTCTTCACTAAAGTGAATACATCTATCACATATATATGTTTCACAGTAAGAACTGTACACTGAAAACATAGATGCGTAAATTAATTTGTACAGTGACATTTCTGGCTCCACGTCATAGTTAGTAGAGCACACAAAGAAATGGAGCTCATCGCCTACAACAACCTACTAATGAAGGACATCCAACGACTATCTCCCGCAGAGCAGACATCATCTCTGGAATCGTTCCACAAGGTCCTGCTGTTCTTTGCTCCAAAATGGACCCATTTCTTCTATGACAGTATGGAGGCACGGTAGGTCGATATTTAATCTGTATGATGTGCATACTATTCTGACTAAGCGTTAACAGCAATGCATAGTAATAGATCAATGTGGTGATGAAAATCACAAGATAGTACTTGATGATAATGCTGAACATGCTCTCTGACATACCTTATCTGCTGCAGTGCAGCAAGTATTGTAAAGAACAAGAAAAAAATGGTTATGACAAACAGAAACATAGAGTTCGACAGACGATAAGGACCGCTTGTCCCACCAAGCATGCCCATTTCTTTACCTACTATAGAAGCTTCAGATCCTGGTTAACCAACAGACTATTTTCTACATATCACAGTAATTGTCTTATGTCTGTCCAGTGACTTCTTTAATTCACACACTGTTTTTGAAGCCATAACATCCTAAGGAGGGCCGATCCATGCATCCAACACACTCAGATGCCTCTGTGCTTGCAGTATTGATGTTTCCCCGTTGTTGCTTTACTCCTTCTCCTTGCCTGCTTTCTACTGCATTTATGACTCAGAATCCCATTTTGACAAACTCAGAAGTCATGAAGTACACTACCCTCACTTTAGTATGGCTTGACTATGCAGCTTATTTTTTCATTTACCACAATGTTTTTTGTGGTCACTTGCTCCAGGATGGCTACCCACTTCTATATCGTGCAGCATCTATCCATCCTCATTTCAGAGTGCCATGTCTTACATTTCTTAACCCCATTGGCATATTGTTATGCTATTTCCAGTCTGCACATTGAAAAATACTGACTCCTCTCCTCCCTGTTTTCTGTTTTGATCCATTGCTTTGATTTATTCACTTACATAGAGCGGTACTCATCCTTCTCCTCTTCTATACTCCCTTTGTCTGCTGTACATTCTGTCTCCTGGTATGCTGACATCCCAGTCATGGTTATATGTGTACTGTGTTTCTGTGACTGCCACGATATCAAGGCATGCCTCTTCCATCAAGTTCAGGGACCTGTTGGTGTGTACCTCACTAAGTACCGTGACTGTTTTTGGTGGGTGGTGACTAGGATTTCACTGCTCCTTTTCAGTAACTCACCCCTTGGCACCTTTAAATGCTTGACAATAAATCATTTACACATATTGCATAGTATCCTGTTTCCCCTCTGCGATATTAGCAACAGTTAAGACTGTGCAGCAGAATGAGTGACAATAACTGTATGCAGCTAGTGTTTCACATTTCAAGTTGTATTCATTGTACTATCAAAGTGCCATGGGGTACAGAAGTATAGGTAGATGTGGCTGTTTTCAAATCAGTGAGTGCAATGCCTGATAGTTATTCTTGCTAACAAGCTAGCAAATTATCTGAAATGTCTCCTGCTGCTGACTAAATATGTGCACAGACTGCACGAGTGACGTTTATCCTTTGTTACAGGCTTCTAATATCAGCACTTCACTGCAATGAAAATTCTGATAGGCATCAAAGGATTAAAAGCGATGGAAAGCAGCAGTGGGCAATATCATTTCCAAAATCCAGAGGAGGAGCAACGATAGTGAAGGAAGTCAAAGTGCCAATCACATACGGTAATCCACATTCAATTAAATTACATCTCCTATCCCCATGAACAGGGTTTGGATGTGCAATCCATACCCAGTGGACAAACACACTCCCAGGCGTGCCTAGAGGGTCACTGCTGCAGCCAATCCCCATTGCTCCTGGGTCTCAGGCTTGCTATACTCCTAGCCTCTACCCGGAGTCCCCAGATCCCGGTATTGCATCCCCCACCCTCCCGGGACAGGAGAGCCATCCACCGAATGCTCAGTCCTAACACTACCTTGCCAGCCCCTGGCAACCTGTCTTTGCTCCCAAACCGGGGTTGATGGCATGGCATGAGGTGTGGTGTCCAGTGCCTCAACCCTCAGCGCCACATGCACGGCATATTATAATGCACCTTAATACTTCATTAATCAGGAACGATCAACACTGAGTAATTAATAACCAGCTACACACAAAGTAGAACAATACAGTTTTGAGACATCGCATCGACTGCTTTATCAACAAAGAATTTCTTTCAGATACATAGAGATTGTGTTTCTTTCATCCATAGCATATATGAAACAGTTAACAAGTGAAGTCCTCAAGATGCGGGAGGAACATCCCAGTTACCGCTTGGCAAAGAGGCCATGCCGCCCGCCCGTCACTCACCCCAATTGCATCCAGATTTGAAAACATGAAAAGTATCTGCTTGTTCAACAGCACCGCACAAGATTCAACAAGCCAGGAACTGATGGTTAGTATTGATGTATGAATGATATTGATGATACACTTGTAGGTATTGTAAAGATGTGTGCACACAGGTTTGTAACCATTTTCAACCTGAGTTGGTAATATGGAATCACTGGAAAGATCAATATAATTTACATGACTGAAATTTTCAACTGTTCGTATGTTGCTATGATTAACCATACTATATGAGAGGACATTACTGTCATCCTGTTGAGGCTGACTGACACTGTGCTGCACAAATTAAGTATGATGTTATGTAAACACAAGGAAAAGGCGTAAGTTTGGTAAGGACAGAAAACCATGGTGATTTACCCGGGTGATACAGGTAGTGGAGCCATGGAATGCGCTGCCTATGGAGCTGGTACAGGTGGAGTCAGTAGATGGGTTTAAAAGTGAATGGGACAGGTGAGGGAGTAGTAAATCTGACACGGTCCAATGTAATGCGGAACATCTGTGACTGGGCAAAGTATAACCCAAGGGGAGGGTGGAGGACACCTAAATCGACCCCTCAGTGTGGGTGTGATGAAGATTGAGCAGACGTGAAAGACCGCTGGCCCTATTATACTGTCATTTTAGTATGATAGTACAGTATGTATTTACTCCATGTGTAAACCTATAACCATTCCAATGTGATGTTACAATGCTGTATCAAGAGACAGAGAGGGTGTCATGAAAGTCATCTGTGTTTCGTTGCTACAATCTCAAGGGTAGAACTTATGGGTGACATTCCAGGAATGCATTAATAATTTCAAAAAAGCCATACAGTACATTTCTGTGTTGATTACATGGAGAGGGAAACATAGTGGGTCAACATAGACAGTCACTAGTTTAATACTGTAAATGTTCTGATAAGCACTCCATTTTGTGACTACAGAATGGCTACATGGCACTCCAGTCAATGTACTACATCAAGAATAACACGGTCATGCCCACACTGTACGGTCATGGCACACCACATTCTTTTCAGTTGATGTAACATTAAAATTTGGTCATCAGTGACAATGTTGTCCACACACAATGCCAACTGGTTAGACAACACAGTGACAATGAAGGCGGATGAAAACACACATCATGTTCAGCACTGTTTACCACTGTTTCAGAAACAGCATGACTCGCTGTCTTGCTGCTACTTTTGTTATTGTATTTCTTCACACTGCTGTCTTACGCTTGAGTGTCATGGCCATGAGCAGTTAGCAGTGTCTGAATGGGAAGAAGTGACTGTTGTTGGTAACTGTATGCTAACATGGCACCGCTGCTTGACTTCAGTGATGCAGTCACTCATCCAACATTGTGGGATATGGTGCCATCTACCCACCCACTTAGTCACTTGGAATTCAACAGAAAAATGCATCGCATTTAGTGTTGTCATCCATAATATGGGTTCATTATAATGGATGCATAGTGGCAGATAGACAGTATATAATGTAAAGTGCACTCCGCAAATACAGTAACTTTGACCCTCCATCCCCAGACAGGGCTGCATACCATGAAAGGAAACAATTTAAAACATAACCTGTCAGTATAGTGTTACCCCATTCCCTACCATACCCCTCTTCGCATGTCAATGAAATTGCAAACCTTCACAGGCAGTTGATTGGTACCACCCCCCAACCCCCGCACTTACCTCTGATTGATTGATTGCGATTGGGGGTGTCAGTACAGTGCCAGGGAATGTTTGAAATTACATTTACAGGCAATAAGGGATACAGGAATGCATGTGGTACCACTACACTGCCAGGCATATATATATATATATATATATATATATATATATATATATATATATATATATATATATATATATGTATATGTATGTCTTGACACTGTGACAAATGTACAACCCATGCATCATCACAGTATTTCACAATGTTGATATTTTGTCATCAACAGGTGAGGATAAACTACAAGCAGACACTTCGGATTGTGATGCGACACTGTGTTTGTCAAATCGATGAAATAATTGACAGTCTATACAATGCATTGTTTTTTTTTATTGTACCAAAACTGGAAAACATGTCATTTATATGGTGACAAACATCACATTTTAAATTGTATTACTATAGGTATTTAACTGTTTGTTGAAACAGTTGAGTTTAAACATAAAGTTTAAGAAAGGCTGTGCGAAGCAACTTCATTGTTCCTTTCAGCTGCAGCAGTTACTTGAAGACCTGAAATCAGAAGGAATGCAAAAATTAGACACATAACTGTTATAGTGAGAATGAGTTTATATGCAAATTTGTGTACATGCATGTGTTTGTTCATATACCCTCTCTCTCTCTCGGTGTGTGTGTGTATGTGTGTATATATATATATATATATATATATATATATATATATATATAGTTTCACATACACATATTTATACATTAGTGGTGAAGGATAAATGACTGAGATATTGTGTTATTTTCACTAAACTGGAATAACCACTGTGATGACATCACCACTGAGAGAATAATTATGGAAGTACACATAGGCCCAGATATTCAAACTGCGCCATTTTGTGGCGCAAGCCCCAGCGCCGCTCAAAATAGTTGTGCAGGGGTGTGGCCAGGGTGATATTCAGTGGAGTTGCACTATGGCACAACTTCTTTGAATATCGCCCCCTGGCCACACCCGCTGTACATGACGCAGTGGAGCTGCGCCAGCGCAAGTGGTCAGAGTGGAGCATTGAGATGCGGTGGCGCAAGTTCCATTGCGCCATGCACAGCACCTCGCGATATTCAAAGGTGACATGCAAATGGGGCCATAATTTATGCAAGGCGCTGGGGGCCATTTTGCATCTGATTACGGCCCGTTTGCATCACCGTTCTTTGTCTGGTGCACCGATCCTGACGACTTGCACCTGGTACCCTGCCAGGCAGCAGCCATCGGGGACTGATGCCCTTGCAGCCTGATGCGGGCAGAACGGTAGTTCCGCCCGAGCAGCCCGATTGCGGTCAAGAACGGTAGTCTTCTCCCGCCCCGAGCAGCCGATCGGCGGGTATAATGGTATTCTACCTGTAAGCCTCCCCAGTAGCCCGATCATGGGCATAGGTTCTCGCCCCCATTAGCCCGATCATGGGCATAACTGAAACGCCCCCAACCCCGAGTAGCCCGATTCTGGGCATCAGACCCCCAGTCCAATATCCCTGGTGGTCCAGTGGACGCGAGTAGCCCGATGGCGGGTGGCATCCTGACCCCCCGTCCAGAATCCCTGGTGATCTAGTGGCCCCTACCACGGGATCACTCACCCGCCTCCTCCCAGTCAGCCGGTGGGCGGCAGCACCACCCACCTGCCGCCCGCCGCCCGCCGACTGACAGCTGGTAGGGCTGCATGCCCATTGGTTCAGAGCATGAGCCAATGGGCGTGCAGCCCATACCATACAAGGCAGTCCAGATATGTGGGTGGTGCTCGCCCGCCGCTGACGGGGAGGGGAGCGGGTGTTGGTTATTTCGCAGTGGGGGATGAGGATGCCACCGTGATCGGGCTACTCATGGTCCACTGGACCACCAGGGATATTGGACTTTGGGGTCTGATGCCCGCGGTCGGGCTACTTGGGGTGGGGGATGTTTGTTATGCCCCGATCGGGCTACTGGGGAGGGGTGACACTTCAGCCTGCGATCGGGCATGGGGGCGCCACTAGGTCGGTGGGAACAGTGTCAGGGCCACCCACAGGTGGCAGCTGCTGTGTTGCGCCCGCAATGCGGCAGCTCACTTGTGGGTGGCCCTCACTTGTTCCTTTTTTTCAGATAACTTTGTGCAGGCGCAGGTAGGTTGCACCTGCATAACTCTGCATGGCCTGGGCTGAATATCGGCTGTGCAGTTACATAGAAACATAGAAACATAGAAGTTGACGGCAGATAAGGACCGCAAGGCCATCCAGTTTATGCATGGGCACGCCTCCACCTGTGCCTGCCGTATTATTACTGATGCGCCCGGCGCATCAGGATTTGTCCAGGCGCACTTTTCCCTTTTAAATATCACACCGGCTAAAGATTGTGCGGTTGTGCATGGCACAACCCTTTTGAATATCTGGGCCATAGTGCCTACATCACTAGTAAATATTCTCACAGTGGTAATATCACCAGAGTGACAATATTTTCAACGCAATCTGCATTTAACAGCTTCATAGTTTCTCTTTCTCACTGTATCCTGCAACTAACTGGATTAGCATTGCAGAAGACAATCACCTGTTTACCACAGTTTTTCTGACATTCTTAGCCCATTATTGTGCTGCTCTAGTCTTCAACACAGCCTCCTTCATACAGACAGTAACAAGCTGGGAACAAGCTTGCTACATCCATCTGACACGACCACAGTTTTATTCTCACAACCTCCAGTAGCATACTGTGCGACTATGAATAAGTCACTTAACTGCCCAGTGCTCACAGGTCACCCCTTTATGAACATTTTTTCTCGCTTCTTCTGTGTTTTCTTCCTGTTTACGCTTTTTTATTTCAGTGTTTGGTAACAGAGTCGGGTTTTAGTGGTGAGCTGGGAGCACTGGGCAGTTAAGGACTTATTCATAGTCGCAAGAAGATGCTACTGCAGGTCAGAGAATCAAACCTGGTATGGTCTGCAATGAGGTTGTCCCCAGCTTGGTACTTAGCGTAGGCAACACTGACAGCACTGTTTGTGTCTGGTATGTGTGTGTGTAGGTGTTTTGAATCGGCTGGGAGTGTTAGACAGTATTAGAAGCAGGAAAATGTGTTTTGCAATGGTAATTGAGTTATTGAGAAACAGAAACTGTTAAGTAAGTTGCAGTGTTCACGGAGACAAAGAAACTGGTGCAGGATGCACTCAGAAAGAGAAACTGCTTCATGAAGGAGGCTGTTTTGAAGATCACAGCAGCACAGTAATGGGATAGGAGTTTAAGAAAAACTGTCATAAACAGGTGCTTGTCTTTTGCAACGATCATCGAGTTAGTTGCAGGATTCAGTGACAAAGAGAAACTATGAAGTTCTTAAATGCATGCTGCATTGAAAATATTCTCAGTCTGGTGACATCACCACTGTGACAGTCCCTTGCTAGTGATGTACACACTTTGTGTTTTTCCATTAATATTGTCACAGTGGTGATGTCATCACAGTACTTATTCCACTGCAGTGAAAATAATATGTTGTCTCACTCATGTATCCCTCACCCCATTGTATAAATATATATAGTATATAGATGAGATATATGGATATATAAATTCATATGGAGAGAGACACAAAAAGTTAAATTTTTAAGTGTGATTAAAATAAGTTGTTGTGTAAAGACAATGTATAGTTGTTATGATTATTTTACAGTTTTCTAAGAATGGTTTTATAAACGGTTACATTACAAAATGTTTGCTGTTATTGCCCTGTTCCAATGTCATATCCCAGGAAGAGTTACCGACTCTGACCAGCCTGGTAACATCCATGTCCTTCTTCATGTACATGTCACTCTGTCCCTCACCACGATTTCTTCAGTGTACAAAACACTATTGTTCTTGACCTTACCACCTCCCTGACCTCCTACATCAAGAAGCACTTCTTCTTTTTAACCACTTGTCACTCCTTGTTCTTGTACATGTTTGAGTAGCCTCCACCAAACCTTTGGTACTAACATCACATTTTTTATGCACTATCCATTCATGCTGGAATGGCCGCGTGCCCAGAATATACAACATCTTTTTACATAATGCTTCGTTACATTCAGCCAACCTGGTACTTTACATTATCTTGCCTTCCTGTGCCCTTTAATATCCTGTAAGTGGCTTCTGGTGCCTCTTTACCACACACACACACACACACACACACACACACACACACACACACCCACACACACAGTGTGATGTGTTGCAGTATGGCATTTTGTAAGCAATAATACACAACAGAGTGGGCAGCATTGGGCATATACCGGAACGCCCAAGGGCATAATGAGGCCCGACGCGGCAGGTGGAGGGTCTTATAGCCCCTGGAAGGTCCGGTATTTCCCATACTGCCCACCCTGGAGGGTATTATTGCGCTTTAGAAAATGGGCTACAGGTGACATTTTCTGAAAACATAAACAAATAACAATATGTATACATAAAACATAAAAAAAAAATTTAATTAAAATTGCCTTTTCTGGTAAGCTAGTCCCTATACTGATACAATGACCAGTGGAGGCACTGCTGTTTTACCTGAATACTTTCTTTTTTATGAGCACCTCTTACAGCTTATGCTTGCTTGCTGCTGTGTCTGTGTTGTCCCCTCCCACACATGCTAGTGGGTTCCAGGATCTACAAGGATTCCTGTTTGGGGCCATCTACAACGATACATTTTTTTAATAAATATCAGCGTTGAGTCTGGGCAGTAACATTGTTTTACTTTTTTATGAAATGTGGGCTGAGTCTCCAATGGCAGTTTTAAAACTGTAGTTTAACTAGAGAATGATCACGATCTACTGTGCACTTCAGGGAAGTGATTTAATAAAAAAAAGACAACGTTTTCTGTTATTTACTTTGCTTGCTGGAGTATCAGGAATGCTTGTGGTGGGGTTGCCAGATGCAGCAGGAGAGTAGCGGCTGGGGGATTGGATCGAATACAGTCTTTAACGAGCCACCCTATCTACCACAGCAATCGGCAGACCTGAACTAGACCCCTCCCCAGTCTATTTTACTTTTCGATGGAGCATTGTTCAGCAAACATTCAGGGAGAAAAATAATGGCTTCATCACATTAAAACAGAAGATTACGCTGTAAGTCACCCTCATGATATAACGGTCATTGCAGCGGCCCCCCACCGGCCGCTTATGCTCCTGCTGCATCCGGCAACCCCACTACACATAGTCGCATTCCTGGTACTCAAGCAAGCAAAGTAAATAACAGAAAACTTTGTCTCTTTTTTTTCTTTTTTCATGAAATCACTTTCCTGAACTGCACAATAGATCGCGATCCTTCTCTAGTTAAACTGCAGTTTTGAAACAGCCGTTGGAGACTTGAGCCACATTTCAAACCTGATAAAAAATTAAAATAATGTTAATGACATTACATGAACTACTTGTGTTATGTGAATTTATTTTTTTTACTCTGTTGAATGTGACCACTGCCGGGGAGGGGGGCCCCCCACTTGCTCGCTCTGCGAGAAAACAACATAGTGGTATTTGCCATTTTAAACATTCTAGTTGCCCAGTAATATTTAGAACTATATGAGGCAACAGGGACTGGGACTAGTTATTTCCTACTCTGTTGTCTCATACTGGACAAGCAGATTGGCTCTTGCAGGCAGTCAGAAACAAGAATACTCTTTACACATTTTCTAAAACAGGTTAGTGTTGCTTCTGACAATCCTTCCCAAGATGTCATACAGTCTTGATAATTTTGTAACTTCAATTGTAGCACTGCATGAGTTTACTTTAAATGCTGTTTGGTTTCCATATCAGTACTGTCAATAGTATTCACAGCTCAAAGGTTCGATTGTATTTCTCATTCATGCATACTTTGTTGTACTACTATTATGGAAAACATTGCTGTGTGTCCCCTTGCACTACTCCAAAAAAGCACCACAAATGTAGTTACTTGTACACAGACAATAAATTAGTAAATATATGAAACTTGTAAGCGTTACTTTTAATTGTTGTTAGCAAGAGAAACCTATGTCCTATCTGCACATAACAGACATTGTCAAGTGTCATATGTATACCAAGTGGGAATAAAACAGAAAATGGGACTGTGGAACAGTTACTGGAAAAGAAAGCTAAACAAATGCAACATACCAATGTTGGAACTAGGCATCATGGAATCCCTTGTATGAATCGGATGGAAACATGGCCCTTATAACAGTTACTGCACATGCAGGCAGTATTTTCCTGTTTTTTCTTCCCAGGCGCTACATACCCAGTAAACGAACCTTCGTATGCCATATATCTAAGAAGTCTATGAAAAAAATGAACAATACACAGAAACAGGACATCAGACCATTTCAGTGTCAGCTTGTGACATTACTTTACATTGTCAGTTGTTCAACGTTCACTTTCAATAACCATTCATAAGTCATGGCAATAGTGGAGAAGAAGATATATAAAAGAACCAAAAATGGATAATGGGAGGTGGAGAAGGGATGAAAAGTAATGGGCATTGACAGTTCAGTAGCTGAAGTAAGTAGTCAAAAGTAGAATTGATGGGTATGCATCAACAAAGTACTGACTTACTCAAGGTCACAGTCAGATGGTGGTTGTGGTAGGATCATAACCTGGGATCCCCTGGTTCACACGTACTGACTTGCTTAAGTTCACAGTCAGTCCGTGGCTGTGATGGGATTATAACCTGGGATACCATGGTTCACAGTTACTGCCTTGCTAGAGGTCACCAAGACTCAGTGGCAGTGGTGGGATTATAACCTGGTATCTCCTGGTTCACACAGTTAGTGAGTTGATCAAGGTCACACAGTTCATGGCTGTGGTGGAACTATAACCTGGTATCTCCTGGTTTACACAGTGAGTCAGTGGCCATGGTGGGATCATAACCTTGGATCTCCTGGTTCATGGGTACTGACTTACTTAAGGTCACACAGGCAGTCAGTGGTTGTGGTGGGATCATAACCTGGGATCTCCGGTTCACAGGTACTGACTTGCTGAAGCTCTCAGTCAGTGATTGTGATGGGATCATAACCTGGGATCTCCCGTTCACGATACTGACTTGTTGAAGCTCATAGTCAGTCAGTAGTTGTGGTGGGATCGTAACTTGGGATCTCCTGGTTCACGGGTACTGACTTGCTGAAGCTCACAGTCAGTCAGTGGTTGTGGTGGGGTTATAACCTGGGATCTCCCGGTTCACAGGTATTGACTTGCTCAAGTTCACAGTCAGTCAGTGGTTGTGATGGGATTATAACCTGGGATATCATGGTTCACAGTTACTGCCTTGCCAGAGGTCACCAAGACTCAAGTGGCAGTGGTGGGATTATAACCTGGTATCTCCTGGTTCACACAGTTCGTGAGTTGATCAGGGTCACACAGTTAGTCCATGGCTGTGGTGGAACTGTTACCTGGTATCTCCTGGTTTACACAGTGAGTCAGTGGCCATGGTGGGATCATAACCTTGGATCTCCATGTTCATGGGTACTGACTTGATCAAGATCACAGTCAGTGGTTGTGGTGGGATCATAACCTGGGATCTCACGGTTCACGGGTACTGACTTTCTCAAGGTCACAGTGAGTCACTGGTTGTGGTGGGATTATAACCTGCTGTCTCCTGGTTCACAGTTACAGACTTGCTCAGGGCCACACAGTTAATCCATGACTGTGGTGGAATTCTAACCTGGTATCTCCTGTTTCACAGTTAGTGATTTGCTCATAGTTACCCAGTGAGTCAGTAGCTATGGTGGGATCATAACCTGGGATCTCCTGGTTCACACTTAATGACTTGCTCATGGTTACAGTGAGTCCATGGCTGTGGTAGGATTATAACCTGGGATATCATGGTTCACAGTTACTGCATTGCTCGAGGTCACAGAGTTGCAGTGGCATTGGTGGGATTGTAACCTGGTATCTCCTGGTTCACACAGTTAATGATTTGCTCAGGGTCACACAGTTAGTCCCTGGCTGTGGTGAAACTATAACCTGGTATCTCCTGGTTCACACAGTTAATGATTTGCTCAGGGTTACACAGTGAGTCAGTGGCTATAGTGAGATCATCACCTGAAATCTCCTGGTTTACAGTTCCTGACTTGCTGAAGGTCATATAGCAAGTATGTGGCTGTGGTGGGATTATAACCTGGGATCTCCTTGTTGACAGTTACTGCCTTGCTGAAGGTCACAAAGAATTAGTGGTGGTGGTGGGATTATAACCTGGTGTCTCCTACTTCACACAGTTAAGTGATTTGCTCAGGCCCACACAGTGAGTCAGTGGCTGTGGTGGGATTATAATCTAGGATCTCCTGGGACACTGTTAGTGATTTGCTCAAGCTCACACAGTGAGTCAGTAACTGTGGTGGGATTATAACCTGGGATATCATGGTTCACAGTTAACCACTTGTTCAGGGACACACAGAATGAGACAGCGGCTGTGGTGGGATTACAAACTGAGATCTCCTGGTTTACAGCTATATCAGGGTCATACAGTGAGACAGTGGCTGTGCAGGCTATGTTTTCCTCTATTTCCTCACTTGATATTGAGACTTTCAGCCACTATACAGTATACTTTATGTAGTACAGTTTATCTTGACTTCTTCTGTGTTCCCTTATTGTTTGTGACTGTGGTCTTTTTCTACCTTGCCTTCCTTGAAAAGTATTCTGATGTTTCACAGAAACGTTTTTGAAAGTGACCCATGTTGAATACTGGCTCATTTCTAGGTTCGCTATCACCAACTGGCCGCCCAGCTCGATATACTCATGCAGGCAGGACATAAGGACATCCTCGCCAAGACACATGTTTTTAAACCTTGAACATCGGTGATGCAATCCACACCATCCATTTGACAAATTTCTCGGACACTGCTGAATAGTACCAGCAGCATCGGTTTTCACGAGGTGTTGGCATAAATGTACAATTGCCACAACTGCACCTGACAGGAAAGCAAAAAATGTTATTACAGCAACATGTATTCATACTGCCAAACAACATTCACTAAATTGACATCGAATTGAGAAATACATAACAGATATGTGTTATGTGTATAGCATTGTACCGGTAATTAGTAAACGGGAGGAAAGGAAGTGCAGTGATTGAACCAGTTCAAGGACAGTTATGAAACTGAAAGGAGCATGATAGTGAAGAATGGTGTGGTGAAGAACACCTTTTGGGGAGAACTTCCAAGGGTGGAGGGTGATGAGTGCTAAAGACCGTAACGACATACATAGTTAGCTATCAAATCACAACAATAAATGTGAACAAATACACAGTAACAGAATGCATATATTTAACCAATAGAACATGACGGGAGTGGTTATATTGATGGATTTTGACGCCTGGTGTGGTTCAGTCACAAGATGCAACAAGTGACTGAAACACACAAGGAGCGATAAATCAGCCCATATACCCACTCCATGTAATGGTATATTGATGTTCTCCAATATTCAGCGTTTTTGATTCTTTTTATAGTCATGTTAAACTTTTACAGCGGGTATACTGGAGTATTTATCACAGTCAGGTGATGTGTTTTGACCAATGAGGTTACATTTTTTTTTTTAATACACCATGGCATAATGCTAGGATATACAATGCCTGGTGCATTTGGAACACAACAGGCCTTGAAAAGCCTAGCATACCCCGCACCCTTGAGTGCTATATAATGATCAGAAAATATAGCAACAAGTGTGTCTGCTACAGCTGTTTACTGTACATAGTCTGTCATCAAATTATTGGTACCAGAGAACTTGACGCGGGACATGAGGTTAGAAAAGTGATTAGGCTTTTCAGTACCAGCCACTCAACATAACGTCAGTGTTGGAACTTATCATGCACACAGTGATAAAGGTAATAAGACTGACACCTCAAATGCAGTGGTGATCATGATGTAAGGTAAGACATGATCACAGTATAAAGGTATTGAAGCAGGAATCACATACATTTATTGTATGGGGTGTTCTGGCAAAGCATTTGACAATGTCACCCACATAAATAATATAGGTAGTGAAAGCAATGGACATAGCATGATATAAACAGATTTGGTCTGACGAAGTGACAAAAGACAAAGTGACAGTGAAACCAGTGCATAAAATAGTGTCCAAATACCAGGCACTAGGTGACATGAGGCCAATGACAGCTGACACAGCCACAACATATGTGCAACACTGTCTGATCTGTTAACCAGTGCCTCCCCTTCATAATGCAATCTACTGGTTAGACTCCATAATATGTACAGAAAACATGATTCTGCCCATATCATAATGAGTAAGACACTTCACACTGATTACATTCCATAGAACACACCACATGTGATTCATGGTGTCAAAGAAGACTGTATCTTACTTTACTTCGACACCACAGACACTGGTCTTCTAGAATTACAGCAGCAATCCTTCAAATTAAACCACTGGTGATGTACTGCCCCCAACTCCACCAGCAAAACGAGTCTCACATTACATCACACCAAAACAGATATCCAGGTACATACAGAGCCAAACTCACACCAACATAGATGTTACCAAAACTATACCTATGTTACACTGCAGGCAGTGTCACTTGGCGGATACCATTTGGGGGATAAGGGAGGGGTGGGGACACAACTAGTATGATAATCTGTGAGATCGCTATTTGATGGTGTCGCAAGACTAACTTGTAGAGCATAAGCATCAATCATGTGCTGACAGAAGAGCACCAGGACTGTGTGTGGCTATGTGTGTGTGTGGGGGGAGGCATCCATGATATTGATTTCAGGATACTGCAGATTTCCGGGTTCTGAGCAATACACCGCATGGGAAAAATACGGCTATAAAGGAACAAGGGAGACCGTACCAATGAACCAACAAGACAGTTGACGCACTGCTCTGTTCTGGCAAAGCATGAAGCTCAGCACAGTGTTTGGCACACACAAAGGACAACATGCCTCAGGGTCCCTGGCACATGGGGCTTTGGCCCAGCACCTGCTGTCTATGCATGCCTATTTGAAAACTGTGGTCAATGTATATGACAGATTGGGAGGCATTTACCGCTGTGCAATAATAAAACTCAAAAGGAACAAATTATGGGCAACATTTTCATTACAAAATGCACAACATGAATGATGAAAACAGTGCACATTGTTGAAATACTGAATAAGAATGACAACAGAGGACTAGGCAGTACACATATTTTATTACAGAAAAGAAAGACAACCAATAGTACTGTTTATTGCAGGACTATATACAAAGGACACTAGATAAATATGAGAGAAACTGTCAGGAATAAAATGTACTGAGATTACATTTATTTTACCGTGCTCTGAAAGTGTTTCACAGCTTTTCACTAGCTGACTGACAATGCATTACCATTCAGCCAACTCCTTGGAATACATCTCGCTGCTACTGCTGCCATCACAATCTTCATCTAAATCAGACACAATATTTTTAGAGTTTGCTGCGTGGAGCTCATCGCTATACGGAACAGTGTGAAGGATGAGTTACCAGTGGTGCATGACAATGCCAGCAAGTCGTTCTCCTCGTCGAATACATTACAGAAATCATGCTCGATCCTCTCGCCTAATACTGATGGCCGCACACCCATTACGCCATCAAGCAGGACAATCCACTGAAGTCGGGAACACGAGCTTGAAAGAAAACAGAGCACGAGATTCGGACACAGCACAAATTCACAGCTGAATCACATTCAATTGGGACACAGTAGGATGAAAAACATTGCACAGACAAACACAACTAAAAGGTAAGGGACTCAAAAAAACCACAGGAGGTGAAAAAAAAGACAATCTTTGCATATGATCTTTAAGAATGTTTCTTCAGCTGCCATTTGTGCAGCTGCTACTTGGAGTACAGTGCACACTTTCATCAGATACTACAGCTTGGACATTGCCTCAAGGTGCAGAGCAGACTTCGGCCTGGAAGTCCTCCAGGGACTCTTGTCCTAGAAGGTTAGCTTTCGGATCCCTGCTATCCTCCTCCCGAAAGGGTTAATTTGTACCCTTACTGCTTGGGAATCAGTCTTTATGGTGTAACCTGCTGCAAGAACTGTTTCTCTAAGTAAGATAGTACAGTTACGTAAGAACTTACCGTAACAGTAGATCTTCAAGAACAGCTCTTGCAGCAGGTAGTTTCCCTCCAGCCTTCCCCTCAGGAGGTTTGGTTCTTCATTATGATGTCTCGGACGCAGTCAGATGAATTTGTCTTCCTCTGGAAGAGGATCTTCTGTCTCCCCTTCAGAATTGCATCATTGTGCCCAGAGTCACCGGCGGGAGAACTGAGGGATGCTGGGGGACCACTCCTTTTATGTGACATCGGATGTCAGGGGTGGGGCCGATGTTAGGGGTGGTCCCCCACTGGATATAGCTAGCTAGAATTTTTCCATGGGGTCCTGTCACCTGTCAGCTTCAGTCTTTATGGTGTAACTTGCTGCAAGAGCTGTTCTCAGAGATCTACTGTTACGGTAAGTTCTTACATAACTGTACTTTTTCCTTCAACAGAGATTTCAGAAGAGATTTAAAGGATTCTAGCCTAACAAGGTGAGTCAGTTTTAAGGTAATTTGGAGGAGTTCCACAAGGTTGGTAAGGCATGGCTAATGGATATGGTGCCAAAACGAGATTTTACCTGGGGGGTATCAAGCGAGATATAATCATATTTCCTAAGTGAGTATATGCAAGGTGTTGATTTAAAGAGACTGGCTATGTAAAGAGGGAGTTTGTTAGTGAGGGCTTTGAAGGTCCAGATGGAGGCATTATGCCATCTTCTGGTAGTAAGGAAGTCCAGCCGAGTTGGCTATAAAGTGAACAGTGATGTGTTTTGAATGGAGAGTTGGTCACAAATCTTAAGGCCCTGTGGTACAGGATATCCAGCATAGTAAGGACAGTTTTGGGGCAATGACTGTAAAGAAAGTCAGCGTAGTCAATTAGTGGAAGGAATGTTGTTTTGACTAATTGTAGTTTTGCTTCATAGGTAAGCAAACATTTGATTCGAAAGAATAATCCCAGCTTTTGTTTTAGCTTTTTGGAGAGTTCTTCAACATGAGGGATATTACGAGATCTTACAGTCCTACCAGAAAGCTAGATACTTAAATGTGTCCACTCTTTCCAGGGTTTCACCCTGCATAGATACTATATGCATATTGGCAGGCTGATGTGATCCGAAGATGCATTAGTTGATGGGGAGAAGGACATGACTTTGTCTTTTGGCATTGAGTAGAAGTCTCAGATGTAGCAGATTTTGCCGTAGGATATTAAATTCTTGCTGTAAATCCTATAGGTAGATTCAGGACAAGAGACATAAAGCAAAGTATCATCTGCAAATAGGTGAATACTGGCAGATGTATTATTGTGGTCAATGTTATTTACGTATTTTGCCATAATAAGGGGCCCAAGATTGAACCTTGAGGTACCCTCTCAGAAGGATTTTGCAGGAGAAAGGTCACCCTGCACCTTCACCTGTTGATGCCTTCCAACAAGGTAGCATGAAAACCATTTTAGGGCATTATCGTCTAGCCCGATGTGATATAACAGGGTCAGTAGCAGATCATGATCCACCATATCAAATGCTTTGTTAAGTCAAGAAAAGCATAGCGACATGACTGTGTCGGCGCAATTTGCCAACGTTAGTAACCTTTGCTAATTTTTTTTTTTTTAGTTTATTGAAATTTCGGAATTACAAACCTTCAAATCAAAGACTCCTTTGCAAAGACTCCACATCAATACACACAGAACAACACTTAGAAACAAATTGTACATAGCTTTCTAGTCAAACATTACATTAAGACAAATATTGCAAGGTTACACCATACAGAATATTTAACTTGCTAGGTTAGTTTCTCAAGGGTTATATGGGGACCCTGCGTCATTGCATTGAAATAGGGTTGATTCCCAAATTCTGAAGGTAGCCACTAGACAAGAGATAGTGCCTTAGGTACCAAGTGCTATATTGGCTTTGTTTGGAGTTGACAGTGATGCAGGTTCCTACCTAGTGTGGGAGAACAGGCTGTGGCAGCTACAAGTCTCTGAGTCTAGGAGAAATCGCTTGATGCCTTTTTAAATAGGCTAAGAATAGGGGCCTGGGAGATGAAGGAAGGAAGTTGATTTAGCTATAGTGGAGCTCAATACCTGAAAGACCTTTTGCCCTAGTGAAGTCCTACAGTGGGGGATCAGGAGTGTGGTGTTAGCCGGGTGCCTAGGGGTGTTTCTATGAGGGGTTGGTTGGATGAGGGGGTGAAGGCCCAAAGGTGCAAGTTTCATCAGGATCTTTTTTGCTAGGAGGCAGGAGTGGTACATTAGTCTCCCTTCAAAGGTCAACCAGTCAGCTCGATTGTAGAGCTCACATGTATGTGTTAATCTATCACTGTTAGTGACCAATCAGCAGGCTTTGTTGAGGACTAGTTTGATGCTGTTTAGGGCTGTGTTATCAGCGGTGCCATAAATTGTAATCCCATAGTCGACTACAGATAGGACTGAGCAGGTTACTGCCAGTCTTAGTGCCTGGGGTGGAAGGCAGTGTTTGTGCTTATATAGGATCCCCAGCCGAGTGTTGGCAGAGGTAGAGAGGTGTTTAATATGTTGGTGGAAGGTAAGGGATGTATCCAGAGTAATGCCCAGATACTTAAAGTTAGTGACCTGCTCAATTTGTATGCCCTGTGGATTAGAGATAGATAGCAGAGCATTACTGTTGGGGTTTTGTTGGTGAGCAAAGCGCATAGATTTGGTCTTGTTGTAATTAAGTAATAACCTATGATCAGTGAGCCAGGTTTCTAGTTCTCTAAAGCAGCTTTTCAGTGTATTTTGAAGAGAGATTGGGTTGGAGTGATTTCAGTATACTATGGTATCATCTGCATAGAGTAGTAGTTTACCACTACAGGCCTAAGGGAGGGAGTTTAGAAATAGAGTGAATAGTAAGGGGCCTAAGATTGACCCTTGGGGGACACCTGAATGAACGGGTAGCTTTGCAGAGAGGGTGGTGTTGATTTTGACTTGAGTCCGATCAGTGAAAAAGTTTTTGAACCAGGAGATTGCTTCCGGGGTGAGATGGAGTGAGGGGAGGGAGTGAATAAGAAGAGCGTGACCGACGGTGTCAAACGCTTTGGTCTGATCAACAAAGATTGCTCCAGCTAGTGACCCCTCTTCCAATGCTTCATGTATGTAAGAGGTGAATTTGAGTAAGCGTGGTAGTGTTGTGCCCTGTTCTAAACCCGTACTGTTCATGGCACAGTAGATTGTATTTGTTCAGGTATTCAGTGAGCTGGTCAGACACAATTATTTTGAGCGATTTTTGGGGGGGGGGATTGTGATGGGTCTATAGTTACCAGGGTCAGTTGGATCACGCTTTTTTAGGATGGGGTGATGATTCCCTTTTTCCAGAGCATGGGAAATTAACCAAGGCTCAGTGAGCAGTTTAATATTTTGGTGAGGTGAGGCAGGGTCTCATTGAGTGTTAGTCTGAGAATTTTAAGGTCTAGGGAGTCGCTACTGAAACACGAATTGCGCAGGACTTTGGTTAGGTATTGTTTAGCCTCATTGCAGGAGATGATTTGTAGCCAGGAAGGGAGGAGTGTATTAATTGGGAGGCGCTAGGGGGGGCAAGCTTTCAGATAGGTCAAGACCTTATGGTAGGATGTACAAGATCGGAGAAGGAATTGTTCAGGACATTAGCTATGGTGTTAGGGTCCTGGAAGAGGTATCATGATTAAGAATCTGCAAGGGGTAGGGAAGTGACTTTCCAGAGAGTTCCTTTACATTGTTCCAGAATTTATTTCCAGTGCCCATGAGGAGGTGAGTGCTTGCTTAAAGTAGGTAGACTGAGCTAGTCAAGTTGCCCAGGTGTACTTGTTTCTTGCCTCTCTATAAAGTTGCTGGTCAGTGGGAAGTCGGGAGTTCAGTGCCCTGTGCCAGAGGTCATCTCTGTGATGCATTAGTTTTAGTAGGGTGTACAAGATCCACAGAGTATCCCTGTTTTTTATAACCTGTTTAGTGAGAGGGGTAAATATGTCACAGGCAGTGTTAAAGATTTTAATAACGGAGATGAGGGCAACGTCTGTGGACGTGGCGGTGTGAATGGGTGCCCAGTCACAGGAGGAGAGATGGAGTTTGAGTCTGGAGAGGGCCCCTTTTTTGAGATGCCTTTGGGTGGATATTTTAGGTTGGCTGGGAGTGATTTTATTTGACCAGCAGCAGGAGACAGGCGAGTGGTTACTTAGGACGCCAGGGAGCAATTTAACTTTGGTGAAGTGGGTGGGTTGATTCGTAAGAATGAGGTCGATAAGGGTGGAAGTCCCTGATCTGGGATCTTCCCTGGTAGGAGACTGGACAGCCTGAACTAGGTCATAAGCATGGACTGCATCTTTAAACGTGGCAGATGTAGGAGATAACCAGTTCACATTACAATTACCCATAATAATCAATTTGCTCCTGGGGGGGAGGTGGGTGATGCTAGCCAGGATAGATTCAAAGGCTTATTTCAGGTTAGAGGGTGGGATGTAGATGCCATAATGTGCAGCGGTTTACCCTGGGCACCTATGGTGGCTTTGATTGTGATGGCTTGGGCTTCGTGAGCCAGCGTGGGCAAGGGGACTGCTAGGGGCTGTAGAGAGGTTCTTGCATATATGGCGCATCCTCCTCTTTTTCCTGTCCTATCTGCCCTGAAAATAGAGTAGTAATTTAGAGAGAGAGAGGCGTCTGGGATTTTGTTGGAGAGCCAGGTCTCAGATAATGCCAGTATGTCAGGAATTGTTGGGAGATCCAGCCCTGAAGCTGAGTGAATTTCCTAGGTAGGCTACAGATATTAAGAGAGACCAGAATTAGGACACTGTGCCTGCGTCCCTTGGGAGTACTAGTTGCTAGAAGGCCAGGATTAGGGGGTGTACATTTCCAGAGATTAGAAGGAGGATGAGGATAGCTTGCCGGAGAGCGGCTTTCCGGATCAATTTAGAGATAGAGGTAAAGTGGCATGGGTTAGTAGGGGATTTGGTGTGCACTACTGGCATGGCGATGGTGTGGACTATTAGGGCTAGTTGGGCTAGAGATAGGGAGGGATAAGGGCTATTTAGTGAGTGTTTGCCTGTGGGGGGTGGAGCTTGCACCACTAAGGACCTGTGTAAGGTGCAGCTAGTGCTGGAGGTTAGGTTGGTGCTGAGTAGAACAGGGAGAGTGTTGTTAGGCAGTTTGATGTTGCGTTGCTGCTGGAGTGTGTAGTTAGGCAGATGTAGTGGTCCCTGGTGAGGGATATGTCCTCAAGGAGAAAATGAGGAAAAAGAGTTGCGATTAAGATGAGGATGGGATGGTTCAGGGCCCAAGAGATGCAAGCCATGTTGCTAGTGGGTGGAAATTACAATAGAAGGGAATGAGAGGGGAGCCCTCTAGTGTTGACCTAGTATAAGCTGCAGATGGCAAACTGGGCTGATTGGACTTTATACTGTTGATCACAAGACCATGTTAAACCAATGTTGACCAAGGGTGGGGGTGTCGGGGATTGACTTGAGCAGCAACACTGATGCAGCAGCTGTGGATCTGGCAGGCTCCATGCGTGCCTGATGAGTGTTTACAGCGAGGTGGCTTTCGGCATGGGGGAGGGTTACAATTTGGACCCTCGCGACCTCCCTTCTGTGCCTTGGGCTTCAGTGTTGGGGGAGGGCAGCAGTAGAGACCCTCTCGACCTCCAGGTAGGTGGCCCAGCTGTGGACAAGGAAACGGGGAGACAGGGATTATTTATGGCTGCAAGCTAAGGGGATGGAACAACAGGGATTAGGTTACAAGTTGCTTCAAATGGGAGCAGGCACTCTTTTCCCGAGGAGCCCAGTTTAACATTTAGTTAACGTTAGCTGCCCTATAAGGTTACAGGGATTCCAGCTGGAGAAATGCTTATAAGTTTTCTGGTGGAATTAATTATTAGAAACAGAGGAATAAGCACAGTAAATTAAGTTAATTAATTCTCGCCTTATGACTGCAGTTCTGTTGGTTACAGACTTTTTTTTTTTTTTCAAATCTGGTTGGCGCCAAAACACAAACAGTCTCCTATAGTCCTTGGGAGAAGCAGGTGATTGAAAATCTCTGCTGGCAAGTGTTAAGGCTCAAAAAAAAAATATCTCCACATGTGTGGGGACAAAAAAGCTTTAAGATAATTAAACTTTAAATAAAATAATGCAGTTAAAGTCCTTGAGCAGCAACACTGATGCAGCAGCTGTGGATCTGGCAGGTTCCGACAGCGAGGTGGCTTTCGGCGTGGGGGAGGGTTACAATTCTGACCCTCGCGACCTCCCTTCTGTGCCTTGGGCTTCAGTGTTGGGGGAGGGCTGCAGTAGAGACCCTCTTGACCTCCAGGTAGGTGGCCCAGTTGTGGATGAATGCAGAGACTGTGCTGTGACTTGGCCTAAAGCCAGACTGTAGAGGGTTTAGTAGGTTGTGATTCTCCAAAAATTCCCTTCGTTGACAGTTTACCAGCTTTTCAAGAAGTTTTGGCAGAACAGGAGGCGAGATGGGTCTATAGTTGTTCAAGTCACTTGGGTCACCAGATTTGAGCAGAGGATGACATGGGCTGTTTCCACACTGGAGGGAGTGCTCCTTGAAGGTGTAACATATTGAAGAGGTGAGTGGTTTGTAGGGCTAGATGATAATAGCCTAGTTTCAGAAAGAGGGGGGCAATTTGGTCAGCCCCTGCACTTTTTTTAATATCTAGGTGGGTTAGGAGGTCTTCAACTTGCTTGAGTGAGGCAGGAGTGAAACTAAATTTGGTAGAGCAGGTGGAGGTGCTTGAAGGCATCCAAGGTGTGGCGATACCAGTTTGCTGGTTCAGCAGTTTGCATACGAGAGAGGTATCAAAGGCTAGGCCAGCAGTGGTAAAGTGGTTATTGAGGGCTTCCAAGATGTCGTGTTTGTTGGTGCAGGTGGCATCTCCAGAGATGAATTTGGATGGAAATGAGGAGGACAATTTATGTATTTCTACATCATTCAAGATCTGCCAGAATTTAGTACCATTATTCTTGTTGGACTCAACGACTTTGTTAGTAATTTGCCTTTTCAGATCTGATTAGTTTGGTACAGTGATTCCTACTCATTCTAAAGGCAGCCCAATCTGATTCTGATTTGCTTTTTTTAATCTTTTTCCAGAGAGCATCACTGTGGCATAGGGCTGTTTTTAAGGTGCTGCTGCAACGTACATAATTTTTTCCTCTGCTGGGATTTTACAACTGGTGCATAGGTGTCAATCAACTTTAGAACTAAAGTCTGAAATGTGGTGTAGGCATCAGTGATGGATTGAGCAAGTTAGAATTCCTGCCATCTAATTCTGCTAAGATCAGCCAAGAATACTGTGGGATTGAATTTGTGGTAACTCCTTTTGTAGGTATACCCTGCCCTGGAGGATATTTTTGGCGTATGCCTTACACAAGTTATAGCCCTGTGATCACTAATGTTGGTGTGAAATACTCCTACGTGAGAGATTTTATAGGGTTTGTTAGTCGAGATTAAATCCAGGAGTGTACTGTGTGCCTGGTTTTTATTGTTGGGACGTGTTGTTTCTGAGATTATCTGATGAAGACTGTAGGTGTCACAGAAGTCCTTTAGAGGCAGTGAACAGGTAGAGTTCCAGTCTAGGTTGAGGTCTCCCGTAATGATGGTTTCCGAATCCGTCGAGTTTAATATTTTGTGAAGAAAGTTTAGTATCTCTAGCCCTCCTGATGGTGGTCTGTAGCAGCCTTCCACACAAACTGATTCGCTTTGAGAGAGAGAGATTTATTGGTACTAGACTTTTGTATTCTTTGTGAATTGGGGAATGGTCAATAACTTGAGACTGAGAATTTATCTGACACATATATTGCAACCCCACCTCCTCTAGTAGGTCTGTCGGCCCTGAAGATGTTATATGTTGGGATATTGACACTGTGGTCAGGGTTGGGACCCCCTCAGCCATGATTCTGATCTCACCAGTACATCCAATGTTGTGTGTAGTACCCAGGCCTGTACTAGGTCAAGTTTTTTCAACAGACTGCATGCGGTAAAGTGCAGTATGCTGATACCTTTTAGGTGGGCTAGCTCAGCTGGGGCAGCAATAGACATGAAAGGTCCTGGGTTTAATTCCACATTGCCAGAGCTGAGTAGCATCAACAGAATAAGCTTTAGTATTCCATTTATCAAGACTTTGAGAATGTGTTGCCTGGTCCATTTTCGAGGAGTAGGATACAATTGCCTTGTCTGTGTAGCAGCGAAATAATGGTAAAGGGATTGAGCATAAAACAAAACATTTGCTGGCCTATTTAGTGGGATATGGCAATAGAACTGTGGTCTCATATTTCTAAAAAGTTCTAATACCTCATGTAGGAAGTTAGAGTAAGGAAGTTACAGAGTTAGGGTATCTTTAGGCAGTTGACTCTGCAGAAAGAAGATATTATGGGAATTGAAATTAGGGGCATCTGTCTTAGGGTTTGGGCTATTTGTGAGATGGGGGTGCAAAGCAGTAATAAGAAATAAGATAAGGTGAACTGCAATCCATATGGATATATATCTGTAGTGAACCGCCTTATGGTAGGGTTGTATATGGATGAAAGAACTGTGTTGTATATGGTGGAAAAGCAGTACAATACCAGGAATGTGATTGTAGAAAAATCTACAGGAAGCAGCTAGGTCCTCTGAGGGATGGGCTTCCTGAGGGTCAAGGGAGCCAATGAAGATTAGGCCTTGGACTGTTAGACTTCAGCACTGTTATCCTTCAAGACCATAGGGTAGCCAACACATTAGGTACCAAGTGAGAAAAACAAATAAATAAAATAAAAATGCTTCAGAGATATTTGCCTCATCAAGAGATAAGGGTAGACCTCTTTATCTAAGGAGCCAATACATATTAGGCACTAATATGTTTGTGCAGCATTCGATCTGGGAAGACAAAGGCTGAGAGAGGATGGGTAGGTAGACTTGTGGGACAAAGGAAAACTTCAGGGCGCTTACCTCTTTAAGGGACAGAATGAGCCTGAAAAGGGGCGCGGGAGGACATGTATTTAATAAGGGCAGAGGGTGGGCACAAAATTTGCAGCAGTAAAGTCAGAGCAGGGCTGTAGCCAGGGATTTCAGATCTGCACACCAAGTAGACTCCACTGCTACCCCCTTGTTCGGTGAGCCCCCGGTATAGCCAGACAAATTGCAAATGTACACCAGGACCATGTTTGTTGCCTCATTTGGCACAATGTATACAACTTTTGTATCTCATGACAGTGGTTGTTGCCATGCATGGGTAAATACAAATGCCATGCATTGCTCCCTAAGACACCCACATACCAGCCCAGAGCCTGTAAAGTTGTATTGTCCTTGGGATGCAAAGAGAGTATTAGTGACCAGTCCTTCTAGTTTCAACTCCTATGAATAAAATTACAGAAAAGTTCAGTATTTTCTTTGTTAGTTTTCATGGAAAAAGGAAACCATTCAGAGCCTATTTGCTACCCCCCTTAAATAAAATTGCACACCATGGAGTGCTTGGAGTATGCCTGCCTACACCCATGAGTCAGAGCACTGTGAGCTCTGCAATTAATTCAAAAAAATGCAGGCTAGTTTCTGGGGAATTAGTGCTGGAAGCAAAGCTCCATGTGCCAATGGAAATGGCCTAGCAGGGAAGGCGCCAAAATTTGAATTGGGTACAAGACCCTCTCTGTACTTAAATTTCATTTCGGAGCTGCCGGGCAGCTGTGTGATGCAGGGAGAATTTGAACGAGATGGGTTCGAGTTGAGGGATTCTTATACCCGTTGAGGACTGGGTGGCCCCTGAAAAAAAGGGACAGAGAAACAGAATTTATTACAATCCTAGAGGAGGCAGGTAGGCAGGCTAACAATAGAGAATGTAATACAATCCTAAAGGAGGCAGGAAGGCAGGATTACAATAGGAGTGTGAGCAGGGGAGGTTCAGAGCTATGGTGGGGGGTTGGTTAGGACAGGGAGGAGTTACTGGTGGCAATGGAGGCAGTGGGAGCATATCAGAAGGAGACAGCAAAAGAAAAATGCAGGGGCAGAGCTCCGAGCACAAATGTGCAGTACTGCCTAAAATTTCCACTTTATCTACATGTAGTAATCATTAACAGTGCAGTAAACAGTGAAAGAAAAATAAATAACTCTAACATCCACCTCTGTAGCACTTTACAAATTAAAGCAAAATTTGCAGAAGTAAAGTCAGAGCACTGTGAGCTCTGCAATTAATTTAAAAAAAAAACAGGATATTTTCTGGAGAATTAGTGCTGGAAGCAAAGCTCTGTGTGCCAATGGAAATGGCCTAGCAGGGAAGGTGCCAAAATTTGAATTCGGTAGAAGACCCTCTCCATACCTAAATTTAGTTTCGGAGCTGCCGGGCGGCTATGTGATGCAGGGAGAATTCAAACTAGATGGTTCGAGTTGAGGTATTCTCATGCCCATAGAGGGCTGGATGGCCCCGAAGACTGGCCAAAAAATGCCGCTGTTGTGTATTTGGACTTCGAGTACCAAATAACATATTATTCGTTGTGTTCAGAATTTAATATCCATTACTCACACACACCTACTTTCTATTATTATGATTGGTTCTTGGGTCTAACACTGCTGTTTACTTAAGAAAAAAAAAATTGGCTGTACTGAATCAGTGTCTGCAGAGGCAGAATCAGCTGAGATAGCATGTGAGAGGATGGTGGAGCTGTGAAAGTTACCTGCTATTGCAACTGTCTGGGCTGCTTTCCCTTACTTGCATTACTTCCAGGTTTGGGTAAAGCTGGCGGAAGAGAAGGTCTGCTACACTAATTGAACTGTGGCATGACTTACAATGTTTGGAGTGTTGTAATTAAGCATTATAACATGGAGTAGAGAGAGAGGGAACTAGCTGATTTGTCGATAGGGGTCAGCTGACAGTGCATTAAAGCCCCCTTATTGGCACTGTTAGGGAGAAGGAGTCTGAGTGAGATCCCTGGACAGATCTGCACTTGTTTTATAATGGAAAGTAATATTGGAATGGCAACCATTTGCAGTCCTTGCTAAGCCACTGCCACTATAAGTGTACAACACAGAGTGTCCTTGCAAAGTTACTCTCATATACAGAACAAGTACAGGTGTGGTGGCATCTGAGACATGGGGTTCTGTCTTCCCTCCTGTGACATCTTTGCAGTATTTGTTGTCCTTGCCACCCACCTGCCCCCAGAATCACTGCAACCCACTCTGAGCTAGTTTGAACCCACTCGAGAGAGCAGTCTTAGACCTCATACTCTCAGATGGGGGCAGTGGGAGGAACTCAGATCTAGAAGTGGGTTGCCACCTGGGAACAAGTGACCATCAAACAGGTGTGGTTCACGTTAAACTCAGCTACAGAGTCAAGCCATACAAAAGTGAGGGTACTGGACTTCAGGAGGGCTGACTTTGGCAAGATGCGAGAGTGCCTCAGAAAAGCACTAGCAAACAGGCTAGAAGGAGGGGTGGAGCAACAATAGGGAATCATCAAAACTGCCATCACAGAGGCAACAAGCCTTTGTGTAAAGCAAATAAATCAAAACAAAAGAAAAAGCCACTAAGGTTCTCAAAAGAGGTGGCTGGGAAAGTCAGGGAGAAAAAGATAGCATTCAGGAAGTATAAGGAAACACAGAAGGAGCAGGATAGAGAGCTGTACCAGTTAAGGCAGAAGGAAGCAGGGAGGGAAGTCAGAATAGCAAAGGCCCAAACTGAGGAAAAGATAGCCAACTCAGTTAAGAAGGGGGATAAAACCTTTTATAGGTACATCAGAGAGCGTAGAAAGACAAAGGGAGGGATAGTGAGGCTGAATAGAATGAATGGTACTTGGGAAGAGGGGACAGTGAAAAAGCAGGGATACTGAATTAATATTTCTGCTCAGTATTCACAAAAGAGGGGGGAGGTGCCTAATCCAATTAACAGAAGCACTCTTGATAGGGGGGTCGATCCCAGCCCTTTCACAGAAGAAAGGGTTCTGCAAGAACTCCTAAAACTGAAGGTGGACAAAGCTGTGGGGCCTGATGGAATTCACCCCAGAATTCTAAAAGAATTAAGGGGAAAACTAGTGAAACCACTGACTACTCTTTTTAATAAATCATGGGAAGATGGTGTGGTACCTAAGGACTGGAGGAAGGCAGATGTGATTCCCCTTCACAAAAGTGGGACCAAGACAGAGGAAGGAAACTACAGAGCTGTCAGTTTGATCTCTGTGGTAGGGAAAGTGATGGAGTCACTTCTGAAGGAAAGAATAGTTGAGTACCTAGAGGCCAGTGGGGCACAGGACCCAAGGCAGCATGGGTTCACAGCGGGAAGGTCATGTCAGACAAATCTAATAGATTTCTTTGACTGGGTGACCAAAGTAGTAGACCAGGGAGGGGCTGTGGACATAGCCTACCTAGACTTTAGCAAAGCATTTGACACAGTCCCACACAGAAGATTAATAGTCAAATTAACCAGCCTTGGAGTGGGTCCCAGGGTGATAGCCTGGGTAAATCATTGGTTGGACAACAGGACACAGAACATAATTGTAAATGGAGTCCACTCTGAAGAAAGAGGGGTTACTAGTGGCGTACCGCAGTGTTCAGTACTGGGTCCAGTCCTTTTTAATGTCTTTAAAAGTGACATTGCAGAGGGACTGGAAGGAAAAGTATCACTCTTTGCAGATGACACAAAGATCTGCAACAGGGTTGATACACAAGGAGGCGTGGAAAGGATGAAAAGGGACTTGGCAAGGTTGGAGGAATGGTCAGAAGTATGGCAGCTAGATTCAATGCAAAGAAGTGCAAAATAATGCACCTGGAAACAAGAACCCGGGAAGATTACACATTGGGGGAGTAGTAACAACAGCAAAAAGGAAAGGGACCTGGGGGTAATCATATCAGATGACCTTAAGGTTAGCAAGCAACGGAGAAGGCAGTAGGGAGGGTTAGGGTATACTGGGATGCATAGGAGAGGCATCACCAGCAGAAAACAGGAAGTTGTTATCTCTCTGTACAGACAGTTAGTGAAACCCCATCTGGAGTACTGCGTCCAGTTCTGATGACCCATCTCGCAAGGACATGGACAGGATAGAGGCTGTCCAGAGGAGGGCAACTAAAATGGTGCAGGGTCTGCAAGAGAAGCTGTACAAGGAGAGACTAAAGGAGCTTAATATGTATACCCTTAAGGAAAGAAGGGGGGGGGACATGATAGAAACTTTTAAGTACCTCAGTGGAATCAACAAAGTCCAAGAGGTAGCATCTTTTAGAAAAGAGATGTGCAAGAACAAGGGGACACAATTAAAAAGATGGGGGTCCGGGCAATGTGAGGAAGTATTTTTTTCACAGAGAGTGTAGTGGATGCATGGAACAGCCTTCCTGAGGAGGCTGTGGGGTCTAAAACTGTGGGAGAATTCAAGAATGCATGGGACAGACATAAGGCAATTCTTGTGGGGGGTAGGAAGAAATAGGCTGTTGGTTAACTAAGATCTGTGGCCTATTCTGTAGGTAGGGAAATGGGCAGACTAGGTGGGCCAAGTGGTCCTTATCTGCCGTCAAAGTCTATGTTTCTATGAACATCAAACCGTGTGGTCTTCCTTGTTGCACTCACTGGGGGCAGAGATAGTGGGACCAGCTGATGCAAACAGTACAGTGGGAGCAGCTTGTCTTTTCCCACCCACCCGCCCATGGGTATATCTGACACACTAATGATCCAGCAGAAACAGACCTCCTGGTCTATCAATGTCTGCTTGTTTGTGCAGCTAGCTCCCTAGGTTGCAGCTGCTCCTTCTCCCGCCCCCTTGATCCCCCTTGGATGCCATCCACCTCACCCACCCTTACTCCCTCTTTCTTTCTCTGTCCCAGGCTGTCTTGAAGCAATCCACAGTCCTACATGATATCACTCTTATCAGTAGGGTATTCACTTCGACACCACCCTCTCCAAGAAGTAATGTTTCCTCATCTCCCTCCTGAATCTTCTTCCCTCTCTTCTTAGCCTGTGGCTTCTGGTGTCTCTTCCCTTCCTTAGATTAAACACCCCATCCTCTCCCCCTTGTTGATTCCCTTCAAGTACTTGAATGTTTCGATCATATCCCCCCATCCCTCCTCTCCTCCAGGGTGTACATGTTCAGCTCACCCAACCTATCCATGTATTCCTTTCCCTCTATCCCTTGAAACTTCCTAGTTGCCCTCTACTGCACACCCTCCAGAAGACTGATATCCCTCCTCAAGTAAGGACTCCAGAACTGCACACAGTACTCTAAGTGCAGCCTGACCAGTGCCCTGTAGAGGGGCAAGATCACCTCCTTGCGCCTGGATGTGATCCCCGCTATACACCCCAGCATCTTGTTTGCCTTTGCTGCTGCTTTTCTGCAGTGGGTCATGTTCATGCTCCCTGTTACCATTACCTCCTTGTCCTTTGCCTCCTCAGTGATCCCCAGATTCATCCCTCAATCAGTATTCTCTCCTTGGGTTCCCTGACCCAAAATGCATAACTTTGCACTTTTTTGCATTGAACCCCAGCTTCCACCTCTCTGACCACTCCTCCAGCTTGGTTAGGTCTCTGTATAACTGCTCCTAACTGTCTGCTTTGTCCACTACTGCACCTGTTTTGGTGGCATCAGCAAACAGGCTCACCCTGCTCTCTACCCCTTCCACAATGTCTGAGATGAATAGCCCAACTAGCACTGGACCCAGCACCAAGCCCTGTGGCACCCTGCTTATCACTAACCTAAGCTCAGAGAACCCCCCACCACCACCCATTGTAGCCTCCTGCATAGCCAGTTGGATATCCTGTCTGCCATCTTTGTTCCCACTCCCACCCCAGTTAGCTTCCCCGCAGCACTGAATCAAAGGTCTTGCTGAAGTCCAAATAGACTACATCCACTACATGGCCTCAATCCAATTCCCTAGTTACCCAGTCATAGTATTGAATGTTTGTTTGACAGGACCTCCCCAAGACGAGCCCATGATGCCTCCCATCCTGAAGGTCATTGACTTCCAAAAATGCCACCAGCCTCTCTTTCAGTATCGTCTCCATGAGTTTGCCTATAATGGATGTGAGACTGACTGGCCTGTAGTTCCTCGGCTCATCTCTTGGACCACTTTTATGTATTGGCACCACATGTGCCAACCTCCAGTCTTGAGGCACCCTACCCGTTTCCAGGGAGGTATTGAAGAGGTCTGCCAGAGATTCAGCAAGAACCTTGCCATCTTCCACAACACCCTGGGTGGATACCATCGGGCCTGGGTGCTTTATCCACTTTTGGTGTCCTCAGCCCCTCTAGTACGCTACCACCCTCAATCCTACCGTCCATCTTCTCCCACTCCCTCTCCCCGCTCCCCCAGTCCAAGGTGGTGTTGCCCCCCCTTCTCCCATGTGAACACCGAGCAAAGGTATTCATTCAGTGCCTCTGCTTTTTCCACTCCTTTTTCTATCCACTCCTCCCTTCTTATCCTCACTATGCTATCCTTGCATTTCCTTTTTCCTGAACGTATCTGAAAATCCCCCGATTCCCTAGGCTAAGCTTAGTTCCTTCATGGCTTTTGCTTCCCCTTGCCCTCCTGGTCACTTCCTTAGGCCACCTTGCTTACTCTTCCCTGTCTTCCTCCTTCCCTGCCCTTCAGAATTTCAGGTAGGCCACTGTTTTTGTCCTCACCACCCCCATCACCTTGCTGGTTAGCCAGCATGTTTTTTTTTTTGTTTTGTTTTGTTTGTGCCCTGCTCTTTACTTCTGATCACTGGGAGCCACACACAGTGCTACCTGCTGAAACTGTGTCTGTGAAAGTTATCGGAATGATTTTCCCTGTGTGAGAGAGAGAGAGAGAGAGACGGCTGGAGTGCCGCAGATGGGCAATGTCGGGACACAGCGAAGGTCAGAAGCAGTGAACCCAGGAACATAGCAATGCACCACCACAGTGTAGCTGGCTGCTCAGCAGTCATGTCACTGTCTCTTGTGGCTACAATCCCAGCTGATAGGGTAAGAGAGTGAGAGAGAGAGAGTATCGTCCCCGCCCATGGCACAGCTGAAGTGTCCTGTAAGACAGCAAGAGAGAAAACATGGGGACTAAAGTGCACCACTTGGTGCTTGTTGTGACACTTGGATAGCTGGTTCTGATCACTGTATCATTTTTTTTGTAATATAAAAATTGGTTATGGACTGTCTCTCATGAGAAATGCTGAAACAGCATGTGAGACACACACACACACACACACACACACAGGTTTTAGATACAAGGTGTTACCTGGAAGGCCAGAAGCTAATTACAGACCAGGCCTTAATCAAGGATCTCCTGTTTGTCTGAGTTAATTATAGCTGTAGTTGCTAAGAGGGAAATTATAAACATTTATGATGTTTAGAGGAAACACAGTTACTTTTTCACATGGTGATACAAAGCATGTTGCATCTCCGTGAGATCTGGCAGAAAGACACAAGTGCTTTGATGTCTGTGTGAGAGAGGATACTGCTTATAGATGAAAATGGTTTCTGCTGATGTAACCTTAATTATCTTACCTTCTAATATGACCACATATCCTGGGTGTATGATTTTTCATAAACAGGAGGAGCTAGGTGACCTCATGCAAAGAGGTGGGCAAAGCCAGCTTTTAAACAGAATTCAGTTTTCCTTCAGAGACTTTTATCTACACTCTGACAAAGAAACATCTATGACCACTTTAAGCAGGTATTTAGAGAGAGAGAGACAAAATCTAAATACTGTAGGAGGAAATGCACTGTTAAAACCTTGTTCTTTTAAAAGATTATATTGTTTCTTGTTATATAATAGTCCTGTATTTTATGTTTTACATATTTTTTTATCTATTTTACTAAAACTCTATTTTTAGAGCCTACTTTGTCTGTCTTTGAATTTCTTTCCTTTACAAGTGAAGTATATATGGTTAAAGCAGACACTATACATAAGCTTGAATGGTGATACTAAACTGGAAAAAGGTAAGCGTTTTAATCTGAGGTCTTTATTAAAGTTTTTAAAGGTTCATTTCTGTACACCTGGTTAGATGCCCGTAGGCAAAGATATCTGGCCCCCCAAAGACAGAATTATATGAGTCTGTGCATTGGGTACGCTAGCAAGAGGTTCACGGTTTGAATCCCTTCAGAACTGAGACCAAAGGTTGATCCGAACCCACAAAACAGACAGGAGGGTTACCCTGTTTCTTTTAACTGTTCACAAGACTGCGCTCGGAGGTTGGCACTTTGCGAGTAGAGGGCTGACCTGCTGAGTGGGTTTGTGACACTTGTCACTGGCTTGCCTCTGCCCCTGGTACAGAGCAGTGCTGCAGTTTGAGTCACTATACCGCTGAGTTGGCTATGGAGTAAATGCCATTCCAGTACTGGATGTGGCTGCAATGCAGGACAGAAGTGTGTATTCTCTCTCTTGCAGTGCCTGTTTGTGTTGGAACTTCTGTGCTGCTCCCCCCCCTCCTCACATGTACATCAGACAACGTAGTGTTTACCCATCCCAAAGAGAGAGAGAGTATGACAGTGGTTGTTTTTGGGGTGTCAGAAATGGAGCTCAGTGCTTAGATAGAGAGCCAGACAGACACAGTGTGAGTGTGAGTGTGTGTATGTGTGACACAACTGGGGATCAAGGTTGAGTGAACAGTATGTGCCGTGTCCTCTCTGTCTCTGTGGCTTGCAGTGTGACAGGGAGCTCACAGCAGGGAACAGCACACACAAGCGGCAATTACTTGTGTGTCTCTGTCTCTCTCTCTCTCTCTCTCTCTCTCTCTCTCTCTCTCTAATTCTTAAGAGAAAGAGACACAGACAGACGGACTGTGTGTGTGTGTGTGCATAAACATTGTTCTGCATGGTGTCAGAAGATGATAAAGATATGTCACAGATCACCTCAGCACTCTATCTGTGACATTTCTATGTGCATATGTACAGGAAACTTTTTTTTCCCCCAAGGACTATTTTGCAGTTTTCAAGGTGGTAGGATACAGTACCTGTTTTGATGTTTAAACAGCAAACACATTTTCATTTTTTTAGCTGTTTAAACATAACCCATGTTATAAGTGCAGAACCCACCAAAAGATATGCTGTTATGGGGATTAACACACCCTATTGTGTTAATCCCCAGTAATAACACACCTACATAAATGTTATTGCCTAAGGTACATGGCAGGGTGTGTGTTGTGCTAGGAAAATGTCAGGCCTGCGGTGGTTGGGCATGAGACCACAGGCTGAGTGCATCCAGCACCCCAGAAGTGACATTATCCCAGCACAACACACACCCTGAAGTGCATCATTGGTATTACACAATGGCTGATTTGTAAATAAAATAAAAAGAAGATGAAAAAATACCTATCAAAATATTTTTTGTCTTTCACTTTTGACTGTGGAAACATATTTAAATAATAGTTCTTATTCTATATGTGCAGTAGGCTGAGGTAGGTGTGTGTGTGTGTGTTAGTGGTGTTGGTTTGTGTGTTTTGTGTTTTGTTATATTTGCTTCCCAGTGCCTATCTTCATATCTGCCCATGATACTTTTTTTTTTTCTTTCTTTCGGTGCAACTAAAGGAACAGCAGAGTAGTTCAGGAATTGTAATCTTACTTACAGGTGTTTCGGCCATTTGTTTTCAGCCGATGGCAGACATTGGTCCAAATATTCAGTTTGTTAATGTGGCATTTTGAAATTGATGCTGACTTTTTTGATTTTTTTGTTTGTTTAATTGTCTGAAGGTGTTCGTAAGCAGTGCAGCCATTTTAGGAAGCAAGCGGTCTGTCCAGCGAGTGGGAGTGTGGCTGTTTTGAAAGGACATGCTTGCGCTGAGGGGGAATGAAATGCCATGTCAGGTGTCTGTTTTTTTATTTTATTTTATTTTATTTTTTTAGATGTTATTTTTCTGAGGGCTGTGGTCCCGCCCGCACTCGCCATTCCTCGGCGCCATCCCGGACATGAGACCCCTCCCTCCAGCACCCGCGACTTCCCCTTCAGCGGCAGGGTGGTGGAGTGACTCAACCCACCAGAACGGGTCCATGCCAGGGAGGCCTCCAGAATGGCGAATGGGAATGACGCAGCTGCCAGGCTCCATTTTTCTGGAATTTTCTCCTGGCGGGCATGGTGTGTAATGGCGCCAGTGACTGAGTGCGCGCCGCGCTCCGTGCGTGCACCAGTCAGCGTCCGCCCATCCGCCACCCCTCTGTCTCTGCGGCTGCGTGCTGCCGATCCCCAGCCTCTGCTGGGTCAGGCAAGCACCGGCCTGAATCCCGCCCCAGAGATGGAGGCAATCCTCCGGACCTCAATCCATCTCCTCCCGCCGACCCCGACAACCCGTGCCGTTCCAGAACACGGAGTCACCGGCGTGGGCGCGGTGTAGCGACCAGCGCCTCAACCCTCAGCGCCACCGGGCTGGCCCTGTATTTTTTATTTAATTGAAAATATTTTTCTGTTTGGGGAAGAGCGTGGGCATGGGGGGCTGGGAGGTTGTTGTGACTGTGTGTGCTGGCTGGTGACAGCAAGCAAGCTGGGATCAGGGAAGGTAGGATGTGGGCAGGAATCACTGAAGTGGCTGCCAAGCAGACATTACTGCAGCGGGGTTTGTGGAATGATTCCCTTAACGATTAATGTGGTCATTTGTGTGCTTTAGACACTAGACGTTGTACTGGGATGACATCATGGGTCTAGTCCCAGACTGACCAATCAGAGTCCAGCATTCTTGCCACTGTATAATTATTACTTTCATCTGGAGTCCCTTTTATTATCACTGTTTATAAAATGGGTATAATAATCAAATAACTTTAATTGGTTAAAACCAGTCAGGTGACTGTGCATTATTCAAGCATAATGCGCAGTCATCTTCCTTCTAAACCACATCACACAATGATCAAATTAATCCTCCTACAACCCAAACTCCCATCTGTACCTCTACAAGCAGAATTGATCTTCCATCACAAACATGGCTGCTACCTTTATGCTGTAAAAAAAAAAACTTCAACTGGGCCATAAATATAAAACTACCTTAAATAAAAAAAAAATAAAACTAATTAATTAAATGTTGTTTTCTTGATTAACACACTCTCCTTACGCACATAAATACATTAAAAACATTAATGAGCTAGTGTACTGCTTGGAATTAATAGTAATTTTCAGATGCAGTCAGCTGTCACTTCCAATATGGGAAGTATTTTTTTTATATACTGTTTGCTAATTAAAAGATTTTCCACCTGGCAGTACTTGAGTGATGTGTGGCACAGCACTTTGTCTGGAGGAAGAAATAGTCAGTTCTGTTCCTCCCACTACATCATCTGAAATGAGACCAAACACCTTGAGGCACTACAGTCCTTGCAGTCTGAGCAGTGACTTTCACAAGCTACCAGTCAGAATGCAAGGGACTGGAACATTACTAGTCACCAGAGTGAGCCAGTCCTTGCACTTCATGTGAAAGTGAAACGTGGCAGTGAGAAATGGTCCTCACTGGTTACAAGTGATATCATTGTCAGTGTGGTTTCAGTGTTGATGTAGTGGGAGGAACAGAACTGACTTTTTTTCTTCCAGACAGAGTGCTGCTGCACACATCACCCCAGTACTGTAAAGTGGAAAATCTTCTAATTAGCAAATAGAAAAGAAAAAATACTTGAGATATAAGAATTGATAGCTAACTACATCTCAAGGTTACGATTAATTGCAGGCAGTTTCCAGGCAGTACGCTAGCTCTTTAAGTATTGTTCATAGCATTCATTACAACTGTTTCTTTGCTGACAATGAAAAATCATCCTTTCATCTTTGCCTGCTCATCAGAGAAATCTCCTCTGCTTGTCCTAACAGTGAGATAATTGTGTCTCTGGCTCTGAAAGAGGCATGTTTTGTGTTTGTGTACAGTATGTTAGGAAAGGAACATTCTACCAGTGGAATTGAGCAGAATGTTGAATCCCTATGTTCCATGGTAAGCATTCCATGATAAACATTCAGTATCTTGAATGTGGGGAAAGAGCTGAGGGAAAAAAAAAAAAAAACAAGGTGAAGAAAGTAGGCCATAATAGTGTATGTTAGAACATCATTCTAACCAGAAATCAGTTTGAACCAAAATGTGGTTCTGCTGCAGTAGTGACGTCTGTAATGCAGCAGAACAACATTTGGTTCTGCTTCAGTATGGATGTCACACTGTGTTGTTCGCGAGTGCTACAGTATCCTGTTATCTAGACCCGAGTCTTGACAGACACAGGATCAACCAGATTTAAATAAAACCCATACAGACCACAGATTCTCACTTCCAAAACAAAATATAATGCAGGAACAGCCAGATAAAAAGCCTACTCACTAATGGATATGATCACGCTCCTTAATGGACCTCTTGCTTTGTGAGAGAAGTGGCTGCCATGTTTTTTTCTTTAAGCCCGCCCTAATCAAACTATCAACCACTAGAACTCCATGTCACAGATGTACAGACATCTGCTTCCTAACAACCATGCTAGCAACCAGCCTTTCACTCGGATGGAAATGGAGCAGCTGAGCGGCTTTTATCTTATAAAAAAATAGTTTTAAGATATTTTTAAGGGCTAACATGCACTATAAAAAGTAGCAGATGGGCAACCACATGCACAACAAGCCTATTGTGCTACCTTGGCATTCCAATTACCTGAGACTACTTGAGCTTCGCTTTCGAGGTCTGAGGTAATCAGAACCCCTCTGTGGCACAAGAGGCATGTTGTGCATGGTTGCCAATCCACTATGCTCTATATACTTAAGCAATTTCCCTGTACAGGCAGCCCACCCTGTTTCTGTGGGGTCACCCCTGCAGTGTTGCATGCTATTCACCCACCTCATAGTAAGGGCTCTCCTTCCACCATTCGCCATCCCCTACTACAGACCCCTCCCCATGGCTTACCTTAATTGCATTCTCCTTTTCTCTTCTCAGCCACTTGCTGCCAAAGCAGCCCTCGGGAACACTCTCCTCCCTGCAGCAGACCACCCATCAGCTGCACAAGGTATAGGACCTGAATTTGGTGCTCTGCAGCATTTTCAATCTGCCATGCGGTTGCTTACAAGCGAGGATGCCCATAGACTGCTGGGCTACTGTACTAGCCTCCCTCCCTCCCCAGCCTCATCCCCCCACCCTAAGCTAGGTTTATTTTTATAACCTGCCTGCTCAGTCAGCAGTTGCTTCCTCCACTTCAGGAGTTGGATTGCAACACCTTACTCCCCTGTACTGTAGGCCTCTTGGCTTAAGCCTCTCTGTTAACTCTATCTGGGCACTGCTGACCCACTTCTAAGTGAGTATCCTGGTTCCGCTAGCATATCTACATCATCCCTGTTCCCATTAGTTTAGCTAGTAGTTCAACATCATCCCTACTCCCATTATAAAATAATTTTTTTTTTTTTTTATCATAGAATCATTTTTATTAAGTGACAGGAAAAATACATTACAGGATTATCCACTGCTATACAAGATAAAATTCCAAAACCCAGCATACTGTAATATATTCTTCAACCTTTTATTAAAGTTAACTAAAACATTACATCACTCTAACAGTAATATAAATCATATTACAACATTTGTTACTTTCCAGTGCTGTTTCAAGTTTAACAACTAGTTAACAGCTACAACTATCTAGGGTTACAAGAGAACCTCTATGAAAACAGAAAGGCCTGTGATGGAAACATAATTTCATGTCAGTACACACAAATAATCACAGGTCATCAGCTTTAGAATAGGATATAGAAGTGGGAAGTGAAAGGTACAGATTGGGGGGGGTTGGTGAGTACCACTGTTACAGAATGCATTCCTATTCCTGGTTCACCTGCCTATAAAGAAGGGGGAGAAAAATAACATACTAAGACAGGCTGTGTGCAGCCTTAAGTGGGAGGGTTACATGGAGGAGGGAGGGGGGTTTGACACAGGGCAGAGTTTAAATAGGCTCCCCACTTGCGGTAGTATGTTGGGAGTTGTCCCCTGTTGGCATAGGTGAGACGCTCAAATGCTGCCACTCTCGCCAGGGCAGAGCACCATGCAGAGATAGCCGGAGGGGCAGGTTGTTTCCACACCTGGAGTACTAGCTGTTTAGCTTCCATGAGTGCAACAAGGATCCACTTTTTATGCTGCATGTCAGTATGTCCAAGTGGTGTCATGTCCCCTAAGAGAAGCATAGGGTCTGATAAGTCAATGGGGTATCTAAGTACCTCAAAACAGTCCATTCCTACAACAGTCCAAAACTGGGTAAGGGTAGGGCATTGCCACAAGACATGGAGTATATCAGCTGGGGTATGTTGGCATCTCCAATGCTCCATCTGATAAAACTCCCATCTGTATAGGACTACTGGGGAGGCTGATAGCAGGCTATCTTGAGTTGAATTAGCTGGCTTCTGGCATCTGTGTAACCAGAATGCACCTGTTGTAAACGGCGGGACCAAGTTCTGGGGGCAATAAGCTGCTGTAGCTTCGAGTTCCAAGCTACCCTGCAGGAGTCTGTATGATCGGATTGAGCTTTCCGCCACGTAGCATAAAACTTTCCAGCCAGGCCTCGAGATGTGGATTTGGTATGCAGGGTAGCTAGCCACTGCTATTTGGAATCTGTCAGATGGGACCAGCAGAGAGAGTGTACTGTGCTGTGTATCTGTAAGTATTTCCAGAAATCTCTGGAGTGCAGATTGTATTCCATTTGAAGCTGTCCAAAAGACATTAGAGTGTTACAGTTAGGTATAAGAAGGTCTTGTACAGTACTAATTCCCTGTTTATCCCAGCTCTGCCAGGCAAAAGGACAGGAGTCCATTATTAATAACTGATTTTTCCACAACAGAAGGTATCTGAAAGGTAAGGAATACTCCTTCGTAGCAGTTTTGGCTGCAGCCATGAGTCAGAACCACGCTTTCCTGGTTGCAGTCATACTGGGTGTGAGTTTATAGCGGGACAGAGGGGCCTTAGTGAGCAGTAGGCTTAGCGGGGTCCCCTCTAAGACATGGGCTTCCAGCTGGGTCCAAAGTGCAGGTGGCATTAGACTGGGAACAAACCATCTGGTTGCTTGAGCCGACAGGAAGGACCAGTGATAACCTAACAGCCAAGGGAGTCCTAGGCCTCCCCTGGACCGTTGCGCTCGCATTTTGTGGGTGCTCCACCGTGGTTTCTTTCCTTCCCAGAGATAATGTGTAATTACCCTATCTGGAGAGCGAAATGTCTTGTCTGAGAGGGCAATGGGCAGATTATTCAGGAGATATGTGACTCTTGGGAGGAAGAGCATCCGGAGTGCGGCTGCCATACCAAGAAGAGAGAGGTTTAGCCTGCGCCACCTAGATACTTCTGCCACTAGTTGGGTTATAAGGGGGGAGAACTTCCTAGATTCGATCTGAGTCCAATCATAGGGTACAATAATACCCAAATAGGAGACAGTCAGGTGCCCATGTTAACTCTGTATCCTGCATAAATTCCCTAGTGCATTTTGCATTAAGGGGTATAACGCAGGTCTTTTTCTGGTTAATTTGTAGGCCAGACATCTGAGCAAAGACTTGGAGAGTCTGCAACACTATGGGTATAGATTCTTTTTTTTTTTTTTTTTGTCAACATATTTTTTATTGAGACAAAGGGAATGTTACATCATCAATATTGCCTTCACACTCCGCACAAGAGGTATACATGTTGAATGATTTCACTTATACAGCAGCTAAGCAGAAATACTTCTCAAATCTACTCAAGTCAGCCCCTGGTAAATAAAGTGCTATGGAGTGCTTTACATTTCATAAAGGAAAAATATCAAGCTCGGCTGCTACCAACAAGGGACCCCATAGCTTCTACTTGACCCAATGCAGTTAACTGGGCTTTTTCTATGAACATACACTGCTTCAGGTTATTAGCCCCCTGCTGTACACTAGGAGGGTTAGGGGTCAGCCAATTTTGTGCAATTGTCTTACGAGCATTCACTAAGGCCAGTGACCACAAAGTTTCATGACCGGGCATACCCAAGTGCTCTGGCTCAGCACCCAACATAAATTCAACAGGGGTATTCGGCAGGGAGAAACCTAACACCTTTGCCATGATATCATGCATACCCACCCAAAAGGGCATGATTTTTAGGCAGGCTAAAGCAATATGCAGAAAATCTGCTACAGCTGACTGACATTTAGGACATACATCCGATTTGTTTGGGTCAAAGAGTTTAAGTTTCACAGGAGAATAGTAGGCCTGATGGAGAAAATAATACTGCACCTGCCGAAGTTTATTACTCCTTGAACAAGTTACCATGTGATTAGATGCCCTTTTCCATAACTGCTCACTGAGCGGAATCCCCAAGTCATTCTTCCACTTCCCAATTATATTGACTACTGCCTTGAGGTCACCTCCATTAATACAGTGGTAATAGGTGGCTAACGAACCGGCCCCTGGCTGAGGGTAGTACAGTTCTTCCTCCAAAGGGGAAAGAGGGGCCCAACCAGTACCTGGGGTCAGTTTAGCACTCAAGATGTGCCGTAGTTGGAAATAAATAAATAAATCCCCTCCCTATATATTCCACTGGTCCCTCAGATAGGTAAAGGGAACCATTCTGTCCCCCACGTAGAGCTGATGAACCCATCTTAATCCTCTATCCGCCCAATCACTCAGTCTGTCAGTCATTGCCTCAGTGGATGCAAATTTGAGGCGAACTGCTTCTGCAATAAGGGTCATTTTAGTAGGAGCTATTGCCCTACCCATCTGACGGTGGGCACCTGACCAAGTCTTAGTGGTTGCTGAAGTAAAAGGATTGGGGTGTTCAGGCATCACTGTGGACCACAGCACCTCCACCAGGATCCCCCCTTTGAGATGGGCCGCTGAACCCAGTCTCTCAAGTTCTAACCAGCTATTATTCAGATCCTCCCATCCATCCGGGGTAGCAGCAAGCTGAGCGGCCTGATGGTAAATTCTAAAATTAGACAGGCCAAGTCCCCCCAAGCGGGGTTGCAGGTGCAGTATTGTTCTCTTTACTCTAGATGTTTGGCCCCTCCAAAGAAACCTATGAATAACTGCATCCAATCTCTGAAAGTGGCATTTCGGAAGTCTGATCGGGAGAGGCTGATACAAATATAACAGCCTGGGCAGAATCATCATGGTAATCACTCCGACTCTACCCATGAGGAAGATTGGAAGTGCCGTCCATCTCTCACAATCCAAGGTGAGTGTTTTCATAAAGAGCTTGTAATTTAACCCATATAAAGTACGAGCTTTCCCAGAAATTAAAATCCCTAGGTACTTAAGGTGGGGAACCATATGCAGTCCATTCAAATGTTGAAGTAAGGTGCTCCTATGTAATTTACCAATGGGGAGGACCTCACTTTTGGTCCAATTAATTTTATGGCATGATATCAGGCTGTATTCTTTTAGGACCCTGAGGACCTTATTAAGATCTTCATGAAGGGACTGCAAATACAAAAGGAGATCATCAGCGCACATGGCCAATTTATATTCAGTGTCCTTATGTCTAAATCCCCGAATCTCCCGATCAGACTATATGCACCCCGCTAAAGGTTCCAGAGATAAAACATACAGTAAAGGGAAGAGGGGGCACCCCTGTCTGGTTCCCCTGCCCAGAAGAAAACTCGAGGTCAGGTTCCCATTCACTAGTACTTGGGCCACAGGGTCCTTATACAGAGTCCTAATCCAGGACATAAAATATTGCCCAAACCTCAATTTAGTTAAAGTGACAAACAGATACCCCCACTCCACTCAGTCGAAGGCCTTCTCTGAATCTAATGCCAAAATGGCCGCCCCATGTTTAAGTTTAGTTTTCTCCCACTGGTGGGCGATGTTCAGAGATTTCCTAATATTATATTTCCCATACCTGCCCCTCACAAAACCAGCTTGGTCAGTGTATACCAAACCCGGCAGTAAAGGCTCCAACCTGGAGGCCAGAACCTTTGCCAGAATGTTATAATCAGCATTTAGGAGCGAGATAGGCCTATAGGAAGAACACCAGCTGAGGTCTTTCCCCGGCTTTGGGAGCACCGTAATGACTGCTGACTGAGTGGAGGGGGGCAACATCCCCCCTGTACAACTTTCCTCAAGCATACCCACCAGAGGCTCCAAAAGTATATCTTGGCAGCACTTATCAAAGTCGATAGGAAGGCCATCAGGCCCTGGACCCTTACCACCTTTGAGCTTTCTAATAGCTGTCCTGATCTCCTCCCCCAAAATTGGGACCTCAAGCGACTCTGACTGTGTCTCCGAGATAGATCCCTGGGTCCCTTTGTTCAGAAAGGTGTCTATCTGTACAGGAGGTGGTGAAATCTCAGATGTGTATAATTGTTTATAAAAATCTTCAAAGGCCTGAGTTACCTCCTTTGGACTATATACCAGGTCACCCTTGGAAGAATGTACTTGAGTCACTGCCCTCCCCCACTCCTTCCTACGCAACTGCCAGGAGAGCAGTTTCCCCGCTCAGTCCCTATCAAAATACTGGCCAGCCTGGGAAAGTAGAATAGCCCTCTCCATTCTAGCCCCACAAATCGAATTGTATCGCCATTTCAATTTCTGCAAAAGCTTGAGAATAATTTGATCAGGTTTTAATCTATGGGCTCGCTCCATCTGTTCAATCTGGGATCTCAGTTCTTCGAGGACCTTAAAGGAGAAGACTACTGTATATTTCTGATTTGGATATATCTGATGTATTTATTATACATTACATCAGTTACTGTACATATGTCAATAAGAGAGCAGTCATTTCTGCTGTTGCAACACATATCTAGAGTCTGAGGCTCTGACACAAGGTAGTAAAGTGTCAGGCAAGCCTCCATTTACATGCAGATGAGTCACTTGTAATATAGCCCCTCCCATTCTCTGATGTCACTGTAGCAGCAGTGCAGAAGTACACATAAGGGTATCAGTGCTCTCTATCCTGATTTTAGTTTAAATTTGCAATGGCTTAAGACAGTTCTGTCATGCAACTCACACAGGGAGTAGTACTTGTAGCCTTAATACTTCATGTGTAGAGCAAATAATACATCTAATAGTATTTCATTCACAGGAACCAGAATGTCTTTGTGCTGCTCATTTCTGTCTGTGAAACAGTTGCAACATGGTGTGGAAAGCAGTAGAAAGAATCAATCAGACAATTAAGTAGTCAATCTAGCATCAATCAGTATTGAACCAGGTGAACACCCTTGAAAATATTCATTTACAAGGTAGGCCTGAGCAGTTTCTCAAAGGATCAAACAAGACTGAATTCCTCCTTTGCACAAATTATACACCCCCTTTCTGCAGCCTGAAAGTGGAGAGCTAGATCATTTACTTTATAAAAGGTATTGTTTTACATTTCAAATGCTCCTTACATCTGGGTTTCTGACTGGAAATACCAAGACACAGAATGCATATGACATGGGAGGAATGAGCTAAGTAAATACAGAGCACTACAAATACAGACTGATTAGTTTCTTTACCTACAACAGCTGAAATGTAGCATCTGATTTGTGGGGACATCCTACTTCAAATGCTGGCATTACAAGGGGGCTGCCACAGCTTGTTTTCAGTACCTTCAAAGTGAAGTGCTGTAACTCTCACATCACTGCTAATGATGATTTATAATGGGAATGGGGGCACTTTTAAAGTCATGGACCTGAGGGGCCATCACAGTTCCCAAGGAGGTACGGGGAACTTCTTAAGTATTAGAGAGTAAGGGACTTCAGTAGGATTTTAACCAGAGTTTCCTAATTCTTGTGCCTGTGCTTTACCCACTAGATTACCCTTCTTCCACATGCTGCAGCTGATGTTGCCTGGTTACCTATTCCTTGTTACAGTGGAACTCTTTATTGCCTTAAATCAGCCATCCAATCACTGACTGCCTAGTTACAAAGGGAAAGAGGCATTTTTGCAAGATTGTGTCTCACTGCTGTTGTCAATCAAAACAGAGAATGCTAACACACACAGAACATAATACAACAGCTATATAATACCACTTAAGACTCTTGTTGTACCCAGAGTCATTTATTGGGTAAACTGTTTTTGCTAACAGAAACATTAACACAACACATACAGGCACTTCCTTATAGGCATATTGTATATACGTGTCAAATCAGTGCTGCATCACACTCATATGGTCCTAGTTCCTATTAGACCTGCACTTCAGGTTGTGCAGAACACTTAAAGGGTTCCTCCATTACTCAAGTTGGGAACCAAACATTGTGGATTCTGTTTACTGGTGGAACAGCATTTAGTGCCGTGCCATTATCTGTTGCTCTGATGACATCATCCTCCAGCAGCATTGATGGTAAAATGGAGGACAAACACATTGATAACTTATAGGGGCTGTATATTTTTATTTATAATCTAGATTTAGACAGCAGTAGGACTGCTGGCAACTGGAGGAGGCACACAACAGTTACACATAAGGAGTTGGGAAAATATGGGTGTGAAACTATGGGAGACTTCCCTTTTAAATCTAGTTTGGGCCTTATGTTTTGCATAGGAGATAGTATGCCCTCTAATAAAGGCCTTCAAAGCTTCCCATCTAGTTGAATTGGAGGTATCCCCCTTCTCGTTAAAGGCAAGGAACTCAACAATGTGTGCTTTAATATAGTCTATGTAATTCTTATCCTTCAATAAAAGTGGATCCAGCCTCCATGCTTTACACCCCAAATCAAGGCTCCCCAGCCTAAATACCATGGATACCACCGCATGATCCAAAATCAATATCGGGGAGTAATCAGCTCCCATCACTACTGACAAGAGGTCAGAACTGACCAGCACCTTGTCTAGACGGGCATAGGACTGATGGGCATTAGAATAGAAGCTATAGTCTCTGCTGGATGAGAACAAGTGCCTCCAGGCATCAGTTAAGCCAGCCTCTCGCATCAGGACTGCTAGCGCCTGTGCGTTTTTTGTCAAAGACATAGGTGTAGGATTGGACCTCTCTAGCACCGTGTCCAACACGCAATTGAAGTCTCTTCCCAAAACCCAAGGGCCCTGCCAGCCAACCAGATCTAAGGAAAGTCTCTGAAAAAATTCAGGGTCATCTATATTGGGGGCATAAACTGATCCCAAATTATACCTACCCACCCTCGGTAACAAAACTCTAGCAAGGGCGTATCTACCATGAGGGTCTAATTTAGTATCCAGTATCTTAAAATGAGAGCCTTAGGTAGCCATATGGATGCTTCTCGGGCCTTAGAAGAAAAACTAGCTGAGATCCATAATCCCTCCATAAAGGCCTCAGTTTTAAACGCCTCCGTTCTGGACATATACGTTTCTTGCAATAACACAGCCTGCCATTTAGCACGTCTAGCCTCTGTCATGACCCTCCTCCTCTTGGGAAGCGACTTCAGTCTATTAATATTCCAGGATGGTATAGAAACCTGATCAGCCATAATCCTCTAATGTAAAAGCAAATCTACCCACCTCCTGTACATGTAAAACAACATTGACATAGATCTTCCCTCGTCTCGTTTCAAAATTTAAGTGCCCTCCAACCCAATACTACCCTCTCAGGGTGGCACCAAAGGATTCCCAAAAGACAAACAACCTGTACAGCAAAAGCTGGCGGTCGCAGTGTGAAACCCCCTTCCATGCCACACCTAAGTCCCCCCATTTAATCCAAAGAACACTCCCAAAAGTATAAAAGTTAGCCCCCGTGGGCACAAAAAAGCCCACAGTAGTAACCCCTGCAAACATTTGGCGAACATTGATGTTCAAATTTAGGAGTAACCTGCATTCATTAAACAATGCCATTTACAATTGGGCATGAAATTTAAACTGCATAAATGGATATCCAAAAGCATTGCGTAAAAATAAAATATAAAGTTAAAGTCCATAATACAGTCCATGTGTCCTCATAGCTGAGCAAAGTCATTTTATAAAAATAAACTCAAAAACGGCCGGCCCTTTATCCAGAGCGTGGCCACTCTAAATCTCCTCTGCAAAGTTATTAATCCCACAGGACTTGTTAAAACAAATTACAAACAAAGAAGACTTAGCTGTTACGGGCAGATTTAATGTACGAAAATGGCAGTCCCCTCTCCTTCTTGCTGCGTAGGTGCCAGGACCCTCACAAATGTTCAAAAGCTTGTACAGACCCAGGAACGTATAAAATTAAGAAATTAAGAGAACCTGTGCTCCCAGCACTCCCAACGAACCAGCCACACTCAGAAATGAGATTTCTAGCCATATCACATGGCCACATTTTTTTCAGCGATCCTCAACCTCTTGCCATTGTGATGAGCGGCCGCTCTCTCCCTTCTTAAGTACAGAATCAAGCCACCTCATCGCCGCCCTAGGGCAAGAGAAGAACTGTGATGTACCTCCTGGTCGATCAATCTTCAACTTGGCCGGGTATATAAGCGCAAATGACCAGCCCATTTTATAGGGACGACCCTTGATCTCATTAAACTTTTGTCTTCTCAACTGTAATTGCTTACTAAAGTCCTGGAAAATATGAACTTTATGATTACCCACTGTAATTGGCCCTTTCTCTTTAGCTCTCTACAGAATAGCCTCCTTGTCTGTATAGCGTAGATATTTTATTAGGCAATGTCTTGGACACGTATCTAAAAGCTTAGGGCCTACACGATGTGCTTGTTCAACTTCACAGTTTTGTAGTGCAGCTGGGAGCGCCAAATGTTCAAATAACCAAGCATGCAGCATCCTTTCGGGATCATTTCCCTCCGTCCCCTCAGGCAGACCAATAATCCAGAGATTCGACCTACGGGACCGATTTTCCTGATCTTCAATTCTGTCAGTGAGTTCTTCTACGAGTTTGCTAAGATTCTGCTTGTCTCCCATAGCTACCGTCAATGAGTCCTCCAGGCTACCAACCCACATTTCCAGTTCTTCCAGGCAGGTAGTATGATTAGCTGAAGTTTCGGATAGACCTATTACCACTGATTGTAAGTGCGAGATCTGGGAGGTAATATTGTTGAAACCTGCCTTGATATCGTGTTGCATAAGCACTAATGTAGCAGGTACTGCTGATAACGATCCTTCCAGTTTAGATATTCCCTCCTGCACTATTAGTGAGTTCGCAGGGCAATCCATTGCTGGTAGGCCTCGGGGTTGTGATTTGGTATGATCTGCTGCACCAAATAAGAGCTTTGATTGTTTGTTTTTGCTACTGCTAGTCGCCATCAATCTCCCGAACAAATGCCACCGCCAGCAAGCTTCAATTCAAGGCTGATACTACCAGTTTTAATAGAAAAAGAGTGAGTGTAGTAAGGAGCTCAGCTAGGCTGTGTCCGTAATTGTCAGCATCAAGCCACGCCCCCCCCCCGAGTATAGATTCTTGAGAGTGAGATATCGTAAGGAGCAGGTCGTTGACGTAGGCCATGGTCAAGTATGATCGGCCACCTACCTGCACTCCTGTAATCTTCTCGGTGGTTTGCAACCTCCGGATAAGGGGGTCCAAAACAATTAGGAACAGCAGTGGAGAAAGCAGGCAGCCTTGTCGTGTGCCACGCTGCAGCAAGAAGGGAGGAGAAGTGTCTTTGTTAGTGAGAATACAGGCCATGGGATCATTGTATAGCACCTGGACCCACTGCCCAAAGTATGGACCAAACCCATAGAGTCGGAGCATTTCATGCAAATAAAGCCATGCGACAGAGTCGAATGCTTTCAAAAAGTCTATTGTCATGGCGGCTATAGGGGTGGGGGATTGTCTAGCTATTCATTTAAGGTTGAAGATTAATCTAATGTTGTCAGCCGTGGCTCTGCCTTTAGTGAAACCAGATTGAGAGGGGTGTACTATGGATGGGATTATATCCATCAGGTGAGTAGCAAGCATCTTGGCTGTAATCTTAGGATCTACTGATATAAGAGAGATCGGTCGATAGTTTTCACAATCTAGTGTATTATCTGCCTTTTTCTTGATTAGGGTGATCAAGGCTTCTCTCATAGTGGGTGGGAGAGAGTCCTTCTTATGGGCTTCCTGAAGGGTTGTCAGGAGAGGAGTGCTAATTTCTGAACTCATAAGTTGGTATAACTCCACGGTCATACCGTCTGGCCCGGGAGATTTGCCTTTTGCCAGTTGAGATAACGCCTCCCGTAATTCTGCCTCAGAGAAGGGTTTGTCCAGCTCCTCCTTCATGGGGTCTGATAGTTGGGGAAGATTGGCAGAGGCACAGAATTCTTGCATCCGTTGCGCTAGTTGGTGACCTTCAGTCTCAGTGTGCGACTGATAGAACTGCTCATAAAACTGACACATGAAGTCATTAATCTGTTTGGGATGAGTAACAGTATCCCCCCTGGGGGACTTGAGAGCATGAATTCAGGCAGAAAGTTAAGAGCTTCCCCCTCCCAATATGTCTGATTGCATCTCAGTGACAGCCACTCAGCTCGTTGTTGTAGTATCGTATTTATACAGTATTTCAAACCCACTATTTCCCTGAGGGTCATCTGGTCACATTGGTTAGTCATAGAGGCCTTAAACCTAGCCTCCAGGGCCGACAACTCAGTCTGCAGATGGGTCAGTTCTGTTTTCCGTGTTCTATTCCTCTGAGCTGAGTATGCTATGATACGCCCCGGAAGAACAGCCTTAAAGGCCTCCTATACCATGGCAGCTGATGTGTCCTCGGTGGTATTATTCGCAAAGTATTCTTCGGCAGTGCTATGCACTAACGTCTGGAATTCTGGGTCTCAGAGGGAGAGAGGATTACAGTGTCATCTAGTTCTAGGGTTGCACTGTCCAGCAGGCATGTTGATGGAGACAGGGGCATGATCGGAGATAATAAGGTTCTCCATCTTGGAAGAAATTATATCCTGCACTGCAGCGAGGTTAGCCAGCCAGAAATCGATATGACTGTATGTCTTGTGGACTGGTGAGAAAAATGAGTAGTCTCTTCCAGATGGATTGTCCCGTCGCCATACATCAGTCATGCCACATTCCTTCATTACTTCCTGCAGGGAGTGTGCTGCTTTGAGATGCGTTTGGGGTATTGGTTTGAATTTATCAAGGAAAATATTCATGGTCATATTAAAATCCCCCCTACCGTAATGGGACAACTAGGATACCCTTCCGTGAGGGAATCTAGGGCCTGATTAATGTCCATGAAGAACTCTGGTTCATCAGTATTAGGACCATAGATGTTGACCAATATTGCATGCCCTCCAGGGTAAGAGAATCTAACTGCTATCCAGCGCCCATGAATGTCGGAGCCTGCCTGAACTTTAATCCACAAGCAGGATTTCCGAAGCAAAATAGCTACCCCTTTGGACTTGTTTTTTGCAGAGCTGGCAAGAACAGTGCCCACCCAAGATTTCTGAAGCCACAATACAGTTCTTGCAGTGAGATGTATTTCTTGAATGAGTGCAGTGTCCTCCTGCAAGGAGTGTAAGTGTTTGAGGAGCATAGATCATTTCACCAGGTGATTTAATCCCTTTATGTTCCATGATATCAGTGTAAGCCCTGCCCTGGAGTTCTGCATTCTAGTGTCTGTAGTGTGATAAGTAGTAGTACTCACCCCCAAGAAATAGTAAAGATAGGTAGTTGAAGGAGAGCAGGTAGTCCCTTGATTAGAAAATGAAAGAGCAAACTGCTGGTATCCTATAGTAACTATATGTGAACAACCTGTAAAGGATCAAGAACAAAAACAACAGGGTTATTAACTTAATATTTGTTTATATTACAAAATAACAGTTCTCAGAGTTAGAAAAGCAGAATAAATGGCTGTCAACTGACAGGCCTAAATATAGACTTTTAATTCAACAAAGTCAAATCCTAACAAAACACTACGCTACTAGTGAATGGATTACGCACAAGGTGGTATCCCTTACAAATATAGAGGGAATCGCACAGTCGTGCTATCCAGACACCTAAATGCAAGTCAGTGGGATGGAACTGAACAGGTAAATGAAGTTCCATCCTCAACCATCATATCTTAAAGGAGTGTCTAAAGAGACAGCCAGGGAGAGGAGAAGGAGCGGGAAACAGCCCCATAATGTGGCCTTATAGACATCAATGGATCTACCTTGGCAGGCAGAGGTGCTGACAAAAAAAAATCCATCATCTAAGGTTCAAATAGGTAGCAGTGTCAAGGGTGGAGCTCTCCTCGACAGAGAGAGTTGCGCTACCCTGTGTAGGATTCAGGAGGACAGTAAAAAGTGTGGGGGGGAGGATACTAGCCCTTGAACCCCACCCAGGAATCCCTAAGACCACGAGATGGCAGAGGGGATAAAGAGGGATGAGGGGAGGGGGGCCTTTTGGTGTGTCCATCTTTGGAGTTCCGTGAAGGACCATGCCTTCAGCTGTAAACATTACAACATGCACTAAGCAGACATCATCCCCCACCCCCGTAATATAATAGCCCCAATGTTAAGTGTATAAAGTCATGAGCTTCTACTCAATTATCATATATCAGAGTGCCAGAGGTAGCCTCAGTCCGGAGGGGAAAGTTCAGTAGTGGTGTAGCGCGAAGTTGTCTGCAAGGGATCCTTCTTCAGTGCCTCCAAAAACCTCAGTAATCCCGGTTTGACTGGGAGATCCTCTGGATTAGACCCCGCCTCTAGTTCAATGGAGCAGTCCGCCCAGGAAATTTCATCTGCTATTTCCATGATCAGCTCATCCAGTATATCCCCCATAGAGATATGCTTCTCCTTTGTTTGCTTTGCAGGAGGGGCCGCTTCTGGCCCAAGGAGGACTGCATTGCAATCCAGTTCGCTGTGTAACCTCTGCCTTACTCTGGTTCCTGAATTTTGATTTTGCTGCTTTTGAAGAGGAAAAGGAAAGCTGTTAAGTGCTATGGGGGGTATTAAGAGGGTGAGGAGTGTGTGGTGGGCGTGCAGGCCTAGGGGGAGAAGAATGTGAAGGACTGGTCCAGCCGGAATTGTATCCTCCTGGATTGCTGCCCCCTGCTTGGCGGTTTCCTGTATCTCGGCTCTGCTGCGTTTGGTCCCACAGCTTCCTGGGAGATGTAGTTTTGAGCGGGATCCATGGCCAGTTCTTGGATATCCAGAGTTCCAGTTCTTGTGGTATCTCAACGATGCAGTCTTTCCCTTCCCTTCCCAGGATACATAGAGATGAGCTAAATTTTGAAAACTGTATTTAAAACTGTGTTCTGCCAGCTTCTTTTTGATGGGTATAAAAGCCTTTCTATGAGCTACCACCTCTACTGAAAAGTCCTGAAAAAGGATATTTTGACACCCTGCCACCATATGTCCCCTTTGTCACGAGCAGCCCTCAAGAGCCTCTCCTTAGTAGAGTACCTTAAAATATATGCCACAGTGGGTCTTGGTACAGGGCTATTAGAGTGGGGCCCACCAAGCACTCTATGCGCCCTTTCTACTTCAATCTGACCCTGCCATCTTTCTCCCATCATATAAGGGATCTCCTCATTCATGAACTGTTCTGTATTTGAACCCTCAGCCCCTTCAGGGATGCCCAGAATGCGAATGTTGTTCCTTCGCCCCCGATTTACCTGATCCTCAGCCCTCCTCCATTACATGGCCAACTTATTCTCACGGTCCTGAAGGCAGGGCATAATTTTAGCCTGATTAGCTTCCAAATCTTCTGTTTTTTGCTCTGTAACATTTATCCGGTCACTAAACACTTTCACTTCTACTGTGCCAGTCAGCGTGGTAGACAGGGAATCCACCCTGGTGATTAACGTTTCCAGCAGCGTGATAATATGCTGCAATGAACTGCCAACATCGACTGCTTGTGACATGTTTCTCCTAGTGCCTGAAATCTGGCCTCACTTAAACAGTTTGACTGGCGTCTGAGTGTGTAGCAGGTATTTATGCTAGTGGATCTAAGAAAGTGCAGCGTTCTGCTCCTCTTGTAGCTCAGATGTTGGCAGGTTCTGTGGCCAGAGTCAGCGCGTATGTTGTGGTCGTTTGGAAGCGCTGCGCTGGCAGAGTGGGGAACTCCACGAGCAGCTGTAGAGTCTGGATTAGGCCCTGTCTGGATCAGAATGGGTCCGGCATCCTGAGACGATTACCAGCTCCGATAGCTATCCAGTATGCACCAGGTGGAATAAAATAACTAATTTTTAAACAAAATAAATAAAATTATCCTCTCTTCCCCCACACCTTTCTGCCTCCCCCTTATTGCAGTACACCACACAACTACCCTTTCACACCTTCCTCCTAGCTCTCCTCTTTATGTCCTCAGATCTTCCTCCCTCCTCATTCCTTGTCAAACACTCATGACTCCCCGTCGTACCCCCTGTACCCTCTTATACTCTCACCCCCCCACCACCTGTCTGCTGTGCTATTATACCTGTGGCCACCCAGCCCCTCCTTCCTGCCCTCCTCCTCACTCCACATTACTCTCTTCAGATCCTCCCTGTTCTGTTCTTTCTGCCCCCCTGAACTGTCTCCCTGCCTGTCCCACCGCCATCCTAAACTACAGAAATACTTTACTTCATTCTTTTGCATTTTCCTAATCCTGCTCCTTTCACGATGTGAAACTTAAGCTTGGCCTGACCCACAGTGCTACCCCCCACCCCTAAGGACCTCTACATTTTCCACCTAAATGCAAGGAGTCCACTTCCTAAACTTGATACCCACCCACATCCTCTGGTTCTCCTCCTAGCTTATCAGTAAACAGCAAGCAGTTCGAATTGGCAATTCCTCCTCCTCTTATCTACCAATCCTGGCAGGTGTTCCCCAGGGGTCGATACTTGGTCCTATGTTGTTCTCCATTTTCATTAACAATCTCCCCTTCATCTGCTCCCACTTCCAGATTTATAAGTATGTGGACAACACTGTTATATTCATCTCAGAACCATCCACTAAGGTAGTGCAGCCAATCCTCCAGCATGAATTCAATAATGTCTTGGCTTGGGTTAAAGCCAGTGATCTCAAAGTAAACTAGAAGATGGTCTCTATGACTCTGTTCTGCTCAAAAGCTCTCTAGGCTTAGTTCCCTGACTGTATTTCACTCCTACAGTAACTCACTTTTGGATCGGTACAGGCCTATAAATACTTGGGTGTATGGCTGTATCAACACCTTAACTTCTGTACCCATACTGATACCTTAATCTCCAAGCTCCTGCCCAAATTGGGCTTCCTAAATTAAAATAAAGACTCTCTCTCTCTCTCCCCCGTTTGGCATGAGTTTTTCTCCAGGTTGATTCTGCCATCCCTCGACTACGTCAGCATCATATGCAGCGCAATCCCAGCCACATTCCTCACAAAACTAGATACCACACTGAATTCCTTCTGCAGATTTACCCTCAATTCCACACACCAGGAGCACCACTGCTCCTTGTACTCATCTCTCCCTATGGCCCCACTCTTGCACAGGAGGCAAACTCATGCCATAACCTTCATTGCCAAATTCTGGTTTGCCCTCCTTCCCCCCCACTACTGCTCCTGTTTTAGCCCTATTCCTACCCCTCTGTACCATCTTCAGTCTTGGGATCCCAGCTCTTCCTCTATCCCCCAACCTGCACTACAGCAGGCCAGCATGCCTTCTCCTATCGCAGCACCCTTGCAGGGAATAATCTCTCCCCTACTCTCCGCAACACCTCAACTTACCAGTCCTCTCAAAAATCTTCTAGCCCTGCTACCATCACTGTCCTGCACCTGCACCCTCCCCCCCCCGCCAAATTAGGGTGAGCAGTTTCATCTCACTTTCTCACCCACAGTATTTTTTTGTTACTAGAAATTTCCCCATGCTAATTTATTTTTAAATGTCAGTCTATATGTCATACACTTTGGACTTGTAACCTGTGTTATGCACTTCTGTGCTGTCACTATATTCACTGTTCTTACCGCTGTTTTATGATTTCTATTCATTTTGAAACTTTGCCAATGTACTGTATCTGCCGTACACCTGTGTCTGTATTCTTGCTCTGTACTAGGTACCCTGAGTCACACCTGGAAACTAGCCTTGGTGCAGTGTGCTTTTCCAAGTCACCAAAGTTTAAATAAATAAATTAGTGGGTGTCAACCTTTTTCTATTACAACCATGTCTGGCAGAAATGTTTGTTTTTTCAAAAGTTTCTGGCAGGCATGGATATGTGGGCTGTGCTGCATCCAGCGTACTACAAAAAGTGCCAGCTGCGCAGGGTTGTACTACAAGAACACAGGTCCTGATCAATGTGGACTCAAGATTCCTTTTACTCATTTTATAAATCATAATTAATATGCTTTTGGTGATATTTGACGTCATATTTTTATATTACTAACATAAAACATTGTTAAATAAAGTATTATACAAGACCAGATGCACCCGCTGGGTACCCTTTAGAAACAGTCCTTGAGTGTCCAGGTAGTTCTCTGAGCTAGTAGGCAAAGTACTATAGAAGCTCAGAAACTAGTGGCCCAGGACAAACCAGCCACACAAATCAGAAAGTCTTATTTCCATGTCCATGAATTTTATTTTCTTCAAAACCTGGGCCTCAGTTCATTATAGGATTAGATTATTTCAGTAATATCAGATTTCTTTTATATCTTTTGCTAAGACAAACAGTCATTGTTCTGTTTGTTTTGTTTTGGTCATGCTCTGCAGAGCGTTCTGCATACTGATAGCATCTCCTCCTGTATACAGATGTAGAAGAAATCTGATCCTTACCTTAAGTGAATTAATGTGCAGAGTGCACTATAGTTTTGAGATATGCAATTTTTGGGGTTCTGGAGAGACCGAGTGCTGCGTGCTGTTCACTTGTGTATATAGAGAAAACTTCATTAGAACAAAATACTGACAAGGCCCTCATCCCCTGAAGAAGCCCACATAGGGTGATATGTTGAGCAAGGCTGCGAGGGACTGCTTATAAAGAAAATAAAATGAATGTACTCAGAAATAAGACCTTTTATGTGGCTTGTTTGTCCTGTGGCACCTGTTTTGGAGTAAGTACAGTATTACTCACATAGCATTTGCAGTACAGAAGTAAACATTAGTTCTGTAACAGAACTGTTTACTTCATTAATTATTCTCAGAGGATCAGAAACCATCATGCTGATTTAAGCTTACAAAAAAGATCAAACATGGAGGGTTTTTTTTTTTTAGTTGATTAACCAGGTATAGCACACTAAGCTGAAAGCTTTTTTACAGGAGCGACCTGGGAGCACAAGGAGGTTAAGTGACTTGCTCAGGGTCACACAGTATGCAAGTGGAAGCTGTGTGATTCAAACCCAGGTCTGGTCTGCTGGATGTCACCAAATTTGCAGCTCAGAGCCTTAGACCACTGTGCTATACTGCCTCCTTGTTGGTTGGTGATTTAATAGTGACATGTCTGATGATTAAATCACGCTCTGGGAGGATGATCTTAGATCATGATCTCTCTTGATCATTTTTTTATGCTCCCCATCTCCACGGCCAGCCCTCCTTCCTCCTGGTCCTCCCAGCCCTGTCACCCCTATGGAAGATGTGGCATGCAATGTCATGATGGCGCATGTGCGACATCTGCCACTCCTCCCAAACTTCCAGCTCAGTCTTCTCCCCAGCTTCTACCAGACCCAGTTGAGTATCAGGCTGTTCCCTTCCTCCCTTCTGGAGAGAGCAGTCCAATGGACACTCTGTCCTCTTCCTGCCAGCCAGCTAAACATTCTTGGCTCCCTTTTGTACCTGGGTAATCGTCATCACAAACTGCAGGGCTACCACTGTGTCCATGGGCCTACTGTCCCTTGATCATTTGGTAACATTTGATGATTAACTATGATCAGTGATGAGTGATCTTCAAAAAAAACATGATTGATTACTTACTAATTCACCTGGAGAATTTTGTGCAAGGAATGTTGCCAAAAGGAGCAAACACAAAATGCTGATCTGATTCTCAGTGGGGGTGAGGGCAGCTGGGAGAGCAAAAAGAAAAGGCATTCTCTGAGTTCAAGAGGAACACGGCAGAGGAAGTCTGGCATAATTATTGGGAAAAACTCAAAGAAGCAATGTTGGAGGTCAGGAGGACAAAGGCAGACATGAGGTTGTGGATTGCTGAGGGAGTAAAAGGTGGAAATACATTTTTTAGGTACATAAAGGGGAAAAAGGAAAACAGGAGGGAATAGTTAGGCTGGTGGGGGAGGGTACATGGCTGTGCTCTAACTTTATTTCATCTGCTCCAGGCTCACAGATTCTGACTATCCAGTCATAAGACAGCCGTATTAAATACAACTGTGTCTGTTTCTTCCTCCCCCTTCTTCCTTTGTCAGAAAGGAAATATTTTTACATTCCTGGTATAACTGAAAATGGGACATTGGCCTAGCATACATCCTGGTAAAACAAATAAAAGTCAAATATCTAGCTCTGATTATATATAATTGTTTTATTACCTGCTTTCTGTTTTTGTAATAAATGTGCAGGATACAATATCCCAATGGAACACTTGTTATTGCTGTTTGAGAGGGACGAGGAACTCTCCATCGATGATGTAAAGGAGGAAGAAACTCAGCAGCAGGAGGATCATCTTGGAAACACCCCGGACAGTAAGTAGATGGCATGTATGGGGATTTTCCAAAAACAGTTGAGAGTTAAGCAGGATAGAAAGAAGTCAAAATTGCTTGTTTCTCTTTGCAAACTGTAACGTTTACAGCATTTACAAATGAATACAGATTCTACGTACATTTCCCCTATATCCACGGAAAGATTATATTGAAACCAGCGTCTTTGTAGAGCTTCAGTGAACTGTGATTTAAAGAGCAGCTGATACCTTCAGGAGAACTTTACCAAAACATAATATTTAGATGCAGTCCAACTTGTACTTCACATTAGTTCTGTATTCCTCCTTCTCATTATTTATTACCGAGGTTATTTGCATGAAAATAGGGTATTTGCTCCTGAAGAGTTCATCTAATTCTATTGCTGCATGTCTCCTTACCTGATGATATAATGTACTGCTTGTGACATCACAGTTACCCCATGGCAAAAAACTGTGATGTCACAACAGGATTATGACTTGAAGTAGGGAGTCAACTGTACAGGTAGATGAACACTGAGGGTTAAAGATCATGCATTCATGCAAATGTCCATAGTAATAAATGCTGGGGAGAATGAGTCTTTAGAATATATATAGAATGGAAGCTGAATTGTACCTAATTAATTATGTTTTTCAAAGACTTTTTTAAAGATGTCAGCAGCTCTTTAAACATCATGTTTGCTCATGGGTGTGACACAAAAAATTGGCTATATCTGAGTTACCTTCACAGGGGCACAGCTTGAAACAACCAAGGAAGAGTCTCAAGCTGATCTGTGGGATATTTGTAAGAGATAGAAGAAAGCTGACATTGAAACACTAGCTCTTTATCTACTTTAGGAGTGAGTCAAAACCAAACTGGACTTCAGTGGTAGTAACCAACAGTTTATTTTCCAGAAAGGAGATGTTGAAGTTGTGGGGCAGTTTAACACTTCCATCGAATGAATTGTGCAGTTAGGCTACTGGAGGGAGGTAGGGTGATAGAAGAGGATGGGCAAAAGGCTGCTTTCCTTAATTCATTCAGGCCTGGATACACCTGTAGGTGGCATGTAAAAGCATAGCCACTCAATGACTGTAGACATACTCAGCTGACTTTCACTTAGGCCTGGAAACATCTGAGGAAGTCTGCAGTTTTTACCTAAATATTAAATAAACCAAATTGCTTAGAATTGATTGTATAGCATTGTTAGAAAGGTAATTTTGTGCTGAACAACTTTGCCACTGATACTTTGTGTCTGTCACATATATTTTAGGAGTTATTTGCATTTGTTTAAGGTATGGTGTGCATGGCTGACATTTGTCTCTCAAGCCTCACCTAAGTACCTTGAATAAATCTAGGGGAAAAAACTGCTTTTTGGTATTTTGGCAAATATAAAATAAAAATCAAATTGATTACTATTAATTGCATAGTGCCGTTAGAAATACAATTTTGTATTGAACAACTTTGCCACTCGTACTTTGTGTATAGCACTTCCAGTTCAAGAGGTATTCGCATTTGTTTGTGGCATGCTGGTTATGATTTGATTTTTCTTAGAAAGGCCCAGGATGCAGTGTTTAGAGTATACAGGACACAAGTGGTGAAACTCTCAAAGAGCTCTTGTAGTGTGAATAAGTTAATGATGATTTTTGCTCAGTTTTCACCAGGGAGAAAGATGGGGCCCAGCTGGAGAGGGCATTATAACAGCCGATAAGGGGGTCCCAGTGATGAGGCAGACAATATTTACAAGCAACATGGTCAACGGTGGACTGTCAGCCCTACAGATTCACAAGACCCTTAGACCTGATGGGTTGCATCCATGGATACTTAGGGAATCGGCAGTAGAGCTGGATGAACCCTTGTTAGGACTATTCAACTGCTTACTAAGGGTGGGGTGGTTCTGAAGGATTGGAAGATAATGGACATCATTCTGTTCAATAAGGGGGAAGGGGGGACAAGGAAAAAGACCTGTCAGTCTGACCTCTATTGTAGAGAAACTGATGGATGCACCAATCGAAGAAGACCTTGTAGACTACGTGGTGAGCAACAGTCTCCAGGATAGTAAATAACATGGATTCATGGCGGGGAGGTACTGTCAGGCAAACCTGGTAGTTTTCTTTGATTTGGTGACAAAAGAATTGGATAGCAGCCATGCCTTACATTTGCTACACAGTAACTTAAGCAAGGCTTTCAAGTTGGTGCCACACAGATGCTTGCTGAGGAAGACTGAGGATCTGGGTGCAGCTAGGGACATAATTAACTGGGTAAGAAACTGCCTAAGGGATAGGCAGCTCAGAGTTGTGGTAAACGTGATAAAATCAGAAGAGAGGGAAGTCATGAGCGGGGGTGCCACAGGGTTCTGTTCCGGGTCCACTCCTCTTCAACATATTCATCAATAACACTGGAGCAGGTATCCAGAGCAAGTTGTGTCTCTGCAGATGACACTAAGCTCTGTGAGTATGTGGATAGCAACAGGGGAATTGGAGAAATGCAGAGTGACTTACAAAAAGCTAGAGGAGTGGTCTGCAGTTTGGCAGTTGAAATTGAATGCCAAAAAAGTGCAGTGAAAATCAATACCAAACATTTAAAGTAATGCATCTAGGGGACAGAGTACTGGATGGGTGGGTTGAGGCTAAGCACTGTAGCTGAGGAAAGTGATCTAAAAGTTATCATTAAGGAAACTATTAAGCAGTTGAACCAGTGCAACAAGACCTATGGTGAGGCAAGTAGGACGCTGGGATGTGTAGGGAGGGGTATAGATAGCAGGAGAAAGGAGGTAATACTACCCCTTAATAAATCTTTAGTGATGCCACATCTGGAGTACTGTACCCAGTTCATGAGCCTCCTACTCAAGAAGGATAGGGACAGGCCAGAGATAATGCACCGCAGAGTAACAAAAATAATTCAGGGCCAACAGGGCAGGTATTATGAGGAATGCCGCAAGGCACTAAACTTACTCACTTGAGATTCTGGACCAAGATGGCAGGTCTTATGAGAAATGTGTCAAGGCACTGAACATGTACCTACCTGAGACCAGAACGAAGAGGGGAGATATGCTAGAGACCTTCAAGTTCTTAAAAGGATTAAACAAAGTGAACTGTGAGGAACTGTTTTGTTTGAATGCTAGTTTGAGGTCACAAGGGCATGAGTGGAAACTGATAGGCAGGAGATTTATAAGGGACATGAGGAAGTGTTATTTTACAGAAAGGGTGTTAGAACCATGGAACAATATACCAGCTGAAGTGGTGGGTGCTAAAATAGTTGCTGCTTTTAAACATGGTTGGGGCTGAGTGAAGGATATTGTGGTCACTTGGGGAAACAAACTTGTGAAGAAAAAGGGTGAGAAGATGACGGGCTATGACCCTGGATGGACAGTAGGTCCCAGGGTTAGATATGGAACTCTGGCAGACTGGATGTGCCACTGTTTTTCCTTTTTTTCTGCCATCAGTGTCTGTTTCTGTGTTTGTAAAAACTCTAGGCTTCCCATCTGGCCAGGGTGTCTGTGGCCAATGACATCCCACACCAGTCATTTGTCACCCTCCGCACCTTTGCTGTTCTCCAAGCCCCATTTTTGTTTAAAAAACAGGCTACTTGCTCCAGCATCTTGATGGGTAAAGTGCCTGTCTTCTATTAACTCATTCTACCCTGGGAGGCCACTTTGTATCAGGAGTATCAATGGATGGTTTGGACTTCATACGAGCTATTGGGTACAATGAGTTAAGTGGATCGCACATTCGTGTCTTTTTCTGCATCACCCCTTCAATGGGTCTCCCTTTGGTGGAAGAAAGTGGAGGTGTACAAGCTTCAAAGTTTACTGGGGGATAATCGGTTGTATAATAAATTACAAAAATTGAAAGAAGTAGAATACTCTGTCTTATTTAATATTTGATGTTCACAGCAGGCCAGTCTTCACTTCTTAACATAATATGGTGCAGTTTCAGTTGTTGCAAGATCCAGAACATTAAAAATAGAAACAAAGATGATGTTAAAACAATGCATGGTTCTGGGACAAGCTGATGATATATGTAAAAACATCACACTTTCTAAGTTGCCCTCATTCTTCAAAAAACAGTTGGGCCAGCCATGATGCAATGCAGTAATTTGCAGTAACTGACATGCCACAAAATGCTACATGACAAAATGGCATAATTGCTATTGAATTACACTGTACCCTGCAGTGTACTGCAGCATTTTGTGATATACAGTACTGCAGTATTACTGCCTTGCTTCCTGGCTGGCACCACTGTGTTTTTATTACATAGATGAGCTAGTTCAGTCAGCCTCTCCTTGAGAGTGTGTCCAATCTCATAATCCTTTCAGTCTAACATAGAAGCCAGCAGGGATGCAGCTATGAGGAAGGGGCAGTCTGCCTAGTTCCGCAAGAATGCAGTCTGCTCTGCTCTTACCTTCAGGTTGTCCACCTTGGTTGTATCGACTTAATGAAGTGGGGGTTGTTGGCAGTTCAGCAATGTCACATATGTATTTTGGGGATTGGGCTGTGTACCAGACGGACCAGCTTATGGAGGAGGGAAAGTCAGACAGGAAATAAGAGAATCAATAGAAGGGAGGGGTGGTATCAGTGGAGGGTGGAATATGAAATGTAGGAGTGGAGAATATGTGAAGAGTGTGAGCAAGTTGACTACATCACATGGAAAGGGGTCAGGTAAAGGAGCAGACATGAGAAGTGGAGTCACAGCAAGGAGTTCTGAATGGAGGGAAGACTTGGAGAAGGAACATATCTGAAGGCTAGACCAGGGAAAATGAGTCCTTTAAGAAACCTAAGACTGCACTGATGTCTTAACAGGGGGTAGGGAGAAACGTTTTGAGTCAAATAATGGAGGAAGGGGGTAGGAGGTAAAGGAGCTGAGATAGCAGAGAGGGGATACTTATCAGAACCTGAAAATAAGGGAGGCACTGTGAGACAGGTGCCTTTCACAGTAGATAGGAGGAATGGGGAGGAGTACTAGGAGCAGTGATAAGTCTGAGAAGGAGTTAAGATGTGAAACATACATGTATTTGGGGCTTGGGCTGGGTACCAGATGCTTCAGATTATGGAGGAGGAGAGGCAGACAGGAGTAAGAGAATCAGTAAAAGAGAGGGGTGGCATCATTGAAGGGTGGATCATGAAATCTGGGAGATGGAGAATATGTAAAGCATGTGAGTGAGTTGAGGATGTCACAGGGAGATTGAGGTGGGTACAGGTGAAGACATGGGAAATGGAGTCACAGAGCAGGGGTTTCTGAACTGAGGGAGGATTTGGAGAAGAAGGAATAGATGAGGCTAGACCAGATAAATTAAAGGCGATAGAAAATGTAAGACTACTCTGCTGAGGTTTCAGCAAGGGTTAGGGAGAAGGACTGGGAGTCAGAAGAGTGGAGGGAGGGGTAGTAGCCACTATTTGGGGCAAGAGGAAAGGGAGCTGAGATAGCAAAGGAGTGATCCATATCAGAATGTGAAAATAAGGGTGCCATTGTGAGAGAGAAACCTTTCCTCAAGAGAAGTACTGTAGGCTGTTGGTTAATTAGGATCTGCAGCTTATTCAATAGGTAGGGAAATGGGCAGACTAGGTGGGTCAAGCAGTCCTTATCTGCTGTCAGAGTCTATGTTTCTGTTAGATGGGTGAAGAGAGAGGAGAAATGACAGCAGTGTTAAGTTTGAGGAGTGGTGGTGAGAACAAAGCAGCAGGAGTTGAAATGGGACCCAATCTGGTGAGTGTGACTTTTGTGGTGGTACCATACACTATATCCTCATGTTAATGCAGGGAGGATACTTTTTACAATCTCCCAGTGAGCAGGGACTGGGATACATGATTTGTTACTGAATAAATGTAATAATTTTTAGTGATTATGATCAGTTTTTTGTGGTTTATTTATGTTCTGTATTAGATATTTAAATTTCTGCTTGTTAATTGCTGCTCATGGGACCTCAGTATGTACTCAGTGGAGGAGAGGAGAGAACGGGGAACATGATTTAAACTTTCGAGTACCTCAAGGGTATAAACAAGATGCAGGTGAGGGACCTTTTCCAATATAGAAAAAGTACTAAAACAAAGGGGCACAATATGAAATTGGAGGGGGTAGTTTATGAGGTAATGTGAGGAAGCTTTTTTACACAGAAAGGATAGCTGATGCTTGGAATAGTCTGCCACAGGAGGTAGTGGGGACAAGCACACTGGAGGGATTTAAGCATGCCTGGGACAGGCACAAGGGAACATTGAGAGGGGAGAGAGTGATGAAAACCATTGATCATATATGGTCAGTGGCCACATACAATGTGTAGGGCCTACAGGTAGGCTGGATGGATCTGTTGGCCCTTATCTGATGACGGTTTCTCTATGCTGCATGGGTGGAGGTCTCGTGACACCACTGCAGCATAAGTGAGCTTCACTGGCTTTTCTTAATTCTTTCCCCTTGAGCTTCTCAGACTCGGAACATTCGAGGACTAAACCCTTAAGTGCACCTTCCTGTTTTCTCCAGGTCGAAATTGTGGAGTTTGAAAAGCCTGTTTCTTTTGATATTATGTAAAGTACTCATCTGCTTTCAATCTGTCAAGGATTGAAAGCTTAGTATATGCAGAGTGTTTTGTGGTGGCTGTGGTGCACATGCATCACTGTAGGCATCAGTGTTTAAAATGCACAGATGGTTAAAACTGACAGGTAACAGCTGTGAGTGACTGCCATGAGAGCCATCAGGAGTGTTCCCATTAGCTGAGTGATTGCTATAGTGAGGGTCATTGTAGCAAAAGCATACTGTTAAAATGGATGGTTCAAGAAGGATTTAAGGAGGTTCTTCCTTATGGAAAGGATGGTTAATGAATGGAAAAGATTGCCTAGTGAGCAAGCCCACAAGTCTGTGACTGGGTTCAAACATGGATGTGGCAGAGACAAGGGAAAAGTATGAACTTTAGGAAAAGGAGATGGGAAAGGGAAAAGGTTCTGAAAAATCATTAGGACTATTGCCTACTAACTCTGATCCAGTGTAGGTCGAGCACATCTTCAGGTATACATTTAGGCAGGCTAAATACACCAGTGGGTTGTTTTCTGCCTTCAGATAATATATATCTACAGTATATTATTTTTTCCGCATTTTAATATTATAATGAATGTATGTTATTGTTTATTTGGTTATTTCAGACATATGATAATAATGTGTTTAGTGTTTATATAATCCCAAGCAGCATTTTCTAAAGACCCTTGAGGACTGGAATAGTGCATTAGAAGTAAAATATCTTTGGGTTCTATCTAAATTCTTCCTTTTGTTTCCACCCCCATCCAGTCTGGCTTCTGTTAACACCACTCTGCCTCCTTCAAGTAACTGAGGCTGTTCTCTCAGGCATGGTTTAGGGCATCACCTCCACCATCTTTGTCAACTTGGCCAGAGCCTTCAGCACTTTTGCCCACCCCCTCCTTCTTGACAACTCAAGACTGTGGGGCTCTGACTCTGCACTAACTGGCTTTGCTCCTACCTTGAGGGCAGATCCCTGTCTGTTAGAATTGGTGACTTCCTAGCAGCACTAGTGTTTCTCAAGGTTCTGTACTTGCCCCTTTACTCTTCTTTGTGTTATTTAATGCCCTTTCCTGTGTTTGCTGGTCTGCATCTATCCATATGAACGCAGATCTATTTATTTATTTAGTTTATGTTGACTGGGCAAGTGCACTAGACAAATCCTGCCTATTTTGAGGCACGACCAGGAGGAGGGGGATACAGATGAATGCCAACTGACCTTGAACCAGATTAAGCTGTTGGTGGTATTTTTCGTGAATGGGGGAATTTGGCCAGGGCACTGGGGAATTTACCCTGCTCTTTTTGAGAAGTGCCATGGCATCTTTAACATTCACCTGAACTACCACCAGAACAGGCAGATGGGTCCTCGGTTTAATGTCTCATCCGAAAGATGGCACCTCATGCTGCACTACAGTGTCAGTATTGAGATATTAACCCAAGTGCCTGGGTTACGGCCCTATTTTCCTCTGGTTCCTCCCCTGCAGTGCCGGTGGCCAGGATTCAACTGGATTTTAACAATGTTCAGCACTGGTTCTGGTTATATCATCTATCCATAAATGCAAAGAAAATGGGTTCCAAGACTTTTGATGCTAAGCAGAGGCTCTCTAGGCTCACCTCCCTTCCCCCTTCCGTACCTTGGATGACATCTCAAGTTGATGATGTCCCCTCATTTAAGTACCATAGAGTCTGTCTAGACTGGCACCTTGATTTTTCGGTGCACATGGATGCTGTCCTCAAAAATGCCACCCTAAATTAAGCCTGTTATACAGAAACAAAGGCTGCATCCTCCTCCCTGCTTGCTGAGCCAGTACTGTATTCTGAAATGATTCTCTCTACTTTCTGCTATGGCATCATTGTTTACTGTGCTGTGCTAAAGACTACCCTAGCCAGACTATACCTCCTCTTTCACTCCCTCTGTCACTTTACCTTAGACTGTCCACCCCGCACTCACCACTGCTCATTACATTCCTTTGTATCCCTCCCCTCCCTTGAAGCTAGAAACCTATCTCATTGTGCCTCCTATAACTCACAATTCTAGCTGGCCCCTTCCCCTCTTACCTTACTTCATCCCCTCACCATCCTTATACTCCCAAAATAACCCTAACTATTGCTTTTTCACACTCCCTTCTAGGTGAGCTCTCACTAGTCAGGCTGCTTTCTCCTACTGCTTCCCTAAACTTTGAAACTCACTCCCCTATCAACTTGCTCCTCCTATTCCAGTGCTCTCTCCTCTCTACTCTGCAAGTTCACTTCTCACCTCTACATCTACGCTTGATGTGCCATGCTACTGTGCAACTTTTGCATGATTACCGCTGTACCTGGTTGGCCTGATTACCAGAGCTGATGAAACCAGGGTACTCCATACTTCCAGGGGTAGAGCTGGATGATGGGAGAAGTGGTGACTGCTGGTCTTCACCTGCCTGGCCTAATCAACCTTACCTCAGAGGCCTTTGTAGGCAGTCTTCACCAAGCAGACCTCTTGCCATCTTCCTCAGTGGTCCTCTGGTTCTTTGTCTGGGGAAAAAAACAGACGCAGTACTCCAGACCCCATTGATTGCAACTCTGGAACACACTATTAGGAGCTGGGCTGTGGAGGCAAAACTCTTATTAGCAGTTCATCCAAAACCAATGAGGCAAACACCATAACTGCAGGAACAGGGTGGACTACTGGTGATGTCATGAAGGAGTAGGCAGCAGATCATCAGGAGCTCCTCCACTGCAACAGAAAGAAAACATCTAAAATAGCCACTACACTAATAAAAACAAAAGATTCTGGTGTGTAAAGAATCTGTGCCCAAGAAGCAAGTTTCAGGGGGGATTTGTAGAAGATGGCTCGTAGCTCTCATAGTTGTTTTCACCAGCTCCAGGAGGTTGAGGAGCTTAATGAAACTGGCTTATCAGACTCTGATCACTCTTTAAAATTATTGGCTGTCGCACCGTCTGACAAGGGGATGAAATTTAAAATTAGCAAACAAAACCAAGACCGATGCTCCCACCAGATGAACACTGTGTTTGAGGCCATAACTGACATTTCATGCAGAAGTGAGAGAAGCTATCAGAGACCTTAGAACTGATCTTGGGCCTTTACAGCACCATGTGGACATGGTGGATCAACAAATCTCAAGCAGTGAGAACTGCCTGAATTTTCTAGAAACATCCCTCTAATTTCTGGTGTACGAACAACTGCAGATTGCCTTGTAGCAAGAAAAAGTCAAGAATCATAGTCTGAGGAAAAACATTTGGCTATAATGCGTGCCGGAGAATGAAGAGGGCCAGGATGTGCTGTGTTTATTGATAAGCTAGTCTGCACCCTGATGGGTCTTGGCCCAGAGTTCCCCTTGGACATAGAGCATGCACACAGGGAACTGGGCCCCAAACTCTCCTGGCTCAATGTTGCCCAAGATCACTTGTAGTGTGCTTTCAAAGCTATGCCACAAAAGATCAGCTTTTACAGAAAGCTTTGGGAAAACAAAACTTAATGTATGCCTCACAACAAGTGTTCTTTAGTGATGATTACTCCACAAACACTTAACATTTGACAAGAGAGTACATTCCAGTCTTCTCTCAGTTAACAGCTTACGGTTTAATAGTTTGCACCACATGTCCTGCAAAATTAGTGTTGCAATTTCAAAACTGCCCAGTCTTCTAATCTTTAGCAGCTGAAACCAAAGTTGATTTAAAGGCAAGAGGAATCTGTGTTGAATGAGGAACTGAAGTGGCCTCCCAGAACAACAGAGGTCAGGTGGCAAACAATCAGAGGAGACCAGACCTTTCTCTTCCACTAACTGAAATTTTACAAAATCTCCAGCAATACCACAGCCCCACACTGCAGCCTTGATTCTATATTCAGTGGAGCTCAGTTTTGGAGTGCAGTGTTTCACAGAGAACTTTTGAACATTATTGGTGACCTGAAGGTTGGTAGACTCTGGCATGAAGGATTTGCTGGTTTGATTGGGGCTGTGGTGGGAAGTGCGAGTGCACAAACACTAGGCTTGTAATTCAACTCACTTATAACTTCTGGGTGGTGTCTCTTGATAGTGGGAAGAGACCTGACTGGGAGACCTTAAAATAAGCTTAGTGGTGTTTGGCAGTGCAATGTGTGACCTGGTGGTGACCACCCCATACCCGCTCTGCAGTCCTGACCTGGTATCCATTTATGTTGAACGTGATGTATTGCAACACACCATGGAAGTGAATGAAACTTTGGTTGCTTTTGATGCTTCTTTTGGAGATGGTTCCGTACTCTGATTTCTAGGAGACCTAGTCTTGGGTCTTCCTTTTCACTGTTGGCTCCTTTGCTTGTTGGTGTTGAGCCATGTTCATCTGTCCCAGGAGAGACAGTGCTGTTGTCATTTTGCAATTCAGGGATGGATTGCCCAGAAAGACTGGAAATTCTCTCATAGGAGTCATCAATGAAAGAAGCAGAGATTTGTACCCTAGACTATATTTTTTTAAGACAATTTAGATTAAGCATGTCAATACCCAGCCAAGAGTGCTGTGTGATGTTTGGACTGATGATGGGGTTGGGAGGATGAGCTCAGGGGGATCCACCCTTCATAAATGGCTGTTTACAGTATTTTAGTCGTATGAAAGGCTTCTGCTCTGCTCTACTGAGACAATCTTTTATATGTAGTTCTGTACCTTTCTTAGAAAACTAACCCCTCTCGGCGTAGTGGGTCTCAGTGCATAGTCCCCTTTCTTTTCCTGCTCTCCCATGCCCAGTCTTGACCCTAAATATATGTGACCTCTTATAAACATCACTATGGGACTTACAGAAGACAAACCTACTGGATTTTGCAGTGGAAGGCCATAGCACTTCCACCGCAATTCTAAAACTCACAAATGACATCTACTGTACACTTCTATGGACTCTGGCCTCCTCACAGGTGCAGTTTTCATTGATCTGACTAAGGCATTTGACCTGGTAAACCATCCCCTTCTCCTTGAGAAGCTATGTTCTCTAGGTTTCTCTGCTGATGTAGTTGCTTGGTTTAAAAGCTATCTGTCTGACAGGCAACAGGCTGTCGTTTTCAACTCGGCCATATCAGACCTCTCATCTACACATGTTGGCATTCCTCAGGGCTCCATATTTGGCCCCGTGTTTTTCTCAATCTTCATCAACAATCTCCCGCTGCTAGCACCAACCTGTTCATCCTTGCTCTATGCGGACGATCTGGTCATTTACCATAGTGCAAGTAATATCTCGATTATAAACCAGTTGCTTGCCTTGGATTTCTTAAATATTCAGTCCTGGCTAACAGAGAACAACCTTGTTCTCAGCTCAGGCAAGACACAGTCCATGCTCTTTGGCTCACCTGCCAGACTTAAAGCTAACCAAAGGTCCCTCAAAATAATATGTGCTCATGGTTCCCCACTAGTTAGTACCAGTTCCTTTAAATATCTGGGCATTCTTCTTGACAAATCTCTAGATTTTAATCTGCACATCACCACCACCTGTAAATCTGTCAATGCTAAGATAGGAGGTGCCTATCGCACTAGTTATGCCCTCACCCCATCGGCTAGACAAACTGTGGCACAAGGCTTTCTGCTCCCAGCACTTGCCTATGGCTCAGCCATCTACCTCTCTGCCACAAAGACCTCGCTCCATAAATGGGACACTATCTATAATTCCATTTGCCACTATGCTTCTGCATCTCCATGATACAAGCACCATTGCCAGCTCTATGCTGACATTAATTGGCCCAGCCCTTCTGCCCAACGTCTCCAGTCCTAATTGACAGTATTATTAGATTAGGCCTCCCCAGTTGCTTGCCTCCCTGCTTCACTCACAACCTCTCTCCTATGGGCTTTGATCTACTGACCAAGCCCCTCTCCATATGCCCAGATACAAAACCAATGTGGGTGGTCGTGCTTTCTCATCCACGGCTCCAAAGTACTGGAACTCCATACCACAAATTATTCATCAAGCTTCCACCCATACTAATTTCAAGAAACTTCACCGTGAACATCTGCATGCTACTAGCCCCTGTATGTGCTTTCATCCACCGTAGTTCACCCTACTTCCCCGCTCTCTAAGCCTCCAGGCAACTACCCCTCTGATTCCATGCTCCTCTCTCATTACCATCCTTTAATCCTCTCTATCATCTCTCACCCTTTTCCTCTGCCTTCCCTCCACTCTCCTCTCCCTCCCTGTTTTCTTCTCTCCCTAATGCCTACTGACCACTTAATGGCACTGTATTTTGTAAATGCTTAAAATGTCAGTTTTTTCTCACATTTGTTTGCACTTCTTGTTCTTTTGACTGGCAAAACTGTACTGTTTGTAATCGTACTGAAGAATGTGTAGAAGAATGTTTCTCCGTACAAACAATTGATTGTATGGGATTCCTCCTCCTCACTATGTTACATATCTCATATCTCATGTGCTGTGTCACATGTCTACTTATGTGTTTCCACTTGTATCCTCCCGGGTCGTGCCTGAAAATAGGCATTTTATGCCAAGTGCACTCACCCGGTTACCAAAAGCAAATAAATAAATAAATTGGTATTGTGAGACTTACTAAGAACTACTCTGTAGTGGAGATGGAATGGCTGCCCCTATTTTTGCTTGAAGAGAACTATCTTACTTGTTGTTAATATACTAAATAAGCACTGGGGCAGCATTATGACAATGTGCAACCTATGAAGGACCTGTAGAATGTTTGATGGGGGATACCAAGTGAAATGGGAGGCTGTCAGGGGGAGAGATTTTAGATGGAATAGGCTGCAGGCTGAACAACAGTCATCAAGCAAAGCTACATTTATTTTTTAATATTCTGTGCAGCTTATTACATCAAATTTTTGTAGGCAGGCTGCTCAGAAAGTAAATCCCTGGTCTTCTGGTGACTTGATGGAGTCTCTTTGATAGTGTTTACCCTCCCCAGACACCCCTTATTTTTACTGGGTCCTTCCTTCCCTCCCATGTGACTGTAGCAGTTATCTTTTGAACAGAGACAGTAGAGCCCTTGCTAGCTTTGATTGGGACATTTCTGAGAAATGAAACTCCAGTGAGCTGGGATCCTGGCATATAGGAATTTTCTATAACGGAGAAGATAGGGGACCCACCAGGGGTTGTGGGGGAAGAGGACATGGGCACAATTTAGATGGATAACGTTGATTGGCTGGGATATAAGGGACATAATAGGAATATTAGAGGCACTATTGTACTGTAATTAAACATAAGAGTTTAATAGAATGTTTCAGCCTTCAGTAGGTTCCAATTCATCTAAAACCAGAGGAGTGGTGTGGGGGGTGGGGGCTTCTGGGTTTGTGACAGGTGGATATTCATAGTGCCACCACACTGTAGTTATTGCTGTGTCATTTGGGCAGTGCTGACCCTACTGGTGGCCTATATGGCCCCACAGAGGGATAAAGCTACATATATGGTAGTGGTTGCCCTCTGCCCTGGAGGGGTCCCCTTAGTTGTGATTATTTGTCTGGGACCTAAAGGGTGGATGATGTTGATCACCTTTCACTTGGAAGTCAACTTGTACATAGTTTTTGCCTTTGGGGATTAATAGTTTACTCCCACTTGTTCTTGTTGTAGAGTGGAATTTGAGGGGGTGAATAGGGGAATCTTTGGACTAATGTTTCTGTTTTGCATTTTTACTCATTATACTGTACTTTATGTTCCGAAAATAAGAGACACACACAGATAGTTCAGGTTACAACTCTTGTTTTATTAACAGTATGGTACAGAGACCACCCATTGATGCTGAATGTGGATCACTGGGGAGGTTATGTCTGTTCTTCTCCTGGCTGGATGTGTTAGGTCATTCGGGATGTTCAGGGGATGGCAGATTTATCTAGGAATCCCAAGATCGTCTCAGAACTGCAGCTTTGTGATTGGTCTCTTCTGCGATTTGATTGGAGTGGTACCCCCTCATGTTATATGATGGCACATGATATAGCTGTGAAAATATTTTCACAAAATTTAAATGGATTGTCTAGTCCTATAAAGAGGTCTAGGTTTATGCAATATATTAAAAAGCAATCAGCTGATTCATATTTTATCCAAGAGGCACATCTCTCGGAATCGAACATTTAAAGTTGCAATGGGGGAGTAGATATAGTGTATATGCATCCTCACACCCAAGTGGCTGAAGGAGGAGTTTGACCATACTGGTTCATCAGTCTACCCTCCTAGACATTCATAAAAGTTTTATAGATCCAAAAGACAGGTACGTTATACTACAGGGGAAATTGTATAATGAAATTGTTACTCTGCTCAGTGTATGTCTCTATTCCCAGTCTTCACTGCCTGTGGTCCGTACCTTTCTGGCTAAGGTGCTGGAATATTTAGATAGCACTTTAGTGACGGGTGGGAACTTCATTATGACCTGGGCACCGAATTTCGCCTCAAGTAGCCAAGTCATATATGAAACAAATAATGCCCTTTATTTTTTGAGGGTATCATTTGAACAGTTGGGTTTGGTAGACACCAGAGACCGATGTTCCCATCCCAATGAGATTACACTTACAAATCACCCAGGTATTATAGTTATTCAAGACTAGATCATTTTTTCATATTACCTGAACATTTTTCTAAATTTAGAGATCTAGCATTAGGGCCTCATCTCCTTTCATCATCCACTCTTAAGCTTCATCTTGGAAAAAAGGGAAACACTCCACCTGGCACTTAAATACCCTCTTATTAAAGGACTTCTATATGACCATGCAGAAACACATCCCCCAGATATTGCAGGAACATAATTATACAGAACTAACAGCTGTAACATTATGGGATACATTAAAAGCAGTAATTAGGTGGGGAAATAGTAGCCTGTGTGGTGATGAAAAGATGGCAAAATGAAAGATCAGAAAGTAATGTGGCAATTACAGAAGTATTAGCTGCTATACGGAGAAGGAGATGGGGAGTTACAGTTAAAGATTAGGAGAACCTCAAAGTGCACTCCAGAACTTGATGGACTGGAAGAAACATACTCCAGTATTTGAAGCTTGCAGATTATAAGAGCAGGCCCCCAGGTATGCAACACCTAGCTCAGAAATTAAAGATGCGTTAAAAAAACCTTTTACCATAATAAAAATAAAACACCCAGAAACAAAAAAATAAGTCATCGAGAGAAAGAGATTAGAGCAGCATTTGTGACCTATTATCAAAATTTATACCATTTGAAGGGAGGATTGTCTGAGGAGGCTAGACGTGCCTTCCTGGATGATCTTTCTCTTTTCCACCTGACTGAGAGACAAAAGCAAAGTTTAGTACAACTAATCAGTTCAGAAGAGATTCTCTACCATATAAGACCTACTGAAATCCAGAAATGTCTGGGGCCAAATGGGTTCAGTTCAGAGTGGTACAAACATTTTCAGGACTACTGTTAAATCCAATTAGAGAGGTGGTGGAGAGGAAGGGCCCTCCACCATCATGGGTGTATGCTGTAATTGCACTGGTGTCATGGCCAGGGTGTGAGGGGGCAGAGCCATCTGCTTTTCACTCAATCTCAATATTAAATACTGATTATAAAATCTTCATGGCAATTTGGGTTACAAGACTGGAGGGGATACTGCTGACCTTGCTACATCTTGATCAAACTGGTTTCATTAAGTGTTGAAATTTGATGAATAATATACGATGTACATTGTTACAAGCAGAATAACTTAACACTAGAAAAATCTCACCAGTTTTCCTTAGTCTGGCTGCTGAGAAGGCATTCAACAGGGTGTCCTTGGATTTTTTATGGAATGCCCTGTTGACCCTCCATTTCACAGAAACCTTTTTGTCCTCATTGCAAACTATCTATTCAGAATCCAGCCCCTATTTTAGGGTTAATGACCCCATCTAATCACCTATACTATTACAACATGGAACCCATCAGTGGTGTCCTCTCTCCCCACTCTTATTTGCTGTGTATTTGGAGCCCTTGGCTGCCACAGTTTGTAAGGAAAGGGGAGTCTAGGGTATACCATTGGGCCAGAATGAATGTAAGATAGGACTGTTTGCTGACAATGTATTGTTGATGGTACTATCACGCAAGAAGTCCATTCCTGCAGTTTGAACCATCCTGGACAGATTTGAGAGGTTCACTGGCCTTAAATTAAATCTAACTAAGACAGAATTCTTAACTATGAATTTTCTTCCACCTGCCTGTTTGAAACAAACATTTCCGTTAAAATTGAATAAACTAAAAATTAAATACTTGGGAATCTTTATACAAAAAAAAAAATAAACAACTTGGAATTAGTTCATTACAAGCCACTCACACAGGCAATACAAGCAGATTTAAATAACTGGAAAAAAATGTCTTTCTTTCAAAAAATAGAAATTGTATGCATGAATGTGTTGTCAAGACTACTGTACTTGTTTCAGACCCTTCCAGAGCCCCCCAGCACATTTTTATTTTACTTTCTTTCCTAGAACAGAATGCTGTCTAATTTTATTTGGGGGGGGTGACCTTGAATACACATATTAATACTCCCAACTACCCTTTGTCCAGTGCAGGGTGGGCTTACCAAACTTTAAATTATACACCAAAGTAGCACATTTTCAGACAGTCTTACTTGGGATGTCCCCACAGTACAAGGCCCATGATCAGCTGTGGATACACAGAAAGTGGGACACTATTGCTATTTATAAATTATTTTTTTTTAATTTTTTTTATTGCTTCCCTGTGATCTAGAGCCAGGCTGACCCAGAAAAAAATGGACACAGGACCCATCACTCACCTGGAGATGTAGAACCAACCTTGGTATTTGGGCCAGCCTGCCAAAGGCCATTACCTTGGGATCCATTATGGCCAGAGCTGCAAAACAGCAAGTGGGACCTCAAGGTATGAGTCCCATAGAGCCATCAATGCAACCTGTGCCGCAAAAAGACCCAAAGCCACAGTTACCAACTGATAAACCCATTAAGGGGGCTTACATAAATAATTAATAAACTTTTGAAATAAGTAAACAATAAATAAATGTATAAATAATTTTCTTGCCCTTTTTTACCATAGTTCTCCTTCCACATAGCCTCATGAAAAGAAAACAATAAACACAAGCAGAGTGTATTGTAAAAAATAAATCCATTAAAAATAAATTGAGATGTCCAAAAAAAAGGACGGTGTAATCCAAATTCTACTTAAGAACATAATAATAACAAAAAAAAAGCAGGCAGTCATGTCCCTAAATAAACTCCCTACTTCTCAGCAGCAATACCTGTTTAGATCAACCTCTATCTTTTATGTTGGCAATATAGCCAGTGTTAAACACTAGTAAGCTGCAATTTTGTTGAAACAATTAATGTTTGGAAAAACTAACATGCCTGATATTACGTATCAGCAAAGTCTAAATTACCCTCAGAAAGATTCTGGAAAAAAAATTAAGATATGTTTTACCTTACGGCAAATAAATACAATAAATATTTGTTTTTAGTCAACAGGAGAACTGAGAGCAATGAGAGTCTGAGCCAGGAATTATCATTCAAGATACATGAAATGTGCCATGCAGCAAAGAAACAATGTCACTGTCCTCCACATAAGAATGCTTTCAGTGCCCTCGTCTCTCAACAACAGCAGATTCACAAAGGAGAAACGTCATATAACTGTGGCAACTGTGATGAGAGTTTCACACAAAAACATCTTCTGGTAAAATGTCAGCAAATTCACACTGATGAGAGACGAAATAAATGTGCCACACGTGACAAGAGTTCTACACAGAAGGGTGACCTGGTAAAACATCAGCGAATTCACATTGGAGAGAGATTATATAAATGTGCCAAATGTGACAAAAGGTTTATACTCAAGAGATACTTGGTAAAGCATCAGCAAATTCATACAGGAGAGAAACCATATAAATGTACCACATGTGACAAGAGTTTTACACAGAAGGGTAATCTGGTAAGACATCAGCAAATTCACACTGGTGAGAAGCCGTATAAATGTGACAAATGTGAGAAGAGCTTTATGCAGAAGAGTAGTCTGAGAATGCATCACATTACTGAGAAGCCACATAAATGTGCCACATGTGACAGGGGGTTTACACAGAAGAGTGACGTTGTAAAACATCAGCAAATTCACACTGATGAGAGATTATATAAATGTGACAAATGTGACAAAAGGTTTACACTCAAGAAATACTTGGTAAAGCATCAGCAGATTCATACAGGAGAGAAACCATATAAATGTGCCACATGTGACAAGAGTTTTACACAGAAGAGTGACCTGGTAACACATCAGCGAATTCACACTGGTGAGAAGCCTTATAAATGTGCCACATGTGACAAGAATTTTACATTTCGCAGCGCACTCCTACGGCATCAGCGAATTCACACTGGTGAAAAGCCGCATAAATGTGTCACATGTGACAAGAGATTTATACAAAAGAGTTACCTGGTAACACACCAGCGATTTCACACTAATGAGAAGCCATATAAATGTGCCAGATGTGACAGGAGTTTTACACAGAAGTGTGACCTGGTAAAACATCAGCAAATTCATACTGATGAGAGATGAGACACACTGTGGAGTCACATACATGTGCTGAATGTGACAGTTTTTACCAGAAGAGTCGCCTGCTATTACATCAGAGAATTCACTCTGGAGATGGACCATATAAATGTGTGGAATGTGACAAAAGATTTGCTGCTAAGAGTGCACTAATAAAGCACCAGAAAACTCACACTGCAGAGTGACCACATAAATGTGCTGATTGTGACAAGAGTTTTGTTCAGAAGAATGATCTGATGAAACATCAGCAAATTCACTCTGAATCAAGATCTCTAGCTAAGTCACACTGGAGAGAGAGAGAGAGAGAAAAGGAAGCCATTTTGGGGACTTTGCATGTGCTGAGAAGAGCGCTCTCAGCAAACATCAAAGATTAATACAGTACTAATTTCTTGAGTTTTGAATATGCTCTGGCTAAAGAATGGGGTCCATTCTTGCCATGGTATTAGAAATCCCTAAACATTTGGAGACACTAACCCCATGAGAGATTATATAAAATATGACAAAATATTTACACTCGAGATACTTGGTAAAGCATCAGAAAATTCATACAAGAGAGAAACTATATAAATGTGCCACATGTGACAAGAGTTTTACACAGAAGGATAATCTGGTAACACATCAGTGAATTCACACTGGTGAGAGGAGAAACAGACAAGTGCAGGTTCTGTAGTACAGAATTAGAAACAGTTACGCATCTCGTGGCTGGATGTGGAGTACTCATGGCAGAAGGCCTGTATACTAAAAGACACAACAATGTAGCAAGACTGATCCACTGGAAACTGTGCAAACACTATACCATACAGGTAGCAGAGAGACACTGGAAACATAAACCACAAAGAATCACAGAGAATGAAGAAGTACTGACCACATGGGATCACCCAATACCAACAGCCAAGAAAGTGGAAGCAAGAAAACCCAATATTGTAATGCAAGAAAAGAGAACAAAGGTAGCATTGCTGATTGAAATAGCTACCCCTAGTGACTACAGTGTGCTGCATACAAAGAGACACAAAATCATGAAATACCAAGATATGCAGTCAGAAACCAAACTGATGTGGAATAAAGACACACACACATTGTTCCAGTAGTGCTTGGAGCAATGGGCCTAATCAAAAAGAAGTTTCAGGCACATTTAAATATGCTACCAATACTTGTGACACCTTATGAACTTCAGAAGGAAGCCATTTTGGGGACATTGCATGTGCTGAGAAGAGCGCTGTCAGCAAACATCAAAGATTAATACAGTACTAATTTCTTGAGTTTTGAATATGCCCTGGCTAAAAAATGGGGTCCATTCTTGCCACGGTATTAGAAATCCCTAAACATTTGGAGACATTAACCCCGTGAGAAGCTACATAAATGTGACAAGAGTGTTATACCGAAAAGTAACCTGGTAACACACCAGCGATTTCACACTTGGAGACACTAACCCCATGAGAAACCATATAAATGTGACAAGTGTGACAAATGTTTTATACAGAAGAGTAATTTAATGCAGCGCCAACAAATTCACAATGGAAACAAACATCAGGATACAGCAAGGGATATTCCATGAAGAGTTCTTGTTACCACTCCTGCTTTGCTTTAAATGTACTGAGCAATCACATTAATAACTTAGGGTGAAGGTATATTGTGAACTCCAGAAATAAAAAGATCAAACGGCATCTTGTCTTCTTTATGTACTGTAGATGACTTAAAGCTTCATAGCTCATGTGACAAACACTAGAAAGAGCAGTTTTAAATGTCATGTCCTGAATGAGGACTGTAGCATAAAAGACCTTGGACAAGAGTGAGTATACACGTACAGTAACTGAGTATAGATAAAGGAGCAGCAATGCAACATGAACTAATGAGAGAACAGATCAGCAAGGAATATTTTAGGTGACAAACTTGTACTGGAAATTACTTTGATAACACAGAGTGAAGTGCAAGATGTAAATAAGCTTGCCCTTCATGTGCTCTCATACAGGTTTGTGTCATTGGACACAGAATGAGCCAGACCAGTTGGACAGAAAAACAAGAAACTTCTCAGCTAATTTACAGAAATTAGTGATTATATATATCCCATGGTCTAAAGGAGGCAGATGCCTTCTTAAGATTAACTACACATATTCAGTTAAATTCAGTTTTATTTTTACCAGGATAACACCATTGAGATAGCTAATTTGTGAGGCAGTCCTGGAAGGACTAACCACATAGAAGGTACATATAATTAAAAATCACAATGGCAGATTGAGCCAAAAGTGTGGGGCTACATGCATATTTATTGACATCCCAGGGCCAAAATGTAGTCAGAGTCCTATATCATAAGAAAATAAACACGAGACTACTTGCAATACAAAATTAGGGATAGCCCTCTGGAGAAGAGCAACGCTAAATGAAATTCCTCCAGTATGAAACAACTGACGTTCAGAATTTGCAGTGCAAAAAAAGAAAGTTTTTTAAGAGAAAGACAACTGGAGAGATCATAGCTGCAGAGGAAGATACATGGATCTGCTCTAACAACTCCATATTAACCAGTAACTGACCCATCCATCATTAATAAGAGGAGAATTAGATTCCAATCCAGCATCCTGGACATCCTGTCACATTTTCGACAGCTCCTGCTTAGAGAATGGAACCAAGTGCTAAAATGTAATTATTTAATTTCATTTTTATCATCTTGATTTTGTTCAAACTTCACAGACCTGGTACCAAATTGGTTGTGCAGTATGTGTTCACATTTTAAAGATCAAATGCACTGTTTTTTCCAGATTTTTAATAAAAGCTTGAATTCAAGTCCCTGTTTCCTGAAAATATCATGTTGTTTGGTTTTGTGTTTTTTTTTTAATCAGTATTTGTTAAAATCTGTTGATGCACTCTACAGTAACTAAAAACAGTGAGGATTTTTCTGTACCTCAGTAAGCGATGAAACATAGAAACATAGAATTTGACGGCAGATAAGGACCGCTGGCCCACCCAGTCTGCCCATTTCCCTACCTAATGGATAAGCTGCGATCCTAGTTAACCAACAGCCTACTTCTTCCTGCCTCCACCCCTAGAATTACCTTGTGCCTGTCCCATGCATTTTTGAATTCCACCACTGTTTTGACTCCACAACCTCCTCAAGAAGGCTATTCCATGCATCCACAACCCTCCTCACCCTGACATCATTCTTGCCTAGCCTGCTGCTTGAGCAATTAAGTCCTGGACTGACTGAATAAGCTGTTGTAGTTCCCAGTCAGTGCAGTCTGTAGAAGAACTAATTGTTTTCACTCAGTGTTTGTTACTGACCCATCTGGTTTGTGTTTAAATAGATTAGCTTAAAATCAATTATTCTGTTCTCATAAATTGTTACTGAGTCTCAGTGCTGAACAGAAGTGGTATGAATGAATGTCTGTGAGACATTACCTTGTCTTTATCACAGCTGTGAGTTTCTTTCTCATCAAAACTCTGCATTGCTTTCTGGCTACATACCACAGGGTTATTTAATGGATAGAAAGTAAATCTGAAGTTTTTAATTTCTAGAAACAGTGTGTCTTTTGATATAACCTTCATAAATAGGTTCATGTGAGAATTTTTTCTGTCAGACTGACAAACAGGTGTCTGCCACACTCTTTTGTTTCAGGAACATGTACTGTATGAACTCACAAAATTCCATTCTTTGAGGGTTTCTGTGTGAAAATACATCATGTATGTGTATAACTAAAAATACTGTATGGCATCCTGATGCTCCTATCTCCTGCTCCTCAACCGAGTGTCCCTCTGTCCCCCACCCACACAGTCCAGGCCAGTGTACCCTGTTGCCTCCCATTCCTGTCTCCACAGGCAGGGCTGCTGTGCTCTGCTAAGCCCTAGAGTCCCATGGCATCTCCCTCCACATTTGTGGCTGCTGCACCATGCTGCCTCAGTCCACCAAAGGTGGGTCTTTTGTTGCACCCTCCTACCCACTTCCATTGCTTCAAATAGGTAGGGCTACTGCTCCACGTGCACCCATCTTACAGTCAGGACTGCTGTACCTGCTGCCCACTGTGTCCTGCACCACAGTCAAGGGATTCAGCACCATACTGTCCTGTGTTCCCTGCCAACACTGTGTCCTGATGCTCCTATAGAGCCTCTTGTCTCCACAGTTAGGACTGTTGCACCATGCTGCTCCCTGCCACCAGAGTCAGAACCTTTGGTTCATTGCCTAAACTGCTTGAAAGGAAAAACAAAAAATACTTTAATCTTGTTTATAGGATGAAGGACAGAAGGTAGCAGGGTGCAGCAGCCCTGACTGTTTAGGCAGGAAATGGGGGAGACATCAGGGTATAGCAAGTCAAACTGTGTGACATGGTGCCACAGACATACCTGTTTAGGACAAGGGAAACAGGGTGTAGCCAAGGATTTGACTCTGGCGGCAGGGGTAACAGGGAGAAACTGCCCCAATTGTGGTGGCAGAGAACAGGGTGCAGCACATGGTGTGCCTTGTCGTATGGAAAATGGTAGCACGGAGCAGCATCCGTAACTGTGGAGGCATGGAACTATAGGGCACAGTAGGCCACAGCAGCCTTGGCTATGCAGACAGGTGTAGGGTGCAGCAACCCTGGATGTGGTGCCAGTGACAGAGAACAAGCAAGGTGTAGATGCCTTGAATATGTGGCAGGACACAAGGGGCATCAGGGTATAGCAGCCTTGACTGTGAGACAGGGTGCTTGTGGTGCAGCAGCCTTGCCCAATTGGGGCTATTGAAAAAGGTAGTAGGTGCAGCAAATACCCTGCTCAGGTGGTCTGGGGCAGCAATATACAGCAGCCCCAACTATGAAGACAGGGGATGTGGGGCTGTAAGGATTAGCAGAGCACATCAGCCCTGACTGTGGAGACAAGAACAGGGGCAACAGGGTGCATTTGTCCTGACTCTGGGGGTAAGGGGACAGAGGGAAGAAGGGCACAGCAGCCTCAACTGTTTGTGTAGGGGCAGCAAGGTGCAGCAGCCCTGAGTGTGTGAAGAAGATAGTGGGCAGTTGGGTGAGCAGCCTCAGATGGGTGCAGAAGACATGGGGCTTGTGGGGCTGTGTAAAGGGGGCAGCAGAGTGCTGCTGCCTCAGCTGTCAGGCAGGAGATGGGGGCATTATGATGACATATAGTATTTCTGGTTATTCATATATATGATGTATTTTCACACAGAAACCCTCAAAGAACTGAATTTTGTGAGTTCATACAGTACATGTTCCTGAAATAGCTGAGTGTGGCAGACACCTGTTTGTCAGTCTGACATAACAAAAAAATTGTTCTTGCATGGACCTATTTTTGGCAGCTACTTCAAAGACACGCTACTTCTATGAATTAAACTTTAGATTTATTTTATATCCATTAAACAACCTGTGCTATATAGCCAGAAAACAATGCAGAGTTTTGATGAAAAAGAATTGACAGCCATGATACAGACAAGGTAATTTCTCACAGACATTCATTCATACCACAACTGTTCAGTGCTGAAACTCAGAAGGATCAACTTTTTATGACAACAGAATAATAGATTTTAAGCTACTCTATCTAAACACAAACCAGATGGGTTAGAAACAAACTCTGAGTGAAAACAATCAGCTCTACAGACTGCTTTGACTGAGAACTGCAACAGCTTCTTCAGTCAATCAGGGACTTAATTGCTGAAGCAGCAGGCTAGAAAAGAATGATGTTGTCCCTCATTGATAAGGACAGAAAAATCTTCATTGTTTTCAGTTATTGCAGAACACATTAACAGATGCTGATTTAGAGAAAATCACAAAACCAAACCATGGTATTTTCAGGAAACACTAATCATGACATGGACTTGAATTCTAGCTTTCCTTAAATATGTGCACTTGATCTTTAAACATTTTAAACAATGGGAGACCCTAGAAACATTGCCGAGGGCTCGCTGGATTTTTTTCCCAACTCAAATCTCAGCCAAAATGTGCAGATAAGATGCCAGAGGCCTTGATTTCTAACACATGAGAAGTAACCCTATCCCCATTGCAGTACATGAGGCAGAATATTGGTTCCATTCCTACCTAATGTGCAAAACTCAAGCTGTCAGAATTGGCAACTGCCTGTCCCCCACCTTCCCTATCCACACTGGTGTCCTGCAAGGCTCAGTGCTCAGACGCATCCTCTTTTCCATCTTTCTAAATTCCCCCCTCTGTGTGTACATCTGAATCCATGCACCACATGTATGGACACTCATATTTGCCTCAGGATCCTACATAACAGACCTGACAAGCAGACTCAAACTAGCTTTCACCAATATCCAGAACTGGTTCTGCTGACATCAGCTTTCCTTAAATGCTAAAAAAAAACCTGTCTGACTTTTGGTACCAGACACACTCTAATCTTCCAACCCTGCCTCCCTTCCACACTCTGATGAGGCTGCCTTAAACGTCACAACATTCAAGTACTTGGGAGTGTGGCTTGACAGTCACTAGACTTCTCTGCTCATGTGGACTCGTGCACAAAAAGCTTCAAACTAAACTTGGAGTGTTGTATAGGAACTGTGGGTGCATCCTCTGCTGGCCGCAGAGCCATTGTGCAGAGAATGATTCTTCCTCCTTCGACTATGGTGACACTGTTCTATGCTAGTGCTCCCAAGTCTACTCTTGCCAGACTAGATACATTCTTCCACTCCTGTAGGTTTACCCTGGACTGCCCCCGACCCACCACTGTCACCTCTCCTTCCTGGAAGCCAAACAACTTGTTCATGGCTCCTCCCTAATTTATAAGTACTAGCTGGGCTCCTCCCATCCTAACTTATGTCTCTTCTCTCCTCCCTTTCAAACCCTTCCTGCCCTCCCATAGGTCTAACCTCTGCTCTCTAACTCTCCTTGCTGCCGGACCTCGGCTGGACAAGCTGCTTTCTCTTTTTTCCTTCCCAAACTCTGGAACTCCGTCCCTGTCCCTATTCATTCTGCTACCTCCATCCACTCCTTCCCCAGTCTTATACACAAATTCTTCCCCCCATAGCTACTACTGACACCTCCTTTTATTGCCCCTATACCTTCCCCTTCCATGCTTTTCACCTCATTCTCTCCCCTCCTCCCTGACATTCATACTACAGTTCTCCCACCCTTCCACTCCTTTCCTCTACCCCCTGTGCTTTCCATCCTAATTTTGAATCTCCATTTTCTCCTTTCTGTGCTCTACTATCTCCTTTCTTCTACTTCACTACTGTTCGTCCTTTGCTAGACTACCCTTATCCACTTGAACTATTTTGGTCCATCCCTTATTTTTGCAGGCAAATATACAACACATAGTCCTCTTCTTTGAGGTTTCTGTAAATCAAACCAGTGTCTTTTCAATAATCACACATTCCAAAAAACAATGCTCTAATACTTAATCACACTGTTGTCTTAGGCTGTATCACATTGTGCCCATTGTCCACCTCCTAAGTTGTGGACCATCTGTATTACACAGGTTGATCCCTATAACATAACCATACAACTTAATATAAGTTCCTACCAAGGTAACATATTAACATTTACATTCATGTTATTCATATTCAAAGTTTTCTTATACTTAATGCCCTGGTAGCTTAATATTAATGATGTGTGTCTTAACTAGAGTATTCAAAGACCCTTTCCAGTTCTATGCATTTAAATTTGTGATATATGTGTATGTAATATATAGGGTGTATGACATGGCCTGACAATATCATTGTTTTAATAACTTTCTATTGACTTTCAGCTTTACACACAATTGGTCAATCAATCACCAGCATGGGCCATGATAAAGGTCCTGCAGGGTTACAAAGAGCAGGGGTGTAATATGCACTTTAGGAGCAAGTAGGTAACATGCGGTCTTGCATACATATAATGTGATGCAGGCAGGGGCTATGACGATGCGCAACCCTAGTAATAGCATTACAGTCTAGGGGGCATCCATCCTGATGCAATACTAGTCTGAGCACATTAAAAGAGGAGGACTGAGCTGTACCCCAGTCTGTTCATTCAGTTCTTATGTGAATTAACTCCTAGTACAATACCAGGCATAATGGCCAGAGTAACACAGGCAATTCCTACATATCAAATCAATTCTATCTATCTCTACGTGATGTGATGTAGTCCTATGTAAGTCTGTTCAGTGTTCCCTGTTGTTGCTCCCTCTCTCTTGACCCCCTATAATGCTTTATGATATCTTATATCCATGTCCGTTCCCCCAAGGGAGGGAGCTACTCTTAAAAGTATCTTAAGGGTACTGGAACAGGGAGAGATGTTACTTACTCAGCCCATCTGGAACTCTTTCTGTGCCATTTATGCTGTGGTCCTGTTGGGAATCGCTTCTGGGCATCCTGTAGGAACACTCATATTTGCTGGCACAGCATATTCTAGTCCTAAGGGATGGGGGATCCTGAAACACAAGCAACAAATGTACAAAGAATATAACTCTATGTGGTTGACAGGTTGTTTCTCACTCCTAGTGGTCAGCATTTGAAACCTAGTAGACATTTCACCCAAGCATAATGCTCTGGGTGCTCTTTCACCCGCTAACTTACCTAGCTGTGGTTCTGGGATTACTTTCTGGGTTTGCTTCCTTGGTTCTGTGTGGGGGGAGGTGATATGTGAGCCAGACAGCAAGGGCAGATCAGCCATGTATGAGGGATGTATAATTTCACCCACTCCTGTGGGGTGGAGGTGTATTTGATGTACACCTTCCAACAGTCTTGAAACTTGGGTATATCATTGTTCAGAGAGTGGGAAAGCCTATCCAGTTTTGCTAGGGAGGTTAGCTTGGCTACGATTTCTGTCAGGGTTGGTATAGCTGGGGATCTCTATTTCCATAGGATTGCTCTTTTGGTCCAGAGAGCGAGGAGAGCTAGCCATCTAGTTTGGTGGGTGTTCAGAGGTGATGGCCCAGGGACAATTCTCAGGAGACAGAAAAGTGGTGAGTGTGGGACTGGCGCCCTTAATGCCAGGATACCAATATGTTCAGTACTGTGCCGTGGAGCTTTAATGTTAGGGCAGTCCCACAGTATGTGGTACAGATCTCCCACTGGGGCCTTGCATCTCCTGCTGGAGGCATAACCCATGATCTCTCCCCGGATGGTGGCCTTCTAGGCCTCCCAGGTAAACCCGCTGGTGTGTCTGGTATGGGGTTATCAGCAAGGAAATTATAGACATTGCCATTATTAGTCAGGGTAGGAAGTCTGGGTCCCTCATGAGGATAGCATCTTGTTTTTACTGCCCTCTGAAAGGGATGACCATCCCCCAGGTAAAGTGGTGCTGTGGTTCAGTATAACCTTGGGAAGAAGGGAGGAATCCAGCAAGCTATGGGTCAGGAGGAGAGTGAAGAGCCAGAAGTCAATCCTACTATATGAGGGATGAGTCTCCAAATGGTACATATAATCCCTGTCATGAGGCTGAAATAGGTGCTAACCATCAGTGAGGCATAGATCTGTCATTAGTTGGTGTACTGATTGTCCTCCCCTGTTGTGGTTCCTTTGCTGGATGCTGATGTAGCCAACTGGGGCTCGAGTGCAAGGTTAAAATCCCCTCCTATTAATGGGACATTCTGGGACGGTATATGTGTTGATTACCTCTCCCATGTTGTGGAAATATATGGGGTCATCTTGGTTGGGTGTGTAGATGTTGCATAGAGCAATCGGACCTGTGGGGGGGTTATCAGAGTTGGCCAGGACCCACCTGCCCTCTTGGTCTGATACTGAGTTTGTTAAAGTCCATCTGAGTGGCATGTGGAGTAAAATGCCTACCCCTTTCCTAGAAGGTGCCCTAATGTACTTCATGTCCTGCTCAATCTTTAACCAAAGTAGCATGGTCATTGAATGTCAGTTTTGTTTTTGAAGGAAGGCCACCTGGGAATTTATCCTCTTTAAATGTGTGAGAACTTTCTTCCATTTTACCAGATATTCAGCTCCTTAAGTTCCAGGAGTGGCATATAACCTCCCATGATAAACCTGGTAGAGAAGGTCTCAGGGAGCTAAGAGAATAACCTATGAATACTTGCCTTCTGTCTGGCACGAAGAGTGCTATTTTCTCTGTGTATAACCTGGGTCCTAGCTGCTTTTGCGGCCCAGTACAGGGGGAGGTGTGAAGCTCTCACGGTCCGGGGGGGAGCACCTATGGTTGGAATCTTATGCTCCTGACCTAGCCTTCACAATCTATTTCTTACTGTAACAGGTGCCTTATAGACACAGCCCAAAACAAAGAAAAAGTGCAACAATAAAGATATACAAAATTAAACATACCCCCATAATGCAAAACATCATGGGTTGTATGTGCACACCACAGAATATTATGCAGGTTCAACTTTAAGCAAAAAGGCATGGTGCTGAATGGTCTCTCACGCAATCTGCAAAGGGTACCAACAGAAGTCACATATGCGTGCCTCGTCTGTGACACCCCAGTGGAATGAATCATCTACTCTAAGACAGTCTATCTGGGTTACATTGTGCTGAGCCCAATAAAACCAAAAAACAAGATGAAAGACAAAGAACCTCTGCACGCAAGCACTGAGGCAATGGTTACCCCAAAGGGCACTGGCCGGAAAGCCAAGTTTCAAAGAAATATAAATTCACATGAAGCCAAGCCCAAACTTTCTCCAACAATAAAGATAACTATATACATTTGTATATCCATTCAATGTAAAATAACACAAAATCTTGTTTTGGGGAGTATACCGGAGCCCACGGCTGGCAACTGCCTGCACTGATCAGTGGCCTGGTTCTTCATGAGGGTTTGTTGGGATTATTATCCCCTTCTTGCACACTCACTGTCACACGTCAGAAAGTGAGATGATGGCATTCAGTTATGAGGGTTTATGTCTCCGTCTCTATCTGGGGCTAAGGTCTCCAGAGGAGGATGTTTTCAACCGAGTTTGAGTTGCTCGCCACTAGTGAAGAACAAGTGGTTAAGCTGGTCCTCCACAGCCCGATCTTTCCTGACTGCATCCCCCCTCCCAGAAACTGAGGGCATGGAGGATGCATAGTTCCAGAACAATGTTTTTTTTTAGCCATTTCAGCCATAGATGGGGATGTGGGCAGTAGGCAAGAGCATGTGAGCTGTAGAAAAGAAGGTGGAAGTGGTTTTACCCCCATGTCACGGAAGAGGGTAAGGGGGAATTCCTGTGGAGATGGTCTCCTCTCAGGGAGGGAAGGGGGTAGGGGCTATGAAGAACAGGTAGGTCACATGAGTCCACCTAGAGCCTGAGGCCAGTGTCCTTGGCAGCTGTGTATGAGGGACCCAGGGACAAAAATGGTGGTAAGGTTGACTGTGACCTGCATTACTTCACTGCCTTTTAGTGTGTCTAAGAATGGATCTGGATATGATACTCATGGGGAGGGGCTGGATGACCTGCCATCTGCTCCTCCTTCTAATGCCCAAGTTGAAACCTAGAAACATAGAATTTAATGACAGATAAGGACCATTTGGTCCAACTTTTTACCTGTACATTGTAAAGAGGAAGAATGGCAGAGCCATCGATTCAGGGGAATGGGGATGAGGCAAGTCCAGACTTTCTCAAGCCTCCCAGTGTTTCATATCTGCAGTAAGGATTCACCGTGGCTTTAAAATCGGGGGCCTTGATAGAGGGACTGGATCTCCCGGGTGTTCTAGTTGGACCTTCATTGCCCCCCTTCCCTCCTACATGTAGTCTAGGGCAATACCTCAGTTTTTTTTATTAATATTAACTTTAACCCCCCTGAAAAAAAACACAATTCTCTGCCCGTCATAAAAGAAAACACTACTTATTTGATAGCTCAGCCTGTCTAGGGCTGCCTCTTTGCTACAATGGTGTCAGGCCTTTCTTCCTTTGGATCTTCTGGCAGCAGCAGGTCCATGGAGCTTCTCTGTGCCTCCGGATATATTGGCATTGGGTTTCCCAGAAAAGATGCGGCCCAAGAATGCGACCCCCTTTGTGGCCTGCAGGTTGAGTGGGACTATCAAGTGTTCCATGGGTGAAGCTGCAGTTTCTTCTTGCAGGGAAAGGTCTTGCAGAGGGGTATATCTGTTGCTGGTAAAGGGGGGGCTATATATGTCTATGTCCAGGGATCCAGCCCATGTTGGGCCGTCTTCTCTCAGATCTCTCTTATGCAGATGCTCTCTCTTCTTATGGGGGGTCTGTTGGAGCCATTTTCTAGACCCTTGGATGGGGGTTGCTCTGTCTCTCTGTGAAGCGATGCATGGAGGTGCATCATCCTCCATCTGGGAGGTTGGTGAACAGGGGCCAAGTGGAGCTACAGGTCTAATGATGCACAGGTGATCTGCTCCATCACCTGACCGGGGACTGTTGTTTATCTTGTCTGGCATTTTGAGCATTTTGAAGGGGATCAGTTGCATTTATAAAGGCCATAGCCTCTGTGGGAGTGTTAAACAGAGGGGTGCCATTGTAAACCACCTGGAGTGTGTCAGGGTAGCAGAAAGTGAAGGGCACTTCCAGGTCATGTATCCATCTCTTCACCTCAGTGTATTCCTTCCATTTTGGGGCCATGATCCTGGAGTAGTCTTGAAATATAAGAATATTGTGCCCATTCCGTGTTAGCTGTCCCAACTCTCTAACCCATGCTTGAAAGGTCTTCTTCTCAGCAAAATTGAGAAAGCAGGCAATGATGGGTCTGGGCCTCTCCTCATCTTTGGGCCTAGGTTAGAGAGTTTTGTACACTCGCGCCATCAAGAGTCAGACCCACTCCGGGAGGTCAAGTATTTCAGGAAGTGCTTTGCAGAGAAAGTCAGAAGTCTGGCCATGCTCACAGCCCTCCAGGAATCCAAGGAACCACATATCATTAATTTTGTCATATAGGTCCAGGATCTGCTTAGATTGTTCATTTAGAGTGAAGCAGTGCCCTTCTTTGGTTTTTTTCTGGGAGAATACTTTTTGCTCTATAGCTCCCACCTTCTGATCAAGGTGCTACAGGGCCACAGTGGTGTTGTTGGAGGCTATCATTACCACATCCATCCATTGCAGCATTTCCATGAACGTTGTTTTATAGAGGGTTAGCTCTTCCCCACTGAAGCTCATCATGTGGTCATGTATAGAGGTCCAGGGTCTGAAGGAGAGATGGCAGATGGGCACCAGAGCATGAACAAAGTAGATCCATAGAACCAGTGGGATATCTACTTCACAGCAGTAAGTCTGGATTTATTTTTACTGCGCTGAAAACAGTAATGGATTTATTCGTTTGCCCTTGGTAGATCACGGAGAAAGGACTAGGCAGCCCAAGCTATTGAAGATATAATTTTAATTGGACTCAAGTGAAGATTATTATATCTTCAGTCTGGCCATGTCATGATCTGTTTATACAATATATGTTTCAGCGGTTTTGAGATAGAAATGGTAAAAATAAAAAAATTAAAAGTACAAAATGTAACCTGTGCCCCTCCTTTCAATGTTCTGCATTACAGGAAATGATGACTACAAAGCTTACAGTCCATGGCAGTGGCAATGGACTCTAAAAGGTATCAAGGATCATACATGTGAAAATATATTTCTGAGCATTTTCAGTGAGCAACTTCATATATCTTTGTATGTTGGATCAAGGTATCACTATTTATCTTGCTATTTATCAGCACACACATATTGTATGCATATATGTTTATTATAATAGTGTAGTCACACCACTATATTTAGGACTGAGTAAGCAGTTTAATATTAAAACCATGTTTATGCACTTTAATAACTTTGTGCCTGTATAACAGATTTGCAAAAAAATTTGCATGCACAGTCCCATGGGTAGTTTCCAGTATTGTTCCAGTCAGATGTGTGAATTTTGACATCTAGATAGTGAAAATAGTGATTTTTATTCTTTTTTTTATTATTATTTTATCAGTCCCTAGCACCCAGACATTTGGAATTTTGGTCTCAAATTTTCAGGGAAGAAAGGGCTTGTCCATCAGATGTGCTTTTTGTTGGTGAGAAAATATGAATCTGTTGTAAAATCTGTTCATTTTAAAAATGTTTGTTCTGAATATGTTCAGTAAGCAAGTCAAAACAGCTATATGAAATGGAAAAAGGATCCTTTTTCTTAAGGAAAAAAAAATCCTTTTTCATTTGCTGCCGTCTTGCTTCTGTTTTGTTTTATTTCAAAACCCACAAAAATGACATAATTTCAGAGAGACCAAGACATCAGTCTTGCTCATCAGGACTCCGTTAGGTGGATTCTGCACTTAACTGTTGGAAAAATTACCCTGAAATGTGTTTCTTTTTTACACATTTTAAATCCATTTTTGTGACTCACTTCTGCTTTTTTCAAATGGCCTTTTTTCATTCATTTGAAAAATAATAATTTTATATGAAAAAATATTTTGGACTTCGCTTTTTTCCATGTTCCGTGTACAACCTTTTTCATGTTTTAGGCAGTGTTTGTTTTTTTGTATGAACTTTTTCATTCAAACAAAAAAGGATCCCTTCAAATGAAAAAACATTTTGGACTTGGAATATTTTTCCACTTTTTCCATATGACCTTTTCCATTCAAATCAAAATGATCCCTCCACATGAAAAAAAAAAAAACATTTTGGACTTAGTTGTTTTTTTTTTTTTTTTTTTAATTCATTTTGTTTGTTTGAAGGGACCCTTTTTGTTTTCCTTTTTTCATTTGATAAGGAAAATTATTCCTGCAAAATAAAAAATAAAAAGATTTTGCACTTTCTCTCATTTGAACCTTCAAAACCAGAACTGCATCTAAATTTAAATTTACAAGCAGATTTATATATAGGTGCACAGGTTTTGAGAATTAATGTGAAAATAATAACAATAAGAACAATTATATATAGCCCACAGATGTAAAATATATACTAATATTAAAATTGTGTAAATTTCCATAGGATAGAAACATAGAATATGATGGCAGATAAGGGCCTCACCCACCTAGTCTGCCTACTTCCCTACTTGTTTAAAGCCACAGATACTAACTGGTCTACAGCTTTACCTATCTACAAGAGGGACAGGGAGGGTAGAAGAGGAGGAGTAGCTCTCTACATAAGGGAAGAGATCAAAGCAACAGATCTGAAGGGTAAACAGGAAGGGAGGAGGCACTGTGTGTCACCCTGAGACCAGTAACAGTACCACAGTTGGGTTGTATATAGACCCCTGTCTCAGGGGAGAAACAGACAAGGAAATGATAGAAGGCTTCCTTAAAATGGCAGAAAAAGGGGAGATATTGTTGATGGGGGATCTGAATATGCCAGATGTTACACGGAGCACCTTTGCTGCAGCCACATTCAAGAACAGGGTCATTCTCGATGTCCTATAAGAGGCATGCCTAAGACAGCTAGTGTTGGAACCAACTCAGGAAGGAGCAATCTTAGACCTGGTACACTCAAACGGGGACGGAGAAAGGATCTCGGATCTAGAAGTGGATAGCCATCTGGGAACAAGTGGCCACCAAACAGTGTGGTTCATGATAAACACAGATGCAGAGTCAAGCCATACAAAGTGAGGGTACTGGACTTTATCAAAATGGAAGAGTGTCTCAGAAAAGCACTAGCAAACATGCAGGAAGGAGGGTAGAGGAACAATGGGAAACACAAAACTGTCATCACAGAGGCAACAAAAGATAACATTCAGGAAGTATAAGGAAACACAGAAGGAGCAGGACAGAGAACTGTACCAGTTACAGCTGAAGAAAGCAGAAAAGGCAGTCCGAATAGCAGATGCCCAAACTGAGGAAAAGATAGCCAACTCTGTTGTTAAGAAGGGGATAAAACCTTTATAGGTACATTAGGGAGTGAAGAAAGACCAAGCGAGGGATGGTGAGGCTTAATAAAGGGGCAGGTAGGTAGGCAGAGAGGGACAATGAAAAAGCAGTGACACCAAATGAATAATTCTGCTCAGTATTCACAGAAGAGGAGGAGGGGCAGTACCTAATCCAATCAATAGAATCACTCTAGATAGGGGGTTGATACCAATCATGTCACAGAAGAAATGGTTCTGAAAGAACTCCTATAACTGAAGGTGGACAAAGCAATATGGCCTGGCAAGAGTCACACCAGAATTCTAAAAGAACTAAGGGGAGAACTAGTGACACCACTGACTACCCATTTCAACAAATCTTGGGAGGATGGTGTGGTACCTAAGGACTAGAGAAGTGCAGATGTGATTCCCCTTCACAAAACTGGGAGCAAAGCAGAGGCAAGAAACTACAGACCTATTAGTTTGACCTCTGGATTAGGGAAAGTGATGGAATCACTTCTGAAAGAAAGAAATGTTGAGTACCTAGATGCCAGCGGGGCACAGGACCCAAGGCAGCAGCATGGATTCACAGTGGGAAGGTCATGGCAGATGAATCTCATAGATGTCTTTGATCAGTGACCACCCATGAATATACTACCAGCACCCTTATCTTCACTGTTGAGCAGGTAACTTGTGTCTGAGTGGTACTGGAGGACAGGCTGCAGGTGAATGTGGTCCCTATGCATAAGAGTGCGAGAATGAGGTGGTAAATTACAGGGCTGTGACCTTGACATCAGTACTGTGCAAGGTCAGTGAGAAATATCAAGGGACCTGAAGGTGGAAATGCAGTGCGATAGAGAAGTGGTCAGGGTCAGTAGAATGCTGGGATGCATCGGAAGGGGGATTAACAGTACAAAAAGAGAGGTCATGGTACGCTTGTACACCCATGTAGTTATAATGCATTTGGAGTATGGAGTCCTGTTCTGGATGCCATACCTCAAAAAGGAGGTGAGGCTGGAGTGAGTTCAGAGGACAGCAAGGAACATGGCAAAGGTGCTCTGCCACATATCCTATGATGAAAGATTGGGAGAACTGAACATGTAATCCCTGGAACACATCAGTGATAGGGGAGGCAACCGGAGACACATCAGCACAGAGAGAGGGAGAGAAGAGCTGCCAGTCTGTGTAAGTGATCGGATCTGAGATTGCTTTGGCCACCACCGCTGCTAACCCGAACAGTAGCATAACAACTAAAAATACAAAAACACGAGTTACAGAACTCTTTCACTTTCTTCGTATTCAGGAATGACCTCAGGTTGTTGGATGTCAGCATGGAAGGGAGAGGAGTGACCATCCGGAGGACAGTTATCCTCTCACATGATGGCAGGGTGTGCTGCATCAGCACTTGACTGGCCCGTGGCAGAAGCAAGAGGCACACCAAGTGCAGAGCATACAGACACAGAGTCACGAGTGGTGGACATCAGTTGAGATGTCTTGACGTCAGGGTGCATACTATGGTCTCAGATCACTGGAAAATTACGCTGGAGCACCGATGTGAAGGAGTTCCACCACAGACCATAATCACCCCTGCCTGCCTGACCAGCAGAGGGACACAATGAAACAAGAATTGTATCATGGTGTGTGGGCCGCACCTCGTTTCTGCCTGTGGTGTCCAGGAACGGCTCCATGGGGGTCCACCAAGGATTCCAGTAAGGCAGTGAAATGAGGGTGGTGGTTAGGCATCTTAGGACCGACCAGTGCTCTGGCGTGATGGGGGACAATAAGGAAAGATGTCCATGAAAAAAAAATCACATAAGGAAATATTACACACATACCTTTCAACATATGCCAAATGTCAAAGTAATGAGCTATGTTTGAGTGGCTCTTCTTCATGAATGACTTCACCAGAACATGCCTATCTGTCACCAGTGTAGACATTTGTAAAGCACGATCCTGAAAGAACTGAATATCACATTTCAAACCTTCCAGTTCCATTGTCGTGGAATTCTTTACTTGAGAGCTTTGTAAAAGTAAAACAAAGTCAAAGTTGGTCACGTTTCATTTTTCTAAAATATATGTAATCAATTATCGGACAGAAATGATACTAACCTGCACCAAGTCAATTGAAACCACTGTCATGTTTTTGAGATTCATTAGGGTGTACAGCCCATATTTGGCCGAGTGACCTGGGGAATCATAATGACCATCACCTCCAAGAACTACTGGCTTCCCTTGCATGCCTTCAATCAGGTCATCCTGATGACGCTTCCATACATTTGAGACGCTGGAATTAGGTACAACCTCTGAATCTTATGATGTGTAACGAGTGATAATTCAGGCATATTCAAGAATTTCAAAAGTCACAAAGCCTTTGATGGTGTAATACTGCTGCAGAACACTGCTGAACATGTCAGTATATTCCCCCATGGCATAGTCCCGCTGCTCTCTTGGCTGCGCCATTCCCATTTGTGTCCCTTAGTGCATTCAATAGGTACAACTATCATTGATCCAACTGTCTGTTTTAGTTTTGGGGTTGCTTTTGAAAAACATTTACGACATTGCTTGAAAAGTGATGCCAAGCTGCTTTCTGAAACCATATAATAATTCTGCTGAGCTGGGTCTGTACACGCAGACGACAATGTAAGCAAACATGCCGTCTTAGATGAAAGAGTATGAGTGATACTGTCTGGAACATAGTCAGAGTCAGTATCTGAATATTTGACTGGGGCTCAGATTCACTTTCTGACCCACTGGCTGCGTCAATATCCGTAATTAATGTGTCAGCAACTACTTGCGTAGCCACCTCACCATCAAGGTTACACTGTGTTTCAGCATCATGCATCACTACCTTGCTGAACGTGCAAAAGCAATTTGTTCTTACCTTATCCATTTGTGTACCTCTTGATCTAGATTTCAGTCTAATATTGGCTTGGCATTTCATACTACGTGTTTGTGTTTTTGAGAGATTGTCACATGATGCAATGACTTCCGATTCCGTGGCAGACACATTGAAGGAAACAGTACCGAGATTCGACAAGCTGACATCCTGTAAGTCAACTGTGTAGTAGTCATGTGTGGTACCAAAATCGACATTACATCCCTGTATGTAACCTGAATGACCTGTGATTGAAAGGTCAAGTGGAATTTCCTGTTCCATCACTGGAATTATCATTTGTGTGCTGAGTGGATCCTCCTCTACATACTCACAGTGGTCAAACAGGTCAGAATCTTCACCTGCACCAGTTACTTCGGTAGTATGGTCACAGTCAACTGCAGATACTGCCATAGATGTCATGCTAACTTCAGCAGGTGTTGCAGATGGTTTACCCATGCCACAGCGACAGTCATCACGGAGACATCCCCGACAGCGACAGCCGCAGTGCCGACTGTCGGCATTGCAGTGTCAGGGATGCCTCCGTGTATCCATAGGGGGACTGTGCCCCCTGAACCCCCCGTGTGGGGGGCTCCGCTCCCCCCGGTCTCTAGGATTCTAACTCTGAGTCGGAGTTGGACCGGGGGTGGGGGGGGCAAACACCCAGCGAGGCAGTCCCGATCGCCATACAGACCACCACAGCAACTGGCGTATTTTGCCTGGTTCCTGTTGCTGTGGTGGTCTTCGTGATCGGGAGTCATTGCTGCAATGGTATACAGTTGCAGACGATGTTGACGGTTGCTCATCATTCCTGTGCATGTGTGAAGTAGGCACCTTTGCAAGAACATCATGTAATGCCTACGTGGAAATAACAAACAGTTCACATGTAATATACAAGCAATCAACATAGTAAACAACGTAGTACATTTATTTATTTATTGAAAATGTTTCACCAGGAAAGGCACGCTGAGCAACAAGCTGTTTGTCTCCCAGTGAGACCTGGGGGAGGGGGAATAGGGGACAGGATAACTCACAGGTTATCAAGTGAGATACAATTAACATAACATTCAACAAAAGGAGGATTACATTCAGTACAATTTACGTGGGTTGCCGTAGGCTCAAATACCACCTAGGTAAAAACATATGATACATACATCAGTACTGAACTGTGAAACACGCATTATGTCTGGGTGAAATTATGACTACACATGTGGAATAAAATATAAAGTTGTCATTAAGTTATGCAGAACTACATTAACAGTTTGAATGCATACTTTCAAAGGTTCTAATTCCTGATTTTTTACACTTAGGTTGACTGGTTTTTACCTGCGGTCAATTACTGCAGACAATGGCTATATATATGAGGAACATGTAAACAAGTACATATTGGATCAGCATGGACTACAAACATACTATTTGGATTTCTAAAGGAATGGGGGGGTCTCTTTGTATTCACCTCAGGGCCCTGATGTGAAGTCACCCATCTACCAATGTTGAGGTAGACAACTGATGACATGTGTCCATACTATAGCTTGCATCGGACTCAAATGGCTTACACTTACTGATGGTACATCACAAAAACATTATGTATAATTTTTTTAATTATTTGTCCCCCTCAGTTCGATACTCTCAAGGCCAGCTGATAGTAGAGGACACACTCAGCAGAGCCTCTGATGCCCGACTGAACCGTCAACATAATTGAGGAATCAGATTATGTGTCCAGTCAACACAGGGCCAGCATTCATTGTCCAGGCTTCAGTACTTGAGCACTACCATCAACTCTGTATAAGCCCTAGACTTACTATATGTTTTGAACATGGGGCACAGATGTGCAATGACATCTGCGCATGCACTGCTGCAGTGTCCTGTGACACCGCACCAACATCACTGACATTAATGTGCAGTCCCCTATCCACACCTGGGGCTACTAAGACAGCCAGTCAATCCTTGAACAGGTGACCGGAGAGAGACGTCTTTAAGACCCTCTATCTCCTTCATTCCCTATGGACCCCCCCTAAAGATTATGTTTTAGAACACGACTTCATGGGGTGTCGTCAGGTGCGCCATCCATTGAGTCAACAGTCAGCAGCACCGAAATGGATCTTTTTTTTTTAAACTGTATTTTTGCTCTGTGTGCAGTTGGGGGGAATATAAACAATTTCAGCCATTTCACGTGGTGGCTCAACTGGCTGGGGAGACAGCCTCCAATATGACCACAACAAGGACAGGAGGACCATACCCTACACCATATGGAGGGACCTCCACCGGGAAGGGGAGCACTGGGAGAGGAGACCGCATCACCCTAAAGCCCTCGCCCAATCTGCCAGGCTTTGTTTGATTCCCTGTACCAGGTTTACACTCAGCAACTTCATACTAATGCAGGGAGGGGTTTCAGATGTAGTTTACACTAGGGATTGGCTGTACAAAGATGAGCAGCACGGATACGCACATTCCCATGTGCACACACAGGTCGTCTGCCACTCCATAACCCCATGTTATGGCTGACTAACATTGCAAAGCTCCCTATTTTCCATTTGCAGCTGCTATTGCAGTGAGATGTACCCTCAAACCACCCAGGAGAGGACAGCCATCCTGCGGATGCTCAATCCTGTCCTTCCCCTAGCAACTCGCGGTGGACCAGTCCACTTCCGAACCAGGGTCGCTGGAGTGGCGCAAGGTGTGGCGTCCAGTGCCTCAACCCTCAGCGCTACCAGGCTGGCCACAGAAATGGATCTTAATAATGGTTTAGTATGCATATAATCTGCAGGTAACTGGTTCTGAAAAAAAGTTATTATACAATGGATCTAAAAATACTTGTTCCTGAATGCCTGTCTGTCATGATTAACAACGTTATGTTATGTGTTTTCAGAAATGAGGTTACATTTGTTAATTTGTGGTTGAGTATTGGAATTCACCTCACAGCCCTGAGGTGAATTCACCCAGCTACCAATGATGAGGTAGACAACCCATCAGCTGGGTTGTTCATGAGCACACACACTCACCACACAACCATACCGATGACAACACCATATAATGCTCAGTGAAACGAAGTGAGTACTCAACACTTACTTTCCTGAGCGCATCATCGTACATTTATAGCAGCCAAGGTCTGTTTACTTTCAAGATATTTTGCATAAACAGCTGTGTCACCTGAGGATTCTAGTATCCCATTATTTTTTTATAATCAAATGAGGCAACAGAGTGGGGCTAGTTATTTCATCGTGTCTCATACTTGACTATCTGACTCACTCTTTCAGACAATCAGGATTCAGATTCCGGCTTCATCATTTTTTTATTAAAATTACTCTTTTGGCCCCTCCCCACCGCCTGCCAACTCCGACCCTTCATAGCATCCAAGGAGTCATCCTTCTGTATCCTGCTCGCCAAGACTTGCCCCTTAATCCCACACGGAGATGTGGTTTTCACCCACGTGCGTAGATGAGGTGGGGCCTCAACACCGCGACATCCTTCCTTTCATTGGGCCAAGGATGTAGTCATGCAAGTGGGGCAAACTGGAGGCATGCACTGGGAAGCATGTTTTCCCAGAGCTGGTGTGCGACCCTTGACATCAAGCTGCAAGGCGCTGACATCCACACTGTATAACAGCCACCCATCCACTACAATTGGGGCTTGCAGTACTCTGAGCCTCTGCTCGCAGTCAGGCAAGTGCACAGGTATCAGCCTCCCCCGAGAAGGCGAACTGTCATGGTATGCTGAAGCCCATCTGTCCCCGGCTGACCCAACAGCGTCCCGAGTACGCTCACAAACCTAGGTCGCCATCGTGGTGCACAGTCTGGCGTCCACCGCCTTAACCCTCAGCGACATGGGGCCGGCGTTGGCTTCATCATTTTATACCAGCATTTTCAAATGGATGGAATTCTATACAAAACAACAGTGAACTATACACTTCAGCTACCATGTAGAACACGACAACATCATTCACATTACTGTGCAGTTTCATAATAAACCATTTCACATCACTTTTTTTTTTCCATACCCCCAGCTGATGGCCGGACTCTTTCTCATGCCTTCCAATGCCCCTCGCTGCGATCCCTCCTCAGTGCAGGCAACCTGGATGTAATCCTTCGCTGGGCAGGTCCCTGTCCTCCAAGGGAGAAGGCACTGGTGGGGCAACCAGCACAATTCTTAGTCTGGTAGCTGCTGGCATTGTAGGCGCACTGCTTGAGGTCTCACGGCAGCGGGAGCTGGGCAACCATTGTCCGTTCAGCCACGGGGCTCTTTTCCCATTTGATCCCCAGGGGTGTGGCATGCCACTAACATCAGGCATATGCCCACATTCACCACGCCCCATTAGTCACTGGGACCCTGCGCATTGCCATGCCAGCAGCCTCTGCAGGGGTCAACAAGCGCCAGGTGAGTTCCCTGTCTTGCCACCACAGAAGGTGAGCAGTCATCAAGATACTCGATCCTTCTCTCCCAGGCTGTCCATCCAGTACCTGGGTACATTCTCAAACACAGGTTCCTGGCGTTTAAAGAGGAAATCCAACCGCTGAGCTGACAGGACGGCATTTCACATCAATTTCAACAATCACCACCATAGACAAATATATGTGGATAACTGAACTATTTACATACCTGAATACGGCTTCGTTTCACATACGCTGATCGATGTAGTGCATGGATCTTTCTCTCATTTTCACCAGAGGGATACAATATTGATGGCACTGCATCTGCTTTGAGTTTGGGTTTAGCATTTAACCACAAAAAAGATGCTAACTTTTGAGGATCTCGCTCATAGGCAGAACGATCAAAGTGAGCTGAACAGACATGACTATAAACTGATGGCTTAAAATCCTTACGTCGGCAAAAATGGATCCAAGCCTTCTTTGACTTGGAATCCTTTGGAAACAAAAAAAAAGTGAAGTTCGCAGCCTTTAGGACTCTTATTTCTGCAACCATACACAATGCAGTATGGCATCACGACAATCTGTTTGATAAAAACTATATTGAACAGCTTCAGAATAAATGAATGAAAATATTTTATACTGTTTTGTGAAGTGATCCAGTCAGAGGTAATGGTAAGTCAGGAGTCCGTCTCTCTCACTACTGCATCTGACCATTCTCAATTGGAATATGCAGTTTTCCCTCCAAAATGATGATATGTTTAGTACTCATGCATGTACATAACATAAGAAATACACTGTAGTGCAAGAAAAAATGAAAGCACACACCTAATCATTTTATTTCATATTTATTGAATTATTTAAAATTATTACAAAATAATAATAAGCAGTAAAACATTATGTCCCTGTGAAATTCAGTTATATGAGGCATGGCCACTCCCACAAACATCAGCAGCACCTGTCATACAAGAACTACAACAGAGCAACACTTTAAACTCACAGCTTCGGCAGAATCTACTCACAGTGTGTATTCAGAAGCAAATTCACTTAGGGACACAAAACTGAGATGAGGCACAAGCCATACAACGACACTATCACTGCCACGCAGCATGTATGTGTGTCTGGCAATACAGTGCTTTTTATGCAGGACTGTAAAAATGATTGCAGTGACAATTCAGAGAATATATTTATTCTTCAGTTATTGCTACAATGCTATGTTCAGACGTGCCTCAATCAACTACAAAATAAAAACACGGTTCGACTTCTTTATTCCCCATACATGAAACACACATACGAAGTAGGTAACACCTCGAGGTTAGCAACATTATTTGTGCTGTACTCCTTGCTGCACTTCGTAGTTATACAGTCAGACATGCTAAATATGGGAAACCATGTTCCCGCTCAGTGAATTTGACTCAGATAACATCATCATTGTGAGGCGAGGCGCGCACGCGCGCGCGCTCAGAATCGGCATCATGCATCAGGAAGCAGGCGGTCACGATTTCAATGGCATGGCAATATTTTGTAACTGCTCTATTTCACTAACGATGCACTCAGGACTACATATCAAGGTAGGATCTGCTTCAGAACACTCCCGGCTGCAAAATTATGCCATGTTGCTGCAGAAAAGATGTGTTTAAAAATGGCCCTATTTAGGTACCCTTTCATTTCATTTCATGTTTATTTTTTATACTTGCTAGCTAGATGAGCAATCTGCCCCTTTAAGAAGGGCTGCTTTTTGCTCACCCTCCTGTGTTTCCCTGCCACCCTCCATCAGTGTAATAATTCCCCCTCGTCTTCCTTTTTTCCATAATGTATTTAAAGAACTGTTTCTCCCCTTGACCCCCTCCGCAATACACGGTTCTATATCTTCCTTTGTGTTCCTGACTGCCTTCTTGTCCTCCTTCATCTTTAACCGGTATTCACTCCATTCCTGTTCTCCCTGTTTCTCCTTGTATCTACTGAAGGCCCTTTTTAGCCCTCACTGCATCGCTGACCTTCTTCAAGAACCAGATTAGTCTTGTGTGCTTGTTAGTTGCCTCTAGAATAGCCCCTTTAATTACTCCCCTCCACTCCTCAAACCCACTCCCTGATTCTGCCAACTCCCCTGAATTTCCTCATCTAGTTAAAGTCTGCTGATCTGAAATCCAGAACCATAGCCTTTGACAAGGGTATACTGGTACCCAGGGCCAGTTTGAACCGTATGTTGTTATGGTCACTGGACCCCAGTGGCGCCCCAGTTCTCACTCCACTTAACATTTCGGAGTTAATGAGTCCCACATTAAGAATGGCAGTTTGTGTTGTGCTGGTGCTCTTAGCTGCTGGAATGTCCCAATCTACACATGCTAGAATAAGATCCTCCACCAATACTACCTTGCTGTTTTTGGCCCCCTTCTGAATTTCTATCCCAGCTCCTGATTTCCCTCATGCCCCTGTCCCAGCAGCCTGTAGACCATCCCTATGTGCAACTTCTTTCCTGATGTGGTTGTGAGCTATACCAACAGTGATTCTGTCACCCCCTCTCTCCTCAGACTCTGTGCCTTTCTTGACATAAAGGGATACCCCACCCCATTTTCCTATACCCCTATCTTGCCCATTCATGGTGTATCCTGGTCTTACTTAGTCCTAGTTACTTTTCTTGGTGACCCATGTTTCTGTGATGGCTACGAAGTCTAATCCTGCATCTGCCATCACTGCGTGTCTTACATAATCTTGTATCTCAGTAGCCTTGTAGGACTGGAAGACTGGTAGCAGGACAACAACAAGCTAGATTATCTAAACTCAGACAGGGGGTTTAGGGGGTAGGCCCAACAGATCCCTAATGAGAGGGAATGGCATCTTCTAGAAGTAGGAAGGACACTAGGAGAGCCCCCATGTAGGACAGACGTGCTTTTATGCATTGTAGGCAGTGCTGTTAAATGGCAAGTCATGCCCCAACTTCTTCTGCCATGGCTGACTCTGCATACTTGCCACTTGGGATTCATACCATTTAGCACTGGACCACTCCTCATGGGCTGCTCACACACTGCTCTTTAGTCAGGGAGGTCCAAGTGCCCTTTCTTGCAGACTGATTAGCTGGGAGCAGGAATGACATGCAAAATATGAAAAATTCCTAGTCTTTTGTGCACTGTGGGGATGAGGGTGCCAATATCCTCTTGGACTCTGTGGACTCAGTTGCCCGATGAAGTCACCACTGGTGGCTGGAATGGGGGGGTGACAGGTGTAGTGGACGCAGTCACAACAATCCATTCCAAAGTCTACTTTGATTGCAAACAGAGAATAAAAAAAAAACTTAATACAACTCTTAAAATAAACTACTTAGAGAGACTGAAGAATTTGTCCCTATCACCTTGGGGTGGAGCAGAATCTTTTAAGATGCTGGCAATAGTACATTTCATATTTGTGTTTCAGGCATTGCAAGGAGATATCCAAACATCTTGTTTAGATCAAGTCAATCAGGTCTTTGTTGAAATTCTTTTGAGGGGTGAATACCCAAGGATAGCATGGACAAAGATAACTATTCCTAGATCCTCTGGGGCATGGTTTGCTGTATATATATATATATATATATATATATATATATATATATACACATATATATAATTTATACAATACGTTTTAAATAAAACACATATTCTCACTGGAGTGAGATAATCCTGCTGATGTAGCAACTGTGAGTTATTTAGATTTACACACACAGTTGCTACATCACAATCCAATATTTCCACTCTGGTAACGTCTCCACATGCACCTCCCTAACGGAACTACTTCTCTACAGAACAATACTCAAAATCATATGCCACAAAAAACTTGTACCAGTAAGCCATCACACGTACAATTAAAACACAAAATATCCCCACAGTAAGTGTGAGCCAAAGCAAGAAAGTACAACTCTCATCATAATAGACATCCGAGTCGAACCTCTGCCACAACAAAAATAGACATAAAATGCCCCACATCCCCAGAACAAGACACATTCACCAAATCCCATTCTTCTATTTTGCACCACTGCCTGTTAATTTTTACCTGCACTGCTCAGCGTAACTCCACATTTTAAACGACTGTTGAAAGTGAAGAATGTTTCAAATGAGTGAAAAGTGAAACTCAGGGACTCGCACCACAGCACCGCTTATAAGAACCGCAAAAGACTAAAAAACAAAACAGAGACCCAGCATATTACTGCCATAGTCCACGCAAAATAAACCATGCCAAAGTAAAAAAAAAATAATTGCAAACAAATCCAAAACCACTGAAATTAAAACTGCAACTGAAACCCCGATTCAGGAAGACGCCAAACAAACTCCCACCCATTCCAGACAAACAACCAATCAACTCACAGAAACACATGAAACGCAACCAATCAGGAACAACAGCCAACAACACCAACCAATCACAACACACTCATTCAGAAAACCAACCAAACAACACAACCTAACCACACACAGTTCATTCAAACAAACTCTGTAGCTTTACACCTTCAGCCAAAATAACACAAAATGTAACGTTTTGACAAAAGAAAACTATTTAGTAAAGCAACTAAATACACAGTCCCCTATTGCATAAATCAAACAGATGATGGGCAGGAGTGGGATATGGAAAATATTCTCACTCCTGCATCGTGAAGCATGGATATGTCACTCTGCAGGAGTGAGAATATTTTCCATATCCCATTCCTGCCCATCATTTAGGGGATATGACATGGCCTGACTGAAGATATCATATTTATCTTCACGAGAGGCCAATGATTTCATGATATCTCACGAGTGGCGAAGCCACAAGTGAGCTATCTTGATGTCATTGGCCTTGAGTGAAGATAAATATGATATCTTCAGTCAGGCCATGTCATGTTCTGTTTATACAATATGTGTTTTGGACTTTATGCAACATAATCTCCCAAAGACCCCCCCCCCAAAAAAAAATCTTGTTGCAACATAACAGGTTGTATATTTTATTAAACAAATTATCTGGTTGATCATGTCAGTTTATAGTTTTGTAAACAGAGTTACAGGTATCTGGTTAATCCTGCCATTATTTTTAATAAATAAATAATTCAAAAGGTACCTGGTTTTATCCTGCCACTGTGTTACAGAGAAACCCCTGTATGACTTTCACTCCAACCCCCCCGAAATGTAGTGTGACCAAGCGCTGTCTAGAGTAACAGATGACTGGTAGCAGATCGTTAAAAACTGTCTGATTTAAAATCCTAGTTTTTTACTCAGTGTAACATTCTTTACTTAAAAAAGGGACGACTGTAGCGAAAGCACAAGCAGCAGATTGTGCATTTCAGAACGGGAAGAAGGCGTGGTGTATGTTGCCGCGCGCAACACAGGCTTCTTCATTCTTTTCTTGTTCTGAAACAGACAACTCGCTAGCAAAGCTTCCCGCTTAGTCGGTCACTTTTAAAGTAAAGAATGTTGCACTGGAGTAAAAACTAGGATTTCTTAAATCAGAAGCTTTTAACGATCTGCTACCAGTCATCAGTTACTCTAGACAGCGCTAATCACACTACATTTGGGAGGAAAGTCATACAGGGTTTCTCTGTAACAATCGGCAGATAAATAGATACCACGAATATTCATTCTCTAAGTAATGGCAGGATTAACTAGATATGTCGGAGGTGTGTGTGTTTGGGGGTGGGATGATGAAGTAGGCATTACAGAGAGAAAGCTGTCTAAAAGAGAGTGAAATACTGCACTTTCACTTTCTTTTCAATGACATACAGGAACGTAGAGATATCACCATGATGTACAGGAACATGGAGATATCACCATGATGTATAGGAACATGGAGATATCACTATGATGTATAGGAACTTGGAGATATCAGTGATATCTCCACTGCCTGACTGGGATACTAGTTTTTATCAGTGCATTTATACCAAAACACATGTTGTATAAAATATATATATATATATATATATATATACCAATTTTGGCAAGACATTTACTACATCCTTCATTTGAAGCTTGAAATATGGGATGCTAAATACGTTAAGACTTTTTGGGAATGATAGCAAATTCTGTATGGGCAAAGAAGGATCTTCAATACTAGAAAGGCATTGAGTGGGATACAAATAAATACTCTTTATCCATGACTTTGTTGTGTTTCCTTTCCCATATAAAGAGCTGTTTCAGTATGTTTGCCAGGTAACATATACAGTGTATATAAATTCTTTGCAAAAAAACTGCGCTAATGCAGCAGTTAGGGTTCAAGTTAATGCCACAAAAGTAGGGAAATGTGGTGTTAGGCATTCCAACCCTAACTCCCTACCCCCCCCAAGCAGCAAAAGGGTGAGGTCTTCCTTGGGGTTGTCAACCCTAATACTCACGTCTCCCCCAACCCTTAGCCTCCTGTCTGGAGCACAAGGTACAGATCCAAGCCAGTGCCTCATAGTGATGCATTCCTCAAAGGCAGAGGAGTATGTTTTGGAACATGTTGCCAACAGACTTTGTTGTAGCTTTCTTCATGCAGGGCCCTGCAGGTGGGCCCAGCATGAAGAAAAATGATCATGTCTGACCTTTGTTCAAGGGGAGAGGGTGGGCATTAGGGTTGTCAACCTCAAGGAAGACCCCACCACTGATTTGCCAAGACTCCGGAGACCCAAAACTCTAATGCATTTTTCCTTTTGCTGCTTGGGGTTGGGAGATAGGGTTGAAAACCCTAATGCCACATTTCCCTACTTTTGTGGTGTTAAGTTGAACCTAACTGGTGCATTAATGCAGTTTTTTGCAAATAATTTCCTTTCTTTTTGAGATAGTGGAATTGTATTCCCATTCACGTTGGTCCCTTTGTGACCTGCATGAACAGATGCAGATGTGCAGGGCCCTCTTGGGCCTGTGCCAAGGGAAAACTCCAACCACCTACAGAAGTGCAGAGCCCTGCAGGCCCCGAACATCTGTGCAGCAACAGATCTCAAGAATTCATGAGGCTGTCTGATGGATTGCAGAAGTACAGAGCCCTTCTGAGTCCTGCGCCTACATAGCTACAGACACAGATGTACAGGCAAGATTCCATCTCTCAGCCAAAGCACAGGGCCCTCTACTACACACAGATGTATAGGTACAGGGCCCTATGCCAACAGATGAGTTCTCTTCACTAAATGTTACTTTGGCCCATGTGGCAACACTCTACCTACCCTTCCCAGGCTGGGGCAGTGGTGTCGCATGACAGTGTTGTCCAACCAGCTTCAGCCCATCCAGCTGAGTCACTGAGCTAACCCGAATTCAGTTTACTGGCACAGGATCACAGAACACTACCTGCTGTAGTAAAGGCTGGCACTACACACAATCATTTTAATAGTTATTATTTTTCTTTTAATTTTGACCCAAATTTTCAAGATAGTCATTTTATGACTCCCCTTATAAACATGACATGTGGTATTTATAGAATACTGGCTGAAATGTCATTTCACATCACATCTGTGAAAACACATCTAGTTCAGGTTTTGAAAATGACACCTGTCACATTTATGAGGTGGGGTGAAAAATGGATATGTTGAAAGTCTGAGTCAAAATATTGAAATTAGTGACGTTATACATGAATGTCAAAATATTTCAACATTCCTCATAACTTGCTCACTTTACCATATTTTTACAATAAATTTTCAACATAATGACCCCACCTCATGAAGCCAATAGGTGAAAATGTTTCAAGTCCTACCTGAAACCTGATTTGGTGAAGCAACTGTGTAATCACCTTTTGGTGTTGATTTGAAAAATCTCACCTGCCTTGTTCATGAGGCGTGGTCCCAAAAAGACTATGTTGAAAGGTTGATGAGAAAGTGTGAAAAATTAGTGAAGATACGAGTGAACATTGAAATATTTCAATGTGCACTCATTACTTGGTCATATTAACATATTTTAACACCAGATTTTCAACATAACGTTCTTATGACTCCACCTCATGAACCTGGTAGGTGAACATTTGCAAATCCTGCCCAAAAGGTGATTTTGCACAGTGACCACAAAATCATATTTTGGGATGGATTTGTAAAATTCCACCTAACTTCTCCATGAGGTGGTGTCCCACAAAGTCCATGTTGAAAATCTGGTGTACAGAAATAAAAAGATGAAAAAGTTATGAGTAAAAGTTCAAATCTCATTGAAATACATTTAACCAGACTTACCTTATTTTCTCATATTGCAGTTGCAGGTTCCAGCAGCAAGACGTGCCTTTGATTGGAGAATGGATCTATATCATGGGACATATTCAGGTGAGTGAGGGTGTGTGGGGGAGGTGTGGGGTGGTGGGTGCTGAGTTGGGAGTTGGGGGGTGGGTGGGGTCTTGGGAGGATCAGATCATTGATGAACCATTTTCTTTTCTTATAGTTTCTTCTTTTAAAGATCAATGAGGGATGGTTTTCTTAATTGCAGGAGGACCCAACCGACACTGAGGATCAGACACTCCAATGTCAGGATACTGTTCAGTGGAACTGGGGGTGGCCATCCTGCTGTTGCCACCCATACATTTGGGAAGGTGGGTGGGTGACCTGGAGAGGGGAGGGAGGGTGAGGTCAACAGAAACAAGTCAGGGGGTAGCACCACAGTCTGCCTAATATATTATAGTGACGGTAGGTACCACTATAGTTAGAGTTGAGTACCCCATTTAAGGTTAAAGTGTGAAAATTTGCAGATTAATAATTTTGCCACTGTATGACAGATTTGCCTGAACATTGGCAGGCACAGAGCAGTGCCATAGATCTCTGGATCTGCCACATTTTGTAGTGATCGGATATACGGTTGCGGAGCTATAAAGCACAATAGAAAGTCGTATTGATGCTTTTTTGTGCATTCTTTGCTCGCGCCTACAGGTCGCACGGTTTGCACGACCGGTCCAAAACCTTCAGGGAACATGAAGCCAGGGTTCACAATGTGCCTGTCAAAGATTTCATGAAAAAATATTAAACGGTTCAAAAGTTTTTCAAAAAACAAATTTCCCATTATAGTCAATGGGAAAAATTAAACAATTCAGTTTTTAGTGTCGCAAATGACCCCAGTAGTGTCATGAGTCAGCCATTTTTTTTTTCAGTTACTAATCACAGAAATGCTTGGCATTTAAATTTGGGACCCTCTAGGAACATAATTATTTTTGTGTTCACCTAGTCGAGCCCTGAGGATGCTAGCCATGTCATTTTTTGGAGGTTAAACACCCCAGAAATATGTTTTTGAAATCTTTGTAAACTGTAGTGTCTCAAAGTAGAATATTCAACACTTTTGTGATTTTTTTTGTGAAAGTGTCGTGATTTGCGACGCTACTTCGCATCACTGTGCCCAAAAGAATAGGAAATCTTTGCCACCCTGCTGCAAAAGAACGGTTTGGTCTTATGGGCTGAAATTTGGAGGGAAGAAAGCCAATATCCCACAGATGTGTTGTTTGGTGGCTTGGTGACAAAATATTAGAGGGCTGCAAAGTCATGGCACTCCAAAGTTGACATTTTTCCCATAGGCTAACATTACAGCGTCTGCTGCACATTTTGGGGCCTGTATCTCAGAAATGCTTCGAGATGTAGACTTTTCATCAGAAAAATGCTTAGCCCCGTGCTAAAGGGGCTAAGTACAAAATTAGCCAGGAAAGTCATAAATTATATGAAATTTTAATTTTTTTTGTACGTCGTATGGTTCCTGAGATATAAGCAATTTAGTATTCAAGTGTTCATTTTCTGCTCTGAGGCCCATTATTATGCATACATTCTTTGTATTCACTGTGTTTCTCAATGCAGCTTTTTGAGAAAAAAAGGATGTGCATTTTTGTTACTGTTATAGTTAGCGTTTCCACTTGCGTTTCCGTTACTGTTTGCATTAGCGTTCCCGTCTATGCCACCGTGTGCGTTACCCTTTGCGTTTTCGTTTGCACTTGCGTTTGCGTTACTGTTAACATTTGTGTTTCCATTACTGTTTTTGTCTGCGTTTCCATTTGTGTCACCGTGTGCATTTCCATTTGCGTTTCGTCTGGCGCTTCCGCTTTGCATTTCCGCTTTGTGTTTCTGTTTCCTTTGGTATTGTCGCTTGCTAGTTACCGTAAGAGTTTGCATTTCAATTGCATTACTGTGACCGTCGCATTAAGATTTGCATTTCCGTACGCGCTTGCATTTGTGTTTCTGTTTTCATTAATGTTTGCACTTGCGTTTCTATTACTGTTTGCATTATCGTTTACATTTGCGTCATCATGTGTGTTACCATTTGCGTTACCGTTACTTCACTTTTTATAGTGCACATTCTCAAAAAGAAGGGAAATTCATGGCAAAAAAAATCTGTTTAATGCATCAGTAAGGGTTGTTCCACGGTGACAAAAGTGAGGAAATTCGATGTTAGGGTTCCCACCCCCTTGCACCCCACCCCACCCCCCCACCAACAGGCATCGGGGTGTGCATTGGGGTCGTTGGTCCTAACTCTCACCCCATTCTCCTATACTGCACCACCTCAGCTTGTTTACATGGGATGGGTGAGAGTTAGGACTGGCGACCCAATGCACCCCAATGCCTGTTGGTGAAGGACGAAATGAAGATGAGTCTAATGAGGGCAACATCGAACTCCTGCTGTTGTTGTTGGAACAACCCTAACTGATGCATTAAACAGATCTTTTGCCATGAATATAAACATTGGGAAGGTGGGGCAAGTGACATAAACATTGGGAAGGGGAGCAAGTGATATGGAGGGAGGAGTGGTAAGCAGTACCCGGTGGACACCTCGGTCCACTTTTATACTCAGATGAATGTCAGGGAAGAACAAAGGAGGACTGGTTGAGTAGGGAGAGGAAGGAAGGAAGGAAGGGAAGAAGAAAGAAAGAAAGAAAGAGAGAGAAAAATACTGGAGAGAGAGAGATAGCTGGAGAGAGAGAGAAGAGAGAGAGAGAGAGAGAGATCGCTGGCACACAAGACAGCAGTACGGCTCCATCAGAAAGTCCGACTGTTCTCATCCTGAGAGTGCAGGTAAATGGCACCTCTAACTAAGCTGGGGACCCTAGATTTTGGGGTTCCCAGAAAAGGTATTTCGGACCATATTTTTTAACAACCAACACCAGAATCTAGCTAAACAGGTCCTGTTTAGCTAGGTGCAGGTGTTTGTTTTTCAAAAATACATATGTTTTATGTATTTTCAGTGTTTTTTAGTTTTGAAAAAAAAAAAACAACAAAATGGCAGCCATCACAATCGAGACTTTTTTTTACAATAGATAAATCACAAACAATAAATCCTCACAATCATTCGTAGCAGAGGGTTATTCAAAACCCCTAATGAGCATGCTCAGAAAAAAACATAAATTCTTTTTAACTCTGGAATCGTTTAGTATTTTTTCATGAAACCTCGAATAGGCACTACCTTGGCAAAGGCTGTTTCTACCCTGAAAGTTTGAAGAAAAAATTCTGTACCATCTAGGGTGTATGAGCGAGAAAAAAAAACAACCTATGTTACATACAGGAAAAGTATAATTCATTAAAAATTGATGCTCCATGTCTTCGAAACTGCACAAGATTCCATCACTAAACTTTTCATATCTTATGACCATGCTTGCCAGACCAAGGAGGTCCTAAGTGTCTAAAGTTCTTTCGGCTTCCTGGCCCCTTCCCCGTGCACCCCATACTAACTATCTGTAGCAGCAGACCTGCATTTGGTTTCATATAAATGAGTGAAAAAGGAATGCCATCACACACAGGATGTTAACAAGATATGAGTACTAATATACAATACAATGCATTGTTTAGGTTACAGTTAAAGTCTCATTCTTTGCAGTTACAAGTAAGGATTAATACTCTACAAAGTGCTGTTTCACATTTGTAAGCTGAATTTTTCGCTCGGATCTATGCTGGAATGAGATTCCAGTCTTTTGCTGCAGAAACCTGTAGGGCAATGTCCCCAAATCTCGACATGGTATGTGGATGGCTTAGACCTTTGTTAGCAGTGTTTCTTAAGGAATACCAATAATTTTCACAATCATTAAATTTAAGATTTTTTTTCAAAGGGTGGTCAGGTTCCTGTTTTGCCATCTGATAATCCCAGGTGGACCAATTTGGATTTCTTTTGGGATCAGGCAACAGCCTCTCCAGCTGCTCAAACAATAAACAATGGTGTATGAGCTAGCCCCGTGGCATAGAGGGCTGAGGTGCTGGCACCTTACCTATAGCCACCTGGATTCAGGAATGGACATAGGTCACCAGGGGTCAGCTGAGGCTGGAGAGGATTGCATGTCCAAGGGACTGCTTTCTTCTCCTGGTGAGAGATGTTGGCCCCACCTATGACTGCCACCAGGTGGAGGCCTGGTGGTAGGTCAGCACAGGTGGCACAAAGGGAGTGGGCTACAGGGGTGTCGTGTGTGTGCCTCCACACATACACATTGATGTACTGTGGCAGGGTGCAGCAGAAATGTAGAAAAAGGTGCTGGGATTCATGAAGCCCTGTCTGCCTTCCCTGAGTCTGCACTGCTCCCAGGGCCACCAATGGTCCGCCTCTGGATTGTATGCAATGGGGAGGACAGCCTTCCTCCATTTAGCCCCATAACAAGGGGGAATTCATGGGAGAACTTCCAGACCATCAGATGAGTCCCGGGGGGGGGGTAGCTCAGTGTGGGGGCAGGAACAGAGCTAAAGAGTCACTCTGTGACTCAGATATACTAGTGAAACTTTTGTGGAAAAAACAATGGTGTGTGTAGTAATTACAAGATAGTGCAAATGTAACTATTTTGTCGTGTAGTTTGTCAACTGCTTGAACAGCAGTCTGGGTGGAATTTCTATAACACAGAAAAATAGAAGTTGATGGCAGATAAAGACTGCAAGGCCCATCCAGTCTGCCCATTTCTTTTTCTACCTTATAAATGTGCCATCAACCTTTGCTCTGTCAGTGGCCTATCTATTCATACTCATTTGTATTGCTCCCTTATGCCTATCCCATGCCTGTTTGAAGCCCTGCACTGTATTCATAGCCACCACTTCTTGAGGTAGGCCATTCCATGCATCTACCACCTTTCTGTGAAAAAGAATTTCCTCACATTCCCCTTAATCGCCCCCTCTAATCTCATGCTGTGTCCTCTTGTCCTGCTATTTTTCTTATATTTAAACATGTTAGACTCTTTCACCTTGTTAATGCCCTTAAGGTGTTTGAATGCCTCGATCATATCACCTCTCCTCCTCTTTGCTCAAGGGTATACATATTGAGCTGTTAATCTGTCCTCATATGTCTTCTGATGCAGTCCCTGCACCATTTTGGTTGCCCTTCTCTGGACTGCCTCAATTTGGTCAATGTCCTTGTGAAGGTGTGGCCTCAATACTGCACGCAGTACTCCAGATGGGGCTCAACCAGTGTCTTGTAAAGAGGGATTATTACCTCCCTCTTACGACTTGTGATACCCTACTAATACCCCTAACACCCCCTAGCCTTACCTACTGCTTTAGAGGTCTGCTTGATGATTTCAGGTCATCAGTGATGATGATGCCCAAGTCTCTTTCTTCCTTGTGACTGCTAGCAACTCCCTCCCAGCCTATAGGTGACTTCAGGGTTTCTCTTCCCTATGTGCATGATCTTGCACTTCTTTGCATTAAATCCCAGTTGCCACTCTTCTGACCATTTTGCTAGTTTATCCAGATCTCTTCTCATTCTGCCCACCCCATCTGGATCATCTATTCTGTTGCAGATCTTGGTGTCATCTGCAAACAGACAAGCCTTACCCTCTAGTCCATCTGCAATGTCACTAATGAAGATGTTGAAGAGGACTGGCCCCAGGACTGATCCCTGAGGTACCCCACTTGTGACTTGCATCTCTTCTGACTGTATACCATTTACCACCACTCTCTGTTTTCTGCCCGTCAACCAGTTTGCCACCAGTTGACCAACTTCTGACCCACCCCAAGTCTACCCAGCTTATTTATCAATCTTCTATGTGGAACAGTGTCAAAAGCTTTGCTGAAGTCAAGGTAGGCGACATTAACTGCTCCCTTGGTCCACCACTCTGGTTACCAGTCAAAGAAATCTATGAGATTAGTTTGACAGGACCTTCCTTTTGTAAACCCATGCTGTCTTGGATCCTGTGCCCCTATGGATTCCAGGTGTTGCACTATCCTTTCCTTAAGGAGTGCCTCCATAATCTTGCCCACTACTGAGGTAAGACTGACTGGTCTATAGTTCCCTGCCTCCTCCCTGCTACCACTCTTGTGGAGCGGGATCACATGAGCCCTTCTCCAGTCTTCTGGGACCTCTCCTGTGCTCAGAGACTCACTAAACAGTTCTGCTAATGGCTCTGCTAGTTCCACCTTTAGCTCCTTAAGTACCCTGGGATGTATGCCATCAGGTCCCATTGCCTTGTCCACCCTGAGCTTAGCAAGCTCTTGTAGGACCCTTTCTTTTGTGAAGGGAGTAGTGCTCACCTCCCTCCCCTGTGTCCATGGTGCTGAGCTGTGGGCCCTGCCCTACCTTCTCTTCAGTAAATACTGAGCAAAAGTATCTATTTAGGATAGATGCTTTTACATGGTCCTCCTCCTCACATGCTCCCTTTTCTCCATTAAGCTTAGCAATACCCCCTCTGGACTTTCTCCTTTCACTAATGTATCTATAGAAAGTCTTGTCACCTTCTTTTACTGTTTGTGCTAGTGTTTCCTCAGTTTGGGACTTTGCCTGCCTTACTGCCTTCCCTGCTTCCCTTAGGGCAGTTTGGTATGCCTCCCTATCTTCATCCCACTGTGTTCCCTTATATTTCCTGAAGGCCAGCCTTTTGGCTCTGACCTTTTCTGCTACTGTATTTGAGAACCAAAGTGGTTTCCTTCTTCTTTTGCACTTCCTTTTCTGTCTAACACAATGGGATGTTGCTTCAAGTATTGCATCCTTAATGCTTGCCCACTTTGCCTGTACCCCCACACCCAGATTTCCATACTTGAGAATGGGGAGCAGTAGCTGCTGCACAAGTTTGGTTTTTGAAGATTTTGTCAGACAATGAGAAACTCTTCTAACAGCCTCTAATTTTTTGTTTGTTTTTTTCAATAGTAGAATTTATGTGGTCTACGTATGTCAGTTTATGATCAATTATCACCCTTAAGTACTTGTACCACGTGATAAATCACTCCTGGTTGTTCATTTTTAAATTTCAGAAATGTTCCTGGACATACTCCTGACCCTGTCTTTGACAACTTTCCAAACTTTAGGCATTGCATCTTTCTCTGGATCATTAGTAACCCAGACTTGGTGAACCAGTCAGCTTGTAATTTTGCCAAAAAATTGCTGGGACATTTTTCAAGAGTGATTAAAACAGTATAATCCATGTAGAGTCTCACTTCATTGTTTGTAATCATTTCATGTAGTTTGAGTACATATAAATAAGGGGGACCAAAATTAAGCCATGGGGGGCTCCTTTTCTGTTGAAAAGTGGTGTGGATAGGATGTCCCCTTGTGCAACACATTTCCTTCTGTTGGCTAAATAGGAGTGGAACCATTGTAATGGTTCCCCGTGGATTCCATCTGTGGCCATTTTTTTTAAGAGAACAGAGTGGTTCACCAAGTTGAAAGTCTTGCTCAGATCTGCGAACACTGCCTACTTGTGCTGTCCTACTTCCAAGGACTCGGACACTTAAGTTATTAAAGTAAACGAGTACAGTGTTTGTATATTTTCCCTTTTGGAATCCATAGTCACAGTGTGATGGGATGTCAGGATTTTCCAAGTAGGTGTACAGTTGCTTGTGCATCCAACGGTCAAATACTTTGGATATTATTGGTAGCAGGGAGATGGGGTGGTAATTTGAGGAGTTAGAGGCATCTCCTCTTTTAAAAACTTGAACTATTTCATTATTCTTCCAAGTTTCAGGATAGGTGCTTTTTTGCAGGCTCCAGTTGAAAAAAAAACTCAGTCAGGATAGGGGCAATTTAATTGGCTCCAAATTTTAAAAACTTAGTTTCTATATTATCGAGTCCTTCCAGTTTATATGTTTTCAGATATTTCAAAATCTTAGTCACTTCATGCACACATATCGTGCGGAATCTAAATAATGGCACAGTTTATTTATTTATTTACTAAAGAATTGGAATTACAAACCTTTGAGCGAAGAGCTCATTTACAGAGGGTCCTCGTCAATCAAAGGAGGGGAACAATTATATGAGTTGAGAATAGCAAATGCAGCTAACAGGCATTGTCATAAACATAGTAGTAACACATTAACAAACTAATATAATACAAGAAATTGAGTATTAAAGACAGAGGCAAATTGTAAAGTACAGTCTTAAAACAGAGTACATAAGGAACAAAATACCGTCAGTATAAATAAGGTGCTAACAGTTCAGTTAGGTACTCACAAATAGCAGCTAAGAAGCCTTGTTGTAGGCAAGAAGATGCCAAGGTAGAAATATCTCAGTAAATGTGTAGTGGGCAATAGTTAAGAGAGCGGGGAGGCTGACTCAGCAGAGTATGTATGGATACATTCTAGTAGGGTACATAAGTAATGCACTGGGGGTTAGGTAGAGCAGTAGCAGTGTGTAGGTGGGGCGATGGAATTCTGAAGTTTGGATTTGAGGTGACTAATGCTGGCGAGGCTTGTGATGGCTTGAGGGAGCTCGTTTAGCCAGGTGGGTGTCCTGACTGCAAAGGCACGACTCCCTAGGGCAGTTCTTCTGAATGGCACCACAAGCGCATGTTTTGTAACACTTCTCGTAACATGTTTAGAAGGGGCAGGGCAGAATAAAGCCTATAAAGAAGGTGGTGCAAGTCCAAGCAGGGCTTTCATCCCCAAGAGGCAGGAATGGAGTCCGATCCGGTCCTTGAGAGGAAGCCATTTTGTTCTAATGTACAGATCGCAAGTGTGCGTATGGCGATCAGCATCTAAGACAAGTCTGCAGGGTTTGTTTAGGGTGGTGTGGACTTTGTGTAAGTTGGTGTCGGAGGCTGCACCATAGACCACAATTCCATAGTCTAGGATTAGTAGGATTGTACCTCTGACAGCCTGATACCTGGCCTCTGGAGTGAGGCAGGACTGAAACTTGTAGAGAGCCCCTAACTTCCTGTTAGTGGTGATAATACTATGAATATGTTCACTGAAGGCAAGGGACTCATCAATAGTGATCCCCAGGTACATGAAGGAGGACATTTGCTTGAGGGCAGAGTGAGGGCTGTCATTTATGATGAAGGGTGCAGTAGTTCTTCTCTTTTGATGCCCAGCAAAGAGCATTGTCTTTATTTTTTTGCTGTTGAGCACCAATAGGCTATCCTTATATCAGTCCTGCAGCATGTCAAAGTTGTGCTGAAGATGCCTGGTGAGAGTCTCTTGGCACAAATCCCATAGAAAGACAACCATGTCGTCTCGTAGAGAGCAGGATCCTAGCTGAAGGGCATGCCTCTGGGAGATTGTTCACAAAGAGGCTGAACAAGAGCGGGACCATAAAGAGACCTGAAGGACCCCTACGGTGACTTCACAAGCCTGGGAGACCGGTCCATTAATTTTTACCCTCTGGGAGCATCAAGTTGGCCAGCTAGTGAACCACTTGACTGTGCTCGAGGACAGCCCCAGGCAATCCAACCTATGTAACAGCAGCTGATGATCCACAAGGTTGAAAGCCTTAGTAAGGTCTATATAGATAGCTCCAACTAGCTGGCCTTGATCAAGTGCTTCATGCACACAGCCTGTGAAATCAACTAAAGCAGTATTCATGCTATGCATCTTGCAAAAGCCATGTTGCTGAGGGTAGAGGAGGTTGTATTTGTGCAGATGGTCCGTGAGTTGCTCAACTATAATTCTCTCTAGTGCTTTGAATAGTATGGACAGTACGGAGATAGATCTGTAATTAGACACAGTTGCCTTATCACCTCCTTTTAGCACTGGGGTTACAAGAGCAGATTTCTAGGTAGAAGGGAAAGTGGACAAGCAGAGAGACAGATTAAACAGCTTTGTTATTGGTATGACGACCTCAGGTAGAGCAATGGCTACCAGTTTCATATCGACACCATTGCTGCCCATCCTGGTTTTGCCCAGTACTCTAAGTTAGGTATTTTTTTGTTTCCTGAGCAGTTATATGTTTGAAATAGAAGTTAGGGCTTGTACTGGCGTCGGGTCTGGAATTAGGTAAGGAGGTAGCTGGTACTCCAGTGAGGTAGAAAGCTAGTCTTGGGGGAGGACTGAGCTGTAATCTGAGAATGCTGTGTTAAAGATATTGGTCATGGTATCATCATCTAGTATTACCTCACCGTTATGCTGAAGCATGGAGGGGGGAACCTGTCATCTGACCCTAAGGTGCTCTTTATTGAAGTCCAGAACTTCTTCCCATCACCCCAGCAATGAGCCTGCTGGTTTTGTGGCACGTGGCCTTGGCCTGCGAGTTCCACGCACACCTGTTATGGGCTGCTTTGTACCTTTGATATCTGCAGTTGCCCCCATCTCCTGGCACGGTGCCAGAGTGTGTCTCACTGCAGCATCATACCAAGCAGTTGAGGGTGACCCAATCCATATTACCTCCCTTTATCATTTTCTTGCAATAAGGAGGAACTTGTCTGCAGCCATGTTGAAGTGGAGATGAATAACTGGAGTGCTGTATCAACAGAGGGCATTTAACTATGAAGCTCCAGTCTATGCCTGTGAGGTAGTTCTTAAAGTGAGTCATGGCACTTTTTTTTTATAACCCTATTTCTCACCAATCTTGGGGGGGGGGCTGGCCTGTTTGGCCGACCACTCACATTGGACGGCAAATGATTACTCATGGCACCAGGGAGAACCTTGTCATTAGATAGTCTTTCTGGGTGTGTTGTTAGGACCCAATCAATCAGGGTGCTTGCACCTGTGTGGTAGTTAGTCCTAGTGCGGCTTGAGACCATCTGTGTTAGGTAAAGTCCAGAGACCAGAACCCTGTTCAATGCACTGGAGATGGCAACCTAGTCGGAGTTAAAATCCCCTGGGATGATAGTCTCCTTTTTCCTTGTTAACTTGGGAGTCATAATTAGCAAAGGCTTCAAGCCCTGCTTTCTGCTGCCTGGGAGGGATGTAGGTGACCATAACATTTAGACACTTACGCCTCTTGCCAAGTATGATTTTTACTGTTAGATTCTGCAGTCCCTGCTGGCCAGAGCCAGTGGGACTTTGTGGCATTACAGATGGCTGTCAGTGTAGATTATGCAGCCGCCCCCATCTTTACTGGTGCAGTCCAGCCTCTGCATGTTGTAGCCAGGAAGGGAGACTACCATGTCTGCATTATGCAGGGAGAGCCAGGTCTCTGTTAGAGCAATGACATCTGGCTGAGTGTGTTCCACCCAAGCTTCAAGCTGAGTCAGCTTAGCTAAGAGACCACAGATGTTCAAGGCCACAATCTTTAATCACCCTTAGTAGCTGTGGCCTGTGGGTTAGTAGGCAGTGGTCCAGGGTTAGGGTGGATGTTACCGAGATCAGCAATAGGATTAGGATAAGTTTTCTGCATAATCTCAGGTAGATGAGTTTTGCTTGTGGTCTCAGCGGATTCCGGGGGGTGTATTTGGCAGGTGGGCCTAGTGCTAAGAGAAGGCCAGGGAATAGACTTAAGGCTGAAATAGGGCGCATCCTTAGAGTAGAGGCCCATATGTGCGGTAGCACTGGGTGCGTAGGAGAAGGTGGAGTACTGTGGGTCTCCCATTGAGCCGGTTTGCTGCACCAGAAGAGGTATTCTTGGTGACTGCTGCTGTTGGTAATTGCTGTAGCAGGGTATCTGGGATATAAGGCAAGCACCAGGGCTAGGATCAACTGTAAAGGGACACCTCCTAGTGTAATGTGCCTATGTGCCTGCTAATTTTGGCATCAATTTTGAATAGAATAGTATGCTAGGTGGGAGAAATACTATGTTAGGTGCAGGGGTCAGCTCAACCACCACCTATAGTCTGGGTTTGCCAACCTGGTGTTAGTTCTGACCTTAAGAGATGTAAGACGTAAAGATTTAGGACTGTCACGTGTGTCTGCTAATGAGACAGTGTACTCCTGTAGATGGTCCCCGGGGGGGGGAGGAAGTCTATTTAATAAAGGCCGGGGTGGGGCAGGGTGGGTGGTCCAAAAATCCACCCTGGAATATCACTTAATCAGAAAAGCGCTGTAATCACTTAGTTATAAAGTGCTGTAAAAACACAGTCAGAGCAGCACTGTTTTACTGCCTAAGGCTGAGTACCACCAGTTTCTAGCGCTAATTTAAACAGAAGCACTGTTGGGAACCATCTGCCTACTGTCTGCACAATTTAAGAACCCTTGGTCTGGCTAAAAAGTCCTCATGTAATTCATTGTTAGTGGTTCAGTAGGGAACTTAACTTGAGAAGGGCAAGTTAATAATGCAGTTGTTAAATTTTCAGCAACCCTCTCGGTGTCATAGGTCAGACTACCATTTACAATTAAAGCAACCTATGATTTTGACTTCATGGGATTTTACAAGTTTTTTTTATTCGACTCCAATATTTCTTTGGGTCAGTTTTGGATTTATAATACTTTGCCTTTGCAGCCTTTATTGCTAAAGTACATTTGTTCCTCGGGTTTTTAGTTTCCAAGTCAGTGGGTCATTGGTTCTTTTGGTTTTGTTCTGATTCATTTCTCTATTCTAATCAACTTTTGAATTTTATCTGAGAGCCATAATTGGTGACCTTTCTTCAGTTTTGTCTTAGTTGAGGGCATGTTGTTCATATACGGTATGTGCAAAAGGTTGATGTGAAGACTTTTATTGCAAGGTTTAAATCAGGCATTTGTTTGTGTCTGTCCCATTGTTCAGCTAACAGACTTGCCCTGAAACCACTTAAGGCTAAAGTTTCTCATGTCAGTATAGTAAATTTTGGTAGGGGAGGAGAAGGGGGTTTAGTAATTTTTAAGGAATATTTGACAGGGAAATGGTCACCTAGTTGAAGTGGCAGAACCTTGCTCTCCAGTACCTTTATGTTCATAAGAATGAGCATCAGGTCTAGTGTAGTACCTTTGTGCACTGATCAGAAACATCGGGTGGTTTATGTGGCTGAATTATGAAATGAGTAGAAACAATATTGGCTCCTGTTTGGCCAAGAGGTACTTTCAGTCGGGCCGTTATCCCAGCACAACAGCTCAATTGAAAGTAGCTCAACAAAAATAAGTTTAAAAAATACATCTACTTTACTAAAAGGGACCCAATTCATTATCTCAATAAGGCACTCAGGGGTGCATTATGGGGACTAATGCCCTTCTTGGTGGTGGAATCACTCAGCTTCACCTCGATCTTCAACCCACCCAAGGCAGGATGTTAGCCCACTATAACACCCCCCCGTGATGCCTCATTGCTTCAATAACATATGAACTGTATAAATAGAGAGGGAGCTAGCCTGTCAGCACACCAGCAGCACTGCCACTTGCAACACCAGAAACCTGGGTTCAAGAACAAGTCTGAGGCAATGCAGGGTTGGCTGAGAGAGAAGGACTAAGCATCCCAGCAGCATCAGATTCTCTCTGGAGTAAGAGTTTTTCCAGCTATCACTGCATTACTACCACAGGGGGGTCCACATTTTGCATGCATGTACCCTGGAGTCCACTGGAACTGGCGTCCATGTGGGAGGGAAGGAAACAGCAGTGGGGAGGGGAATAATCCAGGCACAGTAGGATGATGACTCAGGCACACTTGGCCCCTGCACCACCATAGTACTAGAATGTGCTTGTGATTCCCCATGCACTAGCTCTATTTGGGGGAGCAGTGGAGGTAGGAAATGGCAGAAATGGGGTGATGAATTTCAGAGGTCTCCAGTGGCCTAGTGGGTAAGGAGAATAAATAAAAGATTAAAAAAAAGATAGCTGGCTAGCTCCTGCAGGGGTAGTGCCACCAACTGCCACAAACACAACCTGGGTTCATTTGCTGCTCATCAGTGAGGCAGGAGTTCTGAAGGATCATGTCCCAGGGGAGGGATACATGGAAACATTCAGAGGAAAACAACACTCCTAGCAGCACCAGGCAGTTGAAGCCACCCACCTCCATGCCACAGTAGGGCTCTGCCAACTTCTTCTTCCCTCTGCTAGCTTCTTTTCTCTCAGACTATGACCATTGAATAAGTCTCCCACCCCCCCAGCTTGGGGAACAGGGAGGAGGCTTCCACCCATGGGATAAGCTGTGGGTCTCTGTCACTGGATCTGACATTAATCAGAGGCTGGCAGCAATCTGGAATATCAGAGGACTCCTACAGTGACCAGAATGGCTTTGGTAGATGCACAGAAGACCTTGTGGCTGGCAAGGAGAAAACAGGGGACAAAAGTATAAAGTATAAAGAAAAAAGAGAGAGAGGGAAAATGAGTGAGATAAAGAGAAGAAGGGGTTGAGTCCAAGCTTGCATAAGAAGCTCTGCCCCAACAGTGATCGTATCCTTGGGGAGAGGAGCCACTGTGAGATGGGTGCAGAAGGAGTGCAAGGAGGGAAGGGGAGTGGAGGGGAACTAGATCATCAAGATAGGAGAGGGGCCATTCCATGGAAGTGTATAAAACTGAGATGGGCAATCTTCAACTGGATTCTGATGGAAAGGAGAAGCAGATGGAGGTGTCTAAGGACAAGGATGTTGAGGTCACACTTCTTCGTACACATGGGGATGTTGTTTGGTGTGAATCTTCATTTTCATTCAAGTGAGGTTATGCGACTCTGTAGAAATAGGATACAGCATTACGTTAAGGTGCTGAAAATGTTAGGACACCATTTCCTCTGAACTGCGAAACAAAATAGGAAATTGAGTAAGTGTGTGCTTGTGTAAGTTGCAACATGAATAGTTTTCTTTAGAAGAAGCATTATATAATGTGAGTGACATACGTCTGAAATTGTGTCGCATTCTGACTGCATAATGTGCTCAACCTGAGCTTTGTTATTTTAGAAGACAGTGGTTAGAGCATGGAACGGGAAACCAGCTCAGTTTCCCATCACCGACATGAGCTTATTGTGTGACCCAGAACAATTCATTTTATCTCACTGCCCTTCCACCTCTTTCAGCGGGAAAACTGTGTAAAAACAGGACCCTATGGAAAATAAGATGCTGCATCAGTAGGGCTACTCTGGGTAAAAAAAAACTGTAAGAAGTGTAAATTGTAATAACACAAGGTAGAAAAGAATTACTCATTCAAATACAGCAAAAGGCTGTATTGTAATACAATTTCACATTATTAAAATGAAGTGGCATGACTAAAACTATGTGTAACCCCATGGGGCTACTATAATTGTAAGATTCCCTTGGCACTCACACATGAAAGGTATCAGCTGTCGCCGACAAAGCAAGACATTAGTATTAGTGACAGAACTGGGCATTGCCTTAGCACTACACTGACTAGACCGTACATGAGAATGCATTTGTGCAGGACTTGTTTAGGGTGTAATTATATGAATTGACTGCAAAGTTAGTGTAAATAAGGACTTTTGAAGAAAACTGCCTATGGACTACACAATGGCAGCCACTTTCATTACCTCTGCCCCCAGAATGGCATGGCGATGGGGTCTGAGGGTGACTGGCCAACCAATTACGTGAAGCTGGGATAGGTGAGAGCCACAAGTGCTCCTGAACATGAGGTGGACCTAATTAATTCAGATGCCTTTGAAGCAGCCGATTACCTGTCATGTGATGGACCTCTGGGAATGCTTGACTTGACTGACAGCTCAGCCATCCAGTCAGAACTGCTTATTCTCCAGCGAACAGCAGAGGCTGTTCTGAACCCAGTTTAGACTGTGTGTGCAGCTGAACAGACCAGGAGCTGAGTGCTGTTGAGAGAGAGAGCTTGGCTGCATCTCAGAGACAGACCGCACATCTTTTAGAAAGAAGAGTGAATTAGAATTCCTGTTCCGGAACGGCCTGCCAGTGTAGCGTTGATTTCGCCAGGACGCTGGCAACCTGGATTCTGGAACGGACCCGGGAGTCGGAGGGCCAGCTAGGGAGAAGGATTACGCATCTCATGGACTGCTCTCCTCTCCGGGGAGGGAGGGGTAGAGTGTCCAGTGCTTGATGGACCCCTGGCGGAGGCTGGAAGAACCATAGGCAACCCGGTGCCATGCGTAAGAGGGTGGGGCGGATGCTGGACGCCATTGTACGTCCCTGCCCCTGGGTCAACCCAGAAACGCTGCTGGCTGCCCTTGAAGAAGCCCACCCTCAGCTTCAACTGGGTCTCAGGCTGGCTCTCTGACCTATACCATCAGATGTGGCACTATGGGCTGGTGCCGCAACCCTGCCCTGGGGGGTAAGCCAGGGGGTATCAGGGAGTCGGGGCCAATATGTGAGTGGAAGTGGAGGGTCCATGACCGGGCTGAGGTACCGGGCAGCTGGTGGCAGGAAAAAGCATAGCAAATAAAAAACCAAAAAGAATTCCTGTTCAGAAAGAGAGGTGATCATGTGCTGAGCACTGCATTTCAAAGCTGAAAGCTACAGTTTACATGAGACTTTTGCTTGTGCTGCAGCCAGAGCCTGAGACTGCGACTGAATCTGCCTTATCAGCACTGCTGCAGGTCCTGGTGATAGCCATCCGTGTGGGACTGGATGTCAGGATGTACTGGGAGTGGTGGATTCAGGGAGAGTGGCACAGGAGGAGCTGCCTGTGAATTGGAGGATTCAGCCACTGATTGCTGGAACCAGTAGGGGCCTGACCTGCATTGGACAGACAGCTGCAGCCCTGCCACACCAAACTCAGTCAGAGACAGTAGTGAGAGAGACAAAGAGTGAGGAGAGACTGAAGTGTGAAAAGACATCAGCTAGAGCGAGATCACTGCAAACTGTGCAATCAGCCCCCTGCACGAGGAAGGGGACTCAGGGCTTACCCCTGAAATACATATTTCTTTGTTACTCTGTTTGTGCCCCCCTGCTCTCTGATGGCCTCCATCTGCTTGACCCAACCCCAGCACCATCACTCTGGCATCTCCTAGGACTTACCTGGAGTTCTCCCCATGTTTCCCCAGAGCATTTCCCTTCTGGCAGGGGCAGAGGCAGAGGTGCCCCTCTTATCTCCACCATAGATGGATCCAGTGTAGGAGATCATGCCTATGTAGCCAGGTGCGGGATCTGTAAGCTGGCTGGCATCATTCTGCCACTTGAGGTATTTTTCCTCCTCCTGCTTCCCCACGACACTGGCATCAAGGGTGCACCAAGTAGGGATCCATGCAAATGTGCATCATGTGGTGCCTGCTGACGTCCTCCTGTCCACTAGTGAGCTACTCCAGCTGCACTGCCACCTGTGGTCACCCATGTGGCAGTGCGGCAGCAGAGATGGCTGCCCTTCCCTCCTCCTCCTCCCCCCAGCCGGCCCCCCTGCTGCTCGAGCTCATTCCCAAACTCGGGTTGCCAGCATGGGCAAGGTAAGGTGCCTCAGCGCTCTGCACCACCAGACTGGCCTGTACCCCTGAAACTTTTAACTTTGTATTTAGGAGGTTGTACATAGTACAACGGTACAATACAGAACTGGTGACATATAGCTCAAATACGCTAGCACTCAAACTATAATCACCCCTTTGGTACTCACTAGAAGGGGTTCTCAATATATTTCTAAGGTGGAATAATATCCAATAAAATAAAACAATATGCCGTCAAAGCTACTGTACCTAACAACAAAAATTGTGGTCATAAAATATTTTCTACATTAAATAAGTGTTTTGCCTGTATTAGGCACTAGTCATGCTTATATTTCGAATTAAACAGGTGGCCCCTGATGCTTTGAGCCACTGCAACAGACTTAAATCTTAAAAATTAAAGAATCCAAGTATTAAAATGTAACTACATGATGAAGAGTCCAGTACTTTATCATCAGAAAGAGAAAACATAATTGGTGCTGAAGATTTTTTTGGATTTGGCCATTAGGCCAACAGTTACAAATACTTCCCTTGGACGTTTTAATGCATTTGGGTTTGGAGTTTGATTTCACAAATCATTGCTAATATTTTATTTAAGTACACCAGCCACATGAAATGTCATTGGGCCAGGCCTACACCATTTCTATGACTGGGTACCCAGTGAAGCACTAGGTGCTCTCTGGTTAGAACTAAGGGTAACACTGGTACCAGTGGGGAGAGGGTAGCACCCCCAGTGGAGGAGAGCTGAAACAGGTCTACTGCACTGTGCACTGTGGTGTGGGGCCAGGCATAATGTCGAGGTAGGTCTAGAGTGGACGTCATCACAGCTCTGGGATATCATTATTTTGGCTGCGCCTTGAAGGGCACTTATGAGCGACTGGTGTTAAAGTTAGGTTGGGTCTAGGTGGGCACAGAAGACCAGCCTAGGGATACTATGCTGTACTACCTCGCTGATGCCAATCCCCTTTTCTCCCATTTAGGAATATAGGAACATAGGAAAAAGGTATACAAGTCTAGTAGCCGATTGGCCATGAAAGACTCGTCACATATCAGTGGAGGTAGTATCTAGACCACTCACCCATATATTTGTCCAATTGATTTTTAAACATTAGCATATTTGTGGCATCTATGACATTTGGAGTCAACACATTCCACTTTCTTACAACCCTTAGGTTAAACTACAGGGCTCTCTTAGCAGTCTTATACTGCTCCCCTTTTAACTATTTATTATGAGATCTTGTTGCTCAACCTAAATTTACCTTAGCTTACAGTCCTGCTGATTCCCAGAGGGCCTTATCTCCATGAGCTCTATAAACAAAACATGCATCTCCTCTTATACCCCAATAGGGAAGTGGAAAGATACCTAAAATATCCAATCTAGTTTCATAATTGCAGTGTTGCATTCCTTTTATTCTTTTGGTAAACTTCCTCTGAACCCCTTCCCTTATTTTAATAATACCAATGTTTTGTGGAGTAGTCAGTGGAGCCCTGTATTCCAGTATTGGTCTGACCAAAGTCCTGTGGAGTGGTATCATAATCTCACTCCTTCTGTTCTTGATGTTTCTTAAAATATTACACATGACTTTGTTTGCCTTTTTGATAGCTTCCTTGTTATTGAGTGTCGAAATCTAGGTTACTTGTGATCCATACTCCAAGGTCTTTTTCACTTTCAGTATTATTGATCTTGTTATTATTTACGTAATACACTGAATGTAAATTATTCACCCCAAAGTGCATTACTTTGCACTTTTCTTCTTTAAAACTGAGTCCATGATTTTTAGCCCAGTTTACTAGATTATTTATTTGATTCTGAAATGGCATTGCTGCATTGCTGTTGTTTACTATTACGCCCATCTTTGTATAGTCTGCATACTTCCTTAACCATGCTCCATCTGACACTTGCATACTAGACACCAACAATAAGAAAAGGTTTGGTCCCAAGATCGACCCCTGCGAACACCACTGTCACCAAGCCCCAGTCTGATTTAAAACCCCTCTGTTGGACCCTCTGTTGTCGACCAGTTAACCATGATCTAATCAATTAATGTCTTACTAATACCCATATTTTGTAAAATGGTTATTAGATCAGAATGCAGAATCAAAGGCCTTAGAATAGTCAAGGAAAACCACATCCACAGGCAGCCGCTGGTTCAATGCCTGGCTTACTGTCTCAAAGAAATCACACAAGCTGGTAATACTGGACTTCCCTTTTTCAAAACCGTGCTGTGATATATCCACTATTCCTAATTCCTTCATATTAGCCTCCAAAAATGACTTTATGAAGCTTTCCATTATTTTGCCTATTACCGAGGTGATACTTAGCCTATACTGTAGTTCTCCACTTGTGTCTTATCTCCTTTCTCATAGACAGGTGTTATATCGGCTAACTTCCACTGAAATAGAGATTCACCCTCAATTAAGGATTTATTAAATACCATAGGCAGGAGTCCTGCCATTTCTCTTGCTGTATTCCTTAGGAAATGAGGAAACGCCTCATCTGGACCACTTGACTTATGAAGATTTAGGTGCCGCAATTTTTCAAAAGCTTGTGCCTCAGATACCACATACTGTATTCCCTTATATTATTCTCATTCTGTTGGATATCTATTAGTGAAGGGATAGTTTGTGATTTTTTTTTGTAAAGACACTCAGAAAATAATTATTATACAATGGCAAGAAAAAATCCTGGACTCTGATTGGTCAGTCTTGGGCTGGACCGGTGATGTAAACCAGTACAACATCACAGGTCTAGTCTCAGCCTCACTGTGAACCTGCAGATGAGCTTTTGTATGATGAGCATAATGAGCATATGGCAGATTAGCTTTTTTTTTGCATCTCCTCTTAAGAAACAAAAATATTTTTCCACACTAATAAAAACATTCTTTAAAATTATTTTTTTACTTTATATATATAACAATGAGCCATTGTATAATAGCAATAATGCCCTCCAGGGTGTGTGTCGTTTGGGATAACGTCACGCCTCCAGTTGTTGGATGCACTCGGCCTGCGGCCTCGTGCCCAACCCCCTGAGGCATGATGTTATCCCAGCACAACACACACCCCGTCAGGCATTATTGCTTAATTAAAGGATGTGACGATTTCCGCCTCATTGTTAATAACAATATTACCATCTTTTACACAGGTAATATGCCTGTCCCCTAAGCTGTCAGTGTAGTTATAGACTTTCTTTTGGCTATCCTTAGGGTCTCTAGCCAAATTAATTTCTGTCCTTGCTTGGGCATTTTTAATCATTTTCTTACATTTTTTAACTAGAGTTCTATATTTAGTTTCTCAAACTATGGTAGGATTTAGCTTATATTTATTTATGTATTTGCTTTTGTTAACCAGGTAAGCACGCTAGACAGCCAAGTGCCTATTTTCAGGTGCGACCTGGGAGATTACAAGGTACATTACAAGGTACATACATGAACATCAGGCAAATACAAGTGGAGGATTACATTACATAGAATTAGCACACAGGGACCTTACAAGCATCAGATTTCATCAGGCAAATAGTAATGAAGAGTTAATATAAAGTGACCAGAACACAGGGATATTGTAAGACAACAATACCAAAAACAGGTATTACAATACAGTATTAAACATTGCAGTCAGTAGGAAAAGTGCAGTGTAATTCATCACTCCAGATAGCAAGTTGTAAGGCTAGCAGTTAGAATAAGGAAGAGTCACAGCTGGGATAAGTGGGCCAGTCTGAGAAAGGAGTGCACAGTTATCGTGCTCACCTGTTTTGCCGGTGGGCCTAAATGGTCATTTTATATATGCTGTGAGAACAGGAGGAGTATGAGCACAGTTGTGCTCTACCCACATCGTAATGTTTAGGTAGCATCTCACTTAGTTGGGTCATCTCAGGCTGAGAGGGTTTGTCTAGTGCAGAGACAGGTGGCAACCATTTTGAGAAAACCCCAGAGGGAGGCTTTAAAGCTCTGGTGCGAGGGAGAGGAGCGAGTGCTAGTTGGAAGAAAATTCCAAACCCTGGGCGCATATGCAGCGAAAGCTCAGTCACCCATTTGTGTGCTGGTTTTAGGTACCAGGAGGGCATGGGAGCCGCTGGATCGCAGGTTGTAGGAGGGTGTAGCAAGAACAAGGGTCTCAGCAAGGTTTTGAGGGGTGGCAGTTCTGACAATATTGTCAACGAAGTTGCCCACAACATAAGAGTGGTGAGTTTCCGGTGGGAGCCACTCAAGCCGGGTGTAAAGCTCACAGCAGTAAGTGAGGCGGGGGGCTGAAAGCGAAAAATGGCATATGTTGTTGTATCGCTGAGTCCCACTTTACCAGACTAGTTTTTGCAACGTGGGCAAAGGTGATTAGTCCGTAGCAAAGTGTGGGTAGGAGGACTCCCTGGCTAGAGCAAGACGGCCAGCTGGAGTTAGACAGCTTTTTGCTCTGTAAGTCTGACCCAGCTTGCAGTTTGAGACCTTGCATGTATTTCGGTATGTGCAAGTTCATATCCAGCTGTTGGTCAAGGGTTACCCCCAGGTACTTGACCGAGCCTGCGACAGTCAGCGGTGACCCATCAGTCCCGGAGATCTGTAGTGAATCCGGGTGGCTTTTAACTTGGCTGCTGAGCCAAATAGCATGGCCTGCGTCTTCTGTAGGTTAATAACAAGTTTATGGTCCTGCAACCAAGTTTGGATGTGGTCGAAGTCCGAGTTTAGTTTGGTGTTAATGGTGGCAATGTCCAGGGATTTGGCCATGATGACTAGGTCATCTGCGTACAGCACTGAGGACCCTAGAGCTGGAGCCAAAGGTAGCTCATTTATGAAGAGAGAGAACAGGAGAGGACCCAGGACAGAGCCCTGGGGGACTCCTCAATTAACCTGGGCAGGCTCAGACAGGACCTTGTTGAATTTGGTGTACTGATGCCTGCCCGTGAGGTAATTACTAATCCATGCAAGAGCTGGGGAGGAGAAGCCAAGTGACAGGAGAGAGGAGCACAGTAATGTGTGGTCAACCCGATCAAAGGCTTTTGAAAGATCAACAAAGATGGCCCCGGTCAGTTCACCTCGGTCAGCAGCAGACCTGATCTCCAAGGTAACAACTGCTAGGGCCGTGGAGGTGCTATGCCCCTTTCTAAACCCATGTTGTGCAGGGGAGAGAAGGTTGTGGGTCTGTAGGTAGTGGTGACCTGAGAGGTGACTACCTTTTCCAGGAGCTTGCTGATCGCTGATAGGATTGCAATGGGACGGTAGTTCTTGAGGTCTTTTGTGTCCCCTTGCTTGGGCACATCTACGGTATGCCTTATTTTTAGATTTTAAAACCTTTTCTATCTTTTTTGAAAACCATTTTGGTATTCTTCCTTTACCGTTATATTTATCTTTCCTGGGAACAAATTTATTCATGCATGTATTTATTTTGTCCTGTATAATTAGCCACAGACTCTAGGTTTTTATTTGTTAACTCCCTTTCCCAATCCCAAGTCTTTAGTACCTCTTTAATGGCATCATAATTTGCTTTATTAAAATTCCATACTCTTTTGTGTCTTTTGATAGTACAGATTTTTCCATTAATAAACACTTCACCATATTGTGGTCACTTCCTGCGAGCGGCTCTAAAATTTTAGTATTCTGAATTCCATCATCTATATTACTAAATATTAAATCCAGGATGTTATTATTTCTAGTGTTTTCAGAGACGTACTGACGCATACCATTAACTGTACATAAGGCTAATAGATTATTCTTTAACGCAGTGTGGCCATTCACCTCTGTCCAATTAATATTAGGGAGGTTAAAATCACCCATTACTATACAGTTATTTGGGACCATCATGTAATTTAAATCATGCATAAATTCCAGGTTTTCGGATTCTGTAGAGTTTGGGGACCTGTAACAGATACACAATCTAACAGTTTTTTATGGGTTTGAAATTTCACCCATAATTGTTCACTTTTTAAGCCTTCTTTCTCGGGTGAAATAATTTCAAATGCTTTTAGGTGTGACGCCACATACAATCCAACACCACCTCCATTTTTTTTGTCCCTAGATGGATGAAAAAGATCATATCCAGGTATTGGTTCAATCCAGTCCCCTGACTTTATCTAGGCTTCTGTGATCCCACAGATGTGAACATTCTGGGATGTTAGGATGTATTTTAGTTCTTCACTTTTATTCCTGAGGATTCTAGCATTAGTCAATAGTATTTTTACTTCCTTTGCAATCTGTGTTTTATTGTTTATCAGCTCTGGTACCCATTTCCTAGTTAATGAACTACCATTCCTATACACCTTTTGACTATTAGGTGATTCATCGTCTCCATTATTTGAACTGGCTAATAAGTCAATCTCCCGTCTCCCCTGACTGATTAGTTTAAATTACCGTGTATTACATTTTTATGTTGCTTGCACGCATGTGCAAGAAACATAGTGCCATCATCGGAGATTTCGGAGGTGTGTCACCTCCTCCTCCAATTCAGTCAGTGTGCTGGTAGGCGCGGCCCCTGTAAGCCAATGCATTTTGGAGCTGTCTATGACACGCTCCAAAATGCAGTGGCACTGATTGAAGGGGCCTACGCTTCAGTGAGCACCGATAAGAGGCTGCTCACGCGCAGCTCCCCCAGCGTCGTGGCGCGCCCGCTTCGCATTGTATAGCTGACGGGTGCCCAATCCCCCGTGCTGAGCTGTGTCCTCTTGCGTAGCAGTTGCCACGCTTGGAGCCTACCCCAGCGTGGGCAAGCGGTCCTTTGCCGACGTGGGTGCCTAATCCCCCGTCGGCTGAACGCCCCATCCACAAATTCCATGGCCGACAGAGGTGCCCCCATCCTTTTTGCCACGCTGGGCCCACCCCAGCGTGGCATAGTCTATAGCGGCCGGGGTGCCCAATCCCCGCCGGGCTGAACGCCCCCAACGGCCTGTGGCCACGCTGGGAGCCCACCCCAGCACGGCAAAGGGTCCCTCTTCATCTTTTTTAAATACCTGAAAACCGAAGCGGTCCCAGCGGCGCGTCTCCCAACCCCCTCCCACAACCCGCACCCACACCACCTGCGCACCCAGCCTCCCCCATACCCCCACCCCATACTTACCTCCAGACTCCAGCGTGACAATCTTGGTGGACCGGGAACACGTCTGCACTCTTCAAAGCCGACTGCGAACTGAGAAATGCCGGTAGCTGTATAATGGGCTACAGAGGGGTTTCAACTTGTTGCATATCTCAGGTAATTTTGGGAATTTTGCACCAAATTTTCAACATGGGGTTTTGGGACCCCTTCTCATGAATGATGTCACTGTCATGGCGTTGCCGGGCCGAAGGGTGATTTACGTGACTGCGGTGACTGCGAAATCACGCTCGGGGTACCGATGTTGTGATCGTGACAAATTCAAAAAATGACTGTTTCTGAGGCGTCGCGTTGCGCAGTTCCTCGCAGACTCGTAAGTTAAAAATTTCAATATTTTCCTCCAGATTTTCAACATTGCCATTTTACCACACCTTCTTATGAGTAGTACAGCTGTCATTTTTCACATCTCACCCAAAATGTGTTTCCGCCCATGTAGCGCACAATGGCGCAGTCGGTGTTCGAAATCAATGTACAGGACAAATTAAGAAAATCACAGTGACACTGTTCATGAGCAGAGGTCTTAAAATGGCTATGTTGAAAATTTGGTGAAAAAATTCCTAAAAATGACTGTTTTACGAGCGTGCGTTGCGCAGTTCCTACACAGCTCGTAAGTTTGCGAATTTTCAATATTTTCACTCCAGATTTTCAACATTGGCATTTTATCACACCTCCTCATGAGCAATACAGCTGTCATTATTCACATCCTGACCAAAACATGTTTCCGCCCATGTAGCGCACAATGGCGCAGTCGGTGTGCGAACTCAATGTATGGGACACATTAAGAAAATCACAGTGACACTGATCATGAGCAGAGGTCTTAAAATGCCTGTGTTGAAAATTTGGTGAAAAAATTCCTAAAAATGACTGTTTTACGAGTGTGCGTTGCACTGTTCCTACGCATGCTCGTAAGTTTGCGAATTTTCAATATTTTCACTCCAGATTTTCAACATTGCCATTTTACCACACCTCCTCATGAGCAGTACAGCTGTCATTTTTCACATCCTGTCCAAAACATGTTTCCGCCCATGTAGCGCACAATGGCGCAGTCGGTGTGCGAACTCAGTGTATGGGACACATTAAGAAAATCACAGTGTCACTGTTCATGAGCAGAGATCTTAAAGTGGAATTTTTAAAATTTGGTGAAAGAATTCCTAAAATGACTGTTTTACGTGTGTGTTGCACATTCCACTGCAGCTAGTGAGTTTGAATTTTCAATATTTCCTCCAGATTTTCAACATTACCATTTTACCACACCTCCTTACGAGCAGTACAGCTGTCATTTTTCACATCCTGCCCAAAATGTGTTTCCACCCATGTAGCGCACAATGGCGCAGTCGGTGTGCAAACTCAATGTATGGGACACATTAACAAAATCACAGTGACACTGTTCATGAGCAGAGGTCTTAAAATGGCTATGTTGAAAATTTGGTGAAAAATTCCTAAAAATGACTGTTTTACCAGCGTGCATTGTGCAGTTCCTACACGCTCCTAAGTTCGCAAATTTGCAATATTTGCACTCCAATGACTTCCAAATACCTAAACAGCACATAGAAGCAAGCAACATTCGGCATTGACAAATGCTTGTTAAACATGGTTCCAAGCTCTTCACTCACACTCCTGTTCAAATGGAGCCCATCCTCTCCATAAAAGGATGGGTTTACATGAAACTTCTCCCAAGAGGTTATACATTTAATATTATTAAACAAGAACAATTTAGGGCCTGTGTCCTAACGCTTAAAGATCATATGCAAAAGTCTAAATGTCAATGTTTCTCTATGCTACTTCATGGCAAAAGGTCCCTGCAATGCAACGTTGCTAAACCTGTTCATGAAAGTGAATGTTTTCTTTATTTTATTTACCTTTGTTTGTAGTCCTCGTTCCCGGCTGATTCACCCAATATGTTTTGACGCAGGGTGACGCAAGCGCTCATTTGCCTAGAGCGTGATGATGTAATTAGGTGTGAGCCCCGTTTGACAGCTGTGTGAATCGTGTTATTCCGCCATATTTTAACTGTCTGCTATTGACTTAAAGGCTGCAGTACTATATGTTTCTGCACTGTTTGCAGGTATTTCTAAGACATGACCGCTCAACTATTTATGCTAACACAGTTTAATTAACCCAGTTTTGCCGCTTCGATATGGGAAAATGATCACTGTGTCCATGTGTGGTACAATACCTATTATGTCATGTCCACAGTGTTCACACTTGCCACCTGCGATATGCCATGGCTCATACTAATTATTATGTTTTTACTTTCTATAGCTGTTTAATGCAGTAAGATATGTGTACATGACTGTACCTATTATTTAGCAATGCTTTCTGTGTTCCCATGCACATTGTCATTTCCAGCCATATTTGTTTCTGTGGTGTACTGCGATCATTGCGAGGGCTCAAGATTGTGTTTTTGCACAGTCTAAATATTGATTTTAACAATAATCGTACTGCATTTCATGGTCAAAGAGTGTTATAATTCTTCTTACACATTACCAAATTATATGTTTAAAAACACGGCATAATTACATAAATTGAACCGTGGTTGCGGTTCTGTAAAGCATCACACAGCAGTGCAGAAGTACTTTACACTACAGTGTTTGTACTGTACAGTACATATGAATGTATGCTTTCTGCTGTTTCTAAATGGACCCTTGTGTATGTTTCTGTGCTGTGACTACGTTTTGGTTCTAATTCAGGCATGTGTAAGCCCTATGTATAGCAGTGTGTATATGCATGCTAGGTGACATTGGACATTAAGAAGTTCCTAGTAAATCAAATGCAGTGCTGAGGCATTCTTGGGTGACCTGTAAAAACACAGTGTTGTTTAGTCTGTTGTATTATTAACTGAAAGAATCCATCAATGTTCCTACAGACACGTTTACATTTTATTCTGTGACACTCGTTTTTTTCCACTATCTTTCTCTTAATATTCTGTATTAGTTATTTTGTATGTGTCCCAATATATTTCTGAGTTATCAAACAGATGCTTTTGCTTATATGAATGAACAGGTAAAGTAATGTGTATTTTAAGCTTTCTTGCCTTGTGGATCTTTCTTCCCCCAGACCACCGTCACAAGATACCATACTGCTCTTATTTAGTGATCACCTTCCATGTGTCTAACGTTATGTTTGTATGAAACAACTGTCCACCCTCTAACTATTGTTATTACAGTTCATGTATTGTCAGTTGCTCTGTGCCACTGCTCATGTGGTATGACACTACAAACACTGCCACTGTGCATGTCAGTGTAACTATTCACTTTTTGTACAACAATTTTCAAGTAATAATGGCAATAATTCATGTAGTGATGTGTTACATAGCAAATCAGCATGGCTGTTATAATCAAATAATGACATATATTTAAAACCCATTGACAGCCATTGAAAGCATTACCTGCAGCAGTGGCAAGCGTTTCAAAGGCACCTGCAGATCTGTGTTACTGTGTGATGTTTGATACTACTCAGACCTGCTTTGCAAATACTAAGCACAGTATTGTTACACTCTGTCATAATCAGACACCCTTATTTTGACTTACTGTTCACTAGTAACAATGAAGTGTCATGGCTATGTAACTGACAATGATGGTACATAACTAACCCAAATATACTGATTTTTTTGTTTGTTCTGTCATATTCCACCTATGTCTTTTTGCAATGAGTTAAGGTGACACTTGTACTAGATTACTTATCTCATATGAGTATCAATGCATGAACTGCATCATTGTATGCATCATACAATGTACTTCTATCCGGTTGAAACATGATGTATGCTAATCACTCAGTGTTGTGTTACACAGTTAAATAATGTTGTAGTACCAATTCCACATTTTGTTGCCATCATGTTGATGAATTCATTAATGTAAGATGTGGGAGCAGCGGTTTCCCTATCATCCTTCACCCTGCCATGAGCAAATGGTTTTGGTTGAGAGTGAAGTGTGGACATGGGAGGCTCAGACAGGAGTACGTTGGAGGTGAGAACCATCAGGGGACACAAAGTAAGTGTTGTATTGATAAATAAGATTGGAGCCTCTGCTATTAAAAATGAAGGGAGGATGAAAATACCAAAGTGGTGGAGCACAAGGTTGGGAAAGGCAGGCTGACAATGGGAAGTGGCAGGAAAAGCATGTTGGGCGGGGTGGAGGGGATATTAAGGAAGGAGGGTGTGAGAACCCAGGGTGGGGGAAATGATTCATGTCAAGGAGAAGGATGATAGAACACCGCTATGCTGGTAGCAGGAAGTCGGTGCTCAGAGTCATCAGTGGAGTTGGTAAGGGAGGGTCATAGATCAGTGTGATGAGGGGTGAAGAGTGTTAGGAAAGTGTAGAAGACCGTTGACAGGCTGGTAAGGTGATAATGGTTGATGGGAACAGCAGGGCATAGATGGTAAGTGTGTTGTGAACAGGTGGGTCCCTTAGAGACAGAGGCAGTGCGGCTGGAGATTGTAAGGGACAGGCCAGTATGTACTCTGGTGATGCAGAAAGGGTAAAAGGGAGGGAGGGTATGGAGAATGAAGGGGGGTACTGGTGGTGGGGGATTATATACTGAAAGTGGTCTCATGGTGCGTAAGGTTGAAAAGGCAGAGCTGTATCTTGGTTGAAGCTATTCCTCAGTTGACCATGGGAGAGGCAGGGCAGGCACTTCTCAACTGCCCATCGTATGGGATGAAAAAACCTAAAATAGTGTTACACATTTGGACAAAGTTACTTGGTGGGGGAGATGTTATAGGTTGTGAAGCTGATGATTTGAGCAGTTGGGAAGGCAGGGTGAGGAGGTTGGGGGTTGATGTCATTATCTGATGTACTGGACGTTACCATGTGTGAGCACAGGGAGGAAAAAGGATTAAAGAGTGGCTGAGGGACTGGTGCTCTACCAACAATTATGGTTTACTTACAGATTGTGGCATGACCTGGGGTACAGTGTTGGGTACTTACTTTTCTATTACTTTCTATTACTTTTTGAAGCTTGTTCCAGAAAGCTCTTTGCAGTCACTAGCAAAGATGGAGAAGTACTAGAAGAAGTTATACACCTTACAGTTACAATTACTAATGTGTTTTTATACAAAAGAAATACGTAACTGTAACTGATTACATTTATTTGAAAGTAACTAACCTATTACTTTCAAAAAATGTAATCTGTTATAATTATTATTTTTGAATTGTTTTTGTATAAAAAGAAATAAGTAACTATAATTGTAAGGTGTATTACTTCTAGTACTTCTCCATCCTTGCATAGTGACTACACAGAGCTTCCTGGAACAAGTTTCCAAACAATAGAAAAGTAATAGAAAGTAACTTACCCAACACTGTTGGGTAATAGTTATATGCAGGAAACAGGCTTTAATTTCAGCATTGTAGGGAGTAGTAAACAGTGGATTACAGGAGTATATAGCAAGTAAGTTGGATTTCAAGTATGGGGTGGTGGCAAGCTGACTGAGTATATGAAGAGGGTCCACAAACAGTATTAGAGTGACTTCACCACTCTAGTTATGTCAAAAGGCCGAGGATGATGGACACAGGGTAGGGGCATGTAGGATAGCCATGGTGGAGTGCATAACATACCACCATCACCCTGTAAAAACAGGGTGGATAAAGGGGAAGGACCACTGACAGAAGGGTGCAAACCAAGGAGAAGAGGGACTGAGGATGGAGGGTATGGATACAAGGTGGTATCCCTAAATGATTGAAGACTGTGTAATAACATTGCAGAACCTCATGCACTATTTTCTGAGGTGAATGTGGTTGCTACAGTTACATGACACTTGTTTCACAGAGTACCATGACTGGGACCTATCAATCCAGGGGCATGGGATTTACAAGAAGGACCTGGGGGTTGGAAGAGGTGTTGTGGTACTACTGTATGTGACACAATGGATTAAATGTAGGATGGATGAGGTAGGGGCAAAGGAATAAATAGGCAATATGGGTGTAGCTTCTGTACTCCAAGGCTAAAAAACTGAGGAAGGGAGTGGTGTATTGACAAACATCCCAGTGAGGGGAACTGAAGGGGGACTTGGCAGACAGATAAGGAGGGTGTGTGTGTGTGAAGTGGATCGTGGTGAAACTTGGGCAGTTCAACCACCAAGGGTTGCGTGAAGCAGCCCTGGCACACCCAGAACCAGGGAGGCATTGCTTCTGGATGCAATGAAGGATGGCCTACTGACACTGATGGTAAATGGGCCTACAAGACTTGGTAACTGGAACAGGCAAATGAGGATGCCTAAGACAGATGTAACAGTTGAGGATCCACTACATGGTAGTGACCACAAAAGGCTGTGGTGAATACTCACATTGGGGACTGAGTTTGGAGGCATGGGCAGTAAGGTTGTATATTTTAGGAGGGTGGACTATGGGAGGATAAGATAAATACTGCAAGGGAGAGTACAGCATAAAAGGCTGGTGATGGATGCAGAGCAAAACTGTGAAGTTATTGAAAGTGTGATAACAGATGTACAGTAGCCTGTACCAGGACTAGTACCAAGAAGGGCAGAGCTACAACACCATGCTGGCTCAACAGTGAAGTGCTGTGGGGAGGGGACAGATTAGAGTGCTGCATACTGGCATTCCAGTTGAACAGTGAAGGAAGAGGATAAAGAGTCATACATGACTTGGTCAGCATGGTGACCAAGCTGGTGAGAACAGTCAAGGCATCGAGGGAGCAAAGGTCACTGCATGCCATAAAAGGAGGGTGAAGCACTTTTTCGATATAGCAGGAAAGGAGGAAGTGCAAAGAACATATAGTGAAGATAAAGAGGGGAGGACAATGGATGGAAAAAGGAGAGGAACAAGTGGAAATAGTGAATGACTACTTCTGCTCTGTTTTCACAAAGGGGAAGGATGGACCACTACCAACATTGGCTAGTAGGGTTGGGGAAGGAGGTGACAGACAAGATGATACCCTCTTTATACCTCCATCTGTGTACATCAACCACAGTGTACATGCAAGTGTACGATGAGAAACAAAATCAGATTGTCCATCACTGACAGCACACTGTATTGTGACTGCAATCAAAGTAGAGATGAGTGTCACTTGCATGGAATGCTTCCTGTGTATTGCCTTGACTAGCAGTATTGAGGACTAACTTGTTACAGTACCGTAATTGAGTTTTCAAGTCAATAATTAGTGGCATACACTTACATTGTCTTTTTTAGTACTAACATCTCTTCCTGGTTGTTTTTTTTCTGGATGTTTTGCAAACGTAGCAATGAAGCACTGTTGTGCTGTGAGATGTAGTAATGGTAAAACTACAAACGTAGTTTTTACTGATTCCCAAAAGATACCAAATCACTAAAACTGTGGGCAACGGCAGTCAAGCGTGCTGATGGCATCCCACGGACCATACTGTGATCGTGCAGATCATTTCACTGATGATCAGTTTGTTATTTCGCAAACACTTTTGGATATTACCGGTTTCACCCTAGTCAGCGGTGATTAAAACTGGATGCTTGCCCTTCAATTTTTGCTTATAACTGTGAAAAGCCATCAAGAACCAGCACTACTTTGGAGAAAGGAGAAGGCTAGAGGTATATCTGCCACTTTCATTTCATTTTCTGTCTATTACGTGATTCCTTCTGTAGTAGCATATTTCAATGTCTGCTGTTTTGTTCTCCTAGGTTCTTGAACACTTTGGCTTGCTGCCTATTCAGTGTGCAAATGCAAGTACCAGTTCACAGTCCATCGACATGGAAACATCTGAAAGCATGGAAGACACTTCTTCTGGATACTGTGAAATATTGTCTGCTGTCACCCCACAGGCTACACCAAAAACAATGTCTGACACAGAAGTTACTGTACATCTGAGGGACTCAGCATGTCAGACCACAGATGTTGTGAGTATTACTATTCATACATAACAACTACAATTTACAAGGCTACAGGCACTGTTTAGTATTAGACTGGTAGTCAACATGTCAGTACAACCTTACGGTCCCTATGTGTCACAATGACATATGTTTCCCCAAGTACCGATCCCTGTAAATGTAATATTGATAGAATCCCTGTTAGTACAGGGGTATGCCATGCACACATCAGCGAGTCAAATCACCGTAAACAACAATATGAGACAAACCAGGTGGTGCACTTCAACCCCCCCCCCAACTCACACAGTATCCATATCCCACCTCGCTCCCACTGTCGCATCACTGGTCATACATTGGTGGGCAGCAACAACCACTGCACACCTCCATGCCTGACCACCTAATTGCAGCTTACAACAGCAGCATTGCGCATCTCCTTTGAATGTATTTATTCTGTGGTCCGGCGACACTCACTTGTGCTTACCAACCAGTGGCTCCATTGCTGGACGCAAGTCTTAATATCAGTGCCATCATGCAAATACTGTGAGCTGATTACTATGGTGCACATACTGCACTGTTAACCATTAGCATGCAGTGTTCGGAGTCTTACTTGAAGGTCACAATGTATGTACATCTGGATTTTGAATAGCATTTTTTTGAGTATTTTTTTTTCAATATTTTCAGGAAGTTCACAACAAGGGAACACAGACTGTCAAGTACATTTCCCATGGTATGGCTAAAACTAAGTTCTCAAGGGGTACACAGATGCTACCACTTGGCATAAGCAAAAGTGTTCAAGTGTCCATACCAGAGAAGAAAACAGTGCTTGCTGCTGCTACCCAGTATTGTGCACCACATGAATGTGGTGAGCATGTCAATGAAAGTACCATCTTGTATACAGACAGTGACGAGGAAGACTTTGAACAGGACTTTGACTATGATTCAGAAGATGATCCAGAATGGACCATTAATGATTTCATAAATTCTGACTCTGATTTAGACAGTGATGACGACATATACAACAAACCAGATACGTAAGCGTTACATGCTGATTGACAGTGTTACTTGCAGCAGTTTGAAATAATAGTAATACATACCAAGTAACTCTGCATTGGCAGGAAAAGTTAAAAACATAGCTTTTCGGTACATAGAAACATAGACTTTGACGACAGATAAGGACCGCTTGGCCCATCTAGTCTGCCCATTTCCCTACCTACAGGATAGGCCGCAGATCCTAGTTAACCAACAGCCTATTTCTTCATACCCCCCACAAGAATTGCCTTATGTCTGTCCCATGCATTCTTGAATTCTCCCACAGTTTTAGACCCCACAACCTCCTCAGGAAGGCTGTTCCATGCATCCACTACCCTCTCTCTGAAATAATACTTCCTCACATTGCCCCTGAACCGCCCCCTCTATCTTTAAATTGTGTCCCCTTGTTCTTGCACATCTCTTTTTCTGAAAGATGCTACCCTCTTGGACTTTGTTGATTCCACTGAGGTACTTAAACGCTTCTATCATGTCCCCCCTCTCCCTTCTTTCCTCAAGGGTATACATATTAAGCTCCTTTAGTCTCTCCTCATATGGCTTCTCTTGCAGACCCTGCACCATTTTAGTTGCCCTCCTCTGGACTGCCTCTATCCTGTCTATGTCCTTGCAGAGATGGGGTCTCCAGAACTGGACACAGTATTCCAGATGGGGTCTTACCAACTGTCTGTACAGAGGGATAACAACTTCCTGTTTTCTGCTGCTGATGCCTCTCCCTATACATCCCAGTATACCCCCAGCCCTCCCTACTGCCTTCTCACATTGCTTGCTAACCTTAATGTCATCTGATATGATTACCCCAGGTCCCTTTCCTTTTTTGTTGTTGTTACTACCTCCCACCCATTGTGTATTCTTCCCCTGGGTTCTTGTTTCCCAGGTGCATTATTTTGCACTTCTTTGCATTGAATCCTAGCTGCCATACTTCTGACCATTCCTCCAATCTTGTCAAGTCCCTTTTCATCCTTTCCACGCCTCCTTGTGTATCAACCCTGTTGCAGATCTTTGTGTCATCTGCAAAAAGGCATACTTTTCCTTCCAGTCCCTCTGCAATGTCACTGATACATGTCATCTATATCATCATGGTTCTTAAATATTAACCAACATGGTCTTCCTATTCTGAAAGGCTCTGACCAATTTAAATTTTTTCACTTTGTGTCATTTACATCTCCCTTTCATAGATGTACAGAACTTCATTGTGATGTATCTCCAGAGAACCAACGAACATTTCTCACCTTTGAGAGTGTCTTACTTGTTCTTCTACAGACATGCTTTCAATGTTTCGGACATTGTAAAGTCATCCTGCAGCAAGTTTTTGGTAGTATGGCTGTGCTGGAGCAGATCTGTGTAAATGGACATCACAGAAGATGGGAGACAAAGCCAAAACTCGGACAGCTTCCATCTGGAAATCTGATCACAGCCCGTGGCATCTTTTTCACTGGTGGAAGCCCAGTACGCATGCTGAATTTTTTCAGGCATATTAATATGCCGCACATATCATTGAGGACATTTCACTTAATGCAATCAACCTATTTGATCTTGTCCACTCGTACTGTGTGGAAACAACACCAGGAAAACATCTTCAATGACTTATGTGGCAGTCCACTGAAACTGGGAGGGGATGCCTGTTGCTGATCCCCAAGCCACACTCCCAAGTTTGGCTCCTATTCACTGATGGACCTTGTGCGTTCTAAAATAATTGACATCAAGCTTGTTCAGGTAATCAGTCAGCACGCAGTTCTTTACTGTCTTTACTCTGTCTTGTTCTTTCACCATGTTTCATTGTGACCAGTGGTGCTTTTGGTTACTTACAGCTCATGTTACTCAATTGTTTTGTAACACACAGAGTAACGAGGTTACCAGTTCCAACTCAATGGGCGAGAAGGATTAAAAGAGGCATTGATACTGTGAAGTCCGCTGGCCTCAAAATTCAGAGTCTTATAATGGATTGACATGTTAGTGTCAAAAACATCATGTGAACAGGAACCAGGCCTAAGTCACTGGTTCGATGTCTGGCATGTGGCAAAAGGTACTTAGGGTGACACAACTGCATACATCGATACAGAAATGCAAGTATGCTTGTCTACATTCTAATATGTTCCCTCTCTCTGTTTTTATTGTGAAACAGGAATAAAGGAAAAACTTGAAAAGAAGTCCAGACAAAAAATTTGTACAGTGCTTGCAAGATGGGCAAAGCCAATTTCCAACCACTTGTACTGGTGTGCCAATTCCAGTGGTGGAAATGGTGACCTTGTTGTTGCGAAATGGAGATCCATTTTAAATCATGTGTGCGACATTCATGTGCATGACAGCCCTGAATATCCAAGCTGCATCCATGGTCCACTAGAGGAACGGGAGTGGATTGAGAAAGGTTTGCCATCAACCAGTACTGTATATATGGAACTATAAACCTTTTTAAAATGAAATGATAATGTAATCCCATAACTGCATCTGTATCGGCAAAGGTGTAGTTGCTTACATTGCTGTGGAATTTTAATTCTTCACTAAAGTGAATACGTCTATCACTTATATGTTTCACAGTAAGAACTGTACACTGAAAACATGGATGCGTAAATGAATTTGTACAGTGACATTTCTGGCTCCTCGTCATAGGTAGTAGAGCACACAAAGAAATGGAGCTCATCGCCTACAAGAACCTACTAATGAAGGACATCCAACGACTACCTCCTGCAGAGCAAACATCATCTCTGGAATTGTTCCACGAGGTCCTGCTCTTCTTTGCTCCAAAACTGACCCATTTCTTCTATGACAGTATGGAGGCACGGTAGGTTGATATTTAATATGTGTGATGTGCATACTGTTCTGACTAAGTGTTAACAGCAATGCATAGTGATAGATCAATGTGGTGTGAAAATCATAAGATAGTACTTGATAATAATGCTGAACATGTTCTCTGACATACCTTATCTACTGCAGTGCAGCAAGTATTGTAAAGAACAAGTAAAAATGGTTATGACAAACAGAAATGTAGAGTTCGACAGACAATAAGGGCTGCTTGTCACACCAAGCATGCCCATTTCTCTACCTACTATAGAAGCTTCAGATCCTGGTTAACCAACAGACTATTTCCTACATGACACAGTAATTGTCTTATGTCTGTCCCATGCATTCTTTAATTCACACACTGTTTTTGAAGCCATAACATCCTAAGGAGGGCCGATCCATGCAACCAGCACACTGTCAGATACCTCTGTGCTTGCAGTATTGATGTTTCCCCATTGTTGCTTTACTCCGCCTTCTTGCCTGCTTTCTACTGCTTTTATGACTCAGAGTCCCATTTTGACAAACTCAGAAGTCATGAAGTACACTACCCTCACTTTAGTATGGCTTGCCTATGCAGCTTATTTTTTCATTTACCACAATGTTTTTTGTGGTCACTTGCTCCAGGATGGCTACCCACTTCTATATCGTGCAGCATCTATCCATCCTCATTTCAGAGTGCCATGTCTTACATTTCTTAACCCCATTGGCATATTGTTATGCTATTTCCAGTCTGCACATTGAAAAATACTGACTCCTCTCCTCCCTGTTTTCTGTTTTGATCCATTGCTTTGATTTATTCACTTACATAGAGCGGTACTCATCCTTCTCCTCTTCTGTACTCCCTTTGTCTGCTGTACATTCTGTCTCCTGGTATGCTGACATCCCAGTCATGGTTATATGTGTACTGTGTTTCTGTGACTGCCACGATATCAAGGCATGCCTCTTCCATCAAGTTCAGGGACCTGTTGGTGTGTACCTCACTAAGTACCGTGACTGTTTTTGGTGGGTGGTGACTAGGATTTCACTGCTCCTTTTCAGTAACTCACCCCTTGGCACCTTTAAATGCTTGACAATAAATCATTTACACATATTGCATAGTATCCTGTTTCCCCTCTGCGATATTAGCAACAGTTAAGACTGTGCAGCAGAATGAGTGACAATAACTGTATGCAGCTAGTGTTTCACATTTCAGTTGTATTCATTGTACTATCAAAGTGCCATAGGGTACAGAAGTATAGGTAGATGTGGCTGTTTTCAAATCAGTGAGTGCAATGCCTGATAGTTATTCTTGCTAACAAGCTAGCAAATTATCTGAAATGTCTCCTGCTGCTGACTAAATATGTGCACAGACTGCACGAGTGACGTTTATCCTTTGTTACAGGCTTCTAATATCAGCACTTCACTGCAATGAAAATTCTGATAGGCATCAAAGGATTAAAAGCGATGGAAAGCAGCAGTGGGCAATATCATTTCCAAAATCCAGAGGAGGAGCACCGATAGTGAAGGAAGTCAAAGTGCCAATCACATACGGTAATCCACATTCAATTAAATTACATCTCCTATCCCCATGAACAGGGTTTGGATGTGCAATCCATACCCAGTGGACAAACACACTCCCGTGCGTGCCTAGAGGGTCACTGCTGCAGCCAATCCCATTGCTCCTGGGTCTCAGGCTTGCTATACTCCTAGCCTCTACCCGGAGTCCCCAGATCCCGGTATTGCATCCCCCACCCTCCGGGACAGGAGAGCCATCCACGAATGCTCAGTCCTAACACTACCTTGCCAGCCCCTGGCAACCTGTCTTTGCTCCCAAACGGGGTTGATGGCATGGCATGAGGTGTGGTGTCCAGTGCCTCAACCTCAGCGCCACATGCACGGCATATTATAATGCACCTTAATACTTCATTAATCAGGAACGATCAACACTGAGTAATTAATAACCAGCTACACACAAAGTAGAACAATACAGTTTTGAGACATCGCATCGACTGCTTTATCAACAAAGAATTTCTTTCAGATACATAGAGATTGTGTTTCTTTCATCCATAGCATATATGAAACAGTTAACAAGTGAAGTCCTCAAGATGCGGGAGGAACATCCCAGTTACCGTTTGGCAAAAGAGGCCATGCCGCCACGTTCCGTACCACCCCCAATTGCATCCAGATTTGAAAAACATGAAAAGTATCTGCTTGTTCAACAGCACCGCACAAGATTCAACAAGCCAGGAACTGATGGTTAGTATTGATGTATGAATGATATTGATGATACACTTGTAGGTATTGTAAAGATGTGTGCACACAGGTTTGTAACCATTTTCAACCTGAGTTGGTAATATGGAATCACTGGAAAGATCAATATAATTTACATGACTGAAATTTTCAACTGTTACGTATGTTGCTATGATTAACCATACTATATGAGAGGACATTACTGTCATCCTGTTGAGACTGACTGACACTGTGCTGCACAAATTAAGTATGATGTTATGTAAACACAAGGAAAAGGCGTAAGTTTGGTAAGGACAGAAAACCATGGTGATTTACCCGGGTGATACAGGTAGTGGAGCCATGGAATGCGCTGCCTATGGAGCTGGTACAGGTGGAGTCAGTAGATGGGTTTAAAAGTGAATGGGACAGGTGAGGGGAGTAGTAAATCTGACACGGTCCAATGTACGTGGAACATCTGTGACTGGGCAAAGTATAACCCAAGGGGGAGGGTGGAGGACACCTAAATCGACCCTCAGTGTGGGTGATGAAGATTGAGCAGACGTGAAAGACCGTTGGCCCTATTATACTGTCATTTTAGTATGATAGTACAGTATGTATTTACTCCATGTGTAAACCCATAACCATTCCAATGTGATGTTACAATGCTGTATCAAGAGACAGAGAGGGTGTCATGAAAGTCATCTGTGTTTCGTTGCCACAATCTCAAGGGTAGAACTTATGGGTGACATTCCAGGAATGCATTAATAATTTCAAAAAAAGCCATACAGTACATTTCTGTGTTGATTACATGGAGAGGGAAAACATAGTGGGTCAACATAGACAGTCACTAGTTTAATACTGTAAATGTTCTGATAAGCACTCCATTTTTGTGACTACAGAATGGCTACATGGCACTCCAGTCAATGTACTACATCAAGAATAACACGGTCATGCCCACACTGTACCGGTCATGGCACACCACATTCTTTTCAGTTGATGTAACATTAAAATTTGGTCATCAGTGACAATGTTGTCCACACACAATGCCAACTGGTTAGACAACACAGTGACAATGAAGGCGGATGAAAACACACATCATGTTCAGCACTGTTTACCACTGTTTCAGAAACAGCATGACTCTCGCTGTCTTGCTGCTACTTCTTTTTTGTTATTGTATTTCTTCACACTGCTGTCTTACGCTTGGAGTGTCATGGCCATGAGCAGTTAGCAGTGTCTGGAATGGGAAGAAGTGACTGTTGTTGGTAACTGTATGCTAACATGGCACCGTTGCTTGACTTCAGTGATGCAGTCACTCATCCAACATTGTGGGATATGGTGCCATCTACCCACCCACTTAGTCACTTGGAATTCAACAGAAAAATGCATCGCATTTAGTGTTGTCATCCATAATATGGGTTCATTATAATGGATGCATAGTGGCAGATAGACAGTATATAATGTAAAGTGCACTCCGCAAATACAGTAACTTTGACCCTCCATCCCCAGACAGGGCTGCATACCATGAAAACAATTTAAAACATAACCTGTCAGTATAGTGTTACCCATTCCCTACCATACCCCTCTTGCATGTCAATGAAATTGCAAACCTTCACAGGCAGTTGATTGGTACCACCCCCCACCCGCACTTACCTCTGATTGATTGATTGCGATTGAAAGTGTCAGTACATGCCAGGAATGTTTGAAATACATTGAGCAATAAAGAGATACAGGAATGCATGTGGTACCACTACACTGCCAGGCATATATATATATATATATATATATATATATATATATATATATATATTATATATATATATATGTCTTGACACTGTGACAAATGTACAACCCATGCATCATCACAGTATTTCTACAATGTTGATATTTTGTCATCAACAGGTGAGGATAAACTACAAGCAGACACTTCGGATTGTGATGCGACACTGTGTTTGTCAAATCGATGAAATAATTGACAGTCTATACAATGCATTGTTTTTTTTTATTGTACCAAAACTGGAAAACATGTCATTTATATGGTGACAAACATCACATTTTAAATTGTATTACTATAGGTATTTAACTGTTTGTTGAAACAGTTGAGTTTAAACATAAAGTTTAAGAAAGGCTGTGCGAAGCAACTTCATTGTTCCTTTCAGCTGCAGCAGTTACTTGAAGACCTGAAATCAGAAGGAATGCAAAATTAGACACATAACTGTTATAGTGAGAATGAGTTTATATGCAAATTTGTGTACATGCATGTGTTTGTTCATATACCCCTCTCTCTCTCTCCGGTGTGTGTGTGTGTGTGTATATATATATATATATATATATATATATATATATATATACATAATTCATCATACACATATTTATACATTAGTGGTGAAGGATAAATGACTGAGATATTGTGTTATTTTCACTAAACTGGAATAACCACTGTGATGACATCACCACTGAGAGAATAATTATGGAAGTACATAGGCCCAGATATTCAAACTCGCCATTTTGTGGCGCAAGCTAGCGCCGCTCAAATAGTTGTGCAGGGTGTGGCCAGGAGTGATATTCAGTGGAGTTGCACTATGGCACAACTTCTTTGAATATCGCCCCCTGGCCACACCCACTGTGCATGGCGCAGTGGAGCTGCGCCAGCGCAAGTGGTCAGAGTGGAGCATTGAGATGCGGTGGCGCAAGTTCCATTGCGTCATGCACAGCACCTGCGATATTCAAAGGTGACATGCAAATGGGGCCATAATTTATGCAAGGCGCTGGGGGCCATTTTGCATCTGATTACGGCCCGTTTGCATCACCGTTCGTTGTCAGGTGCACCGATCCCTGACGACTTGCACCTGGTACCCTGCCAGGCAGCAGCCATCGGGGACTGATGCCCCTTGCAGCCTGATTGCGGGCAGAACAGTAGTTCCCGCCCGAGCAGCCCGATTGCGGTCAGAACAGTAGTCTTCTCCCGCCCCGAGCAGCCGATCGGCGGGTATAATGGTATTCTACCTGTAAAGCCTCCCCAGTAGCCCGATCATGGGCATAGGTTCTCGCCCCCATTAGCCCGATCGCGGGCGCTAACTAAGCGTCCCCAACCCAGTAGCCCGATTGTGGGCATCAGACCCCCAGTCCAATATCCCTGGTGGTCCAGTGGACGCGGTAGTAGCCCGATGGCGGGTGGCATCCTGACCCCCCGTCCAGAAATCCCTGGTGATCTAGTGGCCCCCATACAGGCACCACCACCCGCTCCCTCCCAGTCAGCGGTGGGCGGCAGCACCACCCACCTGCCGCCCTGCCGCCCGCCGACTGACAGCTCGGTAGGGCTGCATGCCCATTGGTTCAGAGCATGAGCCAATGGGCGTGCAGCCATACCATAAAGGCAGTCCAGATATGTGGGTGGGGTGCTGCCGCCTGCCGGCTGGCGGGAGGGGGCGGGGTGTTGGTTATTTCACGTGGGGGATGAGGATGCCACCGTGATCGGGCTACTCATGGTCACTGGACCACCAGGATATTGGACTTTGGGGGGTCTGATGCCCAGCGGTCGGGCTGCATGGGTGAGGGATGTTCCGGTTATGCCGGCGATCGGAGCTACTGGGAGGGGTGACACTTCAGCCTGCGATCGGGGGCATGGGGCGCCGCCGAATGCGGTGGGAACAAGTCCAGGGCCACCCACAGGTGGCAGCTGCTGTGTTGCGCCCCGCAATGCGGCAGCTCACTTGTGGGTGGCCCTCGACTTGTTCCTTTTTTTTTTCAGATAACTTTGTGCAGGCGCAGGTAGGGGTTGCACCTGCATAACTCTGCATGGCCTGGGCTGAATATCGGGCTGTGCAGTTACATAGAAACATAGAAACATAGAAGTTGACGGCAGATAAGGACCGCAAGGCCCATCCAGTTTATGCATGGGCACGCCCCCCCACCTGTGCCTGCATACATTACTGATGCGCCCCGGCGCATCAGGATTTGTCCAGGCGCACTTTTCCCTTTTAAATATCACACCGGGGCGCATCAGTGGGTTGTGCATGGCACAACCCTTTTGAATATCTGGGCCATAGTGCCTACATCACTAGTAAATATTCTCACAGTGGTAATATCACCAGAGTGACAATATTTTCAACGCAATCTGCATTTAACAGCTTCATAGTTTCTCTTTCTCACTGTATCCTGCAACTAACTGGATTAGCATTGCAGAAGACAATCACCTGTTTACCACAGTTTTCTGACATTCTTAGCCCATTATTGTGCTGCTCTAGTCTTCAACACAGCCTCCTTCATACAGACAGTAACAAGCTGGGAACAAGCTGCTACATCCATCTGACTGACCACAGTTTTATTCTCACAACCTCCAGTAGCATATCTGCACTATGAATAAGTCACTTAACTGCCCAGTGCTCACAGGTCACCCCTTTATGAACATTTTTTCTCGCTTCTTCTGTGTTTTCTTCCTGTTTACGCTTTTTTTATTTCAGTGTTTGGTAACAGAGTCGGGTTTTAGTGGTGAGCTGGGAGCACTGGGCAGTTAAGTGACTTATTCATAGTCGCGCAGCATGCTACTGCAGGTTGTGAGAATCAAAACCTGGTATGGTCTGCAATGAGGTTGTCCCCAGCTTGGTACTCTAGCGTGTAGGCAACACTGACAGCACTGTTTGTGTCTGGTATGTGTGTGTGTAGGTGTTTTTGAATCGGCTGGGAGTGTTAGACAGTATTAGAAGCAGGAAAATGTGTTTTGCAATGGTAATTGAGTTATTGAGAAACAGAAACTGTTAAGTAAGTTGCAGTGTTCACGGAGACAAAGAAACTGGTGCAGGATGCACTCAGAAAGAGAAACTGCTTCATGAAGGAGGCTGTTTTGAAGATCACAGCAGCACAGTAATGGGATAGGAGTTTAAGAAAAACTGTCATAAACAGGTGCTTGTCTTTTGCAACGATCATCGAGTTAGTTGCAGGATTCAGTGACAAAGAGAAACTATGAAGTTCTTAAATGCATGCTGCATTGAAAATATTCTCAGTCTGGTGACATCACCACTGTGACAGTCCTTGCTAGTGATGTACACACTTTGTGTTTTTCCATTAATATTGTCACAGTGGTGATGTCATCACAGTACTTATTCCACTGCAGTGAAAATAATATGTTGTCTCACTCATGTATCCTCACCCCATTGTATAAATATATATAGTATATAGATGAGATATATGGATATATAAATTCATATGGAGAGAGACACAAAAAGTTAAATTTTTAAGTGTGATTAAAATAAGTTGTTGTGTAAAGACAATGTATAGTTGTTATGATTATTTTACAGTTTTCTAAGAATGGTTTTATAAACGGTTACATTACAAAATGTTTGCTGTTATTGCCCTGTTCCAATGTCATATCCCAGGAAGAGTTACCGACTCTGACCAGCCTGGTAACACCCATGTCCTTCTTCATGTACATGTCACTCTGTCCCCTCACCACGATTTCTTCAGTGTACAAAACACTATTGTTCTTTGACCTTACCACCTCCCTGACCTCCTACATCAAGAAGCACTTCTTCTTTTTAACCACTTGTCACTCCTTGTTCTTGTACATGTTTGAGTAGCCTCCACCAAACCTTTGGTACTAACATCACATTTTTATGCACTATCCATTCATGCTGGAATGGCGCGATGCCCAGAATATACAACATCTTTTACATAATGCTTCGTTACATTCAGCCAACCTGGTACTTTACATTATCTTGCCTTCCTGTGCCCTATTATATCCTGTAAGTGGCTTCTGGTGCCTCTTTACCACACACACACACACACACACACCCACACACACACAGTGTGATGTGTTGCAGTATGGCATTTTGTAAGCAATAATACACAACAGAGTGGGCAGCATTGGGCATATACCGGAACGCCCAAGGGCATAATGAGGCCCGACGCGGCAGGTGGAGGGTCTTATAGCCCCTGGAAGGTCCGGTATTTCCCATACTGCCCACCCTGGAGGGTATTATTGCGCTTAGAAAATGGGCTACAGGTGACATTTTCTGAAAAACATAAACAAATAACAATATGTATACATAAAACATAAAAAAAAAAAAATTTAATTAAAATTGCCTTTTCTGGTAAGCTAGTCCCTATACTGATACAATGACCAGTGGAGGGCACTGCTGTTTTACCTGAATACTTTCTTTTTTATGAGCACCTCTTACAGCTTATGCTTGCTTGCTGCTGTGTCTGTGTTGTCCCCTCCCACACATGCTAGTGGGTTCCAGGATCTACAAGGATTCCTGTTTGGGGCCATCTACAACGATACATTTTTTTAATAAATATCAGCGTTGAGTCTGGGCAGTAACATTGTTTTACTTTTTTATGAAATGTGGGCTGAGTCTCCAATGGCAGTTTTAAAACTGTAGTTTAACTAGAGAATGATCACGATCTACTGTGCACTTCAGGGAAGTGATTTAATAAAAAAAAGACAACGTTTTCTGTTATTTACTTTGCTTGCTGGAGTATCAGGAATGCTTGTGGTGGGGTTGCCAGATGCAGCAGGAGAGTAAGCGGCTGGGGGGGGGATTGGATCGGAATACAGTCTTTTAACGAGCCACCCTATCTACCACAGCAATCGTGCAGACCTGAACTAGACCCCCTCCCCCAGTCTATTTTACTTTTCGATGGAGCATTGTTCAGCAAACATTCAGGGAGAAAAAATAATGGCTTCATCACATTAAAACAGAAGATTCGCTTGTAAGTCACCCCTCATGATATAACGGTCATTGCAGCGGCCCCCCACCGGCCGCTTATGCTCCTGCTGCATCCGGCAACCCCACTACACATAGTCGCATTCCTGGTACTCAAGCAAGCAAAGTAAATAACAGAAAACTTTGTCTCTTTTTTTTTTCTTTTTTTCATGAAATCACTTTCCTGAACTGCACAATAGATCGCGATCCTTCTCTAGTTAAACTGCAGTTTTGAAACAGCCGTTGGAGACTTGGGCCACATTTCAAACCTGATAAAAAATTAAAATAATGTTAATGACATTACATGAACTACTTGTGTTATGTGAATTTATTTTTTTTACTCTGTTGAATGTGACCACTGCCGGGGAGGGGGGCCCCCCACTTGCTCGCTCTGCGAGAAAACAACATAGTGGTATTTGCCATTTTAAACATTCTAGTTGCCCAGTAATATTTAGAACTATATGAGGCAACAGGGACTGGGACTAGTTATTTCCTACTCTGTTGTCTCATACTGGACAAGCAGATTGGCTCTTGCAGGCAGTCAGAACAAGAATACTCTTACACATTTTCTAAAACAGGTTAGTGTTGCTTCTGACAATCCTTCCCAAGATGTCATACAGTCTTGATAATTTTGTAACTTCAATTGTAGCACTGCATGAGTTTACTTTAAATGCTGTTTGGTTTCCATATCAGTACTGTCAATAGTATTCACAGCTCAAAGGTTCGATTGTATTTCTCATTCATGCATACTTTGTTGTACTACTATTATGGAAAACATTGCTGTGTGTCCCCTTGCACTACTCCAAAAAAGCACCACAAATGTAGTTACTTGTACACAGACAATAAATTAGTAAATATATGAAACTTGTAAGCGTTACTTTTAATTGTTGTTAGCAAGAGAAACCTATGTCCTATCTGCACATAACAGACATTGTCAAGTGTCATATGTATACCAAGTGGGAATAAAACAGAAAATGGGACTGTGGAACAGTTACTGGAAAAGAAAGCTAAACAAATGCAACATACCAATGTTGGAACTAGGCATCATGGAATCCCTTGTATGAATCGGATGGAAACATGGCCCTTATAACAGTTACTGCACATGCAGGCAGTATTTTCCTGTTTTTTTCTTCCCAGGCGTTGCCATACCCAGTAAACGAACCTTCGGTATGCCATATATCTAAGAAGTCTATGAAAAAAATGAACAATACACAGAAACAGGACATCAGACCATTTCAGTGTCAGCTTGTGACATTACTTTACATTGTCAGTTGTTCAACGTTCACTTTCAATAACCATTCATAAGTCATGGCAATAGTGGAGAAGAAGATATATAAAAGAACCAAAATGGATAATGGAGGTGGAGAAGGATGAAAAGTAATGGGCATTGACAGTTCAGTAGCTGAAGTAAGTAGTCAAAAGTAGAATTGATGGGTATGCATCAACAAAGTACTGACTTACTCAAGGTCACAGTCAGATGGTGGTTGTGGTAGGATCATAACCTGGGATCCCCTGGTTCACACGTACTGACTTGCTTAAGTTCACAGTCAGTCCGTGGCTGTGATGGGATTATAACCTGGGATACCATGGTTCACAGTTACTGCCTTGCTAGAGGTCACCAAGACTCAGTGGCAGTGGTGGGATTATAACCTGGTATCTCCTGGTTCACACAGTTAGTGAGTTGATCAAGGTCACACAGTTCATGGCTGTGGTGGAACTATAACCTGGTATCTCCTGGTTTACACAGTGAGTCAGTGGCCATGGTGGGATCATAACCTTGGATCTCCTGGTTCATGGGTACTGACTTACTTAAGGTCACAGGCAGTCAGTGGTTGTGGTGGGATCATAACCTGGGATCTCCCGGTTCACAGGTACTGACTTGCTGAAGCTCTCAGTCAGTGATTGTGATGGGATCATAACCTGGGATCTCCCGGTTCACGCATACTGACTTGTTGAAGCTCATAGTCAGTCAGTGGTTGTGGTGGGATCGTAACTTGGGATCTCCTGGTTCCCGGGTACTGACTTGCTGAAGCTCACAGTCAGTCAGTGGTTGTGGTGGGGTTATAACCTGGGATCTCCCGGTTCACAGGTATTGACTTGCTCAAGTTCACAGTCAGTCAGTGGTTGTGATGGGATTATAACCTGGGATATCATGGTTCACAGTTACTGCCTTGCCAGAGGTCACCAAGACTCAAGTGGCAGTGGTGGGATTATAACCTGGTATCTCCTGGTTCACAGTTCGTGAGTTGATCAGGGTCACACAGTTAGTCCATGGCTGTGGTGGAACTGTTACCTGGTATCTCCTGGTTTACACAGTGAGTCAGTGGCCATGGTGGGATCATAACCTTGGATCTCCATGTTCATGGGTACTGACTTGATCAAGATCACAGTCAGTGGTTGTGGTGGGATCATAACCTGGGATCTCACGGTTCACGGGTACTGACTTTCTCAAGGTCACAGTGAGTCACTGGTTGTGGTGGGATTATAACCTGCTGTCTCCTGGTTCACAGTTACAGACTTGCTCAGGGCCACAGTTAATCCATGACTGTGGTGGAATTCTAACCTGGTATCTCCTGTTTCACAGTTAGTGATTTGCTCATAGTTACCCAGTGAGTCAGTAGCTATGGTGGGATCATAACCTGGGATCTCCTGGTTCACACTTAATGACTTGCTCATGGTTACAGTGAGTCCATGGCTGTGGTAGGATTATAACCTGGGATATCATGGTTCACAGTTACTGCATTGCTCGAGGTCACAGAGTTGCAGTGGCATTGGTGGGATTGTAACCTGGTATCTCCTGGTTCACACAGTTAATGATTTGCTCAGGGTCACACAGTTAGTCCCTGGCTGTGGTGAAACTATAACCTGGTATCTCCTGGTTCACACAGTTAATGATTTGCTCAGGGTTACACAGTGAGTCAGTGGCTATAGTGAGATCATCACCTGAAATCTCCTGGTTTACAGTTCCTGACTTGCTGAAGGTCATATAGCAAGTATGTGGCTGTGGTGGGATTATAACCTGGGATCTCCTTGTTGACAGTTACTGCCTTGCTGAAGGTCACAAAGAATTAGTGGTGGTGGTGGGATTATAACCTGGTGTCTCCTACTTCACACAGTTAAGTGATTTGCTCAGGCCCACACAGTGAGTCAGTGGCTGTGGTGGGATTATAATCTAGGATCTCCTGGGACACTGTTAGTGATTTGCTCAAGCTCACACAGTGAGTCAGTAACTGTGGTGGGATTATAACCTGGGATATCATGGTTCACAGTTAACCACTTGTTCAGGGACACACAGAATGAGACAGCGGCTGTGGTGGGATTACAAACTGAGATCTCCTGGTTTACAGCTATATCAGGGTCATACAGTGAGACAGTGGCTGTGCAGGCTATGTTTTCCTCTATTTCCTCACTTGATATTGAGACTTTCAGCCACTATACAGTATACTTTATGTAGTACAGTTTATCTTGACTTCTTCTGTGTTCCCTTATTGTTTGTGACTGTGGTCTTTTTCTACCTTGCCTTCCTTGAAAAGTATTCTGATGTTTCACAGAAACGTTCTTTGAAAGTGACCCATGTTGAATACTGGCTCATTTCTAGGTTCGCTATCACCAACTGGGCCGTCCAGCTCGATATACTCATGCAGGCAGGACATAAGGACATCCTCGTCAAGACACATGTTTTTAAAACCTTGAACATCGGTGATGCAATCCACACCATCCATTTGACAAATTTCTCGGACACTGCTGAATAGTACCAGCAGCATCGGTTTTCACGAGGTGTTGGCATAAATGTACAATTGCCACAACTGCACCTGACAGGAAAGCAAAAAAATGTTATTACAGCAACATGTATTCATACTGCCAAACAACATTCACTAAATTGACATCGAATTGAGAAATACATAACAGATATGTGTTATGTGTATAGCATTGTACCGGTAATTAGTAAACGGGAGGAAAGGAAGTGCAGTGATTGAACCAGTTCAAGGACAGTTATGAAACTGAAAGGAGCATGATAGTGAAGAATGGTGTGGTGAAGAACACCTTTTGGGGAGAACTTCCAAGGGTGGAGGGTGATGAGTGCTAAAGACCGGTAACGACATACATAGTTAGCTATCAAATCACAACAATAAATGTGAACAAATACACAGTAACAGAATGCATATATTTAACCAATAGAACATGACGGGGAGTGGTTATATTGATGGATTTACGACGCCTGGTGTGGTTCAGTCACAAGATGCAACCAAGTGACTGAAACACACAAGGAGCGATAAATCAGCCCATATACCCACTCCATGTAATGGTATATTGATGTTCTCCAATATTCAGCGTTTTTGATTCTTTTTATAGTCATGTTAAACTTTTACAGCGGGTATACTGGAGTATTTATCACAGTCAGGTGATGTGTTTTGACCAATGAGGTTACATTTTTTTTTTTAATACACCATGGCATAATGCTAGGATATACAATGCCTGGTGCATTTGGAACACAACAGGCCTTGAAAAGCCTAGCATACCCCGCACCTTAGGTGCTATATAAATGATCAGAAAATATAGCAACAAGTGTGTCTGCTACAGCTGTTTACTGTACATAGTCTGTCATCAAATTATTGGTACCAGAGAACTTGACGCTGGACATGAGGTTAGAAAAGTGATTAGGCTTTTCAGTACCAGCCACTCAACATAACGTCAGTGTTGGAACTTATCATGCACACAGTGATAAAGGTAATAAGACTGACACCTCAAATGCAGTGGTGATCATGATGTAAGGTAAGACATGATCACAGTATAAAGGTATTGAAGCAGGAATCACATACATTTTTGTATGGGGTGTTCTGGCAAAAGCATTTGACAATGTCACCCACATAAATAATATAGGTAGTGAAAGCAATGGACATAGTATGATATAAACAGATTTGGTCTGATCAAGTGACAAAAGACAAAGTGACAGTGAAACCAGTGCATAAAATAGTGTCCAAATACCAGGCACTAGGTGACATGAGGCCAATGACAGCTGACACAGCCACAACATATGTGCAACACTGTCTGATCTGTTAACCAGTGCCTCCCCTTCATAATGCAATCTACTGGTTAGACTCCATAATATGTACAGAAAACATGATTCTGCCCATATCATAATGAGTAAGACACTTCACACTGATTACATTCCATAGAACACACCACATGTGATTCATGGTGTCAAAGAAGACTGTATCTTACTTTACTTCGACACCACAGACACTGGTCTTCTAGAATTACAGCAGCAATCCTTCAAATTAAACCACTGGTGATGTACTGCCCCAACTCCACCAGCAAACGGTCTCACATTACATCACACCAAAACAGATATCCAGGTACATACAGAGCCAAACCACACCAACATAGATGTTACCAAACTATACCTATGTTACACTGCAGGCAGTGTCACTTGACGGATACCATTTGGGGGATAAGGGAGGGGTGGGGACACAACTAGTATGATAATCTGTGAGATCGCTATTTGATGGTGTCGCAAGACTAACTTGTAGAGCATAAGCATCAATCATGTGCTGGACAGAAGAGCACCAGGACTGTGTGTGGCTATGTGTGTGTGTGTGTGGGGGAGGCATCCATGATATTGATTTCAGGATACTGCAGATTTCCGGGTTCTGAGCAATACACGCATGGGAAAAATACGAGTATAAAGGAACAAGGGAGACCGTACCAATGAACCAACAAGACAGTTGAAGCACTGCTCTGTTCTGGCAAAGCATGAAGCTCAGCACAGTGTTTGGCACACACAAAGGACAACATGCCTCAGGGTCCCTGGCACATGGGGCTTTGGCCCAGCACCTGCTGTCTATGCATGCCTATTTGAAAACTGTGGTCAATGTATATGACAGATTGGGAGGCATTTACCGCTGTGCAATAATAAAACTCAAAAGGAACAAATTATGGGCAACATTTCTCATTACAAAATGCACAACATGAATGATGAAAACAGTGCACATTGTTGAAATACTGAATAAGAATGACAACAGAGGACTAGGCAGTACACATATTTTATTACAGAAAAGAAAGACAACCAATAGTACTGTTTATTGCAGGACTATATACAAAGGACACTAGATAAATATGAGAGAAACTGTCAGGAATAAAATGTACTGAGATTACATTTATTTTACCGTGCTCTGAAAGTGTTTCACAGCTTTTCACTAGCTGACTGACAATGCATTACCATTCAGCCAACTCCTTGGAATACATCTCGCTGCTACTGCTGCCATCACAATCTTCATCTAAATCAGACACAATATTTTTAGAGTTTGCTGCGTGGGGCTCATCGCTATACGGAACAGTGTGAAGGGATGAGTTACCAGTGGTGCATGACAATGCCAGCAAGTCGTTCTCCTCGTCGGAATACATTACAGAAATCATGCTCGATCCTCTCGCTCTAATACTGATGGCCGCACACCTAATTACGTCATCAAGCAGGACAATCCACTGAAGTCGGGAACACGCAGCTTGAAAGAAAACAGAGCACGCAGATTCGGACACAGCACAAATTCACAGCTGAATCACATTCAATTGGGACACAGTAGGATGAAAAACATTGCACAGACAAACACAACTAAAGGTAAGGGACTCAAAAAAAAAAAACCACAGGAGGTGAAAAAAAAGACAATCTTTGCATATGATCTTTAAGAATGTTTCTTCAGCTGCCATTTGTGCAGCTGCTACTTGAAGTACAGTGCACACTTTCATCAGATACTACAGCTTGGACATTGCCTCAAGGTGCAGAGCAGACTTCGGCCTGGAAGTCCTCCAGGGACTCTTGTCCTAGAAGGTTAGCTTTCGGATCCCTGCTATCCTCCTCCCGAAAGGGTTAATTTGTACCCTTACTGCTTGGGAATCAGTCTTTATGGTGTAACCTGCTGCAAGAACTGTTTCTCTAAGTAAGATAGTACAGTTACGTAAGAACTTACCGTAACAGTAGATCTTCAAGAACAGCTCTTGCAGCAGGTAGTTTCCCTCCAGCCTTCCCCTCAGGAGGTTTGGTTCTTCATTATGATGTCTCGGACGCAGTCAGATGAATTTGTCTTCCTCTGGAAGAGGATCTTCTGTCTCCCTTCAGAATTGCATCATTGTGCCCAGAGTCACGGCGGAGAACTGAGGGATGCTGGGGACCACTCTTTTATGTGACATCGGATGTCAGGGGTGGGGCCGATGTTAGGGTGGTCCCCACTGGATATAGCTAGCTAGAATTTTTCCATGGGGTCCTGTCACCTGTCAGCTTCAGTCTTTATGGTGTAACTTGCTGCAAGAGCTGTTCTCAGAGATCTACTGTTACGGTAAGTTCTTACATAACTGTACTTTTTCCTTCAACAGAGATTTCAGAAGAGATTTAAAGGATTCTAGCCTAACAAGGTGAGTCAGTTTTAAGGTAATTTGGAGGGAGTTCCACAAGGTTGGTAAGGCATGGCTAATGGATATGGTGCCAAAACGAGATTTTACCTGGGGGGTATCAAGCGAGATATAATCATATTTCCTAAGTGAGTATATGCAAGGTGTTGATTTAAAGAGACTGGCTATGTAAAGAGGGAGTTTGTTAGTGAGGGCTTTGAAGGTCCAGATGGAGGCATTATGCCATCTTCTGGTAGTAAGGAAGTCCAGCGAGTTGGCTATAAAGTGAACAGTGATGTGTTTTGAATGGAGAGTTGGTCACAAATCTTAAGGCCCTGTGGTACAGGATATCCAGCATAGTAAGGACAGTTTTGGGGCAATGACTGTAAAGAAAGTCAATGTAGTCAATTAGTGGAAGGAATGTTGTTTTGACTAATTGTAGTTTTGCTTCATAGGTAAGCAAACATTTGATTCGAAAGAATAATCCCAGCTTTTGTTTTAGCTTTTTGGAGAGTTCTTCAACATGAGGGATATTACGAGATCTTACAGTCCTACCAGAAAGCTAGATACTTAAATGTGTCCACTCTTTCCAGGGTTTCACCCTGCATAGATACTATATGCATATTGGCAGGCTGATGTGATCCGGAAGATGCATTAGTTGATGGGGAGAAGGACATGACTTTTGTCTTTTTGGCATTGAGTAGAAGTCTCAGATGTAGCAGATTTTGCCGTAGGATATTAAATTCTTGCTGTAAATCCCTATAGGTAGATTCAGGACAAGAGACATAAAGCAAAGTATCATCTGCAAATAGGTGAATACTGGCAGATGTATTATTGTGGTCAATGTTATTTACGTATTTTGCTAATAATAAGGGGCCCAAGATTGAACCTTGAGGTACCCCTCTCAGAAGGATTTTGCAGGGAGAAAGGTCACCCTGCACCTTCACCTGTTGATGCCTTCCAACAAGGTAGCATGAAAACCATTTTAGGGCATTATCGTCTAGCCCGATGTGATATAACAGGGTCAGTAGCAGATCATGATCCACCATATCAAATGCTTTGGTTAAGTCAAGAAAAAGCATAGCGACATGACTCCTCGTGTCAAGTGCAATTTGCCAATCGTTAGTAACCTTGGCTAATTTTTTTTTTTTTTTTTTAGTTTATTGAAATTTCGGAATTACAAACCTTCAAATCAAAGACTCCTTTGCAAAGACTCCACATCAATACACACAGAACAACACTTAGAAACAAATTGTACATAGCTTTCTAGTCAAACATTACATTAAGACAAATATTGCAAGGTTACACCATACAGAATATTTAACTTGCTAGGTTAGTTTCTCAAGGGTTATATGGGGACCCTGCGTCATTGCATTGAAATAGGGTTGATTCCCAAATTGAGTAGCCACTAGACAAGAGATAGTGCCTTAGGTACCAAGTGCTATATTGGCTTTGTTTGGAGTTGACAGTGATGCAGGTTCCTACCTAGTGTGGGAGAACAGGCTGTGGCAGCTACAAGTCTCTGAGTCTAGGAGAAATCGCTGATGCCTTTTAAATAGGCTAAGAATAGGGGCCTGGGAGATGAAGGAAGGAAGTTGATTTAGCTATAGTGGAGCTCAATACCTGAAAGACCTTTGCCCTAGTGAAGTCCTACAGTGGGATCAGGGTATGGTGTTAGCCGGGTGCCTGGGGTGTTTCTATGAGGGTTGGTTGGATGAGGGGTGAAGGCCCAAAGGTGCAAGTTTCATCAGGATCTTTTTGCTAGGAGGCAGGAGTGGTACATTAGTCTCCCTTCAAAGGTCAACCAGTCAGCTCGATTGTAGAGCTCACATGTATGTGTTAATCTATCACTGTTAGTGACCAATCAGCAGGCTTTGTTGAGGACTAGTTTGATGCTGTTTAGGGCTGTGTTATCAGCGGTGCCATAAATTGTAATCCCATAGTCGACTACAGATAGGACTGAGCAGGTTACTGCCAGTCTTAGTGCCTGGGGTGGAAGGCAGTGTTTGTGCTTATATAGGATCCCCAGCCGAGTGTTGGCAGAGGTAGAGAGGTGTTTAATATGTTGGTGGAAGGTAAGGGATGTATCCAGAGTAATGCCCAGATACTAAAGTTAGTGACCTGTTCAATTGTATGCCCTGTGGATTAGAGATAGATAGCAGAGCATTACTGTTGGGGTTTTGTTGGTGAGCAAAGCGCATAGATTTGGTCTTGTTGTAATTAAGTAATAACCTATGATCAGTGAGCCAGGTTTCTAGTTCTCTAAAGCAGCTTTTCAGTGTATTTTGAAGAGAGATTGGGTTGGAGTGATTTCAGTATACTATGGTATCATCTGCATAGAGTAGTAGTTTACCACTACAGGCCTAAAGGGAGGGAGTTTAGAAATAGAGTGAATAGTAAGGGGCCTAAGATTGACCCTTGGGGACACCTGAATGAGCGGGTAGCTTTGCAGAGAGGGTGGTGTTGATTTTGACTTGAGTCCGATCAGTGAAAAGGTTTTTGAACCAGGAGATTGCTTCCGGGGTGAGATGGAGTGAGGGGAGGGAGTGAATAAGAAGAGCGTGACCGACGGTGTCAAACGCTTTGGTCTGATCAACAAAGATTGCTCCAGCTAGTGACCCCTCTTCCAATGCTTCATGTATGTAAGAGGTGAATTTGAGTAGGGCCGTGGTAGTGTTGTGCCCTGTTCTAAACCCGTACTGTTCATGGCACAGTAGATTGTATTTGTTCAGGTATTCAGTGAGCTGGTCAGACACAATTATTTTGAGCGATTTTTGGGGGGGGGGATTGTGATGGGTCTATAGTTACCAGGGTCAGTTGGATCACGCTTTTTTAGGATGGGGTGATGATTCCCTTTTTCCAGAGCATGGGAAATTAACCAAGGCTCAGTGAGCAGTTTAATATTTTGGTGAGGTGAGGCAGGGTCTCATTGAGTGTTAGTCTGAGAATTTTAAGGTCTAGGGAGTCGCTACTGAAACACGAATTGCGCAGGACTTTGGTTAGGTATTGTTTAGCCTCATTGCAGGAGATGATTTGTAGCCAGAAGGGAGGGAGTGTATTAATTGGGGAGGCGCCAGGGGGGCCGTTTCAGATAGGGTCGAAGACCTTTTGCGGTAGGATGTGGCTAAGATCGGAGAAGGAATTGTTCAGGACATTAGCTATGGTGTTAGGGTCCTGGAAGAGGGTATCATGATTAAGAATCTGCAAGGGGGTAGGGGAAGTGACTTTCCCGCAGAGTTCCTTTACATTGTTCCAGAATTTATTTCCGTCGGCCCATGAGGAGGTGAGTGCTTGCTTAAAGTAGGTAGACTGAGCTAGTCAAGTTGCCCAGGTGTACTTGTTTCTTGCCTCTCTATAAAGTTGCTGGTCAGTGGGAAGTCGGGAGTTCAGTGCCCTGTGCCAGAGGTCATCTCTGTGATGCATTAGTTTTAGTAGGGTGTACAAGATCCACAGAGTATCCCTGTTTTTATAACCTGTTTAGTGAGAGGGGTAAATATGTCACAGGCAGTGTTAAAGATTTTAATAACGGAGATGGGGCAACGCCTGGGGACGTGGCGGTGTGAATGGGTGCCCAGTCACAGGAGGAGAGATGGAGTTTGAGTCTGGAGAGGCCCTTTTTGAGATGCCTTTGGGTGGATATTTTAGGTTGGCTGGGAGTGATTTTATTTGACCAGCAGCAGAGACAGGCGAAGTGGTACTAGGACGCCAGGAGCAATTTAACTTTGTGAAGTGGGTGGGTTGATTCGTAAGAATGAGGTCGATAAGGGTGGAAGTCCCTGATCTGGGATCTTCCCTGGTAGGAGACTGGACAGCCTGAACTAGGTCATAAGCATGGACTGCATCTTTAAACGTGGCAGATGTAGGAGATAACCAGTTCACATTACAATTACCCATAATAATCAATTTGCTCCTGGGGGGGAGGTGGGTGATGCTAGCCAGGATAGATTCAAAGGCTTATTTCAGGTTAGAGGGTGGGATGTAGATGCCATAATGTGCAGCGGTTTACCTGGGCACCTATGGTGGCTTTGATTGTGATGGCTTGGGCTTCGTGAGCCAGCGTGGGCAAGGGGACTGCTAGGGGCTGTAGAGAGGTTCTTGCATATGATGCATCCTCCTCTTTTTCCTGTCCTATCTGCCCTGAAAATAGAGTAGTAATTTAGAGAGAGAGGCGCCTGGGATTTTGTTGGAGAGCCAGGTCTCAGATAATGCCAGTATGTCAGGGGATTGTTGGGAGATCCAGCCCTGAAGCTGAGTGAATTTCCTAGGTAGGCTACAGATATTAAGAGACCAGAATTAGGACACTGTGCCTCGTCCCTTGGGAGTACTAGTTGCTAGAAGGCCAGGATTAGGTGTACATTTCAGAGATTAGAAGGAGGATGAGGATAGCTTGCCGGAGGCGGCTTTCGGATCAATTTAGAGATAGAGGTAAAGTGGCATGGGTTAGTAGAGTTTGTGTGCACTACTGGCATGGCGATGGTGTGGACTATTAGGAGCTAATTGGGCTAGAGATAGGGAGGGATAGGGCTATTTATTTAGTGAGTGTTTGCCTGTGGGGTGGAGCTTGCACCACTAAGGACCTGTGTAAGGTGCAGCTAGTGCTGGAGGTTAGGTTGGTGCTGAGTAGAACAGGGAGAGTGTTGTTAGGCAGTTTGATGTTGCGTTGCTGCTGGAGTGTGTAGTTAGGCAGATGTAGTGGTCCCTGGTGAGGGATATGTCCTCAAGGAGAAAATGAGGAAAAAGAGTTACGATTAAGATGAGGATGGGATGGTTCAGGGCCCAAGAGATGCAAGCCATGTTGCTAGTGGGTGGAAATTACAATAGAAGGGAATGAGAGGAGCCTCTAGTGTTGACCTAGTATAAGCTGCAGATGGCAAACTGGGCTGATTGGACTTTATACTGTTGATCACAAGACCATGTTAAACCAATGTTGACCAAGGGTGGGGTGTATGGGATTGACTTGAGCAGCAACACTGATGCAGCAGCTGTGGATCTGGCAGGCTCCATGCGTGCCTGATGAGTGTTTACAGCGAGGTGGCTTTCGGCATGGGGGAGGGTTACAATTTGGACCCTCGCGACCTCCCTTCTGTGCCTTGGGCTTCAGTGTTGGGGGAGGGCAGCAGTAGAGACCCTCTCGACCTCCAGGTAGGTGGCCCAGCTGTGGACAAGGAAACGGGGAGACAGGGATTATTTATGGCTGCAAGCTAAGGGGATGGAACAACAGGGATTAGGTTACAAGCTGCGTTTCAAATGGGAGCAGGCACTCTTTTTTCCCCGAGGAGCCCAGTTTAACATTTAGTTAACGTTAGCTGCCCTATAAGGTTACAGGGATTCCAGCTGGAGAAATGCTTATAAGTTTTCTGGTGGAATTAATTATTAGAAACAGAGGAATAAGCACAGTAAATTAAGTTAATTAATTCTCGTCTTATGACTGCAGTTCTGTTGGGTTACAGACTTTTTTTTTTTTTTTTTTCAAAATCTGGTTGGCGCCAAAACACAAACAGTCTCCTATAGTCCTTGGGAGAAGCAGGTGATTGAAAATCTCTGCTGGCAAGTGTTAAGGCTCAAAAAAAAAATATCTCCACATGTGTGGGGACAAAAAAGCTTTAAGATAATTAAACTTTAAATAAAATAATGCAGTTAAAGTCCTTGAGCAGCAACACTGATGCAGCAGCTGTGGATCTGGCAGGTTCCGACAGCGAGGTGGCTTTCGGCGTGGGGAAGGGTTACAATTCTGACCCTCGCGACCTCCCTTCTGTGCCTTGGGCTTCAGTGTTGGGGGAGGGCTGCAGTAGAGACCCTCTTGACCTCCAGGTAGGTGGCCCAGTTGTGGATGAATGCAGAGACTGTGCTGTGACTTGGCCTAAAGCCAGACTGTAGAGGGTTTAGTAGGTTGTGATTCTCCAAAAATTCCCTTCGTTGACAGTTTACCAGCTTTTCAAGAAGTTTTGGCAGAACAGGAAGCGAGATGGGTCTATAGTTGTTCAAGTCACTTGGGTCACCAGATTTGAGCAGAGGGATGACATGGGCTGTTTCCACACTGGAGGGAGTGCTCCTTGAAGGTGTAACATATTGAAGAGGTGAGTGGTTTGTAGGGCTAGATGATAATAGCCTAGTTTCAGAAAGAGGGGGGCAATTTGGTCAGCCCCTGCACTTTTTTTAATATCTAGGTGGGTTAGGAGGTCTTCAACTTGCTTGAGTGAGGCAGGAGTGAAACTAAATTTGGTAGAGCAGGTGGAGGTGCTTGAAGGCATCCAAGGTGTGGCGATACCAGTTTGCTGGTTCAGCAGTTTGCATACGAGAGAGGTATCAAAGGCTAGGCCAGCAGTGGTAAAGTGGTTATTGAGGGCTTCCAAGATGTCGTGTTTGTTGGTGCAGGTGGCATCTCCAGAGATGAATTTGGATGGAAATGAGGAGGACAATTTATGTATTTCTACATCATTCAAGATCTGCCAGAATTTAGTACCATTATTCTTGTTGGACTCCAACGCACTTTGTTAGTAATTTGCCTTTTCAGATCTGATTAGTTTGGTACAGTGATTCCTACTCATTCTAAAGGCAGCCCAATCTGATTCTGATTTGCTTTTTTTAATCTTTTTCCAGAGAGCATCACTGTGGCATAGGGCTGTTTTTAAGGTGCTGCTGCAACGTACATAATTTTTTCCTCTGCTGGGATTTTACAACTGGTGCATAGGTGTCAATCAACTTTAGAACTAAAGTCTGAAATGTGGTGTAGGCATCAGTGATGGATTGAGCAAGTTAGAATTCCTGCCATCTAATTCTGCTAAGATCAGCCAAGAATACTGTGGGATTGAATTTGTGGTAACTCCTTTTGTAGGTATACCCTGCCCTGGAGGATATTTTTGGCGTATGCCTTACACAAGTTATAGCCCTGTGATCACTAATGTTGGTGTGAAATACTCCTACGTGAGAGATTTTATAGGGTTTGTTAGTCGAGATTAAATCCAGGAGTGTACTGTGTGCCTGGTTTTTTTTATTGTTGGGACGTGTTGTTTCTGAGATTATCTGATGAAGACTGTAGGTGTCACAGAAGTCTTTAGAGGCAGTGAACAGGTAGAGTTCCAGTCTAGGTTGAGGTCTCCCGAATGATGGTTTCGAATCCGTCGAGTTTAATATTTTGTGAAGAAAGTTTAGTATCTCTAGCCCTCCTGATGGTGGTCTGTAGCAGCCTTCCACACAAACTGATTCGCTTTGAGAGAGAGAGATTTATTGGTACTAGACTTTTGTATTCTTTGTGAATTGGGAATGGTCAATAACTTGAGACTGAGAATTTATCTGACACATATATTGCAACCCCACTCCTCTAGTAGGTCTGTCGCCCTGAAGATGTTATATGTTGGGATATTGACACTGTGGTCAGGGGTGGGACCCTCAGCCATGATTCTGATCTCACCAGTACATCCAATGTTGTGTGTAGTACCCAGGCCTGTACTAGGTCAAGTTTTCAACAGACTGCATGCGGTAAAGTGCAGTATGCTGATACCTTTAAGGTGGGCTAGCTCAGCTGGGGCAGCAATAGACATGAAAGGTCCTGGGTTTAATTCCACATTGCCAGAGCTGAGTAGCATCAACAGAATAAGCTTTAGTATTCCCATTTATCAAGACTTTGAGAATGTGTTGCCTGGTCCATTTGCGAGAGTAGGATACATTGCCTTGTCTGTGTAGCAGCGAAATAATGGTAAAGGGATTGAGCATAAAACAAAACATTTGCTGGCCTATTTAGTGGATATGGCAATAGAACTGTGGTCTCATATTTCTAAAAAGTTCTAATACCTCATGTAGGAAGTTAGAGTAAGGAAGTTACAGAGTTAGGGTATCTTTAGGCAGTTGACTCTGCAGAAAGAAGATATTATGGGAATTGAAATTAGGGGCATCTGTCTTAGGGTTTGGGCTATTTGTGAGATGGGGGGTGCAAAGCAGTAATAAGAAATAAGATAAGGTGAACTGCAATCCATATGGATATATATCTGTAGTGAACCGTCTTATGGTAGGGTTGTATATGGGGATGAAAGAACTGTGTTGTATATGGTGGAAAAGCAGTACAATACCAGGAATGTGATTGTAGAAAAAATCTACAGGAAGCAGCTAGGTCCCTCTGAGGGATGGGCTTCCTGAGGGTCAAGGGAGCCAATGAAGATTAGGCCCTTGGACTGTTAGACTTCAGCACTGTTATCCTTCAAGACCATAGGGTAGCCAACACATTAGGCAATTAAGTGAGAAAAAACAAATAAATAAAATAAAAATGCTTCAGAGATATTTGCCTCATCAAGAGATAAGGGTAGACCTCTTTTATCTAAGGAGCCAATACATATTAGGCACTAATATGTTTGTGCAGCATTCGATCTGGGAAGACAAAGGCTGAGAGAGGATGGGTAGGTAGACTTGTGGGACAAAGGAAAACTTCAGGGCGTTTACCTCTTTAAGGGACAGAATGAGCCTGAAAAGGGGGCGGGGAGGACATGTATTTAATAAGGGCAGAGGGTGGGCACAAAATTTGCAGCAGTAAAGTCAGAGCAGGGCTGTAGCCAGGGATTTCAGATCTGCACACCAAGTAGACTCACTGCTACCCCCCCCTTGTTCGGGTGAGCCCCCCCCCCCCGGGTATAGCCAGACAAATTGCAAATGTACACCAGGACCATGTTTGTTGCCTCATTTGGCACAATGTATACAACTTTTATCTCATGACAGTGGTTGTTGCCATGCATGGGTAAATACAATGCTATGCATTGCTCCTAAGACACCCACATACCAGCCCAGAGCCTGTAAAGTTGTATTGTCCTTGGGATGCAAAGAGAGTATTAGTGACCAGTCCTTCTAGTTTCAACTCCTATGAATAAAATTACAGAAAAGTTCAGTATTTTCTTTGTTAGTTTTCATGGAAAAGGAAACCATTCAGAGCCTATTTGCTACCCCTTAAATAAAATTGCACACCATGGAGTGCTTGGAGTATGCCTGCTCACACCCATGAGTCAGAGACTGTGAGCTCTGCAATTAATTCAAAAAATGCAGGCTAGTTTCTGGGGAATTAGTGCTGGAAAGCAAAGCTCCATGTGCCAATGGAAATGGCCTAGCAGGGAAGGCGCCAAAATTTGAATTGGGTACAAGACCCTCTCTGTACTTAAATTTCATTTCGAGCTGCAAGCAGTGTGATGCAGGGAGAATTTGAACGAGATGGGTTCGAGTTGAGGGATTCTTATACCTGCTTGAGGACTGGGTGGCCCTGAAAAAAGGGACAGAGAAACAGAATTTATTACAATCCTAGAGGAGGCAGGTAGGCAGGCTAACAATAGAGAATGTAATACAATCCTAAAGGAGGCAGGAAGGCAGGATTACAATAGGAGTGTGAGCAGGGAGGTTCAGAGCTATGGTGGGGGTTGGTTAGGACAGGGAGGAGTTACTGGTGGCAATGGAGGCAGTGGGAGCATATCAGAAGGAGACAGCAAAAGAAAATGCAGGGCAGAGCTCCGAGCACAAATGTGCAGTACTGCCTAAAATTTCCACTTTATCTACATGTAGTAATCATTAACAGTGCAGTAAACAGTGAAAGAAAAATAAATAACTCTAACATCCACCTCTGTAGCACTTTACAAATTAAAGCAAATTTGAGAGTAAAGTCAGAGCACTGTGAGCTCTGCAATTAATTTAAAAAAAACAGGATATTTTCTGGAGAATTAGTGCTGGAAGCAAAGCTCTGTGTGCCAATGAAATGGCCTAGCAGGGAAGGTGCAAAATTTGAATTCGGTAGAAGACCCTCTCCATACCTAAATTTAGTTTCGGAGCTGCAGCGGCTATGTGATGCAGGAGAATTCAAACTAGATGGTTCGAGTTGAGGTATTCTCATGCCCATAGAGGGCTGGATGGCCCCAAGACTAGCCAAAATGCCGCTGTTGTGTATTTGGACTGAAAATACAAATAATATATTATTCGTTGTGTCTTCAAATTTAATATCCATTACTCACACACACCTACTTTCTATTATTATGATTGGTTCTTGGGTCTAACACTGCTGTTTACTTAAGAAAAAAAATTGGCTGTACTGAATCAGTGTCTGCAGAGGCAGAATCAGCTGAGATAGCATGTGAGAGGATGGTGGAGCTGTGAAAGTTACCTGCTATTGCAACTGTCTGGGCTGCTTTCCTTACTTGCATTACTTCCAGGTTTGGGTAAGCTGATGAAGAGAAGGTCTGCTACACTAATTGAACTGTGGCATGACTTACAATGTTTGGAGTTGTAATTAAGCATTATAACATGGAGTAGAGAGAGAGGAACTAGCTGATTTGTCGATAGGGGTCAGCTGACAGTGCATTAAAGCCCCCTTATTGGCACTGTTAGGGAGAAGGAGTCTGAGTGAGATCCCTGGACAGATCTGCACTTGTTTTATAATGGAAAGTAATATTGGAATGGCAACCATTTGCAGTCCTTGCTAAGCCACTGCCACTATAAGTGTACAACACAGAGGTGTCCTTGCAAAGTTACTCTCATATACAGAACAAGTACAGGTGTGGTGGCATCTGAGACATGGGGTTCTGTCTTCCCTCCTGTGACATCTTTGCAGTATTTGTGTTGTCCTTGCCACCCACCTGCCCCGCAGATCACTGCAACCCACTCTGAGCTAGTTTCGGAACCCACTCGTGAGAGAGCAGTCTTAGACCTCATACTCTCAGATGGGGGCAGTGGGAGGAACTCAGATCTAGAAGTGGGTTGCCACCTGGGAACAAGTGACCATCAAACAGTGTGGTTCACGTTAAACTCAGCTACAGAGTCAAGCCATACAAAAGTGAGGGTACTGGACTTCAGGAGGGCTGACTTTGGCAAGATGCGAGAGTGCCTCAGAAAAGCACTAGCAAACAGGCTAGAAGGAGGGGTGGAGCAACAATAGGGAATCATCAAACTGCCATCACAGAGGCAACAAGCCTTTGTGTAAAGCAAATAAATCAAAACAAAAGAAAAAGCCACTAAGGTTCTCAAAAGAGGTGGCTGGGAAAGTCAGGGAGAAAAAGATAGCATTCAGGAAGTATAAGGAAACACAGAAGGAGCAGGATAGAGAGCTGTACCAGTTAAGGCAGAAGGAAGCAGGGAGGGAAGTCAGAATAGCAAAGGCCCAAACTGAGGAAAAGATAGCCAACTCAGTTAAGAAGGGGGATAAAACCTTTTATAGGTACATCAGAGAGCGTAGAAAGACAAAGGGAGGGATAGTGAGGCTGAATAGAATGAATGGTACTTGGGAAGAGGGGGACAGTGAAAAAGCAGGGATACTGAATTAATATTTCTGCTCAGTATTCACAAAAGAGGGGGGAGGTGCCTAATCCAATTAACAGAAGCACTCTTGATAGGGGGGTCGATCCCAGCCCTTTCACAGAAGAAAGGGTTCTGCAAGAACTCCTAAAACTGAAGGTGGACAAAGCTGTGGGGCCTGATGGAATTCACCCCAGAATTCTAAAAGAATTAAGGGGAAAACTAGTGAAACCACTGACTACTCTTTTTAATAAATCATGGAAGGATGGTGTGGTACCTAAGGACTGGAGGAAGGCAGATGTGATTCCCCTTCACAAAAGTGGGACCAAGACAGAGGAAGGAAACTACAGAGCTGTCAGTTTGATCTCTGTGGTAGGGAAAGTGATGGAGTCACTTCTGAAGGAAAGAATAGTTGAGTACCTAGAGGCCAGTGGGGCACAGGACCCAAGGCAGCATGGGTTCACAGCGGGAAGGTCATGTCAGACAAATCTAATAGATTTCTTTGACTGGGTGACCAAAGTAGTAGACCAGGGAGGGGCCTGACATAGCCTACCTAGACTTTAGCAAAGCATTTGACACAGTCCCACACAGAAGATTAATAGTCAAATTAACCAGCCTTGAGTGGGTCCCAGGGTGATAGCCTGGGTAAATCATTGGCTGGACAACAGGACACAGAACATAATTGTAAATGGAGTCCACTCTGAAGAAAGAGGGGTTACTAGTGGGGTACCGCAGTGTTCAGTACTGGGTCCAGTCCTTTTTAATGTCTTTAAAAGTGACATTGCAGAGGGACTGGAAGGAAAAGTATCACTCTTTGCAGATGACACAAAGATCTGCAACAGGGTTGATACACAAGGAGGCGTGGAAAGGATGAAAAGGGACTTGGCAAGGTTGGAGGAATGGTCAGAAGTATGGCAGCTAGGATTCAATGCAAAGAAGTGCAAAATAATGCACCTGGAAACAAGAACCCGGGGAAGATTACACATTGGGGGAGGTAGTAACAACAGCAAAAAAGGAAAGGGACCTGGGGGTAATCATATCAGATGACCTTAAGGTTAGCAAGCAACGTGAGAAGGCAGTAGGGAGGGCTAGGGGTATACTGGGATGCATAGGGAGAGGCATCACCAGCAGAAAACAGGAAGTTGTTATCTCTCTGTACAGACAGTTAGTGAAACCCCATCTGGAGTACTGCGTCCAGTTCTGATGACCCCATCTCCGCAAGGACATGGACAGGATAGAGGCTGTCCAGAGGAGGGCAACTAAAATGGTGCAGGGTCTGCAAGAGAAGCTGTACAAGGAGAGACTAAAGGAGCTTAATATGTATACCCTTAAGGAAAGAAGGGGGGACATGATAGAAACTTTTAAGTACCTCAGTGGAATCAACAAAGTCCAAGAGGGCATCTTTTAGAAAAGAGATGTGCAAGAACAAGGGGACACAATTAAAAAGATGGGGGGTCCGAAGTGTGAGGAAGTATTTTTTCACAGAGAGTGTAGTGGATGTATGGAACAGCCTTCCTGAGGAGGCTGTGGGGTCTAAAATGTGGGAGAATTCAAGAATGCATGGGACAGACATAAGGCAATTCTTGTGGGGGGTAGGAAGAAATAGGCTGTTGGTTAACTAAGATCTGTGGCCTATTCTGTAGGTAGGAAATGGGCAGACTAGGTGGGCAAGTGGTCCTTATCTGCCGTCAAAGTCTATGTTTCTATGAACATCAAACCGTGTGGTCTTCCTTGTTGCACTCACTGGGGGCAGAGATAGTGGGACCAGCTGATGCAAACAGTACAGTGGGAGCAGCTTGTCTTTTCCCACCCACCATATGGGTATATCTACGAACATACGAATGATCCAGAGAAACAGACCTCCTGGTCTATCAATGTCTGCTTGTTTGTGCAGCTAGCTCCCTAGGTTGCAGCTGCTCCTTCTCCCGCCCCTCGATCCCCCTTGGATGCCATCCACCTCACCCACCCTTACTCCCTCTTTCTTTCTCTGTCCCAGGCTGTCTTGAAGCAATCCACAGTCCTACATGATATCACTCTTATCAGTAGGGTATTCACTTCGACACCACCCTCTCCAAGAAGTAATGTTTCCTCATCTCCCTCCTGAATCTTCTTCCCTCTCTTCTTAGCCTGTGGCTTCTGGTGTCTCTTCCTTCCTTAGATTAAACACCCCATCCTCTCCCCTTGTTGATTCCTTCAAGTACTTGAATGTTTCGATCCATATCCCCCATCCCTCCTCTCCTCCAGGGTGTACATGTTCAGCTCACCCAACCCTATCCATGTATTCCTTTCCCTCTATCCCTTGAAACTTCCTAGTTGCCTCTCTGCACACCTCCAGAAGACTGATATCCCTCCTCAAGTAAGGACTCCAGAACTGCACACAGTACTCTAAGTGCAGCCTGACCAGTGCCCTGTAGAGGGCAAGATCACCTCCTTGCGCCTGGATGTGATCCCGCTATACACCCCAGCATCTTGTTTGCCTTGCTGCTGCTTTTCTGCAGTGGGTCATGTTCATGCTCCCTGTTACCATTACCTCCTTGTCCTTTGCCTCCTCAGTGATCCCCAGATTCATCCCTCAATCAGTATTCTCTCCTTGGGTTCCCCTGACCCAAAATGCATAACTTTGCACTTTTTGCATTGAACCTCAGCTTCCACCTCTCTGCCACTCCTCCAGCTTGGTTAGGTCTCTGTATAACTGCTCCTAACTGTCTGCTTTGTCCACTACTGCACCTGTTTTGGTGGCATCAGCAAACAGGCTCACCCTGCTCTCTACCCTTCCACAATGTCTGAGATGAATAGCCCAACTAGCACTGGACCCAGCACCAAGCCCTGTGGCACCCTGCTTATCACTAACCTAAGCTCAGAGAACCCCCCACCACCACCCATTGTAGCCTCCTGCATAGCCAGTTGGATATCCTGTCTGCCATCTTTGTTCCCACTCCCACCCCAGTTAGCTTCCCCGCAGCACTGAATCAAAGGTCTTGCTGAAGTCCAAATAGACTACATCCACTACATGGCCTCAATCCAATTCCCTAGTTACCCAGTCATAGTATTGAATGTTTGTTTGACAGGACCTCCCAAGACGAGCCCATGATGCCTCCCATCCTGAAGGTCATTGACTTCCAAAATGCCACCAGCCTCTCTTTCAGTATCGTCTCCATGAGTTTGCCTATAATGGATGTGAGACTGACTGGCCTGTAGTTCCTCGGCTCATCTCTTGGACCACTTTTGTATTGGCACCCATGTGCCAACCTCCAGTCTTGAGGCACCCTACCCGTTTCCAGGGAGGTATTGAAGAGGTCTGCCAGAGATTCAGCAAGAACCTTGCCATCTTCCACAACACCCTGGGTGGATACCATCGAGCCTGGGTGCTTTATCCACACAGGTGTCCTCAGCCCCTCTAATACGCTACCACCCTCAATCCTACCGTCCATCTTCTCCCACTCCCTCTCCCCGCTCCCCCAGTCCAAGGTGGTGTTGCCCCCCCTTCTCCCATGTGAACACCGAGCAAAGGTATTCATTCAGTGCCTCTGCTTTTTCAACTCCTTTTTCTATCCACTCCCTTCCCCTTCTTATCCTCACTATGCTATCCTTGCATTTCCTTTTTTCCTGAACGTATCTGAAAATCCCCCCCCCCCCCGATTCCCTAGGCTAAGCTTAGTTCCTTCATGGCTTTTGCTTCCCTTGCCCTCCTGGTCACTTCCTTAGGCCACCTTGCTTACTCTTCCTGTCTTCCTCCTTCCCTGCCCTTCAGAATTTCAGGTAGGCCACTGTTTTTGTCCTCACCACCCCCATCACCTTGCTGGTTAGCCAGCATGTTTTGTTTTGTTTTGTTTGTGCCCTGCTCTTTACTTCTGATCACTGGGAGCCACACAAGTGCTACCTGCTGAAACTGTGTCTGTGAAAGTTATCGGAATGATTTCCCTGTGTGAGAGAGAGAGAGAGAGACGGCTGGAGTGCCGCGAGATGGGCAAGTGTCGGGACACAGCGAAGGTCAGAAGCAGTGAACCCAGAATTAGCAATGCACCACCACAGTGTAGCTGGCTGCTCAGCAGTCATGTCACTGTCTCTTGTACTACAATCCCAGCTGATAGGTAAGAGAGTGAGAGAGAGAGTATCGTCCCGCCCAATGCACAGCTGAAGTGTCCTGTAAGACAGCAAGAGAGAAAACATAGGGACTAAAGTGCACCACTTGGTGCTTGTTGTGACACTTGGATAGCTGGTTCTGATCACTGTATCATTTTTTTTGTAATATAAAAATTGGTTATGGACTGTCTCTCATGAGAAATGCTGAAACAGCATGTGAGACACACACACACACACACACACACACAGGTTTTAGATACAAGGTGTTACCTGGAAGGCCAGAAGCTAATTACAGACCAGGCCTTAATCAAGGATCTCCTGTTTGTCTGAGTTAATTATAGCTGTAGTTGCTAAGAGGGAAATTATAAACATTTATGATGTTTAGAGGGAAACACAGTTACTTTTCACATGGTGATACAAAGCATGTTGCATCTCCGTGAGATCTGGCAGAAAGACACAAGTGCTTTGATGTCTGTGTGAGAGAGGATACTGCTTATAGATGAAAATGGTTTCTGCTGATGTAACCTTAATTATCTTACCTTCTAATATGACCACATATCCTGGGTGTATGATTTTTCATAAACAGGAGGAGCTAGGTGACCTCATGCAAAGAGGTGGGCAAAGCCAGCTTTTAAACAGAATTCAGTTTTCCTTCAGAGACTTTTATCTACACTCTGACAAAGAAACATCTATGACCACTTTAAGCAGGTATTTAGAGAGAGAGAGACAAAATCTAAATACTGTAGGAGGAAATGCACTGTTAAAACCTTGTTCTTTTAAAAGATTATATTGTTTCTTGTTATATAATAGTCCTGTATTTTATGTTTTACATATTTTTTTATCTATTTTACTAAAACTCTATTTTTAGAGCCTACTTTGTCTGTCTTTGAATTTCTTTCCTTTACAAGTGAAGTATATATGGTTAAAGCAGACACTATACATAAGCTTGAATGGTGATACTAAACTGGAAAAAGGTAAGCGTTTTAATCTGAGGTCTTTATTAAAGTTTTTAAAGGTTCATTTCTGTACACCTGGTTAGATGCCCGTAGGCAAAGATATCTGGCCCCCCAAAGACAGAATTATATGAGTCTGTGCATTGGGTACGCTAGCAAGAGGTTCACGGTTTGAATCCCTTCAGAACTGAGACCAAAGGTTGATCCGAACCCACAAAACAGACAGGAGGGTTACCCTGTTTCTTTTAACTGTTCACAAGACTGCGCTCGGAGGTTGGCACTTTGCGAGTAGAGGGCTGACCTGCTGAGTGGGTTTGTGACACTTGTCACTGGCTTGCCTCTGCCCCTGGTACAGAGCAGTGCTGCAGTTTGAGTCACTATACCGCTGAGTTGGCTATGGAGTAAATGCCATTCCAGTACTGGATGTGGCTGCAATGCAGGACAGAAGTGTGTATTCTCTCTCTTGCAGTGCCTGTTTGTGTTGGAACTTCTGTGCTGCTCCCCCCCCTCCTCACATGTACATCAGACAACGTAGTGTTTACCCATCCCAAAGAGAGAGAGAGTATGACAGTGGTTGTTTTTGGGGTGTCAGAAATGGAGCTCAGTGCTTAGATAGAGAGCCAGACAGACACAGTGTGAGTGTGAGTGTGTATGTGTGACACAACTGGGGATCAAGGTTGAGTGAACAGTATGTGCCGTGTCCTCTCTGTCTCTGTGGCTTGCAGTGTGACAGGGAGCTCACAGCAGGGAACAGCACACACAAGCGGCAATTACTTGTGTGTCTCTGTCTCTCTCTCTCTCTCTCTCTCTCTCTCTCTCTCTCTCTAATTCTTAAGAGAAAGAGACACAGACAGACGGACTGTGTGTGTGTGTGTGCATAAACATTGTTCTGCATGGTGTCAGAAGATGATAAAGATATGTCACAGATCACCTCAGCACTCTATCTGTGACATTTCTATGTGCATATGTACAGGAAACTTTTTTTTCCCCCAAGGACTATTTTGCAGTTTTCAAGGTGGTAGGATACAGTACCTGTTTTGATGTTTAAACAGCAAACACATTTTCATTTTTTAGCTGTTTAAACATAACCCATGTTATAAGTGCAGAACCCACCAAAAGATATGCTGTTATGGGGATTAACACACCCTATTGTGTTAATCCCCAGTAATAACACACCTACATAAATGTTATTGCCTAAGGTACATGGCAGGGTGTGTGTTGTGCTAGGAAAATGTCAGGCCTGCGGTGGTTGGGCATGAGACCACAGGCTGAGTGCATCCAGCACCCCAGAAGTGACATTATCCCAGCACAACACACACCCTGAAGTGCATCATTGGTATTACACAATGGCTGATTTGTAAATAAAATAAAAAGAAGATGAAAAAATACCTATCAAAATATTTTTTGTCTTTCACTTTTGACTGTGGAAACATATTTAAATAATAGTTCTTATTCTATATGTGCAGTAGGCTGAGGTAGGTGTGTGTGTGTGTGTTAGTGGTGTTGGTTTGTGTGTTTTGTGTTTTGTTATATTTGCTTCCCAGTGCCTATCTTCATATCTGCCCATGATACTTTTTTTTTTTCTTTCTTTCGGTGCAACTAAAGGAACAGCAGAGTAGTTCAGGAATTGTAATCTTACTTACAGGTGTTTCGGCCATTTGTTTTCAGCCGATGGCAGACATTGGTCCAAATATTCAGTTTGTTAATGTGGCATTTTGAAATTGATGCTGACTTTTTTGATTTTTTTGTTTGTTTAATTGTCTGAAGGTGTTCGTAAGCAGTGCAGCCATTTTAGGAAGCAAGCGGTCTGTCCAGCGAGTGGGAGTGTGGCTGTTTTGAAAGGACATGCTTGCGCTGAAATGAAATGCCATGTCAGGTGTCTGTTTTTTTATTTTATTTTATTTTATTTTTTTAGATGTTATTTTTCTGAGGGCTGTGGTCCCGCCCGCACTCGCCATTCCTCGGCGCCATCCCGGACATGAGACCCCTCCCTCCAGCACCCGCGACTTCCCCTTCAGCGGCAGGGTGGTGGAGTGACTCAACCCACCAGAACGGGTCCATGCCAGGGAGGCCTCCAGAATGGCGAATGGGAATGACGCAGCTGCCAGGCTCCATTTTTCTGGAATTTTCTCCTGGCGGGCATGGTGTGTAATGACGCCAGTGACTGAGTGCGCGCACGCTCCCGTGCGTGCACCAGTCAAGCGTCCGCCACATCCCGCCACCCCTCTGTCTCTGCGGCTGCGTGCTGTCGATCCCCAGCCTCTGCTGGGTCAGGCAAGCACCGGCCTGAATCCCGCCCCAGAGATGGAGGCAATCCTCCGGACCTCAATCCATCTCCTCCCGCCGACCCCGACAACCCGTGCCGTTCCAGAACACGGAGTCACCGGCGTGGGCGCGGTGTAGCGACCAGCGCCTCAACCCTCAGCGCCACCGGGCTGGCCCTGTATTTTTTATTTAATTGAAAATATTTTTCTGTTTGGGGAAGAGCGTGGGCATGGGGGGCTGGGAGGTTGTTGTGACTGTGTGTGCTGGCTGGTGACAGCAAGCAAGCTGGGATCAGGGAAGGTAGGATGTGGGCAGGAATCACTGAAGTGGCTGCCAAGCAGACATTACTGCAGCGGGGTTTGTGGAATGATTCCCTTAACGATTAATGTGGTCATTTGTGTGCTTTAGACACTAGACGTTGTACTGGGATGACATCATGGGTCTAGTCCCAGACTGACCAATCAGAGTCCAGCATTCTTGCCACTGTATAATTATTACTTTCATCTGGAGTCCCTTTTATTATCACTGTTTATAAAATGGGTATAATAATCAAATAACTTTAATTGGTTAAAACCAGTCAGGTGACTGTGCATTATTCAAGCATAATGCGCAGTCATCTTCCTTCTAAACCACATCACACAATGATCAAATTAATCCTCCTACAACCCAAACTCCCATCTGTACCTCTACAAGCAGAATTGATCTTCCATCACAAACATGGCTGCTACCTTTATGCTGTAAAAAAAAAAACTTCAACTGGGCCATAAATATAAAACTACCTTAAATAAAAAAAAAATAAAACTAATTAATTAAATGTTGTTTTCTTGATTAACACACTCTCCTTACGCACATAAATACATTAAAAACATTAATGAGCTAGTGTACTGCTTGGAATTAATAGTAATTTTCAGATGCAGTCAGCTGTCACTTCCAATATGGGAAGTATTTTTTTTATATACTGTTTGCTAATTAAAAGATTTTCCACCTGGCAGTACTTGAGTGATGTGTGGCACAGCACTTTGTCTGGAGGAAGAAATAGTCAGTTCTGTTCCTCCCACTACATCATCTGAAATGAGACCAAACACCTTGAGGCACTACAGTCCTTGCAGTCTGAGCAGTGACTTTCACAAGCTACCAGTCAGAATGCAAGGGACTGGAACATTACTAGTCACCAGAGTGAGCCAGTCCTTGCACTTCATGTGAAAGTGAAACGTGGCAGTGAGAAATGGTCCTCACTGGTTACAAGTGATATCATTGTCAGTGTGGTTTCAGTGTTGATGTAGTGGGAGGAACAGAACTGACTTTTTTTCTTCCAGACAGAGTGCTGCTGCACACATCACCCCAGTACTGTAAAGTGGAAAATCTTCTAATTAGCAAATAGAAAAGAAAAAATACTTGAGATATAAGAATTGATAGCTAACTACATCTCAAGGTTACGATTAATTGCAGGCAGTTTCCAGGCAGTACGCTAGCTCTTTAAGTATTGTTCATAGCATTCATTACAACTGTTTCTTTGCTGACAATGAAAAATCATCCTTTCATCTTTGCCTGCTCATCAGAGAAATCTCCTCTGCTTGTCCTAACAGTGAGATAATTGTGTCTCTGGCTCTGAAAGAGGCATGTTTTGTGTTTGTGTACAGTATGTTAGGAAAGGAACATTCTACCAGTGGAATTGAGCAGAATGTTGAATCCCTATGTTCCATGGTAAGCATTCCATGATAAACATTCAGTATCTTGAATGTGGGGAAAGAGCTGAGGGAAAAAAAAAAAAAAACAAGGTGAAGAAAGTAGGCCATAATAGTGTATGTTAGAACATCATTCTAACCAGAAATCAGTTTGAACCAAAATGTGGTTCTGCTGCAGTAGTGACGTCTGTAATGCAGCAGAACAACATTTGGTTCTGCTTCAGTATGGATGTCACACTGTGTTGTTCGCGAGTGCTACAGTATCCTGTTATCTAGACCCGAGTCTTGACAGACACAGGATCAACCAGATTTAAATAAAACCCATACAGACCACAGATTCTCACTTCCAAAACAAAATATAATGCAGGAACAGCCAGATAAAAAGCCTACTCACTAATGGATATGATCACGCTCCTTAATGGACCTCTTGCTTTGTGAGAGAAGTGGCTGCCATGTTTTTTTCTTTAAGCCCGCCCTAATCAAACTATCAACCACTAGAACTCCATGTCACAGATGTACAGACATCTGCTTCCTAACAACCATGCTAGCAACCAGCCTTTCACTCGGATGGAAATGGAGCAGCTGAGCGGCTTTTATCTTATAAAAAAATAGTTTTAAGATATTTTTAAGGGCTAACATGCACTATAAAAAGTAGCAGATGGGCAACCACATGCACAACAAGCCTATTGTGCTACCTTGGCATTCCAATTACCTGAGACTACTTGAGCTTCGCTTTCGAGGTCTGAGGTAATCAGAACCCCTCTGTGGCACAAGAGGCATGTTGTGCATGGTTGCCAATCCACTATGCTCTATATACTTAAGCAATTTCCCTGTACAGGCAGCCCACCCTGTTTCTGTGGGGTCACCCCTGCAGTGTTGCATGCTATTCACCCACCTCATAGTAAGGGCTCTCCTTCCACCATTCGCCATCCCCTACTACAGACCCCTCCCCATGGCTTACCTTAATTGCATTCTCCTTTTCTCTTCTCAGCCACTTGCTGCCAAAGCAGCCCTCGGGAACACTCTCCTCCCTGCAGCAGACCACCCATCAGCTGCACAAGGTATAGGACCTGAATTTGGTGCTCTGCAGCATTTTCAATCTGCCATGCGGTTGCTTACAAGCGAGGATGCCCATAGACTGCTGGGCTACTGTACTAGCCTCCCTCCCTCCCCAGCCTCATCCCCCCACCCTAAGCTAGGTTTATTTTTATAACCTGCCTGCTCAGTCAGCAGTTGCTTCCTCCACTTCAGGAGTTGGATTGCAACACCTTACTCCCCTGTACTGTAGGCCTCTTGGCTTAAGCCTCTCTGTTAACTCTATCTGGGCACTGCTGACCCACTTCTAAGTGAGTATCCTGGTTCCGCTAGCATATCTACATCATCCCTGTTCCCATTAGTTTAGCTAGTAGTTCAACATCATCCCTACTCCCATTATAAAATAATTTTTTTTTTTTTTTATCATAGAATCATTTTTATTAAGTGACAGGAAAAATACATTACAGGATTATCCACTGCTATACAAGATAAAATTCCAAAACCCAGCATACTGTAATATATTCTTCAACCTTTTATTAAAGTTAACTAAAACATTACATCACTCTAACAGTAATATAAATCATATTACAACATTTGTTACTTTCCAGTGCTGTTTCAAGTTTAACAACTAGTTAACAGCTACAACTATCTAGGGTTACAAGAGAACCTCTATGAAAACAGAAAGGCCTGTGATGGAAACATAATTTCATGTCAGTACACACAAATAATCACAGGTCATCAGCTTTAGAATAGGATATAGAAGTGGGAAGTGAAAGGTACAGATTGGGGGGGGTTGGTGAGTACCACTGTTACAGAATGCATTCCTATTCCTGGTTCACCTGCCTATAAAGAAGGGGGAGAAAAATAACATACTAAGACAGGCTGTGTGCAGCCTTAAGTGGGAGGGTTACATGGAGGAGGGAGGGGGGTTTGACACAGGGCAGAGTTTAAATAGGCTCCCCACTTGCGGTAGTATGTTGGGAGTTGTCCCCTGTTGGCATAGGTGAGACGCTCAAATGCTGCCACTCTCGCCAGGGCAGAGCACCATGCAGAGATAGCCGGAGGGGCAGGTTGTTTCCACACCTGGAGTACTAGCTGTTTAGCTTCCATGAGTGCAACAAGGATCCACTTTTTATGCTGCATGTCAGTATGTCCAAGTGGTGTCATGTCCCCTAAGAGAAGCATAGGGTCTGATAAGTCAATGGGGTATCTAAGTACCTCAAAACAGTCCATTCCTACAACAGTCCAAAACTGGGTAAGGGTAGGGCATTGCCACAAGACATGGAGTATATCAGCTGGGGTATGTTGGCATCTCCAATGCTCCATCTGATAAAACTCCCATCTGTATAGGACTACTGGGGAGGCTGATAGCAGGCTATCTGAGTTGAATTAGCTGGCTTCTGGCATCTGTGTAACCAGAATGCACCTGTTGTAAACGGCGGGACCAAGTTCTGGGGGCAATAAGCTGCTGTAGCTTCGAGTTCCAAGCTACCCTGCAGGAGTCTGTATGATCGGATTGAGCTTTCCGCCACGTAGCATAAAACTTTCCAGCCAGGCCTCGAGATGTGGATTTGGTATGCAGGGTAGCTAGCCACTGCTATTTGGAATCTGTCAGATGGGACCAGCAGAGAGAGTGTACTGTGCTGTGTATCTGTAAGTATTTCCAGAAATCTCTGGAGTGCAGATTGTATTCCATTTGAAGCTGTCCAAAAGACATTAGAGTGTTACAGTTAGGTATAAGAAGGTCTTGTACAGTACTAATTCCCTGTTTATCCCAGCTCTGCCAGGCAAAAGGACAGGAGTCCATTATTAATAACTGATTTTTCCACAACAGAAGGTATCTGAAAGGTAAGGAATACTCCTTCGTAGCAGTTTTGGCTGCAGCCATGAGTCAGAACCACGCTTTCCTGGTTGCAGTCATACTGGGTGTGAGTTTATAGCGGGACAGAGGGGCCTTAGTGAGCAGTAGGCTTAGCGGGGTCCCCTCTAAGACATGGGCTTCCAGCTGGGTCCAAAGTGCAGGTGGCATTAGACTGGGAACAAACCATCTGGTTGCTTGAGCCGACAGGAAGGACCAGTGATAACCTAACAGCCAAGGGAGTCCTAGGCCTCCCCTGGACCGTTGCGCTCGCATTTTGTGGGTGCTCCACCGTGGTTTCTTTCCTTCCCAGAGATAATGTGTAATTACCCTATCTGGAGAGCGAAATGTCTTGTCTGAGAGGGCAATGGGCAGATTATTCAGGAGATATGTGACTCTTGGGAGGAAGAGCATCCGGAGTGCGGCTGCCATACCAAGAAGAGAGAGGTTTAGCCTGCGCCACCTAGATACTTCTGCCACTAGTTGGGTTATAAGGGGGGAGAACTTCCTAGATTCGATCTGAGTCCAATCATAGGGTACAATAATACCCAAATAGGAGACAGTCAGGTGCCCATGTTAACTCTGTATCCTGCATAAATTCCCTAGTGCATTTTGCATTAAGGGGTATAACGCAGGTCTTTTTCTGGTTAATTTGTAGGCCAGACATCTGAGCAAAGACTTGGAGAGTCTGCAACACTATGGGTATAGATTCTTTTTTTTTTTTTTTTTGTCAACATATTTTTTATTGAGACAAAGGGAATGTTACATCATCAATATTGCCTTCACACTCCGCACAAGAGGTATACATGTTGAATGATTTCACTTATACAGCAGCTAAGCAGAAATACTTCTCAAATCTACTCAAGTCAGCCCCTGGTAAATAAAGTGCTATGGAGTGCTTTACATTTCATAAAGGAAAAATATCAAGCTCGGCTGCTACCAACAAGGGACCCCATAGCTTCTACTTGACCCAATGCAGTTAACTGGGCTTTTTCTATGAACATACACTGCTTCAGGTTATTAGCCCCCTGCTGTACACTAGGAGGGTTAGGGGTCAGCCAATTTTGTGCAATTGTCTTACGAGCATTCACTAAGGCCAGTGACCACAAAGTTTCATGACCGGGCATACCCAAGTGCTCTGGCTCAGCACCCAACATAAATTCAACAGGGGTATTCGGCAGGGAGAAACCTAACACCTTTGCCATGATATCATGCATACCCACCCAAAAGGGCATGATTTTTAGGCAGGCTAAAGCAATATGCAGAAAATCTGCTACAGCTGACTGACATTTAGGACATACATCCGATTTGTTTGGGTCAAAGAGTTTAAGTTTCACAGGAGAATAGTAGGCCTGATGGAGAAAATAATACTGCACCTGCCGAAGTTTATTACTCCTTGAACAAGTTACCATGTGATTAGATGCCCTTTTCCATAACTGCTCACTGAGCGGAATCCCCAAGTCATTCTTCCACTTCCCAATTATATTGACTACTGCCTTGAGGTCACCTCCATTAATACAGTGGTAATAGGTGGCTAACGAACCGGCCCCTGGCTGAGGGTAGTACAGTTCTTCCTCCAAAGGGGAAAGAGGGGCCCAACCAGTACCTGGGGTCAGTTTAGCACTCAAGATGTGCCGTAGTTGGAAATAAATAAATAAATCCCCTCCCTATATATTCCACTGGTCCCTCAGATAGGTAAAGGGAACCATTCTGTCCCCCACGTAGAGCTGATGAACCCATCTTAATCCTCTATCCGCCCAATCACTCAGTCTGTCAGTCATTGCCTCAGTGGATGCAAATTTGAGGCGAACTGCTTCTGCAATAAGGGTCATTTTAGTAGGAGCTATTGCCCTACCCATCTGACGGTGGGCACCTGACCAAGTCTTAGTGGTTGCTGAAGTAAAAGGATTGGGGTGTTCAGGCATCACTGTGGACCACAGCACCTCCACCAGGATCCCCCCTTTGAGATGGGCCGCTGAACCCAGTCTCTCAAGTTCTAACCAGCTATTATTCAGATCCTCCCATCCATCCGGGGTAGCAGCAAGCTGAGCGGCCTGATGGTAAATTCTAAAATTAGACAGGCCAAGTCCCCCCAAGCGGGGTTGCAGGTGCAGTATTGTTCTCTTTACTCTAGATGTTTGGCCCCTCCAAAGAAACCTATGAATAACTGCATCCAATCTCTGAAAGTGGCATTTCGGAAGTCTGATCGGGAGAGGCTGATACAAATATAACAGCCTGGGCAGAATCATCATGGTAATCACTCCGACTCTACCCATGAGGAAGATTGGAAGTGCCGTCCATCTCTCACAATCCAAGGTGAGTGTTTTCATAAAGAGCTTGTAATTTAACCCATATAAAGTACGAGCTTTCCCAGAAATTAAAATCCCTAGGTACTTAAGGTGGGGAACCATATGCAGTCCATTCAAATGTTGAAGTAAGGTGCTCCTATGTAATTTACCAATGGGGAGGACCTCACTTTTGGTCCAATTAATTTTATGGCATGATATCAGGCTGTATTCTTTTAGGACCCTGAGGACCTTATTAAGATCTTCATGAAGGGACTGCAAATACAAAAGGAGATCATCAGCGCACATGGCCAATTTATATTCAGTGTCCTTATGTCTAAATCCCCGAATCTCCCGATCAGACTATATGCACCCCGCTAAAGGTTCCAGAGATAAAACATACAGTAAAGGGAAGAGGGGGCACCCCTGTCTGGTTCCCCTGCCCAGAAGAAAACTCGAGGTCAGGTTCCCATTCACTAGTACTTGGGCCACAGGGTCCTTATACAGAGTCCTAATCCAGGACATAAAATATTGCCCAAACCTCAATTTAGTTAAAGTGACAAACAGATACCCCCACTCCACTCAGTCGAAGGCCTTCTCTGAATCTAATGCCAAAATGGCCGCCCCATGTTTAAGTTTAGTTTTCTCCCACTGGTGGGCGATGTTCAGAGATTTCCTAATATTATATTTCCCATACCTGCCCCTCACAAAACCAGCTTGGTCAGTGTATACCAAACCCGGCAGTAAAGGCTCCAACCTGGAGGCCAGAACCTTTGCCAGAATGTTATAATCAGCATTTAGGAGCGAGATAGGCCTATAGGAAGAACACCAGCTGAGGTCTTTCCCCGGCTTTGGGAGCACCGTAATGACTGCTGACTGAGTGGAGGGGGGCAACATCCCCCCTGTACAACTTTCCTCAAGCATACCCACCAGAGGCTCCAAAAGTATATCTTGGCAGCACTTATCAAAGTCGATAGGAAGGCCATCAGGCCCTGGACCCTTACCACCTTTGAGCTTTCTAATAGCTGTCCTGATCTCCTCCCCCAAAATTGGGACCTCAAGCGACTCTGACTGTGTCTCCGAGATAGATCCCTGGGTCCCTTTGTTCAGAAAGGTGTCTATCTGTACAGGAGGTGGTGAAATCTCAGATGTGTATAATTGTTTATAAAAATCTTCAAAGGCCTGAGTTACCTCCTTTGGACTATATACCAGGTCACCCTTGGAAGAATGTACTTGAGTCACTGCCCTCCCCCACTCCTTCCTACGCAACTGCCAGGAGAGCAGTTTCCCCGCTCAGTCCCTATCAAAATACTGGCCAGCCTGGGAAAGTAGAATAGCCCTCTCCATTCTAGCCCCACAAATCGAATTGTATCGCCATTTCAATTTCTGCAAAAGCTTGAGAATAATTTGATCAGGTTTTAATCTATGGGCTCGCTCCATCTGTTCAATCTGGGATCTCAGTTCTTCGAGGACCTTAAAGGAGAAGACTACTGTATATTTCTGATTTGGATATATCTGATGTATTTATTATACATTACATCAGTTACTGTACATATGTCAATAAGAGAGCAGTCATTTCTGCTGTTGCAACACATATCTAGAGTCTGAGGCTCTGACACAAGGTAGTAAAGTGTCAGGCAAGCCTCCATTTACATGCAGATGAGTCACTTGTAATATAGCCCCTCCCATTCTCTGATGTCACTGTAGCAGCAGTGCAGAAGTACACATAAGGGTATCAGTGCTCTCTATCCTGATTTTAGTTTAAATTTGCAATGGCTTAAGACAGTTCTGTCATGCAACTCACACAGGGAGTAGTACTTGTAGCCTTAATACTTCATGTGTAGAGCAAATAATACATCTAATAGTATTTCATTCACAGGAACCAGAATGTCTTTGTGCTGCTCATTTCTGTCTGTGAAACAGTTGCAACATGGTGTGGAAAGCAGTAGAAAGAATCAATCAGACAATTAAGTAGTCAATCTAGCATCAATCAGTATTGAACCAGGTGAACACCCTTGAAAATATTCATTTACAAGGTAGGCCTGAGCAGTTTCTCAAAGGATCAAACAAGACTGAATTCCTCCTTTGCACAAATTATACACCCCCTTTCTGCAGCCTGAAAGTGGAGAGCTAGATCATTTACTTTATAAAAGGTATTGTTTTACATTTCAAATGCTCCTTACATCTGGGTTTCTGACTGGAAATACCAAGACACAGAATGCATATGACATGGGAGGAATGAGCTAAGTAAATACAGAGCACTACAAATACAGACTGATTAGTTTCTTTACCTACAACAGCTGAAATGTAGCATCTGATTTGTGAGGGACATCCTACTTCAAATGCTGGCATTACAAGGGGGGGCTGCCACAGCTTGTTTTCAGTACCTTCAAAGTGAAGTGCTGTAACTCTCACATCACTGCTAATGATTTATAATGGGAATGGGGGCACTTTTAAAGTCATGGACCTGAGGGGCCATCACAGTTCCCAAGGAGGTACGGGGAACTTCTTAAGTATTAGAGAGTAAGGGACTTCAGTAGGATTTTAACCAGAGTTTCCTAATTCTTGTGCCTGTGCTTTACCCACTAGATTACCCTTCTTCCACATGCTGCAGCTGATGTTGCCTGGTTACCTATTCCTTGTTACAGTGGAACTCTTTATTGCCTTAAATCAGCCATCCAATCACTGACTGCCTAGTTACAAAGGGAAAGAGGCATTTTTGCAAGATTGTGTCTCACTGCTGTTGTCAATCAAAACAGAGAATGCTAACACACACAGAACATAATACAACAGCTATATAATACCACTTAAGACTCTTGTTGTACCCAGAGTCATTTATTGGGTAAACTGTTTTTGCTAACAGAAACATTAACACAACACATACAGGCACTTCCTTATAGGCATATTGTATATACGTGTCAAATCAGTGCTGCATCACACTCATATGGTCCTAGTTCCTATTAGACCTGCACTTCAGGTTGTGCAGAACACTTAAAGGGTTCCTCCATTACTCAAGTTGGGAACCAAACATTGTGGATTCTGTTTACTGGTGGAACAGCATTTAGTGCCGTGCCATTATCTGTTGCTCTGATGACATCATCCTCCAGCAGCATTGATGGTAAAATGGAGGACAAACACATTGATAACTTATAGGGGCTGTATATTTTTATTTATAATCTAGATTTAGACAGCAGTAGGACTGCTGGCAACTGGAGGAGGCACACAACAGTTACACATAAGGAGTTGGGAAAATATGGGTGTGAAACTATGGGAGACTTCCCTTTTAAATCTAGTTTGGGCCTTATGTTTTGCATAGGAGATAGTATGCCCTCTAATAAAGGCCTTCAAAGCTTCCCATCTAGTTGAATTGGAGGTATCCCCCTTCTCGTTAAAGGCAAGGAACTCAACAATGTGTGCTTTAATATAGTCTATGTAATTCTTATCCTTCAATAAAAGTGGATCCAGCCTCCATGCTTTACACCCCAAATCAAGGCTCCCCAGCCTAAATACCATGGATACCACCGCATGATCCAAAATCAATATCGGGGAGTAATCAGCTCCCATCACTACTGACAAGAGGTCAGAACTGACCAGCACCTTGTCTGAAGCGGGCATAGGACTGATGGGCATTAGAATAGAAGCTATAGTCTCTGCTGGATGAGAACAAGTGCCTCCAGGCATCAGTTAAGCCAGCCTCTCGCATCAGGACTGCTAGCGCCTGTGCGTTTTTTGTCAAAGACATAGGTGTAGGATTGGACCTCTCTAGCACCGTGTCCAACACGCAATTGAAGTCTCTTCCCAAAACCCAAGGGCCCTGCCAGCCAACCAGATCTAAGGAAAGTCTCTGAAAAAATTCAGGGTCATCTATATTGGGGGCATAAACTGATCCCAAATTATACCTACCCACCCTCGGTAACAAAACTCTAGCAAGGGCGTATCTACCATGAGGGTCTAATTTAGTATCCAGTATCTTAAAATGAGAGCCTTAGGTAGCCATATGGATGCTTCTCGGGCCTTAGAAGAAAAACTAGCTGAGATCCATAATCCCTCCATAAAGGCCTCAGTTTTAAACGCCTCCGTTCTGGACATATACGTTTCTTGCAATAACACAGCCTGCCATTTAGCACGTCTAGCCTCTGTCATGACCCTCCTCCTCTTGGGAAGCGACTTCAGTCTATTAATATTCCAGGATGGTATAGAAACCTGATCAGCCATAATCCTCTAATGTAAAAGCAAATCTACCCACCTCCTGTACATGTAAAACAACATTGACATAGATCTTCCCTCGTCTCGTTTCAAAATTTAAGTGCCCTCCAACCCAATACTACCCTCTCAGGGTGGCACCAAAGGATTCCCAAAAGACAAACAACCTGTACAGCAAAAGCTGGCGGTCGCAGTGTGAAACCCCCTTCCATGCCACACCTAAGTCCCCCCCCCCATTTAATCCAAAGAACACTCCCAAAAGTATAAAAGTTAGCCCCCCCGTGGGCACAAAAAAGCCCACAGTAGTAACCCCTGCAAACATTTGGCGAACATTGATGTTCAAATTTAGGAGTAACCTGCATTCATTAAACAATGCCATTTACAATTGGGCATGAAATTTAAACTGCATAAATGGATATCCAAAAGCATTGCGTAAAAATAAAATATAAAGTTAAAGTCCATAATACAGTCCATGTGTCCTCATAGCTGAGCAAAGTCATTTTATAAAAATAAACTCAAAAACGGCCGGCCCTTTATCCAGAGCGTGGCCACTCTAAATCTCCTCTGCAAAGTTATTAATCCCACAGGACTTGTTAAAACAAATTACAAACAAAGAAGACTTAGCTGTTACGGGCAGATTTAATGTACGAAAATGGCAGTCCCCTCTCCTTCTTGCTGCGTAGGTGCCAGGACCCTCACAAATGTTCAAAAGCTTGTACAGACCCAGGAACGTATAAAATTAAGAAATTAAGAGAACCTGTGCTCCCAGCACTCCCAACGAACCAGCCACACTCAGAAATGAGATTTCTAGCCATATCACATGGCCACATTTTTTTCAGCGATCCTCAACCTCTTGCCATTGTGATGAGCGGCCGCTCTCTCCCTTCTTAAGTACAGAATCAAGCCACCTCATCGCCGCCCTAGGGCAAGAGAAGAACTGTGATGTACCTCCTGGTCGATCAATCTTCAACTTGGCCGGGTATATAAGCGCAAATGACCAGCCCATTTTATAGGGACGACCCTTGATCTCATTAAACTTTTGTCTTCTCAACTGTAATTGCTTACTAAAGTCCTGGAAAATATGAACTTTATGATTACCCACTGTAATTGGCCCTTTCTCTTTAGCTCTCTACAGAATAGCCTCCTTGTCTGTATAGCGTAGATATTTTATTAGGCAATGTCTTGGACACGTATCTAAAAGCTTAGGGCCTACACGATGTGCTTGTTCAACTTCACAGTTTTGTAGTGCAGCTGGGAGCGCCAAATGTTCAAATAACCAAGCATGCAGCATCCTTTCGGGATCATTTCCCTCCGTCCCCTCAGGCAGACCAATAATCCAGAGATTCGACCTACGGGACCGATTTTCCTGATCTTCAATTCTGTCAGTGAGTTCTTCTACGAGTTTGCTAAGATTCTGCTTGTCTCCCATAGCTACCGTCAATGAGTCCTCCAGGCTACCAACCCACATTTCCAGTTCTTCCAGGCAGGTAGTATGATTAGCTGAAGTTTCGGATAGACCTATTACCACTGATTGTAAGTGCGAGATCTGGGAGGTAATATTGTTGAAACCTGCCTTGATATCGTGTTGCATAAGCACTAATGTAGCAGGTACTGCTGATAACGATCCTTCCAGTTTAGATATTCCCTCCTGCACTATTAGTGAGTTCGCAGGGCAATCCATTGCTGGTAGGCCTCGGGGTTGTGATTTGGTATGATCTGCTGCACCAAATAAGAGCTTTGATTGTTTGTTTTTGCTACTGCTAGTCGCCATCAATCTCCCGAACAAATGCCACCGCCAGCAAGCTTCAATTCAAGGCTGATACTACCAGTTTTAATAGAAAAAGAGTGAGTGTAGTAAGGAGCTCAGCTAGGCTGTGTCCGTAATTGTCAGCATCAAGCCACGCCCCAGTATAGATTCTTGAGAGTGAGATATCGTAAGGAGCAGGTCGTTGACGTAGGCCATGGTCAAGTATGATCGGCCACCTACCTGCACTCCTGTAATCTTCTCGGTGGTTTGCAACCTCCGGATAAGGGGGTCCAAAACAATTAGGAACAGCAGTGGAGAAAGCAGGCAGCCTTGTCGTGTGCCACGCTGCAGCAAGAAGGGAGGAGAAGTGTCTTTGTTAGTGAGAATACAGGCCATGGGATCATTGTATAGCACCTGGACCCACTGCCCAAAGTATGGACCAAACCCATAGAGTCGGAGCATTTCATGCAAATAAAGCCATGCGACAGAGTCGAATGCTTTCAAAAAGTCTATTGTCATGGCGGCTATAGGGGTGGGGGATTGTCTAGCTATTCATTTAAGGTTGAAGATTAATCTAATGTTGTCAGCCGTGGCTCTGCCTTTAGTGAAACCAGATTGAGAGGGGTGTACTATGGATGGGATTATATCCATCAGGTGAGTAGCAAGCATCTTGGCTGTAATCTTAGGATCTACTGATATAAGAGAGATCGGTCGATAGTTTTCACAATCTAGTGTATTATCTGCCTTTTTCTTGATTAGGGTGATCAAGGCTTCTCTCATAGTGGGTGGGAGAGAGTCCTTCTTATGGGCTTCCTGAAGGGTTGTCAGGAGAGGAGTGCTAATTTCTGAACTCATAAGTTGGTATAACTCCACGGTCATACCGTCTGGCCCGGGAGATTTGCCTTTTGCCAGTTGAGATAACGCCTCCCGTAATTCTGCCTCAGAGAAGGGTTTGTCCAGCTCCTCCTTCATGGGGTCTGATAGTTGGGGAAGATTGGCAGAGGCACAGAATTCTTGCATCCGTTGCGCTAGTTGGTGACCTTCAGTCTCAGTGTGCGACTGATAGAACTGCTCATAAAACTGACACATGAAGTCATTAATCTGTTTGGGATGAGTAACAGTATCCCCCCTGGGGGACTTGAGAGCATGAATTCAGGCAGAAAGTTAAGAGCTTCCCCCTCCCAATATGTCTGATTGCATCTCAGTGACAGCCACTCAGCTCGTTGTTGTAGTATCGTATTTATACAGTATTTCAAACCCACTATTTCCCTGAGGGTCATCTGGTCACATTGGTTAGTCATAGAGGCCTTAAACCTAGCCTCCAGGGCCGACAACTCAGTCTGCAGATGGGTCAGTTCTGTTTTCCGTGTTCTATTCCTCTGAGCTGAGTATGCTATGATACGCCCCGGAAGAACAGCCTTAAGGCCTCCTATACCATGGCAGCTGATGTGTCCTCGGTGGTATTATTCGCAAAGTATTCTTCGGCAGTGCTATGCACTAACGTCTGGAATTCTGGGTCTCAGAGGGAGAGAGGATTACAGTGTCATCTAGTTCTAGGGTTGCACTGTCCAGCAGGCATGTTGATGGAGACAGGGGCATGATCGGAGATAATAAGGTTCTCCATCTTGGAAGAAATTATATCCTGCACTGCAGCGAGGTTAGCCAGCCAGAAATCGATATGACTGTATGTCTTGTGGACTGGTGAGAAAAATGAGTAGTCTCTTCCAGATGGATTGTCCCGTCGCCATACATCAGTCATGCCACATTCCTTCATTACTTCCTGCAGGGAGTGTGCTGCTTTGAGATGCGTTTGGGGTATTGGTTTGAATTTATCAAGGAAAATATTCATGGTCATATTAAAATCCCCCCTACCGTAATGGGACAACTAGGATACCCTTCCGTGAGGGAATCTAGGGCCTGATTAATGTCCATGAAGAACTCTGGTTCATCAGTATTAGGACCATAGATGTTGACCAATATTGCATGCCCTCCAGGGTAAGAGAATCTAACTGCTATCCAGCGCCCATGAATGTCGGAGCCTGCCTGAACTTTAATCCACAAGCAGGATTTCCGAAGCAAAATAGCTACCCCTTTGGACTTGTTTTTTGCAGAGCTGGCAAGAACAGTGCCCACCCAAGATTTCTGAAGCCACAATACAGTTCTTGCAGTGAGATGTATTTCTTGAATGAGTGCAGTGTCCTCCTGCAAGGAGTGTAAGTGTTTGAGGAGCATAGATCATTTCACCAGGTGATTTAATCCCTTTATGTTCCATGATATCAGTGTAAGCCCTGCCCTGGAGTTCTGCATTCTAGTGTCTGTAGTGTGATAAGTAGTAGTACTCACCCCCAAGAAATAGTAAAGATAGGTAGTTGAAGGAGAGCAGGTAGTCCCTTGATTAGAAAATGAAAGAGCAAACTGCTGGTATCCTATAGTAACTATATGTGAAGAACCTGTAAAGGATCAAGAACAAAAACAACAGGGTTATTAACTTAATATTTGTTTATATTACAAAATAACAGTTCTCAGAGTTAGAAAAGCAGAATAAATGGCTGTCAACTGACAGGCCTAAATATAGACTTTTAATTCAACAAAGTCAAATCCTAACAAAACACTACGCTACTAGTGAATGGATTACGCACAAGGTGGTATCCCTTACAAATATAGAGGGAATCGCACAGTCGTGCTATCCAGACACCTAAATGCAAGTCAGTGGGATGGAACTGAACAGGTAAATGAAGTTCCATCCTCAACCATCATATCTTAAAGGAGTGTCTAAAGAGACAGCCAGGGGAGAGGAGAAGGAGCGGGAAACAGCCCCATAATGTGGCCTTATAGACATCAATGGATCTACCTTGGCAGGCAGAGGTGCTGACAAAAAAAAATCCATCATCTAAGGTTCAAATAGGTAGCAGTGTCAAGGGTGGAGTTCTCTCCTCGACAGAGAGAGTTGCGCTACCCTGTGTAGGATTCAGGAGGACAGTAAAAAGTGTGGGGGGAGGATACTAGCCCTTGAACCCCACCCAGGAATCCCTAAGACCACGAGATGGCAGAGGGGATAAAGAGGGATGAGGGGAGGGGGGCCTTTTGGTGTGTCCATCTTTGGAGTTCCGTGAAGGACCATGCCTTCAGCTGTAAACATTACAACATGCACTAAGCAGACATCATCCCCCACCCCCGTAATATAATAGCCCCAATGTTAAGTGTATAAAGTCATGAGCTTCTACTCAATTATCATATATCAGAGTGCCAGAGGTAGCCTCAGTCCGGAGGGGAAAGTTCAGTAGTGGTGTAGCGCGAAGTTGTCTGCAAGGGATCCTTCTTCAGTGCCTCCAAAAACCTCAGTAATCCCGGTTTGACTGGGAGATCCTCTGGATTAGACCCCGCCTCTAGTTCAATGGAGCAGTCCGCCCAGGAAATTTCATCTGCTATTTCCATGATCAGCTCATCCAGTATATCCCCCATAGAGATATGCTTCTCCTTTGTTTGCTTTGCAGGAGGGGCCGCTTCTGGCCCAAGGAGGACTGCATTGCAATCCAGTTCGCTGTGTAACCTCTGCCTTACTCTGGTTCCTGAATTTTGATTTTGCTGCTTTTGAAGAGGAAAAGGAAAGCTGTTAAGTGCTATGGGGGGTATTAAGAGGGTGAGGAGTGTGTGGTGGGCGTGCAGGCCTAGGGGGAGAAGAATGTGAAGGACTGGTCCAGCCGGAATTGTATCCTCCTGGATTGCTGCCCCCTGCTTGGCGGTTTCCTGTATCTCGGCTCTGCTGCGTTTGGTCCCACAGCTTCCTGGGAGATGTAGTTTTGAGCGGGATCCATGGCCAGTTCTTGGATATCCAGAGTTCCAGTTCTTGTGGTATCTCAACGATGCAGTCTTTCCCTTCCCTTCCCAGGATACATAGAGATGAGCTAAATTTTGAAAACTGTATTTAAAACTGTGTTCTGCCAGCTTCTTTTTGATGGGTATAAAAGCCTTTCTATGAGCTACCACCTCTACTGAAAAGTCCTGAAAAAGGATATTTTGACACCCTGCCACCATATGTCCCCTTTGTCACGAGCAGCCCTCAAGAGCCTCTCCTTAGTAGAGTACCTTAAAATATATGCCACAGTGGGTCTTGGTACAGGGCTATTAGAGTGGGGCCCACCAAGCACTCTATGCGCCCTTTCTACTTCAATCTGACCCTGCCATCTTTCTCCCATCATATAAGGGATCTCCTCATTCATGAACTGTTCTGTATTTGAACCCTCAGCCCCTTCAGGGATGCCCAGAATGCGAATGTTGTTCCTTCGCCCCCGATTTACCTGATCCTCAGCCCTCCTCCATTACATGGCCAACTTATTCTCACGGTCCTGAAGGCAGGGCATAATTTTAGCCTGATTAGCTTCCAAATCTTCTGTTTTTTGCTCTGTAACATTTATCCGGTCACTAAACACTTTCACTTCTACTGTGCCAGTCAGCGTGGTAGACAGGGAATCCACCCTGGTGATTAACGTTTCCAGCAGCGTGATAATATGCTGCAATGAACTGCCAACATCGACTGCTTGTGACATGTTTCTCCTAGTGCCTGAAATCTGGCCTCACTTAAACAGTTTGACTGGCGTCTGAGTGTGTAGCAGGTATTTATGCTAGTGGATCTAAGAAAGTGCAGCGTTCTGCTCCTCTTGTAGCTCAGATGTTGGCAGGTTCTGTGGCCAGAGTCAGCGCGTATGTTGTGGTCGTTTGGAAGCGCTGCGCTGGCAGAGTGGGGAACTCCACGAGCAGCTGTAGAGTCTGGATTAGGCCCTGTCTGGATCAGAATGGGTCCGGCATCCTGAGACGATTACCAGCTCCGATAGCTATCCAGTATGCACCAGGTGGAATAAAATAACTAATTTTTAAACAAAATAAATAAAATTATCCTCTCTTCCCCCACACCTTTCTGCCTCCCCCTTATTGCAGTACACCACACAACTACCCTTTCACACCTTCCTCCTAGCTCTCCTCTTTATGTCCTCAGATCTTCCTCCCTCCTCATTCCTTGTCAAACACTCATGACTCCCCCGTCGTACCCCCTGTACCCTCTTATACTCTCACCCCCCCACCACCTGTCTGCTGTGCTATTATACCTGTGGCCACCCAGCCCCTCCTTCCTGCCCTCCTCCTCACTCCACATTACTCTCTTCAGATCCTCCCTGTTCTGTTCTTTCTGCCCCCCTGAACTGTCTCCCTGCCTGTCCCACCGCCATCCTAAACTACAGAAATACTTTACTTCATTCTTTTGCATTTTCCTAATCCTGCTCCTTTCACGATGTGAAACTTAAGCTTGGCCTGACCCACAGTGCTACCCCCCACCCCTAAGGACCTCTACATTTTCCACCTAAATGCAAGGAGTCCACTTCCTAAACTTGATACCCACCCACATCCTCTGGTTCTCCTCCTAGCTTATCAGTAAACAGCAAGCAGTTCGAATTGGCAATTCCTCCTCCTCTTATCTACCAATCCTGGCAGGTGTTCCCCAGGGGTCGATACTTGGTCCTATGTTGTTCTCCATTTTCATTAACAATCTCCCCTTCATCTGCTCCCACTTCCAGATTTATAAGTATGTGGACAACACTGTTATATTCATCTCAGAACCATCCACTAAGGTAGTGCAGCCAATCCTCCAGCATGAATTCAATAATGTCTTGGCTTGGGTTAAAGCCAGTGATCTCAAAGTAAACTAGAAGATGGTCTCTATGACTCTGTTCTGCTCAAAAGCTCTCTAGGCTTAGTTCCCTGACTGTATTTCACTCCTACAGTAACTCACTTTTGGATCGGTACAGGCCTATAAATACTTGGGTGTATGGCTGTATCAACACCTTAACTTCTGTACCCATACTGATACCTTAATCTCCAAGCTCCTGCCCAAATTGGGCTTCCTAAATTAAAATAAAGACTCTCTCTCTCTCTCCCCCGTTTGGCATGAGTTTTTCTCCAGGTTGATTCTGCCATCCCTCGACTACGTCAGCATCATATGCAGCGCAATCCCAGCCACATTCCTCACAAAACTAGATACCACACTGAATTCCTTCTGCAGATTTACCCTCAATTCCACACACCAGGAGCACCACTGCTCCTTGTACTCATCTCTCCCTATGGCCCCACTCTTGCACAGGAGGCAAACTCATGCCATAACCTTCATTGCCAAATTCTGGTTTGCCCTCCTTCCCCCCCACTACTGCTCCTGTTTTAGCCCTATTCCTACCCCTCTGTACCATCTTCAGTCTTGGGATCCCAGCTCTTCCTCTATCCCCCAACCTGCACTACAGCAGGCCAGCATGCCTTCTCCTATCGCAGCACCCTTGCAGGGAATAATCTCTCCCCTACTCTCCGCAACACCTCAACTTACCAGTCCTCTCAAAAATCTTCTAGCCCTGCTACCATCACTGTCCTGCACCTGCACCCTCCCCCCCCCGCCAAATTAGGGTGAGCAGTTTCATCTCACTTTCTCACCCACAGTATTTTTTTGTTACTAGAAATTTCCCCATGCTAATTTATTTTTAAATGTCAGTCTATATGTCATACACTTTGGACTTGTAACCTGTGTTATGCACTTCTGTGCTGTCACTATATTCACTGTTCTTACCGCTGTTTTATGATTTCTATTCATTTTGAAACTTTGCCAATGTACTGTATCTGCCGTACACCTGTGTCTGTATTCTTGCTCTGTACTAGGTACCCTGAGTCACACCTGGAAACTAGCCTTGGTGCAGTGTGCTTTTCCAAGTCACCAAAGTTTAAATAAATAAATTAGTGGGTGTCAACCTTTTTCTATTACAACCATGTCTGGCAGAAATGTTTGTTTTTTCAAAAGTTTCTGGCAGGCATGGATATGTGGGCTGTGCTGCATCCAGCGTACTACAAAAAGTGCCAGCTGCGCAGGGTTGTACTACAAGAACACAGGTCCTGATCAATGTGGACTCAAGATTCCTTTTACTCATTTTATAAATCATAATTAATATGCTTTTGGTGATATTTGACGTCATATTTTTATATTACTAACATAAAACATTGTTAAATAAAGTATTATACAAGACCAGATGCACCGCTGGGTACCCTTTAGAAACAGTCCTTGAGTGTCCAGGTAGTTCTCTGAGCTAGTAGGCAAAGTACTATAGAAGCTCAGAAACTAGTGGCCCAGGACAAACCAGCCACACAAATCAGAAAGTCTTATTTCCATGTCCATGAATTTTATTTTCTTCAAAACCTGGGCCTCAGTTCATTATAGGATTAGATTATTTCAGTAATATCAGATTTCTTTTATATCTTTTGCTAAGACAAACAGTCATTGTTCTGTTTGTTTTGTTTTGGTCATGCTCTGCAGAGCGTTCTGCATACTGATAGCATCTCCTCCTGTATACAGATGTAGAAGAAATCTGATCCTTACCTTAAGTGAATTAATGTGCAGAGTGCACTATAGTTTTGAGATATGCAATTTTTGGGGTTCTGGAGAGACCGAGTGCTGCGTGCTGTTCACTTGTGTATATAGAGAAAACTTCATTAGAACAAAATACTGACAAGGCCCTCATCCCCTGAAGAAGCCCACATAGGGTGATATGTTGAGCAAGGCTGCGAGGGACTGCTTATAAAGAAAATAAAATGAATGTACTCAGAAATAAGACCTTTTATGTGGCTTGTTTGTCCTGTGGCACCTGTTTTGGAGTAAGTACAGTATTACTCACATAGCATTTGCAGTACAGAAGTAAACATTAGTTCTGTAACAGAACTGTTTACTTCATTAATTATTCTCAGAGGATCAGAAACCATCATGCTGATTTAAGCTTACAAAAAAGATCAAACATGGAGGGTTTTTTTTTTTTAGTTGATTAACCAGGTATAGCACACTAAGCTGAAAGCTTTTTTACAGGAGCGACCTGGGAGCACAAGGAGGTTAAGTGACTTGCTCAGGGTCACACAGTATGCAAGTGGAAGCTGTGTGATTCAAACCCAGGTCTGGTCTGCTGGATGTCACCAAATTTGCAGCTCAGAGCCTTAGACCACTGTGCTATACTGCCTCCTTGTTGGTTGGTGATTTAATAGTGACATGTCTGATGATTAAATCACGCTCTGGGAGGATGATCTTAGATCATGATCTCTCTTGATCATTTTTTTATGCTCCCCATCTCCACGGCCAGCCCTCCTTCCTCCTGGTCCTCCCAGCCCTGTCACCCCTATGGAAGATGTGGCATGCAATGTCATGATGGCGCATGTGCGACATCTGCCACTCCTCCCAAACTTCCAGCTCAGTCTTCTCCCCAGCTTCTACCAGACCCAGTTGAGTATCAGGCTGTTCCCTTCCTCCCTTCTGGAGAGAGCAGTCCAATGGACACTCTGTCCTCTTCCTGCCAGCCAGCTAAACATTCTTGGCCCTTTGTACCTAAGCACGCTATCACAAACTGCAGGGCTACCACTGTGTCCATGGGCCTACTGTCCCTTGATCATTTGGTAACATTTGATGATTAACTATGATCAGTGATGAGTGATCTTCAAAAAAAACATGATTGATTACTTACTAATTCACCTGGAGAATTTTGTGCAAGGAATGTTGCCAAAAGGAGCAAACACAAAATGCTGATCTGATTCTCAGTGGGGGTGAGGGCAGCTGGGAGAGCAAAAAGAAAAGGCATTCTCTGAGTTCAAGAGGAACACGGCAGAGGAAGTCTGGCATAATTATTGGGAAAAACTCAAAGAAGCAATGTTGGAGGTCAGGAGGACAAAGGCAGACATGAGGTTGTGGATTGCTGAGGGAGTAAAAGGTGGAAATACATTTTTTAGGTACATAAAGGGGAAAAAGGAAAACAGGAGGGAATAGTTAGGCTGGTGGGGGAGGGTACATGGCTGTGCTCTAACTTTATTTCATCTGCTCCAGGCTCACAGATTCTGACTATCCAGTCATAAGACAGCCGTATTAAATACAACTGTGTCTGTTTCTTCCTCCCCCTTCTTCCTTTGTCAGAAAGGAAATATTTTTACATTCCTGGTATAACTGAAAATGGGACATTGGCCTAGCATACATCCTGGTAAAACAAATAAAAGTCAAATATCTAGCTCTGATTATATATAATTGTTTTATTACCTGCTTTCTGTTTTTGTAATAAATGTGCAGGATACAATATCCCAATGGAACACTTGTTATTGCTGTTTGAGAGGGACGAGGAACTCTCCATCGATGATGTAAAGGAGGAAGAAACTCAGCAGCAGGAGGATCATCTTGGAAACACCCCGGACAGTAAGTAGATGGCATGTATGGGGATTTTCCAAAAACAGTTGAGAGTTAAGCAGGATAGAAAGAAGTCAAAATTGCTTGTTTCTCTTTGCAAACTGTAACGTTTACAGCATTTACAAATGAATACAGATTCTACGTACATTTCCCCTATATCCACGGAAAGATTATATTGAAACCAGCGTCTTTGTAGAGCTTCAGTGAACTGTGATTTAAAGAGCAGCTGATACCTTCAGGAGAACTTTACCAAAACATAATATTTAGATGCAGTCCAACTTGTACTTCACATTAGTTCTGTATTCCTCCTTCTCATTATTTATTACCGAGGTTATTTGCATGAAAATAGGGTATTTGCTCCTGAAGAGTTCATCTAATTCTATTGCTGCATGTCTCCTTACCTGATGATATAATGTACTGCTTGTGACATCACAGTTACCCCATGGCAAAAAACTGTGATGTCACAACAGGATTATGACTTGAAGTAGGGAGTCAACTGTACAGGTAGATGAACACTGAGGGTTAAAGATCATGCATTCATGCAAATGTCCATAGTAATAAATGCTGGGGAGAATGAGTCTTTAGAATATATATAGAATGGAAGCTGAATTGTACCTAATTAATTATGTTTTTCAAAGACTTTTTTAAAGATGTCAGCAGCTCTTTAAACATCATGTTTGCTCATGGGTGTGACACAAAAAATTGGCTATATCTGAGTTACCTTCACAGGGGCACAGCTTGAAACAACCAAGGAAGAGTCTCAAGCTGATCTGTGGGATATTTGTAAGAGATAGAAGAAAGCTGACATTGAAACACTAGCTCTTTATCTACTTTAGGAGTGAGTCAAAACCAAACTGGACTTCAGTGGTAGTAACCAACAGTTTATTTTCCAGAAAGGAGATGTTGAAGTTGTGGGGCAGTTTAACACTTCCATCGAATGAATTGTGCAGTTAGGCTACTGGAGGGAGGTAGGGTGATAGAAGAGGATGGGCAAAAGGCTGCTTTCCTTAATTCATTCAGGCCTGGATACACCTGTAGGTGGCATGTAAAAGCATAGCCACTCAATGACTGTAGACATACTCAGCTGACTTTCACTTAGGCCTGGAAACATCTGAGGAAGTCTGCAGTTTTTACCTAAATATTAAATAAACCAAATTGCTTAGAATTGATTGTATAGCATTGTTAGAAAGGTAATTTTGTGCTGAACAACTTTGCCACTGATACTTTGTGTCTGTCACATATATTTTAGGAGTTATTTGCATTTGTTTAAGGTATGGTGTGCATGGCTGACATTTGTCTCTCAAGCCTCACCTAAGTACCTTGAATAAATCTAGGGGAAAAAACTGCTTTTTGGTATTTTGGCAAATATAAAATAAAAATCAAATTGATTACTATTAATTGCATAGTGCCGTTAGAAATACAATTTTGTATTGAACAACTTTGCCACTCGTACTTTGTGTATAGCACTTCCAGTTCAAGAGGTATTCGCATTTGTTTGTGGCATGCTGGTTATGATTTGATTTTTCTTAGAAAGGCCCAGGATGCAGTGTTTAGAGTATACAGGACACAAGTGGTGAAACTCTCAAAGAGCTCTTGTAGTGTGAATAAGTTAATGATGATTTTTGCTCAGTTTTCACCAGGGAGAAAGATGGGGCCCAGCTGGAGAGGGCATTATAACAGCCGATAAGGGGGTCCCAGTGATGAGGCAGACAATATTTACAAGCAACATGGTCAACGGTGGACTGTCAGCCCTACAGATTCACAAGACCCTTAGACCTGATGGGTTGCATCCATGGATACTTAGGGAATCGGCAGTAGAGCTGGATGAACCCTTGTTAGGACTATTCAACTGCTTACTAAGGGTGGGGTGGTTCTGAAGGATTGGAAGATAATGGACATCATTCTGTTCAATAAGGGGGAAGGGGGGACAAGGAAAAAGACCTGTCAGTCTGACCTCTATTGTAGAGAAACTGATGGATGCACCAATCGAAGAAGACCTTGTAGACTACGTGGTGAGCAACAGTCTCCAGGATAGTAAATAACATGGATTCATGGCGGGGAGGTACTGTCAGGCAAACCTGGTAGTTTTCTTTGATTTGGTGACAAAAGAATTGGATAGCAGCCATGCCTTACATTTGCTACACAGTAACTTAAGCAAGGCTTTCAAGTTGGTGCCACACAGATGCTTGCTGAGGAAGACTGAGGATCTGGGTGCAGCTAGGGACATAATTAACTGGGTAAGAAACTGCCTAAGGGATAGGCAGCTCAGAGTTGTGGTAAACGTGATAAAATCAGAAGAGAGGGAAGTCATGAGCGGGGGTGCCACAGGGTTCTGTTCCGGGTCCACTCCTCTTCAACATATTCATCAATAACACTGGAGCAGGTATCCAGAGCAAGTTGTGTCTCTGCAGATGACACTAAGCTCTGTGAGTATGTGGATAGCAACAGGGGAATTGGAGAAATGCAGAGTGACTTACAAAAAGCTAGAGGAGTGGTCTGCAGTTTGGCAGTTGAAATTGAATGCCAAAAAAGTGCAGTGAAAATCAATACCAAACATTTAAAGTAATGCATCTAGGGGACAGAGTACTGGATGGGTGGGTTGAGGCTAAGCACTGTAGCTGAGGAAAGTGATCTAAAAGTTATCATTAAGGAAACTATTAAGCAGTTGAACCAGTGCAACAAGACCTATGGTGAGGCAAGTAGGACGCTGGGATGTGTAGGGAGGGGTATAGATAGCAGGAGAAAGGAGGTAATACTACCCCTTAATAAATCTTTAGTGATGCCACATCTGGAGTACTGTACCCAGTTCATGAGCCTCCTACTCAAGAAGGATAGGGACAGGCCAGAGATAATGCACCGCAGAGTAACAAAAATAATTCAGGGCCAACAGGGCAGGTATTATGAGGAATGCCGCAAGGCACTAAACTTACTCACTTGAGATTCTGGACCAAGATGGCAGGTCTTATGAGAAATGTGTCAAGGCACTGAACATGTACCTACCTGAGACCAGAACGAAGAGGGGAGATATGCTAGAGACCTTCAAGTTCTTAAAAGGATTAAACAAAGTGAACTGTGAGGAACTGTTTTGTTTGAATGCTAGTTTGAGGTCACAAGGGCATGAGTGGAAACTGATAGGCAGGAGATTTATAAGGGACATGAGGAAGTGTTATTTTACAGAAAGGGTGTTAGAACCATGGAACAATATACCAGCTGAAGTGGTGGGTGCTAAAATAGTTGCTGCTTTTAAACATGGTTGGGGCTGAGTGAAGGATATTGTGGTCACTTGGGGAAACAAACTTGTGAAGAAAAAGGGTGAGAAGATGACGGGCTATGACCCTGGATGGACAGTAGGTCCCAGGGTTAGATATGGAACTCTGGCAGACTGGATGTGCCACTGTTTTTCCTTTTTTTCTGCCATCAGTGTCTGTTTCTGTGTTTGTAAAAACTCTAGGCTTCCCATCTGGCCAGGGTGTCTGTGGCCAATGACATCCCACACCAGTCATTTGTCACCCTCCGCACCTTTGCTGTTCTCCAAGCCCCATTTTTGTTTAAAAAACAGGCTACTTGCTCCAGCATCTTGATGGGTAAAGTGCCTGTCTTCTATTAACTCATTCTACCCTGGGAGGCCACTTTGTATCAGGAGTATCAATGGATGGTTTGGACTTCATACGAGCTATTGGGTACAATGAGTTAAGTGGATCGCACATTCGTGTCTTTTTCTGCATCACCCCTTCAATGGGTCTCCCTTTGGTGGAAGAAAGTGGAGGTGTACAAGCTTCAAAGTTTACTGGGGGATAATCGGTTGTATAATAAATTACAAAAATTGAAAGAAGTAGAATACTCTGTCTTATTTAATATTTGATGTTCACAGCAGGCCAGTCTTCACTTCTTAACATAATATGGTGCAGTTTCAGTTGTTGCAAGATCCAGAACATTAAAAATAGAAACAAAGATGATGTTAAAACAATGCATGGTTCTGGGACAAGCTGATGATATATGTAAAAACATCACACTTTCTAAGTTGCCCTCATTCTTCAAAAAACAGTTGGGCCAGCCATGATGCAATGCAGTAATTTGCAGTAACTGACATGCCACAAAATGCTACATGACAAAATGGCATAATTGCTATTGAATTACACTGTACCCTGCAGTGTACTGCAGCATTTTGTGATATACAGTACTGCAGTATTACTGCCTTGCTTCCTGGCTGGCACCACTGTGTTTTTATTACATAGATGAGCTAGTTCAGTCAGCCTCTCCTTGAGAGTGTGTCCAATCTCATAATCCTTTCAGTCTAACATAGAAGCCAGCAGGGATGCAGCTATGAGGAAGGGGCAGTCTGCCTAGTTCCGCAAGAATGCAGTCTGCTCTGCTCTTACCTTCAGGTTGTCCACCTTGGTTGTATCGACTTAATGAAGTGGGGGTTGTTGGCAGTTCAGCAATGTCACATATGTATTTTGGGGATTGGGCTGTGTACCAGACGGACCAGCTTATGGAGGAGGGAAAGTCAGACAGGAAATAAGAGAATCAATAGAAGGGAGGGGTGGTATCAGTGGAGGGTGGAATATGAAATGTAGGAGTGGAGAATATGTGAAGAGTGTGAGCAAGTTGACTACATCACATGGAAAGGGGTCAGGTAAAGGAGCAGACATGAGAAGTGGAGTCACAGCAAGGAGTTCTGAATGGAGGGAAGACTTGGAGAAGGAACATATCTGAAGGCTAGACCAGGGAAAATGAGTCCTTTAAGAAACCTAAGACTGCACTGATGTCTTAACAGGGGGTAGGGAGAAACGTTTTGAGTCAAATAATGGAGGAAGGGGGTAGGAGGTAAAGGAGCTGAGATAGCAGAGAGGGGATACTTATCAGAACCTGAAAATAAGGGAGGCACTGTGAGACAGGTGCCTTTCACAGTAGATAGGAGGAATGGGGAGGAGTACTAGGAGCAGTGATAAGTCTGAGAAGGAGTTAAGATGTGAAACATACATGTATTTGGGGGCTTGGGCTAGGTACCAGATGCTTCAGATTATGGAGGGAGGAGAGGCAGACAGGAAGTAAGAGAATCAGTAAAAGAGAGGGGTGGCATCATTGAAGGGTGGATCATGAAATCTGGGAGATGGAGAATATGTAAAGCATGTGAGTGAGTTGAGGATGTCACAGGGAGATTGAGGTGGGTACAGGTGAAGACATGGGAAATGGAGTCACAGAGCAGGGGTTTCTGAACTGAGGGAGGATTTGGAGAAGAAGGAATAGATGAGGCTAGACCAGATAAATTAAAGGCGATAGAAAATGTAAGACTACTCTGCTGAGGTTTCAGCAAGGGTTAGGGAGAAGGACTGGGAGTCAGAAGAGTGGAGGGAGGGGTAGTAGCCACTATTTGGGGCAAGAGGAAAGGGAGCTGAGATAGCAAAGGAGTGATCCATATCAGAATGTGAAAATAAGGGTGCCATTGTGAGAGAGAAACCTTTCCTCAAGAGAAGTACTGTAGGCTGTTGGTTAATTAGGATCTGCAGCTTATTCAATAGGTAGGGAAATGGGCAGACTAGGTGGGTCAAGCAGTCCTTATCTGCTGTCAGAGTCTATGTTTCTGTTAGATGGGTGAAGAGAGAGGAGAAATGACAGCAGTGTTAAGTTTGAGGAGTGGTGGTGAGAACAAAGCAGCAGGAGTTGAAATGGGACCCAATCTGGTGAGTGTGACTTTTGTGGTGGTACCATACACTATATCCTCATGTTAATGCAGGGAGGATACTTTTTACAATCTCCCAGTGAGCAGGGACTGGGATACATGATTTGTTACTGAATAAATGTAATAATTTTTAGTGATTATGATCAGTTTTTTGTGGTTTATTTATGTTCTGTATTAGATATTTAAATTTCTGCTTGTTAATTGCTGCTCATGGGACCTCAGTATGTACTCAGTGGAGGAGAGGAGAGAACGGGGAACATGATTTAAACTTTCGAGTACCTCAAGGGTATAAACAAGATGCAGGTGAGGGACCTTTTCCAATATAGAAAAAGTACTAAAACAAAGGGGCACAATATGAAATTGGAGGGGGTAGTTTATGAGGTAATGTGAGGAAGCTTTTTTACACAGAAAGGATAGCTGATGCTTGGAATAGTCTGCCACAGGAGGTAGTGGGGACAAGCACACTGGAGGGATTTAAGCATGCCTGGGACAGGCACAAGGGAACATTGAGAGGGGAGAGAGTGATGAAAACCATTGATCATATATGGTCAGTGGCCACATACAATGTGTAGGGCCTACAGGTAGGCTGGATGGATCTGTTGGCCCTTATCTGATGACGGTTTCTCTATGCTGCATGGGTGGAGGTCTCGTGACACCACTGCAGCATAAGTGAGCTTCACTGGCTTTTCTTAATTCTTTCCCCTTGAGCTTCTCAGACTCGGAACATTCGAGGACTAAACCCTTAAGTGCACCTTCCTGTTTTCTCCAGGTCGAAATTGTGGAGTTTGAAAAGCCTGTTTCTTTTGATATTATGTAAAGTACTCATCTGCTTTCAATCTGTCAAGGATTGAAAGCTTAGTATATGCAGAGTGTTTTGTGGTGGCTGTGGTGCACATGCATCACTGTAGGCATCAGTGTTTAAAATGCACAGATGGTTAAAACTGACAGGTAACAGCTGTGAGTGACTGCCATGAGAGCCATCAGGAGTGTTCCCATTAGCTGAGTGATTGCTATAGTGAGGGTCATTGTAGCAAAAGCATACTGTTAAAATGGATGGTTCAAGAAGGATTTAAGGAGGTTCTTCCTTATGGAAAGGATGGTTAATGAATGGAAAAGATTGCCTAGTGAGCAAGCCCACAAGTCTGTGACTGGGTTCAAACATGGATGTGGCAGAGACAAGGGAAAAGTATGAACTTTAGGAAAAGGAGATGGGAAAGGGAAAAGGTTCTGAAAAATCATTAGGACTATTGCCTACTAACTCTGATCCAGTGTAGGTCGAGCACATCTTCAGGTATACATTTAGGCAGGCTAAATACACCAGTGGGTTGTTTTCTGCCTTCAGATAATATATATCTACAGTATATTATTTTTTCCGCATTTTAATATTATAATGAATGTATGTTATTGTTTATTTGGTTATTTCAGACATATGATAATAATGTGTTTAGTGTTTATATAATCCCAAGCAGCATTTTCTAAAGACCCTTGAGGACTGGAATAGTGCATTAGAAGTAAAATATCTTTGGGTTCTATCTAAATTCTTCCTTTTGTTTCCACCCCCATCCAGTCTGGCTTCTGTTAACACCACTCTGCCTCCTTCAAGTAACTGAGGCTGTTCTCTCAGGCATGGTTTAGGGCATCACCTCCACCATCTTTGTCAACTTGGCCAGAGCCTTCAGCACTTTTGCCCACCCCCTCCTTCTTGACAACTCAAGACTGTGGGGCTCTGACTCTGCACTAACTGGCTTTGCTCCTACCTTGAGGGCAGATCCCTGTCTGTTAGAATTGGTGACTTCCTAGCAGCACTAGTGTTTCTCAAGGTTCTGTACTCCCTTTACTCTTCTTTGTGTTATTTAATGCCCTTTCCTGTGTTTGCTGGTCTGCATCTATCCATATGAACGCAGATCTATTTATTTATTTAGTTTATGTTGACTGGGCAAGTGCACTAGACAAATCCTGCCTATTTTGAGGCACGACCAGGAGGAGGGGGATACAGATGAATGCCAACTGACCTTGAACCAGATTAAGCTGTTGGTGGTATTTTTCGTGAATGGGGGAATTTGGCCAGGGCACTGGGGAATTTACCCTGCTCTTTTTGAGAAGTGCCATGGCATCTTTAACATTCACCTGAACTACCACCAGAACAGGCAGATGGGTCCTCGGTTTAATGTCTCATCCGAAAGATGGCACCTCATGCTGCACTACAGTGTCAGTATTGAGATATTAACCCAAGTGCCTGGGTTACGGCCCTATTTTCCTCTGGTTCCTCCCCTGCAGTGCCGGTGGCCAGGATTCAACTGGATTTTAACAATGTTCAGCACTGGTTCTGGTTATATCATCTATCCATAAATGCAAAGAAAATGGGTTCCAAGACTTTTGATGCTAAGCAGAGGCTCTCTAGGCTCACCTCCCTTCCCCCTTCCGTACCTTGGATGACATCTCAAGTTGATGATGTCCCCTCATTTAAGTACCATAGAGTCTGTCTAGACTGGCACCTTGATTTTTCGGTGCACATGGATGCTGTCCTCAAAAATGCCACCCTAAATTAAGCCTGTTATACAGAAACAAAGGCTGCATCCTCCTCCCTGCTTGCTGAGCCAGTACTGTATTCTGAAATGATTCTCTCTACTTTCTGCTATGGCATCATTGTTTACTGTGCTGTGCTAAAGACTACCCTAGCCAGACTATACCTCCTCTTTCACTCCCTCTGTCACTTTACCTTAGACTGTCCACCCCGCACTCACCACTGCTCATTACATTCCTTTGTATCCCTCCCCTCCCTTGAAGCTAGAAACCTATCTCATTGTGCCTCCTATAACTCACAATTCTAGCTGGCCCCTTCCCCTCTTACCTTACTTCATCCCCTCACCATCCTTATACTCCCAAAATAACCCTAACTATTGCTTTTTCACACTCCCTTCTAGGTGAGCTCTCACTAGTCAGGCTGCTTTCTCCTACTGCTTCCCTAAACTTTGAAACTCACTCCCCTATCAACTTGCTCCTCCTATTCCAGTGCTCTCTCCTCTCTACTCTGCAAGTTCACTTCTCACCTCTACATCTACGCTTGATGTGCCATGCTACTGTGCAACTTTTGCATGATTACCGCTGTACCTGGTTGGCCTGATTACCAGAGCTGATGAAACCAGGGTACTCCATACTTCCAGGGGTAGAGCTGGATGATGGGAGAAGTGGTGACTGCTGGTCTTCACCTGCCTGGCCTAATCAACCTTACCTCAGAGGCCTTTGTAGGCAGTCTTCACCAAGCAGACCTCTTGCCATCTTCCTCAGTGGTCCTCTGGTTCTTTGTCTGGGGAAAAAAACAGACGCAGTACTCCAGACCCCATTGATTGCAACTCTGGAACACACTATTAGGAGCTGGGCTGTGGAGGCAAAACTCTTATTAGCAGTTCATCCAAAACCAATGAGGCAAACACCATAACTGCAGGAACAGGGTGGACTACTGGTGATGTCATGAAGGAGTAGGCAGCAGATCATCAGGAGCTCCTCCACTGCAACAGAAAGAAAACATCTAAAATAGCCACTACACTAATAAAAACAAAAGATTCTGGTGTGTAAAGAATCTGTGCCCAAGAAGCAAGTTTCAGGGGGGATTTGTAGAAGATGGCTCGTAGCTCTCATAGTTGTTTTCACCAGCTCCAGGAGGTTGAGGAGCTTAATGAAACTGGCTTATCAGACTCTGATCACTCTTTAAAATTATTGGCTGTCGCACCGTCTGACAAGGGGATGAAATTTAAAATTAGCAAACAAAACCAAGACCGATGCTCCCACCAGATGAACACTGTGTTTGAGGCCATAACTGACATTTCATGCAGAAGTGAGAGAAGCTATCAGAGACCTTAGAACTGATCTTGGGCCTTTACAGCACCATGTGGACATGGTGGATCAACAAATCTCAAGCAGTGAGAACTGCCTGAATTTTCTAGAAACATCCCTCTAATTTCTGGTGTACGAACAACTGCAGATTGCCTTGTAGCAAGAAAAAGTCAAGAATCATAGTCTGAGGAAAAACATTTGGCTATAATGCGTGCCGGAGAATGAAGAGGGCCAGGATGTGCTGTGTTTATTGATAAGCTAGTCTGCACCCTGATGGGTCTTGGCCCAGAGTTCCCCTTGGACATAGAGCATGCACACAGGGAACTGGGCCCCAAACTCTCCTGGCTCAATGTTGCCCAAGATCACTTGTAGTGTGCTTTCAAAGCTATGCCACAAAAGATCAGCTTTTACAGAAAGCTTTGGGAAAACAAAACTTAATGTATGCCTCACAACAAGTGTTCTTTAGTGATGATTACTCCACAAACACTTAACATTTGACAAGAGAGTACATTCCAGTCTTCTCTCAGTTAACAGCTTACGGTTTAATAGTTTGCACCACATGTCCTGCAAAATTAGTGTTGCAATTTCAAAACTGCCCAGTCTTCTAATCTTTAGCAGCTGAAACCAAAGTTGATTTAAAGGCAAGAGGAATCTGTGTTGAATGAGGAACTGAAGTGGCCTCCCAGAACAACAGAGGTCAGGTGGCAAACAATCAGAGGAGACCAGACCTTTCTCTTCCACTAACTGAAATTTTACAAAATCTCCAGCAATACCACAGCCCCACACTGCAGCCTTGATTCTATATTCAGTGGAGCTCAGTTTTGGAGTGCAGTGTTTCACAGAGAACTTTTGAACATTATTGGTGACCTGAAGGTTGGTAGACTCTGGCATGAAGGATTTGCTGGTTTGATTGGGGCTGTGGTGGGAAGTGCGAGTGCACAAACACTAGGCTTGTAATTCAACTCACTTATAACTTCTGGGTGGTGTCTCTTGATAGTGGGAAGAGACCTGACTGGGAGACCTTAAAATAAGCTTAGTGGTGTTTGGCAGTGCAATGTGTGACCTGGTGGTGACCACCCCATACCCGCTCTGCAGTCCTGACCTGGTATCCATTTATGTTGAACGTGATGTATTGCAACACACCATGGAAGTGAATGAAACTTTGGTTGCTTTTGATGCTTCTTTTGGAGATGGTTCCGTACTCTGATTTCTAGGAGACCTAGTCTTGGGTCTTCCTTTTCACTGTTGGCTCCTTTGCTTGTTGGTGTTGAGCCATGTTCATCTGTCCCAGGAGAGACAGTGCTGTTGTCATTTTGCAATTCAGGGATGGATTGCCCAGAAAGACTGGAAATTCTCTCATAGGAGTCATCAATGAAAGAAGCAGAGATTTGTACCCTAGACTATATTTTTTTAAGACAATTTAGATTAAGCATGTCAATACCCAGCCAAGAGTGCTGTGTGATGTTTGGACTGATGATGGGGTTGGGAGGATGAGCTCAGGGGGATCCACCCTTCATAAATGGCTGTTTACAGTATTTTAGTCGTATGAAAGGCTTCTGCTCTGCTCTACTGAGACAATCTTTTATATGTAGTTCTGTACCTTTCTTAGAAAACTAACCCCTCTCGGCGTAGTGGGTCTCAGTGCATAGTCCCCTTTCTTTTCCTGCTCTCCCATGCCCAGTCTTGACCCTAAATATATGTGACCTCTTATAAACATCACTATGGGACTTACAGAAGACAAACCTACTGGATTTTGCAGTGGAAGGCCATAGCACTTCCACCGCAATTCTAAAACTCACAAATGACATCTACTGTACACTTCTATGGACTCTGGCCTCCTCACAGGTGCAGTTTTCATTGATCTGACTAAGGCATTTGACCTGGTAAACCATCCCCTTCTCCTTGAGAAGCTATGTTCTCTAGGTTTCTCTGCTGATGTAGTTGCTTGGTTTAAAAGCTATCTGTCTGACAGGCAACAGGCTGTCGTTTTCAACTCGGCCATATCAGACCTCTCATCTACACATGTTGGCATTCCTCAGGGCTCCATATTTGGCCCCGTGTTTTTCTCAATCTTCATCAACAATCTCCCGCTGCTAGCACCAACCTGTTCATCCTTGCTCTATGCGGACGATCTGGTCATTTACCATAGTGCAAGTAATATCTCGATTATAAACCAGTTGCTTGCCTTGGATTTCTTAAATATTCAGTCCTGGCTAACAGAGAACAACCTTGTTCTCAGCTCAGGCAAGACACAGTCCATGCTCTTTGGCTCACCTGCCAGACTTAAAGCTAACCAAAGGTCCCTCAAAATAATATGTGCTCATGGTTCCCCACTAGTTAGTACCAGTTCCTTTAAATATCTGGGCATTCTTCTTGACAAATCTCTAGATTTTAATCTGCACATCACCACCACCTGTAAATCTGTCAATGCTAAGATAGGAGGTGCCTATCGCACTAGTTATGCCCTCACCCCATCGGCTAGACAAACTGTGGCACAAGGCTTTCTGCTCCCAGCACTTGCCTATGGCTCAGCCATCTACCTCTCTGCCACAAAGACCTCGCTCCATAAATGGGACACTATCTATAATTCCATTTGCCACTATGCTTCTGCATCTCCATGATACAAGCACCATTGCCAGCTCTATGCTGACATTAATTGGCCCAGCCCTTCTGCCCAACGTCTCCAGTCCTAATTGACAGTATTATTAGATTAGGCCTCCCCAGTTGCTTGCCTCCCTGCTTCACTCACAACCTCTCTCCTATGGGCTTTGATCTACTGACCAAGCCCCTCTCCATATGCCCAGATACAAAACCAATGTGGGTGGTCGTGCTTTCTCATCCACGGCTCCAAAGTACTGGAACTCCATACCACAAATTATTCATCAAGCTTCCACCCATACTAATTTCAAGAAACTTCACCGTGAACATCTGCATGCTACTAGCCCCTGTATGTGCTTTCATCCACCGTAGTTCACCCTACTTCCCCGCTCTCTAAGCCTCCAGGCAACTACCCCTCTGATTCCATGCTCCTCTCTCATTACCATCCTTTAATCCTCTCTATCATCTCTCACCCTTTTCCTCTGCCTTCCCTCCACTCTCCTCTCCCTCCCTGTTTTCTTCTCTCCCTAATGCCTACTGACCACTTAATGGCACTGTATTTTGTAAATGCTTAAAATGTCAGTTTTTTCTCACATTTGTTTGCACTTCTTGTTCTTTTGACTGGCAAAACTGTACTGTTTGTAATCGTACTGAAGAATGTGTAGAAGAATGTTTCTCCGTACAAACAATTGATTGTATGGGATTCCTCCTCCTCACTATGTTACATATCTCATATCTCATGTGCTGTGTCACATGTCTACTTATGTGTTTCCACTTGTATCCTCCCGGGTCGTGCCTGAAAATAGGCATTTTATGCCAAGTGCACTCACCCGGTTACCAAAAGCAAATAAATAAATAAATTGGTATTGTGAGACTTACTAAGAACTACTCTGTAGTGGAGATGGAATGGCTGCCCCTATTTTTGCTTGAAGAGAACTATCTTACTTGTTGTTAATATACTAAATAAGCACTGGGGCAGCATTATGACAATGTGCAACCTATGAAGGACCTGTAGAATGTTTGATGGGGGATACCAAGTGAAATGGGAGGCTGTCAGGGGGAGAGATTTTAGATGGAATAGGCTGCAGGCTGAACAACAGTCATCAAGCAAAGCTACATTTATTTTTTAATATTCTGTGCAGCTTATTACATCAAATTTTTGTAGGCAGGCTGCTCAGAAAGTAAATCCCTGGTCTTCTGGTGACTTGATGGAGTCTCTTTGATAGTGTTTACCCTCCCCAGACACCCCTTATTTTTACTGGGTCCTTCCTTCCCTCCCATGTGACTGTAGCAGTTATCTTTTGAACAGAGACAGTAGAGCCCTTGCTAGCTTTGATTGGGACATTTCTGAGAAATGAAACTCCAGTGAGCTGGGATCCTGGCATATAGGAATTTTCTATAACGGAGAAGATAGGGGACCCACCAGGGGTTGTGGGGGAAGAGGACATGGGCACAATTTAGATGGATAACGTTGATTGGCTGGGATATAAGGGACATAATAGGAATATTAGAGGCACTATTGTACTGTAATTAAACATAAGAGTTTAATAGAATGTTTCAGCCTTCAGTAGGTTCCAATTCATCTAAAACCAGAGGAGTGGTGTGGGGGGTGGGGGCTTCTGGGTTTGTGACAGGTGGATATTCATAGTGCCACCACACTGTAGTTATTGCTGTGTCATTTGGGCAGTGCTGACCCTACTGGTGGCCTATATGGCCCCACAGAGGGATAAAGCTACATATATGGTAGTGGTTGCCCTCTGCCCTGGAGGGGTCCCCTTAGTTGTGATTATTTGTCTGGGACCTAAAGGGTGGATGATGTTGATCACCTTTCACTTGGAAGTCAACTTGTACATAGTTTTTGCCTTTGGGGATTAATAGTTTACTCCCACTTGTTCTTGTTGTAGAGTGGAATTTGAGGGGGTGAATAGGGGAATCTTTGGACTAATGTTTCTGTTTTGCATTTTTACTCATTATACTGTACTTTATGTTCCGAAAATAAGAGACACACACAGATAGTTCAGGTTACAACTCTTGTTTTATTAACAGTATGGTACAGAGACCACCCATTGATGCTGAATGTGGATCACTGGGGAGGTTATGTCTGTTCTTCTCCTGGCTGGATGTGTTAGGTCATTCGGGATGTTCAGGGGATGGCAGATTTATCTAGGAATCCCAAGATCGTCTCAGAACTGCAGCTTTGTGATTGGTCTCTTCTGCGATTTGATTGGAGTGGTACCCCCTCATGTTATATGATGGCACATGATATAGCTGTGAAAATATTTTCACAAAATTTAAATGGATTGTCTAGTCCTATAAAGAGGTCTAGGTTTATGCAATATATTAAAAAGCAATCAGCTGATTCATATTTTATCCAAGAGGCACATCTCTCGGAATCGAACATTTAAAGTTGCAATGGGGGAGTAGATATAGTGTATATGCATCCTCACACCCAAGTGGCTGAAGGAGGAGTTTGACCATACTGGTTCATCAGTCTACCCTCCTAGACATTCATAAAAGTTTTATAGATCCAAAAGACAGGTACGTTATACTACAGGGGAAATTGTATAATGAAATTGTTACTCTGCTCAGTGTATGTCTCTATTCCCAGTCTTCACTGCCTGTGGTCCGTACCTTTCTGGCTAAGGTGCTGGAATATTTAGATAGCACTTTAGTGACGGGTGGGAACTTCATTATGACCTGGGCACCGAATTTCGCCTCAAGTAGCCAAGTCATATATGAAACAAATAATGCCCTTTATTTTTTGAGGGTATCATTTGAACAGTTGGGTTTGGTAGACACCAGAGACCGATGTTCCCATCCCAATGAGATTACACTTACAAATCACCCAGGTATTATAGTTATTCAAGACTAGATCATTTTTTCATATTACCTGAACATTTTTCTAAATTTAGAGATCTAGCATTAGGGCCTCATCTCCTTTCATCATCCACTCTTAAGCTTCATCTTGGAAAAAAGGGAAACACTCCACCTGGCACTTAAATACCCTCTTATTAAAGGACTTCTATATGACCATGCAGAAACACATCCCCCAGATATTGCAGGAACATAATTATACAGAACTAACAGCTGTAACATTATGGGATACATTAAAAGCAGTAATTAGGTGGGGAAATAGTAGCCTGTGTGGTGATGAAAAGATGGCAAAATGAAAGATCAGAAAGTAATGTGGCAATTACAGAAGTATTAGCTGCTATACGGAGAAGGAGATGGGGAGTTACAGTTAAAGATTAGGAGAACCTCAAAGTGCACTCCAGAACTTGATGGACTGGAAGAAACATACTCCAGTATTTGAAGCTTGCAGATTATAAGAGCAGGCCCCCAGGTATGCAACACCTAGCTCAGAAATTAAAGATGCGTTAAAAAAACCTTTTACCATAATAAAAAAATAAAACACCCAGAAACAAAAAAAATAAGTCATCGAGAGAAAGAGATTAGAGCAGCATTTGTGACCTATTATCAAAATTTATACCATTTGAAGGGAGGATTGTCTGAGGAGGCTAGACGTGCCTTCCTGGATGATCTTTCTCTTTTCCACCTGACTGAGAGACAAAAGCAAAGTTTAGTACAACTAATCAGTTCAGAAGAGATTCTCTACCATATAAGACCTACTGAAATCCAGAAATGTCTGGGGCCAAATGGGTTCAGTTCAGAGTGGTACAAACATTTTCAGGACTACTGTTAAATCCAATTAGAGAGGTGGTGGAGAGGAAGGGCCCTCCACCATCATGGGTGTATGCTGTAATTGCACTGGTGTCATGGCCAGGGTGTGAGGGGGCAGAGCCATCTGCTTTTCACTCAATCTCAATATTAAATACTGATTATAAAATCTTCATGGCAATTTGGGTTACAAGACTGGAGGGGATACTGCTGACCTTGCTACATCTTGATCAAACTGGTTTCATTAAGTGTTGAAATTTGATGAATAATATACGATGTACATTGTTACAAGCAGAATAACTTAACACTAGAAAAATCTCACCAGTTTTCCTTAGTCTGGCTGCTGAGAAGGCATTCAACAGGGTGTCCTTGGATTTTTTATGGAATGCCCTGTTGACCCTCCATTTCACAGAAACCTTTTTGTCCTCATTGCAAACTATCTATTCAGAATCCAGCCCCTATTTTAGGGTTAATGACCCCATCTAATCACCTATACTATTACAACATGGAACCCATCAGTGGTGTCCTCTCTCCCCACTCTTATTTGCTGTGTATTTGGAGCCCTTGGCTGCCACAGTTTGTAAGGAAAGGGGAGTCTAGGGTATACCATTGGGCCAGAATGAATGTAAGATAGGACTGTTTGCTGACAATGTATTGTTGATGGTACTATCACGCAAGAAGTCCATTCCTGCAGTTTGAACCATCCTGGACAGATTTGAGAGGTTCACTGGCCTTAAATTAAATCTAACTAAGACAGAATTCTTAACTATGAATTTTCTTCCACCTGCCTGTTTGAAACAAACATTTCCGTTAAAATTGAATAAACTAAAAATTAAATACTTGGGAATCTTTATACAAAAAAAAAAATAAACAACTTGGAATTAGTTCATTACAAGCCACTCACACAGGCAATACAAGCAGATTTAAATAACTGGAAAAAAATGTCTTTCTTTCAAAAAATAGAAATTGTATGCATGAATGTGTTGTCAAGACTACTGTACTTGTTTCAGACCCTTCCAGAGCCCCCCAGCACATTTTTATTTTACTTTCTTTCCTAGAACAGAATGCTGTCTAATTTTATTTGGGGGGGTGACCTTGAATACACATATTAATACTCCCAACTACCCTTTGTCCAGTGCAGGGTGGGCTTACCAAACTTTAAATTATACACCAAAGTAGCACATTTTCAGACAGTCTTACTTGGGATGTCCCCACAGTACAAGGCCCATGATCAGCTGTGGATACACAGAAAGTGGGACACTATTGCTATTTATAAATTATTTTTTTTTAATTTTTTTTATTGCTTCCCTGTGATCTAGAGCCAGGCTGACCCAGAAAAAAATGGACACAGGACCCATCACTCACCTGGAGATGTAGAACCAACCTTGGTATTTGGGCCAGCCTGCCAAAGGCCATTACCTTGGGATCCATTATGGCCAGAGCTGCAAAACAGCAAGTGGGACCTCAAGGTATGAGTCCCATAGAGCCATCAATGCAACCTGTGCCGCAAAAAGACCCAAAGCCACAGTTACCAACTGATAAACCCATTAAGGGGGCTTACATAAATAATTAATAAACTTTTGAAATAAGTAAACAATAAATAAATGTATAAATAATTTTCTTGCCCTTTTTTACCATAGTTCTCCTTCCACATAGCCTCATGAAAAGAAAACAATAAACACAAGCAGAGTGTATTGTAAAAAATAAATCCATTAAAAATAAATTGAGATGTCCAAAAAAAAGGACGGTGTAATCCAAATTCTACTTAAGAACATAATAATAACAAAAAAAAAGCAGGCAGTCATGTCCCTAAATAAACTCCCTACTTCTCAGCAGCAATACCTGTTTAGATCAACCTCTATCTTTTATGTTGGCAATATAGCCAGTGTTAAACACTAGTAAGCTGCAATTTTGTTGAAACAATTAATGTTTGGAAAAACTAACATGCCTGATATTACGTATCAGCAAAGTCTAAATTACCCTCAGAAAGATTCTGGAAAAAAAATTAAGATATGTTTTACCTTACGGCAAATAAATACAATAAATATTTGTTTTTAGTCAACAGGAGAACTGAGAGCAATGAGAGTCTGAGCCAGGAATTATCATTCAAGATACATGAAATGTGCCATGCAGCAAAGAAACAATGTCACTGTCCTCCACATAAGAATGCTTTCAGTGCCCTCGTCTCTCAACAACAGCAGATTCACAAAGGAGAAACGTCATATAACTGTGGCAACTGTGATGAGAGTTTCACACAAAAACATCTTCTGGTAAAATGTCAGCAAATTCACACTGATGAGAGACGAAATAAATGTGCCACACGTGACAAGAGTTCTACACAGAAGGGTGACCTGGTAAAACATCAGCGAATTCACATTGGAGAGAGATTATATAAATGTGCCAAATGTGACAAAAGGTTTATACTCAAGAGATACTTGGTAAAGCATCAGCAAATTCATACAGGAGAGAAACCATATAAATGTACCACATGTGACAAGAGTTTTACACAGAAGGGTAATCTGGTAAGACATCAGCAAATTCACACTGGTGAGAAGCCGTATAAATGTGACAAATGTGAGAAGAGCTTTATGCAGAAGAGTAGTCTGAGAATGCATCACATTACTGAGAAGCCACATAAATGTGCCACATGTGACAGGGGGTTTACACAGAAGAGTGACGTTGTAAAACATCAGCAAATTCACACTGATGAGAGATTATATAAATGTGACAAATGTGACAAAAGGTTTACACTCAAGAAATACTTGGTAAAGCATCAGCAGATTCATACAGGAGAGAAACCATATAAATGTGCCACATGTGACAAGAGTTTTACACAGAAGAGTGACCTGGTAACACATCAGCGAATTCACACTGGTGAGAAGCCTTATAAATGTGCCACATGTGACAAGAATTTTACATTTCGCAGCGCACTCCTACGGCATCAGCGAATTCACACTGGTGAAAAGCCGCATAAATGTGTCACATGTGACAAGAGATTTATACAAAAGAGTTACCTGGTAACACACCAGCGATTTCACACTAATGAGAAGCCATATAAATGTGCCAGATGTGACAGGAGTTTTACACAGAAGTGTGACCTGGTAAAACATCAGCAAATTCATACTGATGAGAGATGAGACACACTGTGGAGTCACATACATGTGCTGAATGTGACAGTTTTTACCAGAAGAGTCGCCTGCTATTACATCAGAGAATTCACTCTGGAGATGGACCATATAAATGTGTGGAATGTGACAAAAGATTTGCTGCTAAGAGTGCACTAATAAAGCACCAGAAAACTCACACTGCAGAGTGACCACATAAATGTGCTGATTGTGACAAGAGTTTTGTTCAGAAGAATGATCTGATGAAACATCAGCAAATTCACTCTGAATCAAGATCTCTAGCTAAGTCACACTGGAGAGAGAGAGAGAGAGAAAAGGAAGCCATTTTGGGGACTTTGCATGTGCTGAGAAGAGCGCTCTCAGCAAACATCAAAGATTAATACAGTACTAATTTCTTGAGTTTTGAATATGCTCTGGCTAAAGAATGGGGTCCATTCTTGCCATGGTATTAGAAATCCCTAAACATTTGGAGACACTAACCCCATGAGAGATTATATAAAATATGACAAAATATTTACACTCGAGATACTTGGTAAAGCATCAGAAAATTCATACAAGAGAGAAACTATATAAATGTGCCACATGTGACAAGAGTTTTACACAGAAGGATAATCTGGTAACACATCAGTGAATTCACACTGGTGAGAGGAGAAACAGACAAGTGCAGGTTCTGTAGTACAGAATTAGAAACAGTTACGCATCTCGTGGCTGGATGTGGAGTACTCATGGCAGAAGGCCTGTATACTAAAAGACACAACAATGTAGCAAGACTGATCCACTGGAAACTGTGCAAACACTATACCATACAGGTAGCAGAGAGACACTGGAAACATAAACCACAAAGAATCACAGAGAATGAAGAAGTACTGACCACATGGGATCACCCAATACCAACAGCCAAGAAAGTGGAAGCAAGAAAACCCAATATTGTAATGCAAGAAAAGAGAACAAAGGTAGCATTGCTGATTGAAATAGCTACCCCTAGTGACTACAGTGTGCTGCATACAAAGAGACACAAAATCATGAAATACCAAGATATGCAGTCAGAAACCAAACTGATGTGGAATAAAGACACACACACATTGTTCCAGTAGTGCTTGGAGCAATGGGCCTAATCAAAAAGAAGTTTCAGGCACATTTAAATATGCTACCAATACTTGTGACACCTTATGAACTTCAGAAGGAAGCCATTTTGGGGACATTGCATGTGCTGAGAAGAGCGCTGTCAGCAAACATCAAAGATTAATACAGTACTAATTTCTTGAGTTTTGAATATGCCCTGGCTAAAAAATGGGGTCCATTCTTGCCACGGTATTAGAAATCCCTAAACATTTGGAGACATTAACCCCGTGAGAAGCTACATAAATGTGACAAGAGTGTTATACCGAAAAGTAACCTGGTAACACACCAGCGATTTCACACTTGGAGACACTAACCCCATGAGAAACCATATAAATGTGACAAGTGTGACAAATGTTTTATACAGAAGAGTAATTTAATGCAGCGCCAACAAATTCACAATGGAAACAAACATCAGGATACAGCAAGGGATATTCCATGAAGAGTTCTTGTTACCACTCCTGCTTTGCTTTAAATGTACTGAGCAATCACATTAATAACTTAGGGTGAAGGTATATTGTGAACTCCAGAAATAAAAAGATCAAACGGCATCTTGTCTTCTTTATGTACTGTAGATGACTTAAAGCTTCATAGCTCATGTGACAAACACTAGAAAGAGCAGTTTTAAATGTCATGTCCTGAATGAGGACTGTAGCATAAAAGACCTTGGACAAGAGTGAGTATACACGTACAGTAACTGAGTATAGATAAAGGAGCAGCAATGCAACATGAACTAATGAGAGAACAGATCAGCAAGGAATATTTTAGGTGACAAACTTGTACTGGAAATTACTTTGATAACACAGAGTGAAGTGCAAGATGTAAATAAGCTTGCCCTTCATGTGCTCTCATACAGGTTTGTGTCATTGGACACAGAATGAGCCAGACCAGTTGGACAGAAAAACAAGAAACTTCTCAGCTAATTTACAGAAATTAGTGATTATATATATCCCATGGTCTAAAGGAGGCAGATGCCTTCTTAAGATTAACTACACATATTCAGTTAAATTCAGTTTTATTTTTACCAGGATAACACCATTGAGATAGCTAATTTGTGAGGCAGTCCTGGAAGGACTAACCTACATAGAAGGTACATATAATTAAAAATCACAATGGCAGATTGAGCCAAAAGTGTGGGGCTACATGCATATTTATTGACATCCCAGGGCCAAAATGTAGTCAGAGTCCTATATCATAAGAAAATAAACACGAGACTACTTGCAATACAAAATTAGGGATAGCCCTCTGGAGAAGAGCAACTAAATGAAATTCCTCCAGTATGAAACAACTGACGCTTCAGAATTTGCAGTGCAAAAAGAAAGTTTTTAAGAGAAAGACAACTGGAGAGATCATAGCTGCAGAGGAAGATACATGGATCTGCTCTAACAACTCCATATTAACCAGTAACTGACCCATCCATCATTAATAAGAGGAGAATTAGATTCCAATCCAGCATCCTGGACATCCTGTCACATTTTCGACAGCTCCTGCTTAGAGAATGGAACCAAGTGCTAAAATGTAATTATTTAATTTCATTTTTATCATCTTGATTTTGTTCAAACTTCACAGACCTGGTACCAAATTGGTTGTGCAGTATGTGTTCACATTTTAAAGATCAAATGCACTGTTTTTCCAGATTTTAATAAAAGCTTGAATTCAAGTCCCTGTTTCCTGAAAATATCATGTTGTTTGGTTTTGTGTTTTTTTTTTAATCAGTATTTGTTAAAATCTGTTGATGCACTCTACAGTAACTAAAAACAGTGAGGATTTTTCTGTACCTCAGTAAGCGATGAAACATAGAAACATAGAATTTGACGGCAGATAAGGACCGCTTGGCCCACCCAGTCTGCCCATTTCCCTACCTAATGGATAAGCTGCAGATCCTAGTTAACCAACAGCCTACTTCTTCCTGCCTCCACCCCCTAGAATTACCTTGTGCCTGTCCCATGCATTTTTGAATTCCACCACTGTTTTTGACTCCACAACCTCCTCAAGAAGGCTATTCCATGCATCCACAACCCTCCTCACCCTGACATCATTCTTGCCTAGCCTGCTGCTTGAGCAATTAAGTCCTGGACTGACTGAATAAGCTGTTGTAGTTCCCAGTCAGTGCAGTCTGTAGAAGAACTAATTGTTTTCACTCAGTGTTTGTTACTGACCCATCTGGTTTGTGTTTAAATAGATTAGCTTAAAATCAATTATTCTGTTCTCATAAATTGTTACTGAGTCTCAGTGCTGAACAGAAGTGGTATGAATGAATGTCTGTGAGACATTACCTTGTCTTTATCACAGCTGTGAGTTCTTTCTCATCAAAACTCTGCATTGCTTTCTGGCTACATACCACAGGGTTATTTAATGGATAGAAAGTAAATCTGAAGTTTTTTTTTTAATTTCTAGAAACAGTGTGTCTTTGATATAGCCTTCATAAATAGGTTCATGTGAGAATTTTTTTTTCTGTCAGACTGACAAACAGGTGTCTGCCACACTCTTTTGTTTCAGGAACATGTACTGTATGAACTCACAAAATTCCATTCTTTGAGGGTTTCTGTGTGAAAATACATCATGTATGTGTATAACTAAAAATACTGTATGGCATCCTGATGCTCCTATCTCCTGCTCCTCAACCCGAGTGTCCCTCTGTCCCCCACCCACACAGTCCAGGCCAGTGTACCCTGTTGCCTCCCCATTCCTGTCTCCACAGGCAGGGCTGCTGTGCTCTGCTAAGCCCTAGAGTCCCATGGCATCTCCCTCCACATTTGTGGCTGCTGCACCATGCTGCCTCAGTCCACCAAAGGTGGGTCTTTTGTTGCACCCTCCTACCCACTTCCATTGCTTCAAATAGGTAGGGCTACTGCTCCACGTGCACCCCATCTTACAGTCAGGACTGCTGTACCTGCTGCCCCACTGTGTCCTGCACCACAGTCAAGGATTCAGCACCATACTGTCCTGTGTTCCCTGCCAACACTGTGTCCTGATGCTCCATAGAGCCTCTTGTCTCCACAGTTAGGACTGTTGCACCATGCTGCTCCCTGCCACCAGAGTCAGAACCTTTGGTTCATTGCCTAAACTGCTTGAAAGGAAAAACAAAAAATACTTTAATCTTGTTTATAGGATGAAGGACAGAAGGTAGCAGGGTGCAGCAGCCCTGACTGTTTAGGCAGGAAATGGGGGAGACATCAGGGTATAGCAAGTCAAACTGTGTGACATGATTCCAGACATACCTGTTTAGACAAGGGAAACAGGGTGTAGCCAAGGATTTGACTCTGGCGGCAGGGGTAACAGGGAGAAACTGCCCCAATTGTGGTGGCAGAGAACAGGGTGCAGCACATGGTGTGCCTTGTCGTATGGAAAATGGTAGCACGGAGCAGCATCCGTAACTGTGGAGGCATGGAACTATAGGGCACAGTAGGCCACAGCAGCCTTGGCTATGCAGACAGGTGTAGGGTGCAGCAACCCTGGATGTGGTGCCAGTGACAGAGAACAGCAAGGTGTAGATGCCTTGAATATGTGGCAGGACACAAAGGGGCATCAGGGTATAGCAGCCTTGACTGTGAGACAGGGTGCTTGTGGTGCAGCAGCCTTGCCCAATTGGGGCTATTGAAAAAGGTAGTAGGTGCAGCAAATACCCTGCTCAGGTGGTCTGGGGCAGCAATATACAGCAGCCCCAACTATGAAGACAGGGGATGTGGGGCTGTAAGGATTAGCAGAGCACATCAGCCCTGACTGTGGAGACAAGAACAGGGGCAACAGGGTGCATTTGTCCTGACTCTGGGGGTAAGGGGACAGAGGGAAGAAGGGCACAGCAGCCTCAACTGTTTGTGTAGGGGCAGCAAGGTGCAGCAGCCCTGAGTGTGTGAAGAAGATAGTGGGCAGTTGGGTGAGCAGCCTCAGATGGGTGCAGAAGACATGGGGCTTGTGGGGCTGTGTAAAGGGGGCAGCAGAGTGCTGCTGCCTCAGCTGTCAGGCAGGAGATGGGGGCATTATGATGACATATAGTATTTCTGGTTATTCATATATATGATGTATTTTCACACAGAAACCTCCAAAGAACTGAATTTTGTGAGTTCATACAGTACATGTTCCTGAAATAGCTGAGTGTGGCAGACACCTGTTTGTCAGTCTGACATAACAAAAAATTGTTCTTGCATGGACCTATTTTTGGCAGCTACTTCAAAGACACGCTACTTCTATGAATTAAACTTTAGATTTATTTTATATCCATTAAACAACCTGTGCTATATAGCCAGAAAACAATGCAGAGTTTTGATGAAAAAGAATTGACAGCCATGATACAGACAAGGTAATTTCTCACAGACATTCATTCATACCACAACTGTTCAGTGCTGAAACTCAGAAGGATCAACTTTTTATGACAACAGAATAATAGATTTTAAGCTACTCTATCTAAACACAAACCAGATGGGTTAGAAACAAACTCTGAGTGAAAACAATCAGCTCTACAGACTGCTTTGACTGAGAACTGCAACAGCTTCTTCAGTCAATCAGGGACTTAATTGCTGAAGCAGCAGGCTAGAAAAGAATGATGTTGTCCCTCATTGATAAGGACAGAAAATCTTCATTGTTTTCAGTTATTGCAGAACACATTAACAGATGCTGATTTAGAGAAATCACAAAACCAAACCATGGTATTTTCGGGAAACACTAATCATGACATGGACTTGAATTCTAGCTTCCTTAAATATGTGCACTTGATCTTTAAACATTTTAAACAATGGGAGACCCTAGAAACATTGCCGAGGGCTCGCTGGATTTTTTCCCAACTCAAATCTCAGCCAAAATGTGCAGATAAGATGCCAGAGGCCTTGATTTCTAACACATGAGAAGTAACCCTATCTCCCATTGCAGTACATGAGGCAGAATATTGGTTCCATTCCACCTAATGTGCAAAACTCAAGCTGTCAGAATTGGCAACTGCCTGTCCCCACCCTTCCCATCCACACTGGTGTCCTGCAAGGCCAGTGCTCAGACGCATCCTCTTTCCATCTTTCTAAATTCCCTCTGTGTGTACATCTGAATCCATGCACCACATGTATGGACACTCATATTTGCCTCAGGATCCTACATAACAGACCTGACAAGCAGACTCAAACTAGCTTTCACCAATATCCAGAACTGGTTCTGCTGACATCAGCTTTCCTTAAATGCTAAAAAAAAACCTGTCTGACTTTTGGTACCAGACACACTCTAATCTTCCAACCCTGCCTCCCTTCCACACTCTGATGAGGCTGCCCTTAAAACGTCACAACATTCAAGTACTTGGGAGTGTGGCTTGACAGTCACTTAGACTTCTCTGCTCATGTGGACTCGGTGCACAAAAAGCTTCAAACTAAACTTGGAGTGTTGTATAGGAACTGTGGGTGCATCCCTCTGCTGGCCCGCAGAGCCATTGTGCAGAGAATGATTCTTCCCCTCTTCGACTATGGTGACACTGTCTATGCTAGTGCTCCCAAGTCTACTCTTGCCAGACTAGATACATTCTTCCACTCCTGTAGGTTTACCCTGGACTGCCCCCCCGACCCACCACTGTCACCTCTCCCTTCCTGGAAGCCAAACAACTTGTTCATGGCTCCTCCCTAATTTATAAGTACTAGCTGGGCTCCCTCCCATCCTAACTTATGTCTCTTCTCTCCTCCCTTTCAAACCCTTCCTGCCCTCCCCATAGGTCTAACCTCTGCTCTCTAACTCTCCCTTGCTGCCGGACCTCGGCTGGACAAGCTGCTTTCTCTTTTTTCCTTCCCAAACTCTGGAACTCCGTCCCTGTCCCTATTCATTCTGCTACCTCCATCCACTCCTTCCCCAGTCTTATACACAAATTCTTCCCCCCATAGCTACTACTGACACCTCCTTTTATTGCCCCTATACCTTCCCCTTCCATGCTTTTCACCTCATTCTCTCCTCCTCCCTGACATTCATACTACAGTTCTCCCACCCTTCCACCTCTTCCTCTACCCCTGTGCTTTCCATCCTAATTTTGAATTTCCATTTTCTCCTTTCTGTGCTCTACTATCTCCTTTCTTCTACTTCACTACTGTTCGTCCTTTTCTAGACTACCCTTATCCACTTGAACTATTTTGGTCCATCCCTTATTTTTGCAGGCAAATATACAACACATAGTCCTCTTTGAGGTTTCTGTAAATCAAACCAGTGTCTTTTCAATAATCACACATTCCAAAAACAATGCTCTAATACTTAATCACACTGTTGTCTTAGGCTGTATCACATTGTGCCCATTGTCCACCTCCTAAGTTGTGGACCATCTGTATTACAGGTTGATCCCTATAACATAACCATACAACTTAATATAAGTTCCTACAAGGTAATATATTAACATTTACATTCATGTTATTCATATTCAAAGTTTTCTTATACTTAATGCCCTGGTAGTTAATATTAATGATGTGTGTCTTAACTAGAGTATTCAAAGACCCTTTCCAGTTCTATGCATTTAAATTTGTGATATATGTGTATATGTAATATAGGGTGTATGACATGGCCTGACAATATCATTGTTTTAATAACTCTATTGACTTTCAGCTTTACACACAATTGGTCAATCAATCACCAGCATGGGCCATGATAAAGGTCCTGCAGGGTTACAAAAACAGGGGTGTAATATGCACTTAGGAACAAGTGGTAACATGCGGTCTTGCATACATATAATGTGATGCAGGTAGGCTATGACGTATGCAACCCTAGTAATAGCATTACATAGTCTGGGGCATCCATCCTGATGCAATACTAGTCTGAGCACATTAAAAGAGGAGGACTGAGCTGTACCCCAGTCTGTTCATTCAGTTCTTATGTGAATTAACCCTAGTACAATACCAGGCATAATGGCCAGAGTAACACAGGCAATTCCTACATATCAAATCAATTCTATCTATCTCTACGTGATGTGATGTAGTCCATGTAAGTCTGTTCAGTGTTCCTGTTGTTGCTCCTCTCTTGACCCCTATAATGCTTTATGATATCTTATATCCATGTCCGTTCCCCCAAGGGAGGGGCTACTCTTAATTAAGTATCTTAGGGTACTGGAACAGGGAGAGATGTTACTTACTCAGCCTATCTGGGAACTCTTTTCTGTGCCATTTATGCTGTGGTCCTGTTGGGAATCGCTCTTGAGCATCCTGTAGGAACACTCATATTTGCTGGCACAGCATATTCTAGTCCTAAGGGATGGGGGATCCTGAAACACAAGCAACAAATGTACAAAGAATATAACTCTATGTGGTTGACAGGTTGTTTCTCACTCCTAGTGGTCAGCATTTGAAACCTAGTAGACATTTCACCCAAGCATAATGCTCTGGGTGCTCTTTCACCCGCTAACTTACCTAGCTGTGGTTCTGGGATTACTTTCTGGGTTTGCTTCCTTGGTTCTGTGTGGGGGGAGGTGATATGTGAGCCAGACAGCAAGGGCAGATCAGCCATGTATGAGGGATGTATAATTTCACCCACTCCTGTGGGGTGGAGGTATTTGATGTACACCTCCAACAGTCTGAAGTTCTGTATATCATTGTTCAGAGAGTGGGAAAGCCTCATCCAGTTTTGTAGGAGGTTAGCTTGGCTACTATTTCTGTCAGGGTTGGTATAGCTGGGGATCTCTATTTCCATAGGATTGCTCTTTTGGTCCAGAGAGCGAGGAGAGCTAGCCATCTAGTTTGGTGGGTGTTCAGGGTGATGGCCCAGGGACAATTCTCAGGAGACAGAAAAGTGGTGAGTGTGGGACTGGCGCCCTTAATGCCAGGATACCAATATGTTCAGTACTGTGCCGTGGAGCTTTAATGTTAGGGCAGTCCCACAGTATGTGGTACAGATCTCCCACTGGGGCCTTGCATCTCCTGCTGGAGGCATAACCCATGATCTCTCCCCGGATGGTGGCCTTGTAGGCCTCCCAGGTAAACCCTGCTGGTGTGTCTGGTATGGGGTTATCAGCAAGGAAATTATAGACATTGCCATTATTAGTCAGGGTAGGAAGTCTGGGTCCCTCATGAGGATAGCATCTTGTTTTTACTGCCCTCTGAAAGGGATGACCATCCCCCAGGTAAAGTGGTGCTGTGGTTCAGTATAACCTTGGGAAGAAGGGAGGAATCCAGCAAGCTATGGGTCAGGAGGAGAGTGAAGAGCCAGAAGTCAATCCTACTATATGAGGGATGAGTCTCCAAATGGTACATATAATCCCTGTCATGAGGCTGAAATAGGTGCTAACTATCAGTGAGGCATAGATCTGCTCATTAGTTGGTGTACTGATTGTCCTCCCTGTTGTGGTTCCTTTGCTGGATGCTGATGTAGCCAACTGGGGCTCGAGTGCAAGGTTAAAATCCTCCTATTAATGGGACATTCTGGGACGGTATATGTGTTGATTACCTCTCCCATGTTGTGGAAATATATGGGGTCATCTTGGTTGGGTGTGTAGATGTTGCATAGAGCAATCGGACCTGTGGGGGGGTTATCAGAGTTGGCCAGGACCCACCTGCCCTCTTGGTCTGATACTGAGTTTGTTAAAGTCCATCTGAGTGGCATGTGGAGTAAAATGCCTACCCCCCTTTCCTAGAAGGTGCCCCTAAGTGTACTTCATGTCCTGCTCAATCTTTAACCAAAGTAGCATGGTCATTGAATGTCAGTTTTGTTTTTTGAAGGAAGGCCACCTGGGAATTTATCCTCTTTAAATGTGTGAGAACTTTCTTCCATTTTACCAGGATATTCAGCTCCCTTAAGTTCCAGGAGTGGCATATAACCTCCCCATGATAAACCTGGTAGAGAAGGTCTCAGGGGAGCTAAGAGAATAACCTATGAATACTTGCCTTCTGTCTGGCACGAAGAGTGCTATTTTCTCTGTGTATAACCTGGGTCCTAGCTGCTTTTGCGGCCCAGTACAGGGGGAGGTGTGAAGCTCTCACGGTCCGGGGGGGAGCACCTATGGTTGGAATCTTATGCTCCTGACCTAGCCTTCACAATCTATTTCTTACTGTAACAGGTGCCTTATAGACACAGCCCAAAACAAAGAAAAAGTGCAACAATAAAGATATACAAAATTAAACATACCCCATAATGCAAAACATCATGGGTTGTATGTGCACACCACAGAATATTATGCAGGTTCAACTTTAAGCAAAAAGGCATGGTGCTGAATGGTCTCTCACGCAATCTGCAAAGGGTACCAACAGAAGTCACATATGCGTGCCTCGTCTGTGACACCCCAGTGGAATGAATCATCTACTCTAAGACAGTCTATCTGGGTTACATTGTGCTGAGCCCAATAAAACCAAAAAACAAGATGAAAGACAAAGAACCTCTGCACGCAAGCACTGAGGCAATGGTTACCTCAAAGGGCACTGGCCGGAAAGCCAAGTTTCAAAGAAATATAAATTCACATGAAGCCAAGCCCAAACTTTCTCCAACAATAAAGATAACTATATACATTTGTATATCCATTCAATGTAAAATAACACAAAATCTTGTTTTGGGGAGTATACCGGAGCCCACGGCTGGCAACTGCCTGCACTGATCAGTGGCCTGGTTCTTCATGAGGGTTTGTTGGGATTATTATCCCCTTCTTGCACACTCACTGTCACACGTCAGAAAGTGAGATGATGGCATTCAGTTATGAGGGTTTATGTCTCCGTCTCTATCTGGGGCTAAGGTCTCCAGAGGAGGATGTTTTCAACCGAGTTTGAGTTGCTCGCCACTAGTGAAGAACAAGTGGTTAAGCTGGTCCTCCACAGCCCGATCTTTCCTGACTGCATCCCCCCTCCCAGAAACTGAGGGCATGGAGGATGCATAGTTCCAGAACAATGTTTTTTTTTAGCCATTTCAGCCATAGATGGGGATGTGGGCAGTAGGCAAGAGCATGTGAGCTGTAGAAAAGAAGGTGGAAGTGGTTTTACCCCCATGTCACGGAAGAGGGTAAGGGGAATTCCTTGGAGATGGTCTCCTCTCAGGGAGGAAGGGGTAGGGGCTATGAAGAACAGGTAGGTCACATGAGTCCACCTAGAGCCTGAGGCCAGTGTCCTTGGCAGCTGTGTATGAGGGACCCAGGGACAAAAATGGTGGTAAGGTTGACTGTGACCTGCATTACTTCACTGCCTTTTAGTGTGTCTAAGAATGGATCTGGATATGATACTCATGGGGGAGGGGGCTGGATGACCTGCCATCTGCTCACTCCTTCTAATGCCCAAGTTGAAACCTAGAAACATAGAATTTAATGACAGATAAGGACCATTTGGTCCAACTTTTTACCTGTACATTGTAAAGAGGAAGAATGGCAGAGCCATCGATTCAGGGGAATGGGGATGAGGCAAGTCCAGACTTTCTCAAGCCTCCCAGTGTTTCATATCTAGTAAGGATTCACCGTGGCTTTAAAATCGGGGCCTTGATAGAGGGACTGGATCTCCCGGTGTTCTAGTTGGACCTTCATTGCCCCCTTCCCTCCTACATGTAGTCTAGGGCAATACCTCAGTTTTTATTAATATTAACTTTAACCCCCTGAAAACACAATTCTCTGCCCGGCCATAAAAGAAAAACACTACTTATTTGATAGCTCAGCCTGTCTAGGGCTGCCTCTTTGCTACAATGGTGTCAGGCCTTTCTTCCTTTGGATCTTCTGGCAGCAGCAGGTCCATGGAGCTTCTCTGTGCCTCCGGATATATTGGCATTGGGTTTCCCAGAAAAGATGCGGCCCAAGAATGCGACCCCCTTGTGGCCTGCAGGTTGAGTGGGACTATCAAGTGTTCCATGGGTGAAGCTGCAGTTTCTTCTTGCAGGGAAAGGTCTTGCAGAGGGGTATATCTGTTGCTGGTAAAGTAGGGGGCTATATATGTCTATGTCCAGGGATCCAGCCCATGTTGGGCCGTCTTCTCTCAGATCTCTCTTATGCAGATGCTCTCTCTTCTTATGGGGGGTCTGTTGGAGCCATTTTCTAGACCCTTGGATGGGGGTTGCTCTGTCTCTCTGTGAAGCGATGCATGGAGGTGCATCATCCTCCATCTGGGAGGTTGGTGAACAGGGGCCAAGTGGAGCTACAGGTCTAATGATGCACAGGTGATCTGCTCCATCACCTGACCGGGACTATTGTTTATCTTGTCTGGCATTTTGAGCATTTTGAAGGGATCAGTTGCATTTATAAGGCCATAGCCTCTGTGGGAGTGTTAAACAGAGGGTGCCATTGTAAACCACCTGAGTGTGTCAGGGTAGCAGAAAGTGAAGGGCACTTCCAGGTCATGTATCCATCTCTTCACCTCAGTGTATTCCTTCCATTTTGGGGCCATGATCCTGGAGTAGTCTTGAAATATAAGAATATTGTGCCCATTCCGTGTTAGCTGTCCCAACTCTCTAACCCATGCTTGAAAGGTCTTCTTCTCAGCAAAATTGAGAAAGCAGGCAATGATGGGTCTGGGCCTCTCCTCATCTTTGGGCCTAGGTTAGAGAGTTTTGTACACTCGCCATCAAGAGTCAGACCCACTCGGAGGTCAAGTATTTCAGGAAGTGCTTTGCAGAGAAAGTCAGAAGTCTGGCCATGCTCACAGCCCTCCAGGAATCCAAGGAACCACATATCATTAATTTTGTCATATAGGTCCAGGATCTGCTTAGATTGTTCATTTAGAGTGAAGCAGTGCCCTTCTTTTGTTTTTTTCTGGGAGAATACTTTTTGCTCTATAGCTCCCACCTTCTGATCAAGGTGCTACAGGGCCACAGTGGTGTTGTTGGAGGCTATCATTACCACATCCATCCATTGCAGCATTTCCATGAACGTTTGTTTTATAGAGGGGTTAGCTCTTCCCCCACTGAAGCTCATCATGTGGTCATGTATAGAGGTCCAGGGTCTGAAGGAGAGATGGCAGATGGGCACCAGAGCATGAACAAAGTAGATCCATAGAACCAGTGGGATATCTACTTCACAGCAGTAAGTCTGGATTTATTTTTACTGCGCTGAAAACAGTAATGGATTTATTCGTTTGCCCTTGGTAGATCACGGAGAAAGGACTAGGCAGCCCAAGCTATTGAAGATATAATTTTAATTGGACTCAAGTGAAGATTATTATATCTTCAGTCTGGCCATGTCATGATCTGTTTATACAATATATGTTTCAGCGGTTTTGAGATAGAAATGGTAAAAATAAAAAAATTAAAAGTACAAAATGTAACCTGTGCCCCTCCTTTCAATGTTCTGCATTACAGGAAATGATGACTACAAAGCTTACAGTCCATGGCAGTGGCAATGGACTCTAAAAGGTATCAAGGATCATACATGTGAAAATATATTTCTGAGCATTTTTCAGTGAGCAACTTCATATATCTTTGTATGTTGGATCAAGGTATCACTATTTATCTTGCTATTTATCAGCACACACATATTGTATGCATATATGTTTATTATAATAGTGTAGTCACACCACTATATTTAGGACTGAGTAAGCAGTTTAATATTAAAACCATGTTTATGCACTTTAATAACTTTGTGCCTGTATAACAGATTTGCAAAAAATTTGCATGCACAGTCCCATGGGTAGTTTCAGTATTGTTCCAGTCAGATGTGTGAATTTTGACATCTAGATAGTGAAAATAGTGATTTTTATTCTTTTTTATTATTATTTTATCAGTCCCTAGCACCCAGACATTTGGAATTTTGGTCTCAAATTTTCAGGGAAGAGGCTTGTCCATCAGATGTGCTTTTGTTGGTGAGAAAATATGAATCTGTTGTAAAATCTGTTCATTTTAAAAATGTTTGTTCTGAATATGTTCAGTAAGCAAGTCAAAACAGCTATATGAAATGGAAAAAGGATCCTTTTTCTTAAGGAAAAAATCCTTTTTCATTTGCTGCCGTCTTGCTTCTGTTTTGTTTTATTTCAAAACCCACAAAAACATAATTTCAGAGAGACCAAGACATCAGTCTTGCTCATCAGGACTCCGTTAGGTGGATTCTACACTTAACTGTTGGAAAAATTACCCTGAAATGTGTTTCTTTTACACATTTTAAATCCATTTTTGTGACTCACTTGCTTTTTTAAATGGCCTTTTTCATTCATTTGAAAAATAATAATTTTATATGAAAAAATATTTTGGACTTCGCTTTTTCCATGTTCCGTGTACAACCTTTTTCATGTTTTAGGCAGTGTTTGTTTTTTTGTATGAACTTTTTCATTCAAACAAAAAGGATCCTTCAAATGAAAAAACATTTTGGACTTGGAATATTTTCCACTTTTCCATATGACCTTTTCCATTCAAATCAAAATGATCCCTCCACATGAAAAAAAAAAACATTTTGGACTTAGTTGTTTTTTTTTTTTTGCAATTCATTTTGTTTGTTTGAAGGGACCCTTTTGTTTTCCTTTTTTCATTTGATAAGGAAAATTATTCCTGCAAAATAAAAAATAAAAAGATTTTGCACTTTCTCTCATTTGAACCTTCAAAACCCAGAACTGCATCTAAATTTAAATTTACAAGCAGATTTATATATAGGTGCACAGGTTTTGAGAATTAATGTGAAAATAATAACAATAAGAACAATTATATATAGCCCACAGATGTAAAATATATACTAATATTAAAATTGTGTAAATTTCCATAGGATAGAAACATAGAATATGATGGCAGATAAGGGCCTCACCCACCTAGTCTGCCTACTTCCCTACTTGTTTAAAGCCACAGATACTAACTGGTCTACAGCTTTACCTATCTACAAGAGGGACAGGGAGGGTAGAAGAGGAGGAGTAGCTCTCTACATAAGGGAAGAGATCAAAGCAACAGATCTGAAGGGTAAACAGGAAGGGGAGGAGGCACTGTGTGTCACCCTGGAGACCAGTAACAGTACCACAGTTGGGTTGTATATAGACCCCTGTCTCAGGGGGAGGAAACAGACAAGGAAATGATAGAAGGCTTCCTTAAAATGGCAGAAAAAGGGGAGATATTGTTGATGGGGGATCTGAATATGCCAGATGTTACACGGAGCACCTTTGCTGCAGCCACATTCAAGAACAGGGTCATTCCCGATGTCCTATAAGAGGCATGCCTAAGACAGCTAGTGTTGGAACCAACTCAGGAAGGAGCAATCTTAGACCTGGTACACTCAAGCGGGACGGAGAAAGGATCTCGGATCTAGAAGTGGATAGCCATCTGGGAACAAGTGGCCACCAAACAGTGTGGTTCATGATAAACACAGATGCAGAGTCAAGCCATACAAAAGTGAGGGTACTGGACTTTATCAAAATGGAAGAGTGTCTCAGAAAAGCACTAGCAAACATGCAGGAAGGAGGGGTAGAGGAACAATGGGGAAACACCAAAACTGTCATCACAGAGGCAACAAAAAGATAACATTCAGGAAGTATAAGGAAACACAGAAGGAGCAGGACAGAGAACTGTACCAGTTACAGCTGAAGAAAGCAGAAAAGGCAGTCCGAATAGCAGATGCCCAAACTGAGGAAAAGATAGCCAACTCTGTTGTTAAGAAGGGGGATAAAACCTTTTATAGGTACATTAGGGAGTGAAGAAAGACCAAGCGAGGGATGGTGAGGCTTAATAAAGGGGCAGGTAGGTAGGCAGAGAGGGACAATGAAAAAGCAGTGACACCAAATGAATAATTCTGCTCAGTATTCACAGAAGAGGAGGAGGGGCAGTACCTAATCCAATCAATAGAATCACTCTAGATAGGGGGTTGATACCAATCATGTCACAGAAGAAATGGTTCTGAAAGAACTCCTATAACTGAAGGTGGACAAAGCAATATGGCCTGGCAAGAGTCACACCAGAATTCTAAAAGAACTAAGGGGAGAACTAGTGACACCACTGACTACCCATTTCAACAAATCTTGGGAGGATGGTGTGGTACCTAAGGACTAGAGAAGTGCAGATGTGATTCCCCTTCACAAAACTGGGAGCAAAGCAGAGGCAAGAAACTACAGACCTATTAGTTTGACCTCTGGATTAGGGAAAGTGATGGAATCACTTCTGAAAGAAAGAAATGTTGAGTACCTAGATGCCAGCGGGGCACAGGACCCAAGGCAGCAGCATGGATTCACAGTGGGAAGGTCATGGCAGATGAATCTCATAGATGTCTTTGACTGGGTGACCAAAAAGAGTAGACCAGGGAGGGGCTGTGGACATGGCATTCTTAGACTTTAACAAAGCATTTAACACAGTCCCACACAAAAGATTATTAAACAAATTAGCCAACCTGGGAGTAGGTCCCAGGGTGGTAGCCTGGGTAAAAAAAAATTTCTGGATAACAAACGGCACAAAGGGTAATAGTAAATGGAGTCCACTCCAAAGAAAGGGAGGTTACTAGTGGGGTACCGCAGGGTTCAGTACTGGGTCCGGTCCTTTTTAATGTCTTTATAAGTGACATTGCAGAGGGACTGGAAGGTAAAATATGCCTCTTTGCAGACACAAAGATCTGCAACAGGCTTGATGCACAAGGGGGGGGGTGGAAATGATGAGAAGGGACTTGGCAGGGTTGGAGAAATGGTCAAAAGTATAGCAGCTTAGATTCAATGCAAATAAGTGGAAATTAATGCACCTGGGAAACAAAAACCCAGGGGAACAGTACACAATGGGGGTATTTACAACAACAAAAATAGAAAGGGTCCTGGGGATAGTCATATCAGATGACCTAAAGGTAAGCAAGCAATGTGAGAAGGCAGTAAGGATAGCTGGGAGGATACTGGGATGTACAGGGAGAGGTATCATCAGTAGAAAACAGGAAGTTGTTATCCCTCTGTACAGACAGTTGGTGAGACCCCATCTGGAATACTGTGTGCAGTTCTGGAGACCACATCTCCACAAGGACATAGGATGGAGGCAGTCCAGAGGAGGACAGCTTAAATGGAGCAGGGTCTGCAACAGAAGCCATACAAGGAGAGACTAAAGGAGCTTAATATGTATACCCTTGAGGAAAGGAGGGAGAGGGGGGACATGATAAAAACTTTAAAGTACCTCAAGGAATCAACACAGTCCAAGAAGATAGCATCTTTCAGAAAAAGATGTGCAAAAACAAGGGGACACAATTTAAAGACAGAGGGTGGGGCAGCTCAGGGGCAATGTGAGGAAGTATTTTTTTCACAGAGAGGGTGGTGGACACATAGAATGGCCTTTCTGAGGAGGTCATTGGGTCAAAACAGTGGGGGAATTCAAGAATGCATGAGATAGGCATAAGGCAGTTCTGGTGGGGGTAGGAAGAGGTAGGCTGTTGGTTAATTAGGATCTGCAGCTTATCTAATAGGTAGGGAAATGGGCAGACTACGTGGGCTTAAGTGGTCCTTATCTGCCATCAAAGTCTGTGTCTCTGTATTTATCTGGGAATTTGTCAAACCATAAATCCCTCTTTTTCCTTGGAGTCTAGTGGTACCACCCTCTGATCACTGTCCTAATAATTTTTTAATGGTTCTGTGGTGTCTAGTGGCAGCATCTACCCTCTGATTGCCATTCCTGTATGTTTTATTGTTTCCCTGGTGTCTGTTGCACCCCCAGTCTCCAATTGTCATTCCCATATTTGTCTCATCTTTCTGTGGTTTCTAGTGGCATCCCACCCCTCTGATCACCATTCCAGTATAGTTTTAAAGTTCCCCTGGTGTCTACTGACATCTATCCTGCATCCCCATCTGAAATAAAGGAAACCATCCCTTGATGTCAATTCTTTAAACTGTAAAAAAGATAATGTTTGTTTGCCGATCATCCCATTATGCCCTGACCTCCTACTGGGTATGCACCACCCCACTACCCACACGCACCCTCACTCACCTGAACAGGTCCCTGGGCAAAGATCCACTCTCCGATCAAAAACATGTCTTGCTGCCGGAACCGCTGGCTGTAATATGAGAAACTAGGCTAAGTATGGTTCAATGTATTTCAATGGGGTTTTGAACTTTGATGTACAATTTTTTTGAGCCCAGATTTTCAACATGGTCCTTTCGGGACCCCACTTCATGAACAGTGGTGGTAGAGTTATGAAAATCTGTCCCAAAAAGTGATTTCTCTGTCGCTTGGAGAAATTACATTTCAGGTGGGATTTGAAAATTATCACTTCCCTTCATCGTGTGTGTGTGTGTATATATATATATATATATATATATATATATATATATATATATATATATATATATGTCATAAGAAGGCTGTATTGAAAATTTGGGCTCAAAATATGCAGAAATGGCAACGTTGTATGCATCCATTGAAATTTTGGCACGCTGCCTCATAACTTTGGTAATTTTAACACCAAATTTTCAACTTAGCCATTTTTGTACACCACCTCATGAATGTAACAGCTGTCATTTTTTAAATCCTAGCCAAACTGCTTTCACAACTAAGGCAAGAAATAATGTGGTGGTGGTGGTGCAAAATAACATTCTGGCAGGGATTTGAACATTTTCAGCATCGGGTTCATAAGGAGTGTAAATAAGAAGACTGTGGTGACAATTTTGTTAAAAATAAAAGGACAGAGCTGGGAGCATTTCTGCAGCAACATACATATATGCATCTGTGGTGGGATGGGAGCTGCCCTGTCCTCCCACAGACAAATTGGGATACAATTACACTATCTTAAAAAGTGTAGACAGGTGGGAGTGCAGAACCCAGAGGCTCCCACAGGCAAATAAGGAAACGATTATACTATCTCAAAAAGTAAGGAAATTCTTAGCAAAAAACTGTGTGTTAATGCAACATTTAGGGATCAGGCTAAAGCGAACAAAGTAAGTAGATGTGATTTTAGAGTTTACAACCCTAGAAACATGGAAATTGTTGGAAAATAAGAACTGCTAGGCCCATTCAGTCAGCCCGTAGACCCCATACATGTATGCGTCCACTGACCCTAAGTGGTCAAGGGTTTTTTAGCACTCCCTTCCCACCCAAGGTTCCCTTGTACCTGTCCCAGGCATATTTAAAGTCTGCCCATGTGCTTGCCCCACCACCTCTTGTGGCAGACTTTTCCAAGCATCCACCACCCTTTCTGTGTAGAAAACCTTCCTCACATTACCTGTTAGTCTAGCCTCCTCTACACTGGAAAAGATCCCCCCCATCAGCACCTTGTTTATGACTTGAGGTACTTAAAGTTTCTATCATTTCACCTCTCTCTTTTCACCTTCAGTGAGTACATGTTGAGGTTACTTAGTCTCTCCTCACAAGTTTTGTGGTGCAAACCATGCACCATCTTTGTAGCCCTTCACCTTGTTTATGTCCTTATGCATGTATGGTCTCCAGTACTACACGCACTATTCCAGGTGAGGCCTTACTAGTGTTTTATACAATGGCATCACCACCTCCTGCCTCCTGCTAGTAATACCTCTGCCTATGCACCCCAGTATGACACTTGCCCTCCCTGCAGCCTTTGTGCACTGCTTTGATACCTTAAGGTCTTCAGATATAACCCCTATGTCCCTTTCCTCTTTGGTGACAGTCAGCACTCCCCACATACTGTAGCTCTCAGCAAGGTTACCCCTACTCAGGTGAAAGTATCTTGCATTTTTTTGCATTGAACTTCAGTTGCCACACCTCTGACCATCTTTCAAGCTTCTCTAGGCTCCTCTTCATTTTCTGAACCCCTTCTGGAACATCCACTTTGTTGCAGATCTTGGTGACTTTTTCTTCTCGCCTGTCTGCAATGTCACCAATGAAGACACTGAACAGGACTGGTCCCAGTACTGATCCCTATGGCACTCTGCTTGTTGCCCCTCTCTCCCTGGATTGGATCATATTTACCACCACCCTCTGCCTTCTGTCTGTCAGTCAGTTTGTAACCCAGTGCATCACCTTATGCCCCATGCCCAAACTACTTATCTTGTTAAGCAGCCTTCTGTGTGGGACAGTATCACAGGCTTTATTCAAATCTAGGTAGGCGATGTCTACAGCCCTTCCCTGATTCACTTCCCTAGTCACCCAATCAAAAAACTATCAGATTCATTTGACAAGAACCTCCTACTATGAATCCATGCTGCCTTTCAGATCCTGGGCACCCCTGGATTCCAGATGTGCCACTATCCTTTCTTTCAGAAGTGTCTCCATGATCTTCCCTACCACTTAGGTGAGGTTGACTTACCTGTAGTTCCCAGATTCTACCCTTCTGCCATGTTTGTGCAGTGGGACTGTGTGCACCCTCCTCCAGTACTCTGGAACCATGCCTGTGTTGAGTGACTCTTTGAACAGAGTGGCCAGAGATGCTGCTAGTTCCCTCTGCAGCTCCCTTAACATCCTCGGGTGTATGTCATTGCTTTATCCACCCTCATCTTTGTGAGTTCCTTCAGACCTCTTTCCACTCTGAATGGGCTGGTGTCCATTTCTGCCAGGCTATTGCCTCCACTACCTGTGGTCCATGACCCTCTACGTCCTCAGTGAATACTGAAGGGAAGTATTCAGTTTTTCTGCCTTGTCTAGATCCCCTGCTTATACTCTCCCTTCTCCCCTTTGAGCCTCACAATCGACTCCCCCAATTTTTCTTCTATCGCTGATGTACCCATAGAATGTCTTGTCCCCTTTTTTTCACAATCCATGTTAAACCCTCCTCTATCTGTGCTTCGCACTCCTAATAGACTGTCCTGCTTCTCTTAGACACTCAAAATATACCTCCCTGGCCTCCCTCTTTTGTATCCCCTTGTACTTCCTGAAACTTGCTCTTACTTTATCTCCTACCTCTTTAGAAAGCCGTAGTAGTTTCTTTCATCTTTTTCCTTTGGCCAGAATCCAAATGCATTGGTTAGTTACCTCCACAATGGCTCCTTTTAGTTTCCCTTACTGTTCCACCACCCCTTCAGTTTCTTATGCCTTTTCCAGGGCTGCTCTCAAAAATCTACCCATTACATTGAAATCTGCCCTCCCAAAATCTAATACTTTTGCTTTTGTATTACTTAATTGAATTCCTGTCTCTAGCCAAACCTATGCCATGTGGTGGTCACTGGATCCCAGCTGCCCTTCCACCTGAATTCCTTTAACTCTGTTCCCATTGGTCCTTACCTGGTCCAGAATCGATTTGTCCCTTGTTGGCTTATGCACCAGCTGTCTGAGTCCAACCCCCTGCAAGGATTTCAGGATGGACGTGCTTGTGGCTGAAGCAGCAGCCTGTGTGGTCCGGTCCATGTCGAGCATATTGAAATCTCCCATCAACAGACTTTCACCTTTAGCTGCCATGTCATGAATTTCCTCCACTTGTACCCTGTCCACTTCCTCTCTCTGTGCATGGAGGTCTGTAGATAATACCTGTACATATTGCTGTGCCATTTCCTGGTTCAAGGGTGACCCACATTGCCTCAGCCTCCTCCTGCAATCCCTGTACTTCTGTAGCCTTTGTGCCTTCTCTGATATACAGGGCTACCCCCTTACCTTTTTACCTTCGCTTTCCCATCTGTACAATGTACAGCCCAGTACATTGACTTCCCAGTTGTAATTAGCAGAGTACCATGTCTCTGTTATTGCTGCTATGTTAAGGTTTGCATCTATCACCAAGGTTTTCATGTCTGGATCCTTATTTACTAGACTGCAGGCATTTGTGAACATGACTTTCCATGTCTTACACACTGTCCCCTCTTCCTGTTTTCTCTACCCAGTCTCTTACCCCACCCCACTATTCTTGTTCAAGTGCTCTTGCTCCCTCTTTATCTCCCCTCCTACATGTTCTGCCTGCCTACCCCTCACTGCCCACTCCAGTTCCTTTTGTCAACTTCTATTTTTGCACATTCCCGCAAGTGGGGTGTGTGTTCTTGGCTCTCCCTCCTTGGCCAGTTAAATGCTCTCTGCTGAAGCATTCCAACTTCTTACTAAGAACTGAAGTCCCTTTTCCAGACAGATGCAGGTCCTTCTGATACAAGCTCATATCTTCCCAGGCTGGGCCCCAGTCCCCAGTGAAGCCAAATCCTTCCCTTCCACACCAGTCCTTCAACCAGGAATTGAAGGTTCAGATGTGGATTCCCCTGTGCCTTGAACTCCCAAGAATGAGATAGAACATGCTAGCTGTTTAAGTTTCCCTCAGCTTCCTGAAATCCTCCTGGACTCTGGCTAACTCGGCTCTTCTCCTCGCCAGGTCATTGATCCCCAGGTGGACAATGACATCCAGCTCTTACCTCCTGGCTTTCACCATAGTAATCCTATGGATTTGCTAAAATCCCACTACTACCCCTAAAACCCCACCACCGCCCATAAAACAAATCAGGGGTACAGTCTACCTGGGGCGTTGTCTACCCTGAAACTCACCCCATTCCATACACTGCAAAAATAAACACACCTAATGAGGTGAGTTTTAGGGTTGGCAACCCCAAGAAGACTGCACCCTGATTTGTTTTAGGGTGGTGGTGGTGAGGTTTTAGGTTTGCAGTATAAGGTGGCTGGGAAAGGGAACTGAACAGTAACAAAAATGGGCTGCTCAGGAACAGAATGTACCCTATTCAATAATGCACAAGTCTCCATAGGAAATAAACAGCACCATCCACCAGTAAAATTATGCAAAGGAGTTTATAACTTAGATTTATGTAGCAAACATCCACAGTGCCACACGGGGGTAGCAATCACCAACCAACAAGTCATGAAGATAGTATGGCAGTCGTTAGGGCCATAATTCAAAAGCTCTGCTATATAGTAAAACATGTACACTACATAGTGAAATACATGTATCATATACTGAAATAAATGTATCACATTGTGAAATATAAATGTCATATAATGAAACAGGTATACTGTGTCCTGAACTGCATTCAGTATATAATAAAATACATATATCATATAGTGAAATGCATCCACTATATACAGAAACTGTACACTAGGGGAAGCAGTATAGCACAGTGGTTGAAGGCTCTGAGCTACAAATCTGGAGACCTGGGTTTGAATTCCACTGCATCCACTTGCATACTGTGTAACACTGAGCAAGTCACTTAACTTCCCTGTGCTTCCAGGTCTCACCTGTAAACAAGCATGCAACTTGGTGTGCCACTCCTTGTTAAACAATTAAAAAAAATACCATATATTTCATATAGTGAAACACATACATTGCATAGTGAAGTACATACTGAAATACACATACTAAGTACTGAAAATCCACATACATTATCTAGTGAAACCAATTCACTATGTACTGAAACACATACACTACTTGTTTAGATACATATACTGCAGCCTAAAAAATCCAGATACAGTAGCAGCCACAGACACTGCCAGCTATTTCCCGAAATTTCTGTGATATTTCCAGAAATATCTCTTGCTTTCTGCATTTCCACAGTAGGGGCAGCAGAGAGAAACTCTTCAGAAATTTCACAAAATATCTGGAAATGGCTGGCAATGTCTGTGGCTACTGTCTACTAAAACAAATACACTATGGGCCAGATATTCAAAACTTTGCCCAGTGGCTAAATTAGCACTGCCCGGTGGGCAAACTTAGCCCAGAGCAAAGACAAGCTATATTGAAATGGAAATAGCCTGGTGCTAATCCTGCTGAATATTGCAGGCTAAGGAAGCCGGGCAAACTGGTCTGGGAGTGCAGGGCAAAAATAGCCCGGGAATAACACAGCACTGAATAAAGCAACCAGGAAGTGCAACCCACAACAACAACACAGTGCACAGCAATGTGAGGGCAGTTGAGGGCAGGTACAGACGAACTACATGGCCAATTTGTGTGCCAGCAAATGCATGGACTCAGTACAGCTGCAGGAAGCAGCAGATGTGAAAGAACAGTGATCAAAACTGTATATTATTCCCCGTACCGTTAGCGCCGCGCTAACACATTAGCGCAGTATTAGCACGGAACTAAGCAGTTAGCCCGGGGCAAACACGTGTGCCCGGAGCTAAAATGTGCCATATTCAAAAGTGCCATGCAAATGAGCCTACTTAGGTAGTCTCTGGGCAAACAACCAGATTAGTATCTCATTATACCTTGATTTGCATGCAGTTTGCCCAGCATTACTGCAGGGTCCCACAGAGCCACCTGTAGGTCAGTCTGGAAGTACAAGGGCTGACCAGGTCAACCCGCAGCTCCACCTGTAGGTCAGTCTGGCAGTGCATGATGATAGCTGCAGGCTACAAGTAAACAGTACAGCATAGCATAGCATATTGTACCCCAGGGGACAAGACAGCATAGGCACAGGTGGTGGTGGTGCTGCATGCAACTGTCACACTGTAGGGCATGCTACAGTGCACAGCAGACACTACAGTAGCAAGGGGGCCAGTAGTGTGAGGGACACAGCACTGAATATGGTGTGTAGGGCAGTGATGATGACTGCACTGTACACAGCAACAGGCCCAACCTGCAGGTGTTTACTGACAGTGGACATTACTGTTACACTGTTGTGTGACCCACAGATGCTGTACCTGTGGCATGGGATGCTCACAGTGACATGTACATTTCTGGCTTTGTGTGCTGTGGCAGTTGTACAGCTGTGCGGTATGTGGCCGGGGGGGGGCATATATTATCTGAAAGGCACACTAGTGTTGGGGGTATTCCCAATACTGGCCCATGTGCACTGCATGATGTGTCCCAGCCTTGTGGCCACACCTGCTCTGTGGCACAGCCTCGCCACCCATACACACTCCCCTCAACATCCTCCATGCCCACAGTGCTGCATGTGTGTGCTGGCATCTGTTTGTGTCCACAGATGTGTGGTCCGAGTGTGTGCTGTATGGCCACACTGCCATGCTGTCCACTGGCAGCAGGGTCACCACTTACTGCCTGGCATTGCTGGGACTGGTGGCAGATGATGGCATCATTGTGATGCCATCGATTAACAGCATGCTTCCTCTATGTTTGGCTTTATTTGTGTGTCATGTTTATTTGTTGGGTCGCAAACCCTACTCGCAAACACTGCGCCAAAAGCCAAAGTGTCACGCAAAGCTGATTGCCCAGGGTTAAGACAAGCTTTTCCTAGGCGGTAATTTGCACCATGCTAAGTGTCACGCTAAGTCATGCAAAACCACTTAGCACGGCACTAGTCGCTGAATATAGCATTGCGCCTGTATTCATGTCAGTTTGCCCCTTGCATACATTATAATCTTGCCCGGTGATAATGCAGTTTGCCCGCGCTATTTGGCCTTGTGAATATAGCAGACCTGCGCTAAACCTACACAAACGGTTTTTGCCCGGCGCAAAGTTTTGAATATCTGGCCCTATATGTATTGTAATACATACACTATATATTGAAAAGCAATCTGCATACATCATATAATGAAACAAATACACTACATATTAAAATATGTACTCTGTTTATTGAAGTACACTATAGACTGAAAAATCCACATTGACCATCTACTGAAACAAATACACTATGTACTGAAACATTTACACTATATATTGAAACACATACATTACCTATTGAAACAAATACACTATACATTGAAAAATCTGCATACACTATACACTGAAACAAATACACTACATACTGAAACATATATACCAACTATTGAAATATATATACTACACATTGAAAAACCCACATACACTATATACTGAAACATATACATTATATATTGAAACACTTACACTATCTAATGAAATAAATATACTATACCTTAAACATCCACATACACTAAATACTGATACACATTATACAGTATATTAAACCATACACTATCTACTGAAATACATACACTATACACTGAAAAATCTACATGCACTATACACTGAAATACATACACTACATACTGAAACACAAATTATATACTGAAATACATACACTATATATTGAAAACATCTGCATAATCAATATGCTAAAACAAATGCACTACATATTGAAACAAATACACCATGTAGTGAAATACATACACTGTAGACTAAAAAAAATCCACATACACTAAAACTGAAACAAATACACTATGTATTGAAAAAGATAGACCGCCTAGCAGAACAAATACACAATATACTAAGTTCTGGCATCAGTAACATGACATGCAAGCCCCACCCACCCCAGAGACTGTCCTTCATTTTGTTTCCAGTTTGTAAAGTGATAGGAAGCGATGTTTTGCACTGTAGCAGTTATTGTGTAAAAGTGCATTTTTAGAAGTTCAGTTTCATTTAAGCAGGATATTATGTCTTTTTTTTTATTTCCATATTAATCTACTAATCTAAATTCCATTTTTGTTTAGTTTCGTGACTGTGTAAGACACTGAGGGCAAATATTTAAAACTTTGACCCGGGGCTGAATTAGCACTGCCCAGTGTGCTAAATTAGCCTGGACCCAATAGCCTGCTATATTCAAAAGGGGTAGCCCCAGTGCTAAGCCTGTTGAATATAGTATGCTAAGGAAGCTGGGCAAACTGGTCTGGGAGTGCAGTGCAAACGTAGCCCAGGAATAGGACAGTTCTGAATATAGCAACCAGGAAGTGCACACTACAACAGCAGTCAAGCTCACAGCGACATGAAGGAAGGTAGTGGTGAACTATGTAGCCAATGTGTGTGCGAACAAAGGCATGGACTCAGTAAAGCTATAAGTAGGAGCACATGTGAAATTACATTTTTGCAAAAATGTACAATATGTCCAAAATGTTTGTGCGGCGGTAACACATTTGCGTGGGTTCAGCGCAAAGCTAAGCCATTTGCGCAGTGAAATCACGTTTGCCTGTGGCTAAACTTTGCTATTTTCAAAAGTGACATGCAAATGAGTCTGCTTAGGTAGTCTCTGGGCAAACACCCAGATTAGCATCTCATTATGACCTGATTTGCATGCAGTTTGCCCAGTATTATTGCAGGGCCCCACAGCTCCACCTGTAGGTCAGTCTGGATGTACAGGGGCTGGCTGAATCAGCTCACAGCTCCACCTGTAGGTCAGTCTGGGAGTGCATGGTTGTAGCTGCAAGCTACAGTTATATAATACAGCCTAGCATATTGTGCCCCAGGGGATTACACAGTACAGGCACAGGTGGTGGTGCTGCATGCAACTGTCAAACTGTAGTTCATGCTACAGTGCACAGCAAGCACTACAGTAGTAAGGGGGCCAGTAGTGTGAGGGACACAGCAATGCCTATGGTGTGTAGGGCAATGATGACCACTGCACTGTACACAGTGACAGGCCCAACTTGCAGGTGTTTACTGACAGTGGACATTACTGTTATGCTGTTGTGTGACCCACAGATGCTGCACCACAGGCATGGGATGCTCACAGGGATGTATACACAGTGGCTGTGTGTGCTGTGGTGTCTGTACAGATGTGCAGTATGTGGCTGGGAGGCACATACAATCGGAAAAGCACACTGGTGTTGGAGTATTCCCAATACTGGCCCATGTGTACAGCGTGGCTTGTCCCAGCCTTGTGGCTGCACCCAGTCTGTGGTGCAGCCTGGCCACTTGTACACCCTCCCCCAACACCCTCCATGCCCACAGTGCTGCATGTGTGTGCTAGCATCTGTTAGTGTCCACTGAAGGGTGCTCTGCAGGTATGTGTGCTGTATGGCTGCAATGCCATGGTGTCCACTGGGAGCCAGGTCACCACTTACTGCCTGGCATGGCTGGGACTGGTGGCAGATGATGGCATCATTGTGCTGCCATCAGTGGGCAGCAAGTTTCCTCTATGTATAGCTTTTTCTATGTGTCATACTTATTGGTTAGGGTCGCGGAAAGCCATGCAAACACTGTACAAAGCCATAATGTTGCACAAAGCTGGCTTGTCCAGGGTTAAGACTACCATTTTCTGGGCTATAATTTGCAATGCGCAAAGTGTTGTGCTAAGTCATGCAAAACCACTTTGCGCAGCGCTATTCGTTGAATATAGCATTGCGCTTACACAAGCCCTCAGTTTGCCCCTTGCGTACATTATGAGTTTACCCAGCGCTAATGCAGTTTGCACATGCTGTTTGGCGTTTTAAATATAACGCACCCACGCTAACCCAGCACAAAACCTGTGCAAACGGTTTGCGTCCAGCGCAATATTTTGAATATTTGGCCCTGAGTCTGCGGACTAATTTCCTGATGTGTCTTGTCCTGAGTGTTTACATTGAAGACATTCACTTATCACCAATATATCCTTGATCATAGAGATATTTTAAATATATACACATTGCTATGTTATTTTCCAATGTTGCTACTGTGTTTGCCAATGATGAAGATATCATTCAGTATTTTCTTGAACTAAAAGACGCTTGGAAACAATACAGAGGTAGGAATTTCCCCACACCAGGCACTTGGGTTAAATCCCAATACTGACACTAAAGGTCAGCATGGGGGGGGGTGGTTCTGCACTCCTGAGGTGCCGTCTTTCAGATGAGACATTAAACTGAGGTTCCATCTGCCTGTTCTGGTGATAGTTCAAGTGAATGTTAAAGACCCCATGGCAGTTCCTGAAAAGAGTAGGGAAATTAATATAACTTGAAATAAATATATACAAAATAGTATTACTTCACACAAATCAGAATGAAAAATTAAGCTAAACATAAATAAGTATTTCATAATACATTCGATATAAGATTTCCTTTTTTGCCCCAAAACGTATTAATAAATGCTGAAAATGACCCCTCCCCACTAAAAGGGTAAGGGGATTTTTTCTTAAAATCCTAAAAGCAAAAATATTTACTTAATAGTGATACTTCACACAAAATCAAAATACAAAAGTAAACAAACATTTCCTCATACAGTCAATACATGTTTCATCATTACAGTCCCAAGACTTATTAATAAGTGCTGAAAGCAAACCCCTCCCCACTAAAGGAGTAGGGGAATTTTGCTTTAATATGAAAATAATATTCTAAGTAAGATCATGGCATGTTTCTCAAATACATAATGACCAGGCTTAAGTTCATGGAAAAGTCAATCAGTATTCCTACATATCTCATACTCACATATATGCTCTCTTTAAATTATGAAATAATTCCTTTCTTCATACTCCCCCCTTTTATATCTTGACAAATCACATCAAAAATGATATATTTTACAAGTGGAGTGCATACTAAAATGACCTCCCAGACAGTAACAACAAAAAAATTACTGTATCCTATATTTCAGAGCTACTACCAACAATGTAGGATATAGAACATTGCAATCATCCCTGAAACCATATGTGTCTAGAACTTCATATGGCTAAACAGTCAATATTTATTACTTACAACACCAGTAATGGACTGCAAGTTCCTTATATGCTGTTTCTCTATATACCCACTGGTACCTCCTAAAAACCTTGGTAAAGGTCCCACTTGTACTGATTTTTTTTTTGGGGGGGGGGGAATCATGCTGCTGCTTCCTTATTTTCTAATTTCTGGAATCCATGAAATATCTCTCCACTATGTTTAGTATACCTGAGCAGGGAACAAAGAGAGTTCTTTAAGTTTATTGTTTACAGTGGCATTTTTTACCATATGAAACAACTGAGATTTTAAGATTACCATCTGTTGGAGGGTTAAATGACATCTCCCATGCCAAATGTAATATTTGTAGCATGTTAGAATCACTATATCAGTCTCTGGTAAAACCTCCGCATTAGAGTATTGTGTAGGTATGGTCACCATATAAAAGGGGATACTCAGAAACTAGAGGTATACAGAGAAGGGCCACAAGATCAATGTCAGGACTTAAAGAGGCCTCATATACAGAGAGACTAGTCAGATTGCACCTTTATACACTGCATTACAGAAGAATTGGGGGGGGGGCATGTGCATGGTGTATAGAGCCTTGCACGACAAATCATTATGGGAGGACCTTGGGCTAAATTTAAAATACTGCAAGTATGATCCCAGAAGGAATCCATTTCAACTAGCTATGGGGAAATGGAACCTTTTAAAGAGAAGGCATTGGTTTAGTCTGAGAGTAGTACCATTGTGGAACAGCCTTCCACTAGAGGTTTTGGCAAGTAAGACAACGGATGTGTACAAAAAAAGGTTGGATAGTTACTATCCAAACAAATACATACTGATCTAATCTACAGCAGCAAGCATAAAAGGACAAAAGTCTACACAGCGTGTATAAACTATGTTACCTATGTCACCCATAGGTGTCTTTCTCATAACTCTGCCAGTCTCTAGGAAAAAGACGTAACTATAAAATAGGTGAAAAAGTGTGAAAGGGGGAAGTTGGCCATTTCTGTACCAGTATATCCCAAAAGTTTTGAACATGGGACACTCAAAACACAGATGTTGCATTGTTTCAATTTCTGATCTGCACAACTGTCTGGGGCAATACTTTTCCTCTCTTCCTTTATGTTTTAAATTGCCTCTAACATTTAAGTGGCCATGAAGGGATATCCAGGTCACATCCCACATTTGTTTTGGAATTCTAGGGGAATTCAGCATCCGTCCTGTTGCTGTTTTATCCTGCTGGGGCCTATTACTAAAATGGGGTTGTTCTCTAAACCACTTTTGCATAACATAGTTATATATGGTTTTCTTCTGACATGTTTTGACTTGATGTTTAGAAACCATCCATAGTTTGAGTTTACTGAAACAGGAACTAAAATGAGACAGATCTGAGATTGATCTCTGGCCATGTGTGGGGAAGGGGCTCTAAGAAATCTTTTACCCAGGGTATCCGCAGCTTGTTTTTTCTGAATAACACTTGTTTCAAATTATTTGTGATATACATTGAAAAGAAAAATCGTATGGGGTTGACCATTTTCAGGCCACCTAGGGCTTTGTCCAGAAATTAAATCCCACTTTTAATGGAGTTGAGGTGGCTGCCCCAAATACACTTAAAAAAACATGCATACATTTTGGTTTTGAGTTGTTGTGGTAGAGGGAATATACAACTAAGGTGTAAGAGAGAGAGAGGCTAATTGATACATTTTAATCATATACATTCTCTTTAGTTTGGACATCATCCACTTGTTCCAGTTATCAACTTTCTCTTGGGCTAAATTAAGTTGTTGCTGCCAGTTTAATAGGGCCATATCCCCAGTGCCAAAAAACACCCGGTATTCTACATGGCTCTTTGGTCACCTGGATATTTAAGATAATGTCCGGCATATACTCTGTGTCCCCCAGTTAGTAAATATTTACTCGTGGCAAAATTAATTTTTGCTGCTGTGGTGTCTGTGAATTCTGACAGAATTCTTCCTGCATGTGTGCAGGATTTTACATCTGCCAAAATCAAGCAGAGATCATCTGCATATGCAGCCATGCAGATTTCTGAACCTGTGCTGGAAAATGAGAGCCCTGTAATATCCTGTGATAGATACATTTTCCTTATTAGTGGATCTAAAGTTAGAACATAGAGCAAGGGGCTTAAGTTGCAGCCCTGCCTCACTCCTTTTGCAACTGCACATTCAGAACCCAACCAACTCTTACAATATGGGATTACCTTGGCATTATCATAGCAAGCTTGGATCCACAGAATGAAGGTTTCCAGAATGCCACAAGCATGTAAGAAGTCCCATAAATATAGGTGTACCACAAAGTCGAAGGCCTTGGCCAGTTCTAAAGACAACAAAAAAGCCTGACAATTCTCCTTCTTGACCTTTCTGTATAATTTCTCTTCACAAAATTATATTATCTTGTATGATTCTCCCCAGAATTGCACATGCTTAAGCTGAGTGTAGAAAAGATGCTGCAGCAAGAGCTAACCTATTACTAAGTAGTTTTGTGAGGATTTTTAAATCGGCATTAAGTAGTGTAATGGATTGCCAGTTATTAAGTAAATTCCTAGCTCCTGATTTAAAGAGCATCACTGTCAGGCCTAGCTTCATACTATCTGTAATGGAGTGAGAGGTTAACATGGTATTGAAGAGGACAATCATTTCAACATACTAGGAACATTAAGGAGTTAGAGAGCCCAAAGGCCCATATGTACTCCTATCTTTATTAATAAACAAGGGCAAAAATCCGATAATATAATATTATCCAGTCAAGTTTTGAACATATCCTTAGATATGCTGATAATTACATCTAGTGGTAATGCATTCCAATACTTGATAACTCGTAAAGTATAGAAATGTTTTCTAGGCAAACAGTTAAATCTTCTAGATTTTAACTGTAGCAGGTGCCTTCTAAGATCAGGAAAAATTTCTTTAAACTCAAACCCAAGACATGTTAGCAGATACGGATCAACCATAATATCGCATAATAAAAGTAGGTCCCCTCTTAAACGTTTAATAGAAAGAGGCATCAAATTCAAGGAGAGCAATCTAGAATCATGCGATGTTATACAACCCACTTACAAATTTGATATATCTCCTTTGTACTCTTTCTAGTATCATAATATACTGTTTTTTATAAGGAGACCAAAACTGAGAGGAAAAATCCAAATGAGGGCTCACATAGGCCCTATAGAGAGGCATAAGAACATTTCTTTCCCAAGAATTAATGTTTTTCTTAATGCACCAGATAACTCTATTAGCTCTAAGGATTACCTCATTTATCTGGGCATCTGGAAGAAAGTCCTCAGATACCAAAACACCCAAATCCTTTTCTGTATCTGTAGTGTCCAAAACAGAATTTGCCAGTTTGTAAATATGACAGGGTTATCAGTGCCAAAATGCATTACCCTACACTTTTTACGAATAACAGTTAAACCCTATGTATTGATCCATGATGACACTAAGTCCAGATCATGTTGAAGAGCATTTATTTGATCTAAATTGGCACATAACCCACCAATTTTTCATCCGATAAGTGTCTCATCAGATGGTTATATAGTTCATAAGGGATGCCATCCATTCCTGGTGCAGAGCCTAATTTTAATCTAGTTATCACTCCTTCTAGTTCAATTTTGGTAATGGGCTGTACACATAGATGTTGGTTCCCTACTGAAAGGAATGGTAGGTCACAAGATTTCAACCAATTTGCCTTGTCACTGTCTGATGATGGGCGCTCAGAGAACATTTGTGAAATGTGTTGGTGTACTTCTTGTAACATATTTGTTTTATTTGTAAGTTGCTTTCCCGATGTAGATGTAAGTGAAGAAATGACTTTCTGTTTATGTTGTGTTTGGCAGAAATGGAATGGATTGATGAAGTGTTGTTCGCCCTCAGTTCCAAATTTATGTTCTAATTCCAAAAACGTCATCCTCTCATGTTTGCATTTCTTGCTTAGTTTCAGCCATCTGATGTGTTAAATCTGTGTGAGACTGTTCCTGTAGAAACAGTAAGTAAGTCTTTTCTATATTGTTTGTATAGATCTGTTTTTATTTTCCCTTTTAATTTCCCAATTGTCTGGAAATATTGATTATTGTGTAGTTTAGCATTCTCCCACCACTCCAGGGGGGAATCATACAAGAATGCCACTGATTGCCTGACTATCAGAAGGTCTATAAAGCCCTGTTGTATTAGGGGGTCATTCAGCAGACTCGTGTTAATTCACCAGTACCCCAGTCTTTGCCCCATTTTATCAAATTTGGCAATTGTTGCAGCTAACGAGGCATGATCTGAGGAGGCCATGGCAGTGACTGTTGCCCCACATATGTCTAGATGATCAGATACAAACCAGTAATCTGTCCTTGTGGTGTTAGATCCTGTAAAATGGGTTTTGGGGGGTATGCTATGGTCAGACTCAAAGGCATCCTTTAGCCCAGTTTGGGCAAGGAGATTATTTAAACTGGAAACATCACAGGAAATTTGTGTTGTCTTTAGCCTCTATCTTTTAAGTACCTACTACAGTTGAAGTCCCCACCTAACAATACAAAATGGGATGTGACCAAAAAAGGTAGTAGCAACTGAAACAATTCAATCCTAGAAGTTTTTGTTTGTGGTGCAAAGACATTGATGCATCTAAATTCCATACTGGAGATAGAAATATCAAGTAGCAATGCGTGACCAGGGACAATATCCACCTCATCAATCACTTTTGCTTTCAAATTATCGATACAGATGCCTACCTCAGTGCATGTGTCCATACCCTTTGACCAATGAGAGGTGCTCCATATCCAGTCTTGACTCGCCTCTTGAAGTTCTATGTTGGTGTGAAGTCTTGTTTTTGAAAATAAATAATGTCTAAATAGGTGTTCTCAAACTGAGCACAAGTACTGTAAATGTTCTTTTCCTTTCTGTCTTAATACTATTAGCATTAAGGGATGCTATATCCAAGTTGTATAGTGGGGCCTGCATCAGTGTGAGGTTCAGTGTTTTCCTAACCCATGCTGTCATGCCCATACATTTCCTTGGGGGGTTTGGGTCATTGTCATCAGTAGGAGTTCTCTGTCTGAGCTCCCATCTATTTGTGAGGTGTGTAATGATGCAGAATCTGATTCTAAGTTCTTCTCACTCTCCTCCTCCTGTAGGGTGTCATATTTGTTTTGTAGCAGTACTGTAGGAGCTTGGGGGGGGTTGTTTGTCAGGAGTGGTCTTCTTCCTGCCACTTTTCCTGTGGACCACTTGTTATAGTTCTTCAGTGACCCCTGTGGGGTGGGTGGGGGGTAACATTGCTGCAGTACTTGTGGGAGCCTGTTCAGGACCCACATCTAGTCCTGATTCTACCTCTGTACTTTGTATCTGAGTGGAGGTTGGTGTCATGTGCTGGGATGGGTAAGGGGTGGACGCCACGGGCCCTCTGGCTGGGTTGTGTGGACGTATAGGTGGGGGGGAGGGAATTTCCAGATCTGTCAGTTTTTAAAGTTGTGTTGCTATAAAAGTCCTGAATTGTATAGTCTGCATTTGTGGTGTTGTGTACTGCCCATGGACAGTCTGTAAATGAGTGTGGTTCCTCGCACAGGCTACTTTTTTAAGGCATTTCTACAATGGTACACTGAGTGACCCATTTCCTCACATTGTGCACATTTCACCACTTTACATGTTCTGCTCAGTTGTCTTGGTGACCCACATTCGCAACAATGCCTGGGCTGCCCCAGATAAAAAATAAAGCCCTTGTCCCTATCAAGGTAAAAACAATTAGGTAAGTGGTGTAGACCTGAATCATTTTGTAAAAGATTTATTTTATTATGCCAGCCCCCATTCCATAACCCTTCTGAATCTAAAATAGGTTCTGGGTTCCCCTGTATTTTACATTTCTTTTCCAACCAATATGTAATATCAGTAATGTTAACCCCTTTGTTTCAAAATAGAGCAGTTATTACTTTGAGGGTCTGCTTGGTCAATAGGATTGCTTGAAAATGTTCCCATACTGGATTAGTTTTTAGAGAACTGTATTTGATCCAAAACCTGTATAAGATAGTAGGAGTGTGAAAACTTATATCATAGATACTTTCGCCCAGCATGTGAATAAGGGCATATACCTCTGAGGGGTAAAATCCCATAGATTGTTTTAATAAAGTTTTCCTTACACAGAAGCTGTCAGGCATTTCCTCTTGCCTTCGTAGAAAATGTAAATGCACGGCATTATGGCATTTTGCCAGTTCTACCAGTTTCTTAAGTAAGCTGGCATAGGTAGGGGTGATGTGGTCAGTTAAAAGTCTCATTAGAAGGCACAGCGTCTGAATGGATTTCCTCCCCTTCCCTGACTGTCACAATAGAGTTCCATAAAGCATGTGAGGGAGGGGGTACTTTCCTTGTCCCAGCCTCAGATGGTCCAGCAGACACATCAAAAAATGTGTCTACAGTATCCAATGGGGAAAATGAAGTAATACCTGTAGTTGCAGTGCCCTCAGAGGCAGGAGTAGGGTTTTGTGTTTGTGCTGGGACCTCATCTGGCTCTGTCACTGTCTCTGGCTGCGAGTGAATGTTTGATACTTCTGCCTGTTGGTTTGGATCTAGTGACTCAGAATCAGATGTATTCCCTGGAAGAGGTATTGCTGGATCAGTTATCCATGATCCATCTATCTGCTGGAGCCATTCTGCTCTGAAAAGAACTTTTTCTGGTGACCAACCATCTCTTTCCATGCCTGTTGCCAATCCTTGGTGTTAAGAGGAGTGCTCCCTTATTTCGAGAGCCACCTTGCTCCCAGAGAAAATGAATACTTTAGCTACATTTTATGGCGTCAGTCCTGGGGAGTTTTCCATTGCCTGTTTCCTTTCATCGTTGAGTTTTTGCTTCGCTTTTGGGTAAGCTCATTCAGCTTTTTGAAACTGTTGTTCCATTGTGTCACTAATTTACATGTGGTCTTGGCTTTCCTTGTTAATTCAGTCTGCATTGACTGGCCTCTTAGTCAGGAGGGTAGCCACATTTGAATCCCCCAATGCAGTGTCACTCGCACCTGGTGCAGCTGACCATAGTGGAGAGGCATGTGAGGTGATGTGTTGGCCACCCAAAGGGCACATCCCAGCCACCTTTTGAGCCTCTCTGCATTGCACTTGCAGTAGTTCAACACTACCCCTCCTCCATCACTCCTGGTTTCCATTCTACTGACACGCTCACTCTCATGCTGCGTACCAGCACCCTCTAGCGAAGAGTAGGGGAATTTCACCGGTGCTCTGCCCAAATTTCCCCCCAGTCACTAAAAATTCCACCAACAGCTTAATCTGGTTCAAGGTCAGTTGGCATTAATTTGTATCCCTCTCCCCTGGGACGAACCTGAAAATAGGCAGGATTTGTCTAGTGCACTTACCTGGTCAACAAAAACTAAAATAAAGAAAAAAAAAGCAACAATGACATGATTTTGCTTCAGCATTTAAAGCAAGAGTTAGAAGACCACTTAAAAATTCTAAGTTCAGTTCTATTGGTGTGTTACCAATACTTCAACGTTCATGCACTCCAGGAATTGGTCAGTGTTTTGGAAAGTCTATATGGTTTAATGCAGCGGCCATTTAATTACCTTTTTGTTTAGTTATGTCCCAATATGACTCAAACATTTCTTCTGGAAACCATCAGATCTGGTCACAGAGGCCATTCCCAATATAATATATCAAAAGAACAAAAAAATCACTGAGAGAAGAGGTATTTGCTCTAGTATTATATTTATTGTTGTGACTATTAAGCAGTAGACTAGTAGTAGAGGCATTGGGTTAGGACTGCCCTCCTCACTACACCTATTTCCTTGGCTTATTCAGGCATTGTGGGACACTGGAGGCTATCTCCTGACCTCAGATGCACTGAGAGCATTTTAGCCCAGTTACAGCATTTTATTTGAATTTGATTGTGCCATTAACCACAAGACCCCACAAATGAGTGGAGCTTTTGTCTGCACAGTGTAAAACTATGTTTTTAACCATGTATTTTTTTTTTTTTTGCAAAAGCTTTATCACCAAACCATAAGCTGAGTTTGTGACTTCCAGTTTCGGCAAGCACTTAAAGCCCAGTGTACTGAGTGGGATGAGCATGCACGGGGCCATGCATGGAGATGCACACAAAGACATGCATGTCTTGTATGTGTTAGCTGGGGAAGCAGGGGAATAGGGAGCCATCCATATCCAATAAACACAAGGATACCATACAGTAAGTAAAATATGGTTGGTATCTAACCACCATAGGCTTACTATGGACAGCCCTAACAACTATGTTTGGCAGGGGTAATCAAATATTGGACTTTACTTGTAATAAATGTCTACTAGTGCAGATCCTGCAGGATGAACTACTTAGGCTTCAGTACAGAAGGATAGCTAGCCCTGATATTGAGGCCTTAAAAATTATATTGACTATATGGCAGACCAACTCGAATCCATAGTGGTTCCCTCTAATACAGAGTTGGGGCCCAACTTAGACCAGGCCTTATATCCCTCTGGTATTCTAGCATCTACTACTCAGCCTGAGGTAGAACACTGGGTGCTTGTCACTATAAACAAGCATTTGTCAATGCCGAACGTTCACTTGCAGGTGTTTGCAGTGGTGTTTGGTATGTATGGTGCTTTACCCTAATGCCCTGTGCGATTGCTGGTATTTGCACAATAAATTTTCAGCATGACCTTTTTGTTACCCCCATTGTGCACTACATATATGGAAACACGTTTTGGGCAGGATGTGAAAAATGACAGCTGTAGTGCTCATAAGGAAGTGTGGCCTAATGGCAATGTTGAAAATCTGGAGTGGAAATATTGAGAAAATTCGCAAACCTCTCTGACGTGCGTGGAACTATGCAGTGCACGCTCATAAAACAGTCATTATTAGGAATATTTTCACCAAATTGTCAACACTGGCATTTTAAAACCTCTGCTAATGAACAGTGTCACTTTGATTGCCTTACTGTGTGCCATACATTGATTTTGCACACCGACTGCGCCATTGTGCACTACATGGGCAGAAACACGTTTTGGGCAGGATGTGAAAAATGACAGCTGTACTGCTCGTGAGGAGGTGTGGTAAAATGGCAATGTTGAAAATCTGAAGTGAAAATATTGAAAATTCGCAAACTTATGAGTGTGCGTAGGAACTGCACAACGCACACTCATAAAACAGTCATTTTAAGGAATTTTGGCACCAAATTTTCAACACAGCCATTTTAAGACCTCTGCTCATGATCAGTGTCACTGTGATTTTCTTAATGTGTCCCATACATTGATTTCGCACACCGACTGCGCCATTGTGTGCTACATGGACGGAAACATGTTTTGGGCAGGATGTGAAAAATGACAGCTGTACTGCTCATGAGGAGGTGTTGTAAAATGCCAGTGTTGAAAATCTGGAGTGGAAATATTGAAAATTCACAAACCTACGAGCCTGCGTGGGAACTGTGCAATGCACGCTCGTAAAACAGTCATTTTTAGGGATTTTTTCACCAAATTTTCAACATTGCCATTTTAAAACCTCTGCTAATGAACAGTGTCACTGTGATTTTCTTACTGTGTCCCATACATTGATTTACTTTTGCAAACTGTGCCATTGTACTACATGTACAGCGGAAACACATTTTGAGCAAGATGTAAAAATGATAGCTGTACTGCTCATAAGGAGGTGTAGTAAAGGCAATGTTGAAAGTCTAGATGAAAAATATTGAAAATTCACAAACTTACCAGCCTCCGTATGAACTGCAGCAACGACACTCCTCAGAAATGTTTTTTAGGGATTTCTTGGTACCAAATATGTTTTGGGATTACTACGAATGATGTCACTGTCATGAAGATGTTCGCCCGAAGGTGATTTCACGAGGATCAAAAATCACCTTCGCCTTAATAATGCCATGACAGTGACATTATTCATGAGAAGGGGTCCCAAAACCTATGTTGAAAAATTTGGCAAAAAATCTCAAAAATTACTGAGATATGCAATAAAGTTGAAACCCTATCTAGCCCATTATACAGCTTACGGCATTTCTCAGTTCGCAGTTGGCTTTGAAGAGTGCAGACGTGTTCCTGATCCACCAAGATTGTCGGCGAGCTCCGGAGGTAGGTATGGGGTGAGGGGTGAGGGGTGTGGGAGGCTGGGTGCGCAGTGGGTGGGTGCAGGTGGTGGGAGGGGCATGGAGACCACGTGGGACCTTTTTTTTCTTTTCAGGTTTTTTTTTAACAAAAACGGACTACATGGGACGGCTGCCACACTGGGGTGGGCTTCCAGCATGACAGAAGATGGCTGGGAGGGCCAAGGAGCTGATGGGGGATTGGGTACCCCCGTCAGCAAACTACACGGGGGGGGGCCGAGGAGCCAACTGGGGATTGGGCACCTCCGTCGGCAAAACAAATGGGAGGTTTGCCATGCTGGGGTGGGCTCCCAGCATGGCAGAAGGATGGCTTGGGGAGCCCGTGGAGCTGATGGGGATTGGGCACCCCATCGGCAACAACGTTGCCACACTGGGGTGGGCCCCAGTGTGGCACCAAAGTTTAGGGGGCGGGCGTGACATGGTGCTCCTCATGACAACGTGGTTTTTTTTGAAGCGAAGACCACCGCTGTCATGCAGAGCTCCTGCACCCATTGGTGCAGGACTGCCACGCCTGCTCAATGGAACACTGGATTGAATGGGAGAGGCACACCTCCAAAGTGTGCTACTCTCCCAAAACGTTCCTTGCACATGTGCGCAAGTGAATGTAACAAAACTAAAAGGAGGGGAGGACAGATATTTAATAGTGCTCCCATATTATTACCGCAAATCAAATGTGAGACCCTCTCACAGGAGGATGTGAGTACAGCACCTTTTGAGGACCCTCCCAGTAGTCCTCCAAAGTATAACATAGGCATTGAAGGCACCAAAGGGACTATTGAATCATCATACAAACCTCAGTGATTACAGCCACATACCCCCAAGGCCTCAAAACTTACTGCGGTAGTTAACACTACCTTAATTAAGGATTCTCTACCATTAATCACTGGTGAAAAACATATTCCTGAAACTTGCAGTAGACAAGTACTTGTTCTGGGAGCCTCCATTATCAAGCACATTGACCATGCGGTTTGTAACCCAGACAAACTAAATTGCACATGTTCAAGCTTCATTGTGGCTAGAGTATCGGAGATAACCACTATAGCAAAGGGATTAATAGGTGGAGCAGGAGTAAATCCACTATTTATCATCCACACAGGCACTAATGATATAAATAGAATAAGCCTTGAGCCACCAAAACAGGACTATGTGACATTAAACAATGTTCTGGTAGACCGGTTGCTCCTGTCTGCTTCTCTGAAATTTTACCAGTACCAGGAGCCACCAGTCTTAACTTAAAAAAAAAAAACAAAAAAAAAACACACTTAATAATTAGCTTAGGCAATGGTGCTTCAAACAGGGAATTACCTGCCTGACACATTGGGAGGACTTCTATGAAAAATCTCCTCTCTTCTGCTGGAATGCCTTGCATCTTAGCAGCAGGGGGAGTACTATACTAGGTAAAAGCATTACTTCTGTCATTGATAAATATTTAAAGTAGCACTGAAGGGGGAAACTAGGAATGCTCCCAGGTCTCAGGAAGAGAAATCTATATTATATAGCCTGAAACTATGTAAGGTACTTTCTCTGAACACCAGATCAATAAATCTAGTCAAATTGGCTGAATTGGAGGTAAAATGTAGAGTGCTAGACCTACTGTAGTGCATTGGGGCAGAAGTTTGACGTCTTTGCAGAATATTTAAACTAGCAAATGGGGAGAGGGGTGCAGCACCCCATACGTCGAATGGGAAGAACACCCTTCCCCCCTCAGCTAGTGGTCAAACAGGAATTCAGCATGTTTGCCGTTCATTTGCATCACCAGGTAAGAAAAAAGGTTTGTCTCCCCATACGATACTAGGAGGTAATGCCAAACTTCACCCAACAACTAACACACCAAAATCTGGCCAATGGAAAATCATGTACACAAATGCTCACAGCCTGGGAAATAAGATCCCAGACTTGCAGGCAATAATGTCAGAGGCTAAACTGGACATAGTAGCAATTAGTGAGACGTGGTTTCCAGTAACCACATGGGAGACTTCAGTACCTGGCTATGTATTGTTCAAAAGAGACCCAGGGTGCAAAAGGGGGAGGAGTGCCTGTATGTTAATGAAAATATCAAAGCTACAGAAATTCAGAATACACATAAGGAGCCAGAAGAACTGTGGGTCACCCTGGAAACAGGAAATGGGACAGCCATAAGAACTGGGGTTGTCTACAGGCCCCAGACCAGAGGGAAGACATAGACACATTACTGTTAGAAGATATACAAAACATGACAGCTAAAGGGAGGTTCTGATAATGGGAGACTTCAACATGCCGGATACAGATTGGTCAATACCAGCAGAACATCTGCCAGAACTAGACTCATAGTGGATTCTGCTGGGGCTCAAACAACTGGTACAGCAACCCACAAGAGACAGGGCTATCCTAGATCTAGTACTGACTAACAAAGAAGGGATCACAGATCTCCAGGTAGAAGGTCACCTGGGAGCCAGTGACCATCACATGGTATGGTTCAATTTGGCTACTACATCTAAATCATCCCATTCCAAGGCAAAAATATGGGACTTCAGAGGAGCTGACTTTGATAAGATGGCCAACAGAGTTAAGCTAGCCCTGGCAAAAAGAAACACAGGTGAGGGGGTACAGGCAAAGTGGGCAAGCATTAAGATGCAATACTTGAAGCAACATCCCATTGTGTTAGACAGAAAAGGAAGTGCAAGATGAAGGAAACCACTTTGGTTCTCAAATACAGTAGCAGAAAAGGTCAGAGCCAAAAGGCTGGCCTTCAGGAAATATAAGGGAACACAGCGGGATGAAGATAGGAAGGCATACCAAACTGCCCTAAAGAAGCAGGTAAGGCAGTAAGGCAGGCAAAGTCCCAAACTGAGGAAACACTAGCAGAGCCTGAACAGTAAAAGAAGGTGACAAGACTTTCTATAGATACATTAGTGAAAGGAGAAAGTCCAGAGGGGTATTGCTAACTAATGGAGAAAAGGGAGCATGTGAGGAGGAGGACCCTGTAAAGGCATCTATCCTAAATAGATACTTTTGCTCAGTATTTACTGAAGAGAAGGTAGGGCGGGCCCACAGCTCAGCATCATGGACACAGGGAAGGGAGGTGAGCATTACTCCTTCACAAAAGGGGTCCTACAAGAGCTTGCTAAGCTCAGGGTGGATAAGGCAATGGGACCTGATGGCATACATCCCAGGGTACTTAAGGAGCTAAAGGAGGAACTAGCAGAGCCATTAGCAGAATTGTTTAGTGAGTCTCTGAGCACAGGAGAGGTCCCAGAAGACTGGAGAAGGGCTCATGTGATCCCGCCCACAAGAGTGGTGTAGGGAGGAGGCAGGGAACTACAGACCGGCTCAGTCTTACCTCAGTAGTGGGCAAGATTATGAGGCACTCTTTAAGGAAAGGATAGTGCAACACCTGGAATCCATAGGGCACAGGATCCAAGACAGCATGGGTTTACAAGGAAGGTCCTGTCAAACTAATCTCATAGATTTCTTTGACTGGGTAACCAGAGTGGTGGACCAAGGGGAGCAGTTGATGTCACCTACCTTGACTTCAGCAAAGCTTTTGACACTGTTCCACATAGAAGATTGATAAATAAGCTGGTAGGCTCGGGTAGGTCAGAAGTTGGTCAACTGGGTGGCAAACTGGTTGACGGGCAGAAAACAGAGTGTGGTGGTAAATGGTATACAGTCGGAAGAGATGCAAGTCACAGGTGGGGTACCTCAGGGATCAGTCCTGGGGCCAGTCCTCTTCAACATCTTCATTAGTGACCTTGCAGATGGACTAGAGGGTAAGGCTTGTCTGTTTGCAGATGACACCAAGATCTGCAACAGAGTAGATGATCCAGATGGGTGGGCAGAATGAGAAGAGATCTGGATAAACTAGCAGAATGGTCAGAAGAGTGGCAACTGGGATTTAATGCAAAGACGCAAAATCATGCACATAGGGAAGAGAAACCCTGAAGCCACCTATAGGCTGGGAGGAGTTGCTAGCAGTCACAAAGGAAGAAAGAGACTTGGGCATCATCATCACTGATGACCTAAAAATCATCCAAGCAGACCTCTAAAGCAGTAGGTAAGGCTGGGGGTGTTAGGTGTATTAGTAGGGTATCACAAGTCGTAAGAGGGAGGTAATCCCTCTGTACAAGACACTGGTTAGGCCCCATCTGGAGTACTGCGGCAGTATTGGAGGCCACACCTTCACAAGGACATTAACCAAATTGAGGCAGTCCAGAAAGGGCAACTAAAATGGTGCAGGGACTGCATCAGAAGACATATGAGGACAGATTAACGGAGCTCAATATGTATACCCTGAGCAAAGGAGGGAGAGAGGTGGATATGATCGAGGCATTCAAACACCTTAAGGGCATAAACAAGGTGAAAGAGTCTAACATGTTCAAATATAAGAAAAATAGTAGGACAAGAGGACACAGCATGAGATTAGAGGAGGCTGATTCAGGGGAATGTGAGGAAATCTTTTTCACAGAAAGGGTGGTGGATGCATGGAATGGCTACCACAAGAAGTGGTGGCTATGAATACAGTGCAGGGCTTCAAACAGGCATGGGATAGGCATAAGGGAGCAATACAAATGACTATGAATAGATAGGCCACTGACAGAGCAAAGGCCGATGGCACATTTATAAGGTAAAAAAAGAAATGGGCAGACTGGATGGGCCTTGCGGTCCTTATCTGCCGTCAACTTCTATGTTTTTATGTATATCCATAACACAAACATGGTGGAACTCTAGCACCTTATGGTTGAAAGTGATCGCTGGATTCAAACTCTGTCACAAAGACAGAACTTACCAAATAGGGGGAGGAGTTTACATCTGTGTTAGGGATGATATTTCTTCTTATCAGTTTCCCTATTCAATTTCAACTGAAAGAATATAGGTGAACATTCATTCTAGGAGCGTGGATATGTTGTTCTTCCACACTGTCTGGCATTGTTCCTTTCCCCTTTAAATCTTGCTAGAAGTCTTCAAGCTGGCTCCTCCCACCCATCCAGGTGGTAAATACCTCAGCTCCACCCTATGACGCCAGATCTTCCTTTCCACTGGAAGATACAGGTTCCCTCGTGCTTTTCTGCAGTGATTGAGGCCCTGGATTCAATTCGACGGTTTTCACCGCATCTTCTCACTTTAAAACTCGTTAGAGTTTACGACTCAGATTCGGACATGGATGATAAGTCATTCCCCAGGGTTTCGCCGGTGTCCTTGGGGACAGAAAATGTTGCGCACCGACCCCCACCTCTCGTGCATTTCCTGCCGCGGTACTGTCCATGATACCTCGCAATGTACCATTTACGCTTCCTTCCATCTGACTGTTTTGGAGGATCGTCAGGTGCGCCTGAAGCTGGGGAGACCGGAGCTTCGCAATCCACCGGTAAAATCTAAGGAGGCCAGGTGGGTGGTTTCCGCGGCTGCGGGATCCGCCGAGCAGCTCGAGCAAATGGCGGCCTTCGAGGAGGAAGCCGCCCAAGCTTCAGCCAGCCGAGGCTCCTTCGTGCTGCTCAACTTGGGCTCTACTTTTTCAGGATCCTTTTGGGATTTGTGCCTGTCTCTCCCTACTAAGGGCGACGCGCCCTCGGGCTCGCACTCCTCCCGTTCTAGGAAAAAGGATCCTAAACCTTCTTCTTCGGGTCGAAGAAGATGCTCCTGGGACTGGGAGCAGTCTGAGGTCTCGACTACGTCGAGATTGCCTCCTCGGCGGCCGGGTTTTCAGACCTTCCGTCTGGACCAGGCACAGAGGTCGAGGAGACGGCTGAACCGGCCGAGATTTCTCTCGACCCCATCGAGCTGTTGTCACCGACACCTGTCAATGATTCCTTGGAGAGGACACCTATTCTCTCCTTCCCCGATGAGGAGACCCGTCCCGCGGGTCTCCCGATCGAGGGACAAGAGCCGGATCCTCGGTTTTCACCGAGTCCGGTTTCTCCCGATCGACAGAGCCGACACTGTCGGTCTCGATCGAGGAGTAAGTCCTCTTTGGTCGGTCGACCCAAGAAAGGACATAGACACTCCTGAAAGAGGCGCCGCCACGGTTCCTCATCCTCCTCGGATGAGGAGAGGCTTCGACGGAAGATCCGTCGACGCTGCGAGGACCTTATGTGGCAGCAACTCCTGCTGGCAGGCCAGAAGCCGACTTACTCTGCGGTTCCGGCTATTACTTGCCTCTGCCTCTTGACCTCACATGGAGCACTGATTTCCTACAGCTCCGGTCCCCTCAGGGGCTCCGGTGCGCCTTTCGGTGCGGCCGGTTACATCCCCGCCAATATTGGTGGAACCTCCACCAAAGCTGCCCTTGGAGAGGTTCCCTCCAAGAAGGACCGACAGTCTTCAGGTCTCCCTCACAGACTGTCGATTACAGTCACCCCGATCGCCCTAGGTGTATCGAGGGAGATTTAGGTGGACAGCCTTTGTATCTGGACTCCTCTGATTCAGATAATACAGGCCTTCATTCTCACGATGAGCTATCGGTGTCAGGTCTGGAAGAAGGGCCTTCCTCCTTCCAGGGCATCCTCAGGCTCATCTCTGAGTCCACGGGGATGCCCTTGCAGCCTACTCAGAAGAAGGCAGAATATCCCCTTATGGATGTTCTTAAGAGGGGGGATACCCCTACGGAGGCCTTTCCAGTCGCTGAAGCCATAGTTGGCCCGGCCCTGGAACTCTGGCAGCGTCCTGCCTCCTGCCCAGCTCCGTCTGCCCACATGGCACGCAAGTATGCGATGCCCACAGGGTCTTTGGCGGGCTTTACTGAGCACCCCTTGGCAGAAAGCCTTGTGACTGCCTCAGTGTTCAGGCGCATGGGCAGCTTGGCGAATACTGATCGCCTTCCGGACAAGGAGTCCAAACTTATGGACCACTCAGCCTGGAAGGTCTATGCAGCATCTTCCTTGGGCCTTCGTCAGGCAAGCTCAGCAGTGATTATGGCACACTTTTCTCATGCCCTTTTGGGGTCGCTGGACGAAGTTCTTCCTCACCTCCCAGCTGACATGCAGACCACGGTCAACCAGGTCAGGGACCAGGGCAGGGCTGTTGCTAAACAGCAGCTTCAGACTGCACTGGACATGGGTGATTCCTTTGCCTGTTCACTAGCTGCAGCGGTATCCACTCGCCGCGGGGCTTGGCTGAGGTTATCTTCCTTTCCCGTGGATACTCAGCACAAGCTAGCTGATGTGCCCTTCCTTGGCACTGACCTCTTTGGGCCAGGAGTGGCAGGTCATCTGCAGCGCATCGAGCAGTCTAATGCCACCTTAGATGCCACCTCTGCTAAAGGTTCTTCAAGTAAGAACCAGCAGAAGTGCAGGAAGAAGCCCTTTCGACATTCTTCCCCTGCAGTCAGACAACCACCCTTCCAGGGGGGTCAACAACAGCAGCAGGCTCAGGCTTGGCGCCCTAGGCCCAAGCAAGGTCCCCAGCAGCCCTGCAAAGGAGGCCGAGGTGCTGGTCCACGTGCCTTCTCCTCCTCTAAACCTGCCCAGTGACGGGCCGGGGGTGGCCTCCCTCATACCCATCACACCAGCTCTGGGTCCTCCCGTGGGGGGCCGGCTCCACCATTTCCTTTCCGCCTGGTCCGGTATCACCTCAGACAGGTGGGTTCTAGAAGTGGTCGGGCAGGGTCTGCCCCTAGAATTCGAGCAGTACCCTCCCAGCCGAGCCCGTGCCCCATGGGAGGAAAGGATCTCAGTCGCCCAGTCGGCCCTTCAGGATGACATTGCGCTACTCCTCCTCAAAGAGGTGGTGGCCCGAGTGCCGGATCCTCCTTCAGACCCAGGCTTTGTCTCCAGGTATTTCCTGGTGCCCAAACGGATGGGGGGTTGGCGCCTCATTCTAGATCTGCACAACCTGAATCGGTTTCTCAGGTCTCACACCTTTCGGATGGTAACTCTGAACCAGATCATACCATCTCTGGAGCGGAACATGTGGTTCTGTATACTGGATCTTCAGGACACGTTTTTCCACATCCCTATCCATCCGTCCCATCAGCGGTTCCTCCGCTTCAGGGTCGAAGGGACCCTGTACAAGTTCAGAGCCATGCCGTTCGGCCTGTCTTCAGCCCCAAGGGTCTTCACCAAATGCATCGCAGTGGTGGCAGCCCATCTACGGCGTCAGGGGGTTCGTATTTACCCCTACCTAGACGACTAACTCCTGGCCGGTTCCTCCCTTCATGAGGTGGAGAAGTCCAGGGACCTGACCCTCCGAACCTGCTCACACTTGGGTCTTCTGATCAACGAGGCCAAATCAGAACTCGCACCTTCTCAGGTGATGGGCTTCATCGGGGCAGAGCTTGACTCTCGTCAAGCCAGAGCTCGGCTCCCGGCGGACAGGGCAGAGGTTCTCTCCTCCTTTGCCCAATCATTTCTGGTTGGGCACTCGCGCCCTGCCCGGGACTTTCTGCACCTCTTGGGTTACATGGCGGTGTGCACTTCAGTGGTCCGCTGGGCCAGACTGCACATGCGCCCCCTTCAATGGGAGCTGGCCGCCCAGTGGTCTCAGCATCAGGGTCTCTTCGACCAGTTGATCAGTCACCCAGAGGATGTGGGATGCTCTCCAATGGTGGACCATCCCGAGTCATCTGCAGGAAGGAATCCCGTTCGTCCACCCCGAGCCGACAGTCGTCCTTACAACCGATGCCTCTCTCATGGGCTGGGGAGCCCACGTGGGGGACAACAGGGCCCACGGCCTCTGGACCCCCGAGGAGTCCCGATGCCACATCAACCTGCTGGAGCTCAGGGCAGTCAGACTGGCTCTGTCAGCTTTCACTCTTCAACTCCGGGGTCAAGTGGTTCAAGTCCAGACGGACAATACCACGACCATGTACTACCTCAACAAACAGGGCAGCACGCACTCCCGTCTTCTTTGCAAGGAGGCGCTCTGGATCTGAACCTTCGTCAGCCGGCTGGAGGCGGATCTCCTAGCCATCCATGTGGCAGGAGTCACGAACCAGCTGGCGGATGCTCTCAGTCGCTTAGGCCAGACATCCCACGAGTGGTCTCTCCATCCAGAGGTAGCTTATGACCTGTTCTCTCATTGGGGCAAACCATTGGTGGACCTGTTTGCCTCCAGGGAGAACACCAAGCTGAGGCTGTACCATGCCCGCCCCCCTCAGCAGGGTTCACTGCAGGGGGATGCCTTCTCAAGGCCATGGACCCCAGACCTCTTTTACGCCTTTCCCATTTCCCTTGATCCACAAGGTGTTACTCAAGGTGAGGAGGGACAAGGCGAGGGTGATCCTGGTAGCCCCAGATTGGCCGCGCCAGTTCTGGTATCCAGATCTCCTCAGCCTCGGCTGCAGGGCCCCGGAGCAGCTGTGTACACGCCCGGACCTGATATCAATGAACCAGGGGAAGGTCCTTCATCCGGACCTTCAATCCCTGCACCTCACAGCCTGGTTCCTGAGCAGCTAGAGTTCCAGGCTTTGGGTCTTTCTGAAGATGTCTACACCGTGGTTGAGGCGTCTTGAAAAGAATCGACCAGGAAATGTTATGCCTTCAAATGGAAGAGATTTTCCATTTGGTGCCAGGGCAAAAACCTGGACCCCTTATCCTGCTCTGTGGCTAATATTCTAGACTACCTTTGGTCCCTCTCCAAAGGGGGTCTTCGGTCATCGACCCTTAGGGTGCACCTAGCAGCCATATCGGCTTACCGGGCGCGGGCCGGTCAGCCGACGTTGGCTCAGGAAAAGGTGATTGGGCACTTTTTCAAAGGCCTGGATCACATATCCCCTCCCGTGCGTGAACCTCCACCTCCATGGGATCTTTGCTGGTTTGGCAAGCTCATGGGCAAGCCATTCAACCCATGCACAAGTCTGCGCCGCGACTTGTCGGAAGACGGCCTTCTTGGTGGCTATCACGTCAGCCAGAAGGACAGGGGAGCTCCAGGCGCTTTCAGTGGACTCCTCTATCTAGTCTTTCACAGGGACAAAGTTGTCCTGCGCCCCCACCCGAAATTCCTTCCGAAGGTGGTGTCAGAGTTTCACCTCAACTAGGTGTTGTCTCTGCCGGTATACTACCCTAACTATACCTCGGATGCCGAGTACAGGCTCCATACTCTGGACCTCAGGCGTGCTCTCTCCTACTATAAGGAGAGGATGGCAGAAATTCGGGGAGAGGTTCGCCAGCTGTTTGTCACCTACGCTGAAGCTGCTTCTGGCAGACCTGCAGCCAAGCAGACTATTGCGAGATGGATTACATCATGCATAGGTCTGTGCTACGAATTGGCGGGTAAAGAGCCTCCCAAAGGGATAAGAGCTCATTCTATCCGCCATACTGCTGCTCCGGTGGCTGCTTCCAGGGACATCCCTATCCAGGAAATCTGTCGGGCTGCTACCTGGAAGTCAGCAAACACCTTTATTACACATTACCACATCAACCTAGAGTCATGCCGGGATGCGGGTTTTGGGGCCTCTGTTCTCCAATCTCTGTTCCCTAAGTAGGGGGTGTGCGCCTTGCCTCCCTCCTCCCGGAGAACTGCTTAGAGTCTGCCAGACAGTGTGGATGAACAACATATCCACGCTCCTAGAAGAACAATTTACTCACCTGTAACAGTAGTTCTAGGAGTGGTATATGTTGTTCATCCACACGCACCCACCCGACCTCCCCGGCTTTAGGCGCACAACCTGGCTTCCAGCAGGCTAGATCTGGTGTCATGGGGTGGAGCCGAGGTATTTACCACCCGGGTGGGTGGGAGGAGCCAGCTTGAAGACTTCCGGCAAGATTTAAAGGGGAAAGAAACAATGCCAGACAGTGTGGATGAACAACATATACCACTCCTAGAACTACTGTTACAGGTGAGTAACCTGTTCATTCAAGACACAACCCCAGATACTTGTAGGCACATGCTACTGGCCACCTTTGGCTGATCTTGATTATACATCTACATTCATTCATGATATCTCAGCTCTGGCCAATGAAGGCAATACCATTGTATTAGGGGATTTTAATATGCCCAGAATAGATTGGACTTTCATAACTGGTACTGCCGATTATGAAAAAAGTCTGGTATCTGCATTAATTTAACTAGGCCTTGAACAAATTATTACAGAGCTTACTTGAGGAAGTAATATGTTGGATCTTTTGATCACTAATATTGACAATAAAATTTCGAACCTTATGATATGCGATCCACTAGGCAACAGTGATCATAGCTCGGTTTTTATTCATAACTTATGAATATCAGTCTCTCGCTAATAATTCTGTTTTAAAAAAATTACCAGAATGCTAATTTTAAAGAAATTAATCATCACTTAAATAAAATTCCATGGGATGACACCTTATCACCCCTTCCACTTGAGGATGCCTGGGTGTATCTAAAATCTAAAATTCTTAATTTGGAGGAAACATTTGTCCCTACTAAAAAGAAATATAATAGAAAAGGGAAGATTTATCCTATGGTTCAACAATTCGATCAAAAAACAAATTAAGCGTAAGAAAACCTTTTTTCTTCACTAAAAACTTGCAGTTGTGACACTAAAGGGGAAACCCTTTGCAACTATAAGAAGGCAATAAAAGATCTGAAATATCTAATTACACATTCTAAGAGAAATTTGGAGTTTGGTTGCCACAAATCACTATTCTTGTATCTTAATAATAAAAGGGAAATGCTAGACAGATAGGGCCACTTAAATAACTCTATGCTTATCTTGCAAACACTTTTAAAAATGATTTTTGTTCAGTTTATTCAAATAAAGAAATACCTGACTGCCTAAATGGCTTAGTAAACACCATCAGGAATAATAACATTACCAGGTCCCATACCCTTTCAGTACTACAGTCTTTAAATAAACCTTTTAGCCCAGGTCCTGACAATTTAAACCCCAGGTTCTTGATCAAGGCTTCTGAAGCATTAGCCTCCCCTTAACATTATTATTTAGTAAATCCCTTCTTGAAAGCACAGTACCACAAGACTGGCTATTGGCCACTGTAATACCTATTTTTAAGAAAGGGAACTGGTCAAAAGCAGGCAAATATCGTCCTATTAGTCTCACCTCAGTTCTTTGCAAATTAATGGAGAAATTAGTCAAATCCATTTTGGAAAAAGAAATAGTATCACTGAACATTTCTGATCTTTCACACCATAGCTTCAAGCAGGGACAGTCTTGTACTTCCAATCTCATAGCATTTTACATCCATATAAATCAAGGTCTGTGAAAAGGCAGAGATACTAAACAAATATTTTTGCTCAGTATTTACAAAGGAAGAGGGGGAGGTACCTAAAACAAACAGTAGAAACACTCTGGATACAGAAGTTGATACCAGCCCATTTACAGAAGAAAGGGTTCTGAAAGAGCTCTTAAAACTGAAGGTGGACAAAGCAATGGGGCCTGATGGGATTCATCCCAGAATTCTAAAAGAACTAAGGGTAGAACTAGTGACACACTGACTACCCTCTTTAACAAATCATGGGAGGATGGGGTGGTACCTGAGGACTGGAAGAGGGCAGATGTGATCCTCTTCACAAAGTGGGAGCAAGCAGAAGCAGGAACTACAGACCTGTTAGTTTAACCTCAGTGGTAGGGAAAATGATGGAATCACTCTGAAGGAAAGAATTGTTGAGTATCTAGAGGCCAGAGGGCACAGGACCCAAGGCAGCATGGAATCACAGGGAAGGTCATGCCAGACAAATCTGATAGATTTCTTTGACTGGGTGACCAAAGTAGTTGATCAGGGAGGGGCTGTGGACATGGCCTACCTAGACTTTAGCAAGGCATTTGACACAGTCCCACACAAAAGATTAATATACAAGTTAGCCAGCCTGGGAGTGGGTCCCAAGATGACAGCCTGGGTAAAGAATTGGCTGGAGAATAGGACACAGAGAGTAATAGTAAATGGAGTCCACTCTGAAAAAAGGGGGGTTAGTAGTGGGGTACTGCAGGGTTCAGTATTAGGACCGGTCCTCTTCAATGTCTTTATAAGCTTACATTGCAGAAGGACTGAAGGAAAAATATGTCTCTTTGCAGATGACACAAAGATCTGCAACAGAGTTGATGCACAAGGTGGGGTGGAAAGGATGAGAAGGGACTTGGCAAGGTTAGAGGAATGGTCAAATGTATGACAGCTTAGATTCAATGCTAAGAAGTGAAGGTAATGCACCTGGGAAACAAAACCCAGGGAAGAGTACACAATGGGGGTGAGATACTAACAACAAAAAAATGGAAAGGGACCTGGGGGTAGTAATATCAGATGACCTAAAGATGGGCAAGCAATGTGAGAGGGCAGCAAGGAGGGCTGGGGAATACTGGGATGCATAGGGAGAGGCATCACCAGTAGAAAACAAGAAGTTATTATCCCTCTGTACAGACAGCTAGTGAGACCACATCTGAGTACTGCATGCAGTTCTGGAGACCCAATCTCCGCAAAGACATAGACAGGATGGAAGCTGTCCAGGGAGGGCAACTAAAATGGTGCAGGGTCTGCACCGGAAGACACATGAAGAGAGACTTAAGGAGCTTAATATGTATAGCCTCGAGGAAAGGAGGTAGAGGGGGGACATGATAGAAACTTCAAGTACCTCAAGGAATCAACAAAGTCCAAGAGGGTAGCATCTTTCAAAAAGAGAGTGCAAGAACAAGGGGCACAATTTGAAGATAGAAGGGGTGGCTCAGAGGTAATTTAAGGAAGTATTTTTTCACAGAGAGGGTTGTGATGTATGGAACGCCTTCCGAGGAGGTTAGAGTCAAAACAGTAGTGGAATTCAAGCATGCATGGGACAGTCATAAGGCAATTCTAGGGGTGGGGTAGGAAGAAGTAGGCTGCTGGTCAACTAGGATCTGCAGCTTATCCATCAGGTAGGGAAATGGGCAGACTGGGTGGGCCAAGCGGTCCTTATCTGCCGTCAAATTCTATGTTTCTATGTCTTAACTCTAAGATCCCCATGGACATAACCCTACTAGATTACAGCTGAGCATTTGACAAGGTATCACATGGTAAACGCGTCACTAAACTCATTACAATGGGGTTTTCTCCATGCTTAGTTAAATGGGTAAATAGCAGGTAAACCACTAGAAGCCAGCAAGCAAGAATAAATGGAACCTTGTCAGAGAAAGGGTGACCAGTGGAGTGCTTGAGGGTTTGGTTCTCGGATCTATATTATTCAATATTTTCATCTGTGATATGCAGATAGGCCCATGTAACATATTATATAAATTTACTGATGACGCAAAGTTAGGGGGAGGGTTTATTGTCCAGCAACTAGCACTGCACTTGTTAAAGATCTACATATCATGGAACACTGGGCCTTTTCTAATGGTATGTCCTTTAATATTGATAAATGCATTGTCCCGCATTTTGGTAGGAACAACCGGATATAGATTTATAATCTTAACAACATTCTCCTGAAATCATCTTATTGTCAGAGAGATCTGGATGTGGTGATTAACAATAAATTATCATCAACTGACCACTATAAGAAAGTGGCCAAATTATCTAACGTGTTCTTCAGACACATAAATCACACCTTTGTCTCCAAGATCAAAGAATGTATTATCCCACTATACAGGTCACATATTAGACCTTATTCTGATTGTGGGTCTCCCTTCTGAAGTCCATATCTTAAAAAGGATATACAGTAGATAGGTCTGAGCAAATACAGAGGAGAGCAACAAAGACGGTGCCCCACCTGTTACCAAAAAGCTATTCTGATAGACTTCAGGCTGCAGGATTTCATTCCTTACATACTAGAGGGAGTAGGGTGATCTCCTTTTCTTATTTAAAATCCATCATTCACCTGAACAGATGCAACAATGTGGACTAGCTTTCTTCCAGAGGCAGATAGTGCCAAGACTTCATAATAAACAAACCGATGAAAGTAAGGCTAGAACTAATATGAGACTGAATTTCTATACAGTAGGAGCACCAAGTCTTTGGAAGGGAGGCAGTATAGTGCAGTGGTTTAAGGCTCTCAGCTGCAAATCTGGAGACCTGGGTTTCAATCCCACAGCCCCTACTTGCATACCGTGTGACCCTGAGCAAGTCACTTAACTTCCCTGTGCTCCCAGGTCACACCTGTAGACAAGCTTTCAGCTTAGTGTGCCACTCCTGGTTAAACAAATGAGAAAAAAAAAAGGATCCTACAAGAACTTGTGGACAGTAGCACTTTCTCTGCCTTTAAAATAGGCCTAGATAAATGGTTAGAATTAAATTGGATTTAGGAAAGTGACCCACAAGATGTGGGGACAATCACAATGTGCTTCTGTTTTCTTTTGTCCATATTTATCAAGTAAACCAAGTAAACTCTTGGATTTACTTGGCAAGGTATAGCTAAAATTTTTGGTTGCTTTACTGTCACAGGCAAAGAATTGGAATTCACCAACTGTCATTTTCTTATCTTTCTGATGATAGCCTAGCAAACGCCATCAGAGAAATTCTAACTGAAAAACTAAATGTAGAGGAAATATATTGATATATAGATTCATTGAGTTTGTCGGCAGATCAGGACCGCTTGGCCCAACCAGACTGTCCATTTCCCTACCTATTGAATAAGCTGCAGATCCTAATTAACCAACAGCCTATTTCTTCCTACCCCCCACCAGAGTTGCCTTATGTCTGTCCCATGCATTCTTGAATATATGTGACTGGCAGTATAAGATCCCTTAATACATGTATTTAACACTGGCAAGTACAGAAATGACTATGACATATTGATCCCATTGGCAGGGCAATTAGAAGGTGGAGAACAATGTGAAGAAGAGTGTACAGTGTCTCATCCCCTAATCAGCTTTGGTAAGTAGTGCTTCAAAACCAACTTTCTGGTTGTTTGGAGGGGCTGTTGATACTGTACATTCACCTGTTAATGCTGTCAAAGACCAGGAACAATTTCCCTGTCTCATAATACCTGTTTACCATCCCCTGGTACCATATTCATAAATGCACAATGCTGCTTGCAGAAGAAGACTTGGGGCCTCATTTTCAAATCCACCCTGATTGACCGAAGTGTCTTACACCATAAAATCATGCCAGGAGTAATTTACAAAAGCAACCTGTGTCAAATGCAGGCTACGTGCACCAAATGCAGCACAAAATGGGCTGTGGCATGGCACCAGGGGGCTTGTGGCAGACACAGGCCCCTATATCCCCTGATTCTGGATTCTCTAAACCCTCCCAGAGGGCACATGTCTAAGAACCATTAGATCAGCCAGGGCTGGTCTAAGGGTACTTAGAAGTATGTTCTCATGAAGGGTTTAGATCTGTATACCACCTGCAGAGCTCTCCCTTGGCAGGACTGAACATGTACCATGGTCCCCACCCCCATCTTCTATTTATTAAAACTAATGACAACCCTGGTAGTCCAGGGGGACCCTCCCCAACCATGATCCCCTTTATAATAAAAGTAAAGAAGTCACTTGTGGTATAGCAAGCACCCCCCAGCCCTGATCCCCTTTGTAATAAATGAGTCATGTCCCTGTTGGTCTAGTGTAGTGGTTGTCAAACGTTTTTGGTTTGGGAACCCCCTGGCCACCTGTCAGCCATGCCAGGGACCCTTTACCAAAATTACATACTGTTTTGTACTGTGTTGAGTGTTTGTGCAGCATGTATACAGTTACCCATAATAGAGCACAAGCAACAGCAAGCAAATGTTATATGGGGGGGGGGTTACAATGACTTGACTAGCATAACACTAAACAACTTTATTAACCTATTTATAAAATCTCAGAATTAAATAATTCAGAACCTGCTGTATGCATATAACTTTATAACCAAATAAAAAAAAAACTCAGAAGCTGCAATAATGTTTGTCTATTTTTGTCTGTTTTTAAGTGAGCCATATTACCATTGAACGTTATACAATAATAATGAAAACAACATCTTAGAAACACAAAATCTCAGAAGTCACAGCTTAATTTTATTGCATCTATGCTGAACTATTTTAAAATATATTAAAAAAAACAACTTCTCAAAGCACTGAAGTAACTCAGTAACCAGAATAACCTGCTTACCAAGAGAGACTGAATTTTGTTAAAAGAAATGAACGTGCTAAGCCAGCATCGAGGAGTGCAGAGGCCAACTAGTCTGGTGCAGTGAGCGGAGAGACTGCAGACACTGAATTTTGTTAAAAGAAACAAATGCTAGCCAGTATCGAGGAGTGAGCAAGCAGAAAGCGGTCAGTGAGGAGTGGAGAGACTGAACAGGGAGATGCACAAATCAAGCTAATAATGAAATTTGGCAAGTGATTACAAATGAAAAAACCTTGGGAGTAATCAAGACTAGACTCTAGTGGACCCCTCAGTCCTATTCCCCTGTTTAACAAGAGTAATGACATCCCTGGTGATTTAGCAGACCCCCTCAAGCCCTGATCCCCTTTGTAATAAAGTGAATTACATCCCAGGTGGTCTAGAAGACCCCCATCCCCAATTTTCTTTGTAATAACAAGAGTCACATCCCTGGTGGTGTAGTGGATCCCCCACCCTGGTACGCAATGCTCCCCCATCCCCAAGACAGTGATCAGCACAGCTCTCTTTTCTCAAACATGGCCAGCCACTGACTGAGCTGTCAAGGCACAGATCCTGCATCTGTCAAGGAGCGTGTACTGTACAATCAGCTTTTTCAGTATCTGCACCATAATAGCTATAGGACATGTGCTTTAATAGCTCAGTCAGTGGCCAGCCATGGTGGCGAGCAAAGGGCTGTGCTGGTTACCAGCTTATGGTTGGGAGGGGGGAGTGGGTGGTTTGGCACTGGCTGTTGGGGTGGGGCAGTTCACTAGACCACCAGGAACACAATTCCTTTTTTTACAGTGGGGATCAGGGCAGGGAGTCCAGTAGACTACCATGGACCATTACTTTTACTACTTAGGGTATCGGGGGTGGGGGTTCTACTAGGCACAGAGATGTCCTAGGGTGCCGCATTACCACTTTTGCAGCTTGCGACCAACCATTTAGATGCACTGTTTGTTTAGTGCATGACCACAGTTACCACAAGCAGTGTGACTTTGCCGCTGGGACCCTACCCTATAGAGAATTGTGCTCAGGGTACCTGGTGCACTAGCAATTGGTACAAACTGCTGTTGCCACAGCATGTGCTAATTTTTGGGAATGGAGCCCTTGAAATCTTTCAAGTCTGTGCTGTTGCTAACATAGAAACACAGAATTTGATGGCAGATAAGGACTGTTTGGTTCACCTAGTGTCCCATTTTTCTCTATGTACTGTATTTCCACAGATCCTAATTGATCTTTGGTTCTAATGCCGCCCGCCCACACACACACTTGCATTTGCACTAAGGTTCATTATGCCCATCACTTGCATTCTTGAATCCCTCCACTGTTTTTGCCCCCACCTCTACTGGGAGAGTGTTCACCAATCCAATCTTTCTGTGAAGAATTTCTTCATGTCACCCCTAAATCTTCTCACTTCCAGCTTCATCGCATGCCCCCTTGTTCTTTAGCATGTTTTTGTTCTGAAAAAATACTTCCCTCCTCCTCCTTATTTACTCCTGTGAGGTAATTAAAGTTCTTTGTCATGCAGTCTCTGTTTGTCCAGTATCCCAGTGTGTACATATTGAAGTCCTTTAGCCTCTAATTGTAGGGCTTCTGATTCAGACCCTGCATCATTTTAGTTGCCCTCCTCTGGACCTGCTCCACTCGGTTTATGTTCTTCCTGAGATGTAGTCTGTAGAACTGGATGCAATGAGGCCAATTCTGAAATTAGGCTTGGAGCAGCACACATTGCGGCAAAAAAGCAGCTTGTGCCCACACCCCAGCACCCTGTTCTGAGTCAGGCAGGGTCCCAGTGGCTAAGTCCTGTGGCTTGCAGTACCCGGGGTTAGGTGCCAAACCAGTATGGCAGCAATGAGTGTCACAAGCTGAGGTGTGGGTGTGCACCACTCTAGTCTCTGTTGGGCTATCAGCTTCCCTTCCCAACCTCTCACTGTGCCAGTTACATCAGTGCATACAAGTATCATGCCCCCAGCCCAATTGTGCTTTTTTTCAGTATTAAATAAATATTATCATGGCCCCCCAATTCCTGATGCTGCCATTATCACTATAGAATTGAAGATCCTTCAATCTGGTGACCTAGGGAACCCCCACCACCCAGCCTCCCCAATCCTGTAATGGATACACAATAAATTATGAATGCAAAAGGTTGAGTGTCAGGAGCCCTAATCTAATTTCCCAACACTCTGCATCCTGACACTAGAGAATTGCCCATGGCAGAGGTTTTATTCATGTTTCAGGGGGCTTTGTCCCCCATAGCCCCCAATGCAGGGGGCTTCACCCAAACCCACCTTATTTTAGATTACAAATTTCACCATGGGCAAATCCTGACTGTCAGTATACTGAGTGTCAGGCAATCAGTTTTGAGCTCCTGACACTTGGGCTTTTGCATTTCAGTCTTACATAATCTGTAACCTAGAGTCTTCATCTCCTTGAGCCAAACCAAGGGGACTTCAAGTGAGAAGACCTGGGTTGTACACCGACTGGTGCGAGGGAGTCAAGCGTACCAGAAAGCGTCCTATTATAGGCGTCCACTACTGCCCCCCCGCAAGCATTGTCCACTCTAGATAGGTCAGCCACCACCAAAAAAAAACCCAAGGAAAGACCCCCCACTCCAATGACCTCCAGACTATCTTAGCTAGGACCGGGCTGATTTCATCCATACACCACACAAGAAGGTGCATTGGGCCTGGAATTAAACTATGGATGGTTGGCCACAAAGTCTGGATGATCCTCATGATATCAATGATTTCCAGCTGGCTGAAGTCATACCAGGTACTGGGCACCCACCATCTCTTGCCGACCACCGCAATTCCCACTAGAGGGAGCTGGACAGATTTCATACCTGATGGTGGGCAGTCTTATCTGTGAAAAACTGACCAAACTCATCCCACCTCTCTTGTGGAAAGGCTCCTCCAGGCTGAAGACAAATTGGATTGCACAATCTGTCAACAGTCTGGAAGAGCTGAGCTGTTTAATGCTGCACAGCAGCAATCTCCCTGGACAGGAACTATGCCTTCTTGGGTGGAGGACCCTGATAGTCGGGAGGCGAGTTTGTTGGCAGGATCACCCTCGGGACTGTGTCTTGGGGGTGTGACGCTAACTACCTCAGACCAGGTGCGGAACCTGGGTGTTATTATTGATGATGGTCTGACCCTTAAGTCACAGGTGTCAGCTGTCGTCAAAACCTCTTTTTACCATCTGAGGAGTATCACCTGGGTGAAACACCTAGTTCCTCCTGAAGATCTTCCAACATTGGTCCAAGCCTTCTTTACCTCTTGCCTTGACTATTGCAATGCCCTATACCTTGGGCTACCGAGGGTTGACCTCCACCACCTTCAGCTAGTGCAGACTGCGACAGCCAGGCTATTGACTGGTGCAGCTAGAACTAGCCATATAACGCCTGTGCTCTGCGGACTGCACTGGCTTTCAGTGTGGTGGAGGGTCACCTTTAAAGTTGGTTTATTGACCTATAAAACCCTACACAACCAGGAACCTAGTTACTTGCAAGATCTCCTCCATCCCTACTGCCCCCTCCATCCTCTCCGATCCACCAACAAGGGTTGCTAGAGATTCCCAGGGTTTGTTTAAAGACATCTGGAGCCCATCCTTTTAGTTTTGCAGCTCCAACCCTGTGGAATTCTCTACCTCATCAGATATGAGATTGCCTGACCATCCAGGAGTTTAAAACTGCACTCAAGATTTATTTGTTTGAGTCTGCGTATAGTGATTTTACTAAGCATTAATTTATAGTTAATGTATATATAAGGATTTATTTAAATCAGCAATTATATTTGTATGTCTGTATTAATTATGGTATGTACAGGCACCTTGGTTAAAGAAAGGTGCCTTTTATAAATAAATTATGATTGATTGATTGATGATTGATTATGGGTGATTGCCGATTGATAGACTGCATAATAGTAGATCAATCTAAGTCTGTCACACTCCAGGCCCAATTTCTGCCAGCTCCTCTCTAGCCTTTGTCCCACTCTCCTCAACTCCTTCAAGGTCCCATCAAACCATGGGGACCTTGGGCGAAGAGTGAGGGGAGAAAACAAACAGGAGCTGTGGAATCCAGGGCCGATGTCACCGCCTTGTTATAGGAAAGTACTAGATTCCCTGGGTCCATGCATTTACTCAGTATACCCACTAGGTCCAGTACTGCCACTAGACCATCTAGGGTCACACCCCTCAAAGGGTGGTACCGGACCATCTCTTATGGGCAGCCCTATTGGGGGAAGCCACAAAACTGAACCCTATGGTGTGATGGTCAGACCATCTGACTGGATCCATCACCAAGTCAGATACCTCCATCCCCAGGAGGAACTCCAAATCCAATGAATGACCACAGTTGTGGGTCACGGAGGTAACAACCTGTGTAAGGCCTAACAAACTCATTAACTGGAGGAAGTCTTGAGCAAACTGTGAGAGTTTATCATTGACCCAGGCATTGCAATCTCCCAGAATCAACCATCTGGGGGATCCCAAATACCACACTGACAATGAAGTCTGTGAATTCCTGCAGGAAAACTTTCCCATTTCCTGGTGGACAGTAGATGAGAAGAATACTGCACCCTTGCCCACGATACATTCAAAGTAGTTTGTGGTCCCCAATGAAACATCCACAAGGTTCAGTTCTGATCTAAAGCAGATGGCTACACCACTACCACTACGATCCATTCTCAGGCGGTGTATCATTGAGTACCCAGCTGGAATTGCTGAAGCCAACACAGGATCAGCATTTTCATCCAGCCAGGTCTCGGTGATGCAAGCCAGGTCCAGTGACCCAACAAGATACGCTATTAAAGCAGTCTTATTCTTAATGGACCTGGCTTTTCATAATACTGTCTGAGTAGGATGAGCAATCGAGGAAGATCGCATCACTTGCCTGCATGGAGCAGAGCCTTTGGGTATGGGAACCAGGCAGGAAGGAACCCTCTCCTGGAACCATTTTGCCCCAGGGTGTCTCCTTGTTCCCACTAAGCCAATCTGCTTACTCCTTTCCATTCCCCTACCAGGCCCAGCCTCTCCCTCCTCTCCTAACTATCTCCAGAGCCTGACACAACCTATATGCTTCTGGGGACAGTGGAGGACAATTAAAAGAGCGGAGGTCCCTGAGGCTGGTAGGGGAATAGTGCCTGACCACCTTCACACCATTCCAGCACATCCTCACAAGCAAACAGTACACACCACAGTCTTCAAAATCCACTCAAATATTCGTACACTTCTTACTCATACATCTAATTCAAAACTTCACTCCATACACCCACAATAATCAGCACACTCACACCCCCAACCACCAAATTCAACAGAAATAAAGTAAGTACAAAGTTAAGCCAAAATCATAAAACAGCATGCAAATATACCAGACAAAGAAAGCAGTCACTATAAGTCTCTCAATTTCAATTTTAATTTGATAGTCCATAGAACTCCTACCTGTTCAGGTATAATCAGAAAAAGCTAAGCAAAGTTTAACTCCCACTTGAACCTGAACAGCCAACCAGAAATGATTAGAAAAAATTAAACTATAAGGCATTCTTACTGCCAATGAATTTAGGAAGGTCCAAAACAGTCTGACCAGTTACAGTTCCAAGAGATGGTCTGTTCTATGTATCCAAACTCCACCACAAAAGATCTTTCCCAGAGGTCCAGATTTATGGTGCAGCATCTAAAACCCGGACACCACTGCTCTAGCACCTAACTCCCGACAGCTGCCTCCACAGCCATCTGGAGTATGCCCAGACAATAGATAGAGTACACACTAGGACCAAGCAAGCAAAAGGCCACCCAGCATACATCCAGGAGGTCACTGACCCCCAACTTCCAGAATCACAGCTACAGCTCCCAGAGTCATTCAGCCCACTGGTAGACCCCACAGGTCACTTAGGACCCGTAAAGGAGTTATTGTGCATCCTTCGACGGACCACCCACCAATGCCCCCTGCCCAGCTCGGCACCAATTAAGTGCCCTCCCAGAGCGAGCTAAGGACAGACCCTCTGCCTGCAAAATTCTCCAGGCCCCAGGAACTTAGTAAGTCTCTGCTCCAAAACTCCAGCACTCACAGTTTGGAAAATAGACCAATGTTGTTCTGACCTCTTTGTCCATCAGAAAGATGTCTCCTCCTGCATCTGGCTCCCACAGACATGCTTTGGAGTTCCTCAGAACACCAAGCATGCGCTCAGAACCTCTCTTCTTCGTACTTGCTCCAGTCCTCCAATGATTCCAGTTACCCATCTTCAGCACCTTCAGCCCCCGAACAGGTAAGAGGGCTCACAACTCAAAAGGTTCTTCCAGAACTCTCTCCACTGTGAATGGACTGGTGTCCACCCCTCTCCCGCCCCATTGTCGCTGCTACCTGTCTGTGGTCCTTGACCCTCCCCCTCCCTAGTGAATACTAAGCAGAAGGATTTGTTCAGTATTTCTGCCTTGTCCAGATCCCCCTCCTTACACTCTCCCTCCTCCCCTTGAGCCTCACAACCCCCCATTTTTTTCTATTTTCACTGATGTGCCTATAAAATGCCTCGTCCCTTTTTTTCACAGACCATGCTAAACCCTCCTCTGTTTGCGCCTTAGCTGTCCTAACAGACTCTTGAATTCTTCTTGCATATCTCCTCTGCTGGATGATGCTACCTTCCTGTACCTTGTTTATCCCTTTGAGGTATTTGAATGTCTCTATCATATCCCCCTCTTCTTCCTTTCCTCCAGAGTACACATATTGAGGTCTTTCAGTCTTTCCTCATACGGTTTATGGTGCATTCCCATCACCATTTTTGTTGCCTTTCTCTGGACCGCCTCCATTTGGTCTATGTCTTTCTGGAGATGTGGCCTCCACAACTGAACACAGTATTCCAGATGTGGCCTCATCAGTTGTCTGTACAGTGGCATTACCACCTCCTAATCTCTACTGGTGATGACTCTCTCTGTGCACCCCAGCATCCCTCCTTTGCCCTCCCTTCCATCTTTTCACATTGCTTGGCTACCTTTAAGTCATCCATTGTGAGCACCCCCCAGTCCCTTTCTAGTTTTTATGTCATTAGTACCCCCCATTGTGTATTCCTCTCCAGGGTTGCTGTGCCCAAAGTGCATGACTTTGAACTTTGCATTGAATCTAAGCTGCCACACTCTTGACCACTCCTCCAACTTGCCTAGGTCTCCTCTCATTCTTTCCACCCCATCTGGCATGTCCACCCTATCGCAGATCTTGGTGTCATCTGCAAAGAGGCATGCCTTCCCTTCCAGCCCCTCTTCAATGTCATTAATGAAGGCTTTGTAGAGAACAATCTGTAGCACTGAGCCTTGCAGCACCCCGCTGGTCACCCCCTCTTCCAGGATTGAACTCTAACCACCACCCTTTGTGTCGGTTGCTCAGCCAATGACTAACCCAAATTATCACCTTAGGTCCCACTCCCATACTGCCCAACTTGTTCACTAACTTCCTGTGTGGACGGTGTCAACTGCCTTGCTAAAATCTAGGTAGGTCATGGCTACCATCAATCCCTGTTCAACCACCCTGGTTACTCAGTCAAAGAAATCAGTCAGATTTGTTTGACAAGATCTCCCTGCTGTGAATCCATGTTGCCTCAGGTCTTGTTCTCGGCTGGCCACGAGATCTACCCCAGTCCTTTCCTTCAGCAAGGATTCCATTATTTTCCCCACCACTGAGGTCAAACTGACTGGCCTGTAATTCCCAGCTTCCAGCGTACTCCCACTCTTGTGTAATGGTACCACATTCGCCGCCCACCAGTCCTTTGGTACCACTCCATCCTCCAGTGATTTGTTGAATAGGGCTGTCTGTGGTGCCCCTAGTACCTCTCTGAGCTGTTTCAGTATTCTGGGATGGATCCCATCTGGCCCCATTGCCTTGTCCACTTTTAGTTTTGAGAGTTCCTTTAGGACTTCTTTCTCCTCCATGTGCATTTCTACCTCATATTTGTGGTCCTTTCCTTTCTTTTGTGAATACTAAGCAGAAGTATTCATTTAGAATTTATGCTTTTTCTAGGTTCCCTTACACACAGTTCCCTTCCCCCTTTATTAAGCCTCACAATACCTCCCTTGGTCTTTTTCCTTTCCCCCATATACCTGAAGAAGGTTTTGTCACTGCTTGGGCTAGTCTTTCTTCAGTTTGCGCCTTTGCACTACTGACTGCCTTCCCCTCCTCCTCCTGTTTTGCCTGATACAGTTGCCTGTCTCCTTCCTTCTGCATTTCTTTGTACTTTTCTGAATGCTTGTTGTTTTTCCTAACCTTATCCATCACTTCTTTTGAAAACCATAGTAGTTTTTTCTTTCTTTTTGCTTTGTTTACTAGATTTTACACAAAGGGCTTATTGCCTCTGATTGGGCTCCTTTAAATTTTTCCCACTGTTTCTCTACCCCCTCCCTCACCCTTTGCCAGCTTTACTTGAGGTGTTCCACCATATTTGCAAAGTCAGCCCTCCTGAAATCTATGACACTTACTTTTGTGTGGCTTGACTCTACCATTGTCTTCATCTTAAACCACACTGTATGGTGATAGCTGAACCCTAGATGGCTACCCACTGAAAGGTCTGTTATTCTGTCACCATTTGTGAGAGCCAAGTCTAATATTTCTCCCTCACATGTGGGTTCCACCACTAGCTGTCTGTGAAATGCCCCCTCATCAGTAATACCTCCCCTTTTTCTGCCATTTTGTGGGTGGTCTCCACCACTACTATCCTGTCAATTTTCTCCCCCTGTGCTGGAAGTCTGTAGACAGCTCCAGTGCAGATGGTGGTGCCATTTTCTGTCTCTAAGGTGACCCACAGTGCCTCCTCCCCTTCCTGTCATCCCTTAAAGAGCTGATGACACATTCAGGAGAACTTTAATAAAACATAGTATTTAGGCATTGTGCAGCTTGTATTTCCCATTAGCTCTGTATTCCTTCTCCCCATTATTTAGTATAGAGGTCATCTGCATAAAACAGGATCTTTGCTCCTGAAGAATTAACCTATTCCTGCTGCTTTCTCCATGCCTAAAGTCCTAGAGCACCACTTGTGACCTCACAGTTACTCTCATGACAACAGATTGTAATGTCACAACAGAGGATTAGGAACTGAAGTAGGGAGTAAGTTATAGAGGTAAATGAACTCAAAATGAACTCTAAAGGAAAACAATCATCTATTCATATACATTTCTTTATTAATAAATTATGAAGAGGAAAAAATATATAAAATATAATTGGAATGCAGGCTGGCAATTGAGAGAAATGGTCTTACAAGGGGGGTTATGGCAGACTGTATGGGCCTTGGGGTCCTTTTCTGTTGACAGTTTCTGTGATTCCAGGAATTATGTTTTTCAACATTTTCTTTGAGATGTCAGTAGCTCTTTAACTCTGTCGTTTTGATCCCCTTCCTGATGTAGATAGCTACACCCCCTTTTTGCTCTCTCTGTCTCTTCTGAAGATTGTGTACTGTGGTATGGTAACATCCCAATCATGTTTAATTGTGTACCACATTTCAGTGACCATGACAATATCCAGGTCTTCCTCTGCCATCAAGGCTGCTATGTCTGATATCTTGTTGCCCAGGTTACGGGCATTTGTACACATGACTTTCCATGTCTCACTGCCTTTGCCTGTAATAGCTCTTCCTTGTCCCCATGCCTTCCCTCTTTGCCTTCTCTGATTTTACCCCAATTATTGTGTAACACCCAGGTGGCACTGTCCCAAGGGCTACTACCCCTGCCTGCTTGACTACTGACAGGTTGAAGGGCCTAGGTTCTATGGTGGGTGCTTCCACAGCAAAATACAATACTGTTTCCATAAGTACCAACACCACAGACAGTATATAGTATAACAGCAACAAATCTGATTTATTTAGGGGACAGTAACATGGGAGGGGGGCAATCAGGTTAATTGGCAGAATTAAATCACAGTACTGTGCACACATACAGGGTCTGAAAAGTCACACTCTGGGTACTCAGGTTGAGAGGGGGCTAGCCAGGTCCGTTGCCCAGGGTTGGCTGGGAGTTACAGATGGATAGGGACCTGTAGAAGAAAATATATGCACAACACCCAATTGTAATCCAGAGCCAGAGGGCTCAGTCCATGAAACAGTAAAATAACAAGAATTAGATGACACGCTTGTGATTGAAAAACAAGCTGCAGGGGAGTATCCTGATTTGTACTCACAACACCCAAGCTTAGGATTGGACGGAGAAGGTCCCTTTGGATTGCCAGAAGAGCAGGACATGAGGACAAGGTCCTTGTGACTGGACCCCACTGCAGTTGATAGCAAATGGATGTAGTCTGAATTTAGCTGGGGTTTACTTCCAGCTTCTGCACACAATTCACTGTACATGGGATTTGAAATAGTGATTCCCCACAAGCACTACGCACATTTATATGTAAAAGGAAAGTATTATACCAGGCAGGCTGCTCCTTGACCCCAATCGCAATTACTGCAAAATACCTGGGAGCACACACAGCAGCTTCAGTTCCTGACAGACCGAGCATGATTCAGCAATTTCTCCAGTCTTATACAGGGTGAGCCTGGTTTACACATTTCTAGTGCTTCTGGCTCCTCACAACTCAGATTCCGTCCAAACTGGCACTCGCAAAGGCTGCAGACCGAAACTCAGGGCCTCACATGCACTTCCTGCGCAAAACTATACACCGCAGAAGCACACGACTCCTTCTTTCTTCACTGCCACAGCTGATCTGATCTTTCCAGTCACACAGCAGGGCATTTTCTTTAGCTCCACACTGTTCTGTTGACTGATTCAGCTGTCATTCACAAAAAGACTCCCTCTGTTGGTAGAAAAAGGTGCCAAGGTCAAAACTACATTTCCCTGTAGCCTGTATACCACTTTGTATGGGTCCATTGGGGACCGGCACTCTCTCTTCATGTGCCCATCCTTCCCACAATTATAGCAAAACATACTTCCTGGAGTTTGAGCCGGCCAAAGCATCACACTGAGGGCCAGGTAGAGGGTACTATTAACTGGGAACCTTGGGGCCATCTCAGTCCATGGTCAAGACATCGAGTTTTGAGCTGCTGTCAGCAGGAGATACATGGGTGGGTACCCCAACCCCCATAGCAGGTGCAGTCGGATGAGGGTCAGGGCCTGTACTTGCAGGAGCAGCCTTCATAAAGAGACTGTTTTTTATTTCCCTGAACTCTCTCAGCAGATCACCCCATGGTGGCACACCCTTTTCCTTCTCAGAGCACTCATTAACTGCCAACCTCTGCCCCTGAACTTCACTTGATGGGTCCCCTCAGCCATTCAGGTGATAGCAGCAGCTAGTGGTGCGAATCCCTCCCGGGGTCACCTTTTCTCAACCCCTCAAATTTCTCTCATTATCTCATCATGGGGGGGGATTCCAGTTGATTGGCCAGGTGTAACTGAAGCAAAAGCAGTTCTGAGAAGGGGGCAGACTTAAGGATCCTGTCCAGCCTGGTTCAGTCCAATTCAATCACTGGCAAACTACCCTTTCTGAGGCATTCTTGCAACAATTTTTACAGCTGAGATACATACACAGACAACAACTCCCCTTGGTACTGTTGTGCATTTCTTACTCTCCACCACAGGTCCTCATCAGAATCTGGGCTCCCATACACATTCTCCAAGGCCACAAGATAGTCCTGTGCAGTCACTTCAGGGTAACTGGCCCATTTGGCATGGATGGTAGCCAGGGCAGGACTTCGGAGGCTCTCACTTAACCTCTTTTGCTTTTCTGCTTCCGAGCATTGTCATTCTAGCACTTGAGAGGCAACATAGTCTATCCAGGTCTCCTAGTCATCCTCCCCTTGTGGGTTGGGGAGGGTGCCAGAGAAAATTTTCAACATATGGTAGAAGTCATGACTATTGGCAGGTACAGACATAGGGGCTAGCACTGGCACAGAAGGGGGGCAATAACGGGTGCTGGAAGGGGAGAGGGTTTAAGTGGAGGAACGTTCTCAGGTGGCAATAATAATTTCTTTAAGTCCTCCACAGTTTTCCCTTCCTCCAGCAACAATTTAACGAATTTCTCCTCAAAAGTTTCAGATAGTGAAGGGGGCTCATCCCCCCCCCTCAGGTCTTTCCTGTCCTTAGTTATCACTCTCCAGGCAGTGAGGGCTCCCTCTGGGGTAATAGTCTGTGGCACTTTGAAGCTATCTATGGGGTCCTTGTACTCTACTAGGGCCATGAAAGTGTGGGTGAGCAGATCAGCATGTTGACCCACCACCATAGGGTTTTGTAAACCTTCCACCTTGGCAAGTACTCCATGTACAGTGTCTGCATTGATACCTGGGGGATGTCCAGGATAAGCATAGCATTTTGGGGTTGATCTCCCCAGTACACCACTCCACCAACCGGTGCACAGCCACTTCTATTGGGGTACCCATTTATTTTTTTAACAGTGGTTTGTAAATGTGGCCACTAGAGGACACAAAATCTCAGTGGGGAGCCTCCAAGATGTAACCCCCAGGTGGCGCTGTCCCAAGGGCTACTATCCTGTCTGCTTGACAACTGACAGGTTGAGGGGTCTAGGTTCTATGGCGGGTGCCTCCACCCAAAGGTCAGGGTTTGTAGTGGTTAGACTAGCTTGGTCACAGCCTTCTGGGACACTGAGATCCCCTATTATTCCCTCTAGTGGCTCACACAGTACACAGGACTTATAGCCCCAATACCCCACGTATACACATTGTTCACTCATAAAGTACTACTTACCCTCGAGACTGATTCTACAGCACGTCTCTGAGGACCCCCTGTAAAATAAGGTTAAACAACAGACACAGAAAAATACAATACTGTTTCCATAAGTACCAACACCACAGACAGTATATAGTATAATAACAACAACTCTGATTTATTTAGGGGACAGTAACATGGGAGGGGGCAATCAGGTTAATTGGCAGAATTATATCACATTAATGTGCACACATACAGGGTCTGAAAAGTCACACTCTGGGTACCCAGGTTGAGGGGGGCTAGCCAGGTTCTTTGCCTGGGGTTGGCTGGCAGGTACAGATGGATAGGGCTCTGTAGAAGAAAATATATGTACAACAATTGTAATCCATTGCTGGAGGACTCCGTCCATGAAACAGTAAAACAACAAGAATTAGATGACACATTTGTGATTGAAAATCAAGCTGCAGGGGAGTACTCTGATTTGTACTCACAGCACCAAGCTGAGGATTGGATGGAGAAGGTTTCTCTGGATTGCCAGAAGAGCAGGGCATGAGGACAAGGTCTTTGTGACTGGACCCCACTGCAGTTGATAGCAAACAGATGTAGTCCGAATTTAGCTGGGGTTTACTTCCAGCTTCAGCACACAATTCACTCTACAGGGAATTTGAAATATCGATTCCCCACAAGCACTACACACATTTATATGTAAAAGGAAAGTACTATACCAGGCAGGCTGCTCCTCGACCCCAATCGCAATTATTGCAAAATACCCAGGAGCACACACAGCAGCTTCAGTTCCTGACAGACCGAGCGTGATTCAGCTATTTCTCCAGTCTTCTACAGAGTGAGCCTGGTTACCACACTTCTAGTGCTTCTTTCACCTCACAACTCAGATACAGTCCAAATTGGCACTCACAAAGGCTGCAGACCAAAACTCATGACCTCATACACGCTTCCCATGCAAAACTATACACCGCAGAAGCACACAGTTCCTTCTGTCTTCACTGCCACGACTGGTCTAATCTTTCCAGTCACAGAGCAGGGCATTTCCTTTAGCTCCACACTATTCTGTTGGCTGATTCAGCTGTCACTCACAATAAGACTCCCTCTGTTTGTAGAAAAAGGTGCCAAGGTCTAAACTACATTTCCCAGAGTCACTGCCCATACAATCACCTTGTGGCTTGCTCAAATTAAGAGTCCAAGTTCTGATTCATCCACAGGCTCCATTTTAGGGCTCCCTTAACCCAATTGGCCCAGCACAGCTGTTTAGGTCCAAAATGGAGAGGTAACACACACAGAGTCCCAGCTGCAATAAAGGCAGGTTAGACAAACTACAATTTTGCTAACGCTTTAAATGATTACACGCAAACAGTTACAGCTTTCAGATGGGCTCCCTTTGCACCTTCAGTGAACTGCAAAATGGAGCGATTACTCCGCAGCTTGGGCGGGATTCAAGCATTAAATACACAGTCCCCCTATACAAGCTAATTAAGTCTGCAAGCAGACAGCTCTTAAACAGACAGTATGTGGAGGCTCAAATAGCACTCACTAGCAACCACAGTTAAGCAGCTCAGACAACGAATACTACCCAGGCTTGGAGCATTCAGGCAAGCTCCTGGAAGACTTTTGAGAACCCCCATTTGCAGGGGGGTTACAATTGATTCTTCTGTTGATTTCTTTGCCCTAGTGTTCTTTTGTTTGCCTATTTTAACCTGTTTGGGGGGGGGGTTACCCTGCTTACTTCCACCACCCTCCTTGGCTAGTTTAAATGTTCTCCAGTGAAACATTTAAACATCTCACTGAGGACCAGGGTTCCCCTCAAATGAATGCAGGCCATCCCTGCTGTACAAGTTCACATCCCTCTAGGTGGTCCCTCAGTCCCCAATGAAGACAAATCCCTCAACTTTGCACCAGTTTTTCAGCCATTCATTGACAATGGAACTAAAGGGCAAACAGGGAGGAGAAGAGGCACTTTGGGTCACCTTGGAGACAGGAAATGGCACCACAGTCCACAAGGGGGTTCTTTACAGACTCTGTCTCGGGAGCAGGAAATAGACAAAGAAATGATAGGAGGCATCCTTAGAATGGCAGAAAAAGGGGAGATATTGTTGATGGGGGACCTGAATATATCAGACATTAACTGAAGCACATTTGCTGTAACCACATCCAGGAGTAAGGTCATTCTCAGTGTCCTACAGGGAGCATGCCTCAGACAGCTAGTGCTGGAACCCACTCAGGAGGGAGCAGTCTTAGACCTAGTACTCTCAAACAGGCATGAAGAGAGAATCTTGAATTAAGAAGTGGGTAGTCATCTGGGAACAAGCGACCATCAAACAGTGTGGGTCACGATAAACATAGCCATAGAGTCAAGCCACACAAAGGTGAGCGTACTGGACTTTAGGAGGGCTGAATTTGGCAAAATGGTAGAGTACCTCAGAAAAGCACATGCAAATGGGCAGGAAAGAGGGATGGAGGAGCAATGGGGAAAAATCAAAACTGCCATCGCAGAGGCAACAAGCCTTTGTGTGAAACAAATAAACAAAACAAAAAGAAGGAAAAAAACACTATGGTTCTCAAAAGACATGGTAAAGAAGGTTAGGGAGAAAAAGTTACCATTCAGGAGGTATAAGGAATTGCAGAAGGATCAGGACAGGGAACTGCATCAGTCAAAGCAGAAGGAAGCAGGAAAGGCAGTCAGAATAGCAAAGGCCCAAAATGAAGGAATGATAGCCAACTCAGTTAAGAAGGGGGATGCAACCTTTTATAGGTTCATTAGGGAGCAAAGAAAGACCAAGAGAGGGACAGTGAGGCTTAATAATGGGGAGGGAAGGTGGCATAGCAGGACAGTGAAAAGGCAAAGATACTGAATGAATATTTTTGCTCAGTATTCACAAAAGAAAAGCAAGGGGAGGTACCTAAACCAAACAATAGATGCACTCTGGATAGGGAGGTCTATACAAGTCCATTCACAGAAGAAAGGGTCCTAAAAGAACTCCTAAATCTCAAGGTAGACAAAGCAATTAGGTCTGATGGGATTCACCACAGAATTCTAAAAGAACTAAGAGGAGAACTAGTGACACCACTGCCTAACCTTTTTAACAAATCATGGGAGGATGGTGTGACACCGGAGTACTGGAGGAGGGTGGATGTGATTCGGAGAAAAGCAGAGGCAGGAAACTACAGACCTGTTAGTTTGACCTCTGTGGTAGGGAAAATGATGGAATCACTTCTGAGAAAAAGACTTGCTGAGTACCTCTAGAGGTCAGCGGAGCACAGTACTCAAGGTAGCATGGCTTTCCACTGGGAAGGCCATGTCAGATGAATCTAATAGATTTCTTTGACTGTGTGACCAAAGTAGTAGACCAGGGAGGGTTGTGGATATGGCCTACCAAGACTTTAACAAGGCATTTGACATAGTCCCACACAAATAGAATAATAGATAGGTGCTGGTGTATTACAAGGCATTAATTCCATTGAGAGGTTCTGGGGACACAAGAAACCCCCAGAGCAAAGCTCAAGAGGTTTCTTGTGTCCGTAGAATCTTGAGATGGAATTTCTGCCTTGAAACCCCAGAACCGAATTGTTATTTTTTGTAATATATGGATGCGAGGAATTTTTAAGTTCTTACTTGTGCCTGCTATATGACGCTGTGGTCTGCAGAGTTAGTAAGACTTCCGAGTGTCGTTCCTTGCTCCTTGCTCACACACACACACACACACACACACCCGCTGCTCCTGCTTCCAGTCCCATTCCACTTCTTTCTCTAACAAAAAAAAAAAAAACACAGTTCACACAGTAGTCGCATCGGTGATCCCAACGATACTATTATGAGGACCGGAAGTATAGTATTATTGGGCCGGAAGTATAGTATTATGAGGACCGGAAGTATACTATTATGGGACTAACTAATATATTGCAAGGAATTTTTTGTATGCATTTTGGGGGTATTATTTTCATTTTACATATATTACAAAAGATTAATAAACAAGTTAGCCATCCTGGGAGTCGGTCCCAGGGTGGTAGCCTGGGTAAAAAACTGACTGGACAACAGGATGCAAAGGGTAATAGAAAACAGAGTCCACTCCAAAGAAAGGGGGGTTTACTAGCGGGATACCGTAGGGTTCAGTATTGAGCAGGTCCTCTTTAATGTCTTTATAGGTGACAATGTGGAGGGGCTGGAAGGAAAAATATGCCTCTTTGCAGATGATATAAAGATCTGCAACAAGGTTGATGCATGGGGGGGGTAGAAAGGATGAGAAGGAACTTGGCAAAGTTGGAGGAGTGGTCAAATGTATGGCAGCTTAGATTTAATGCAAAGAAGTGCAAAGTAACACACCTATGAAACAAAAACCCAAGAGAAGAGTACAAAATGGGGAGGGGGAGGTACAAACATCAACAGAAAATGGAATGGGACCTGGGGGTAGTCATATCAGATGAATCAACAGTAGGCAAGCAATGTGAGGAGGCAGTAAGGAGGGCTGGGGGATACTGGGATGCATAGGGACAGGCATCACCAGTAGAGAACAAGCAGTTGTTCTCCCTCTGTACAGACATTTGATGAGACCCCATCTGAAGTACTGCATGCTGTTCTGGAGACCCCATTTCTTCAAGGACATTGACAACCAGAGCTGGGAAGTGGCCATACCAAATTTACAACATGCTTTGAAAAGGAGTAGGAAGGGGGCATTTTAGTATAGTATATGTAAGGAAAAATATAAGAGCCAAAGAAATACCGGGACACAGCAAGGAAAAGGTGGGGCAGGAGGTTCTTTGGATTGGATTAGCAATGGGGTATATGGCCTTTATATGAGTAGGGGTGGTTTACAGGCCACCAGCATGGGGGGGGGGGGATTGAATGGGGTTTTAGGGGAGGCCATAGGTAAAATGACAAGAAAAAGGGAAGTAGTAATTATAGGTGACACCAATATGTTGGATGTGGGCTGTGACATTCTTTCCGTAGCTACAACTATGCGCAGAGCCATCCTAGATTCCCTGCAAGGGGTATTTCTCGGGCAGCTGGTTACAGATTTATTTATTTATTGAATAATTTATTTATTAGTGCCGTGCAGAATGCGGAATTCTGCCAGTGAAATTAGTGTGGAATGACCATTCCACCAGCAAGATTTCTGCTGGAATTTCACTGATTCTTCTGTAGAATTCCACCTGCTGCAATCTGCAGGATAATATTCTTTAGAATAGCGTTTTGTTTCTGTGGAAAATCATTCCTCAGTCATTTTTGTGAAAAATATGTAGATCTGCGGAATAATATTCTGCGGAACAGCATTTTTTCCACAGAAAATCATTTGCAACCATTTCTGCAGGAAATATTGAGATCCCCAGAATAAAATTCCACAGAAATGTTGCAGAAAAACATATTCTGCATTGTCTGCTGTGGAACTCTCCATCCCATTTCTGGTAAAATTCCACAGTATTTCACTGGAATTTCAAAAATTCTGTGAAAGTTTGTTCCGCTGGAATTTGAAAATTCCGCACAGCACTACAATGTATTTATCTATTGAAATGTGTTAACCAGGTAGGCCCACTGGAACCAAGTGTCCCTTTTTCAGGGGACACATGGATTTAATTACACATAATACATATACTGTAATAGAGGTTATACAGAGTCTGAATATACAAACATGAACATAACAAGTCAAGTACATTCATGCAATAGATACAGTATTCCTAGGGTTGCAGGAGATTAGTACACAGCCAAAAACAATCGATCTCACTATGGATGGAGGCTTATGGGATCTGTCACTTACGAACAGGGAAAGCATTGCAGATATAACAGCAGGTAGCACCCTGGGTACTAGCGATCATCGTACAATGTGGTATGGCTTATGGGTTGGGTAGGAGAAAAAATGCACTGGGACAAGGGTCCTGGACTTCAAGAGAGCAGATTTCAAAGAAATGAGAGACTGTCGTAGGAAATACCTTGATGGGTGGGGGGGTAGCTGGGGGGGCAGGCCCAATGCAACAGAATAAATGAAGGGAATAACTAAGGTAATGGCAAGTTGTTTTGAGATAATAAGCAAGGTAAAGAGAAGAAAAGGGCCACTGTGGTTCTCTAAGGAGGTGGTTAAAGTGGTATGGGAGAAAAAAATAACTGCTTTCAGGAAGTAAAAGGAGACCAAAATGGAGACAGACAGGGAGGTATATCTAGATTCTAGCCACTCTGGTAATTCATTGGCCACCTTGGTGGCCAAATAAAACTCTGTATTGGACACCTCTAGAGTCTAGAGAAACAAAGGGAGACAGGAAGGTGAGTAATGACTGCAAAGGCTCAAACTGAGGAAAGGATCCCCAGGAATTCAAGAAGAGGGACACAACTTATTTTTTATTCATTTTTATTTATTTATTGCACTTTAGGATTAATACCTTTGAGTCCTGTGACTCATTTACTAAGCTTCCAGGTCAAACACAAAACAATTAGTCAAACATACGGGTTACAGATATTACAAAAAAAGTTAGACAAAGCATATCAGTTACATACATTTGAACGATACGAGTTAGAATACATTGAAGGAACAGTTTGTTGCAGACAGATTACAAATAAAATAAGAGGAACAGGGTTTCAAGGGGATAAAGCATTTAAGTGAGGAAACATTCAGGATATAGCTCAAACAAAGGAAAGTTTCAAAGAAAGTGCTTTAGTCTGTCTATATAGGGTCATCAGGCCCCTGGGATTGCTGGTCATACAGATAAGGACTAGCTATACAGCAGGGGAATGGGTGGGGGAGCAGCCTAAGGACGGCGTTGTCATTTTGCGGGAGGGTGAGTGATGGAGGGGAGAGTCACTGCTGTGATGCCAGCAGTGTTGGGGAGGGGGTGCAAGCTGGAGCTCAGTAGGAGGCAAATAGGGGGGGAAGAGGTGTGGGGAGAAAATTAAGGGGAGGGGTACTGGAGTGGGGGAGGTGTGAAAGGAGATTGGGATGTAAACAACAAGAGAAGTAGATGGTGTGGTAATAGAAGGGAGTTGTGCAGGAGAGGAATTGGGGTAGGAATATTAGGGTCAGGAGAGGGTGGGGGTTGGGAGGTGGAGGGGGATGGTGTGTAGGAGGGGATGGGGTGGGAAGGAGGGGGTAGGGAGTGGGTGGGTTATTTGGACTAAAGAGTCCTGTAGTTGGCTAGTTGAAGCATGCTCAGGCCAGTTCATGATGCTGTAGAGTCCTAAGTCCTGTTTTGAAGAGGCTAATCGAATTGCTTTCAATGAGTGATGCATGTAGCCCATTATACCATTTGGTCCTTGGTACAAGATGTATTTCTGTGCCAGGGTGGTGTGTTTAAATGGAACTTCAGATATGTGAGTAAAAAAAGGAAGGTAAGGAGCGATGTAGTGAAAATAAGGAGATGGGGCAGGGATCTGTGCAGGAGAGGACCAAGAAAAAGGTAAATTTTAAACAAATATTTCTACTCAGTCTTCATGGTGGGGGGATGGGTCAATATGCATTAACAGGAACCATGGGGAGGACAGAGGACACACATCCACTTACAGAAGACGAAGACAAAGTATACAGGCAATTGCAAGCCATAAAAGAAAACAAGGCCATGGGGCTGGATGAGATCCAGCCAAGGGTGCATAAAGAACTGAGCACGGAGTTGGCTGCCCCTCTGGCAACAATACTTAGCACCTTATTGCAGATGAAGGTGGTTCCAGAGGAGTGGAGGAGGGCCGATGTAGTCCGTCTGCACAAGAGCGGCAGCAGGGAGGAGGCATGCTATAACAGACCAGTCAGTCTTACATCAGTGGAAGGAGGGATTTAATGAAGTCCCCATTGAAGAAGAGACTGATGGAGTACCTCGATACACACTGTATGGGCTGCAGGACCACCAGCAGCATGGCTTTGCAGGGGGAGATCATGTCAAACAAATCTCATAGATTTCTTTGACTGGGCAACTAGGGAGGTGGATCTGGGGAGGGTAGTGAATGTGGCCTATCTGGACTTCAGTAAGGCCTTTAACACCATTCCATACTGGAGGCTTAAAAAGAAATGTAGCAGCCTTGGGGTGGGGGAGAAGATGGTAAACTGGGTATCTAACTGGTTGAAAGATAGGTGGCAGAAGGTAGTGGTAAACAGCAGTCACTTGGAGGATGAAAAAGTGACCAGCAGAGTACCACAGGGATCAGTATTGGGCCCTGTCCTCTTCAGTCTTCATAAGTGACATTGCTGAGGAACTGGAGGGGAAGGTGTGCTTCCTTGCAGATGACACAAACGTCTACAATAGGCTGGACACCCAGGAAGGGGTTCAGTGAATGCACAGGGATCTAGAGAAACTAAAGAAATGGTCTAGGAAGAGGCAGCGGGGTTTCATTGCCAAAAAGTGCATAGTCATGCACTTAGGGAGCAGAAACCTGGGGCTAGGTATAAGATGAGGGGAGGTACTTACATTTACCAATCAAAAGAGGACCTGGGGTAATCTTATTTGATGATCTCAGGTGTCAGGTAGTGCAACAGTACAGCAGACAAGGCTAGCCGGATGTTGTAGTGCATAGGGAGGGGGATCCCTGGCAGAAGAAGTGAAGTGGTGTCTAGTTCTGGAGGCTGTGCCTCTGCAAGGATATCAACAGGATATAATCAGTCTACAGGAAGGCCGACTGTGTGGTTTTATTCTGCAGCCCTCTTATCTTGAACCAATGTGGTTCAAGATAAGGAGGGCTGCAGAATCGAACCACACAAGGACAAGGGTCCTGGACTTCATGAGGACAGATTTTAAACAGATTGATGAATTCCTTAGGATGACTAGCGGGGTTGGGGGATGACCTGACTGGGGTGCAAGAACAGTGGGCGAAGCTAAAAAGGGCTATAGTGAAGGCAACACAACTCTGCTTCAAGCAAGTGTGTAAAAGCAAGAGAAAAGAGACCGCTATGGCATGGGTGCAGATTCGCCCCCCCAAAAAAAATTGTCTAGACATTTTTGGTTTGTCAGTAATTGCTTGGCCAGCAAAACTGTTTTTACAGTTCAGTCTTCTCTTCTGTTTTTAACTTAAGTACTATGCACCTTTAAGAACAGAAGCTGAAGTGCCTAGTGTGTGAGCTTGCATGCAGAAGCATCCTCTCGTGCACGTATCACCAGCTGGGACAACAACCATGTGTTTATGTAAGTAGGAGCCCAGTACATAATGTCAGTCAATGTAAACCACATGTTATGGTTTCAAGGCTCCCACTTACATTATATAGTGAGAGTGCTAGCTACTACTTATGTTCCTCTGATTGGCGTGGGTGACAGGGCGCGAAAGGAAAAGATCAATGCCAGGGCACACATCTGAGGGGCAGAACAGGACAGCCAATGATGATCGCAGTGCACATCATCATAACTGTAAGCATTGTCCTAGTCCTGTAACTGTTCTGCCCTCGCCAGCAGTGTTGTGGCACTGATCATGCGGAGAGGTCCAGTGTGTGGACTGAGGAGGCCGAGACCTTCTATAATCAGAGAGTTATTACATTCGGTTTCTTTTTCAACTCTAGTCTATGCAGTTTTTTTTTTTTTTTTTAGAACTGCCATATAAATCATAGTACTAAGCAGAAATAGAAACTTTGAATAAAAAAAAAACTTTGGTATTTTTCAAATCCATTCTAGCCAAGTGTGCAGATATGGTGTGTGGGCATGGGGGAGGGAAGGGGCTGGAACTCAGCCATTTTCTCCTGGCTCTTGGCTGCTGTTTTTGCAGGCTGACATTTAAAAAAAAAGGCAAAAAGAAAAGAGACAAAAATAAAAATTCTTTCTACATATTTTTATGTTTTATTCATCCAAGTTTCCAACCTAATTGCAATCTGAGTCTTTCAGAGGAAAATCAGTCTGTGTTGTGTATGTGGGGGGCTGGGGCAGGGGCTGGCTTGCATATAGATCTTGCTGCCTTAGCAGCAGATCACGTTATCCTAGATAAAAAAAAGTTTACTTCTGTTCTGTATAACTTTCATTTAATCTAAACAAACAGTCAAGTCTACTGCTTCATAATTCAGTCTGAGAGGAAAAAACAGCAGTCTTTATCGAACGTGAGGGTAGGGGCTGTCACTCAGATTGTTCATTTATCAGCTAACCAGTTATGAGACAGATCATCTTTTGAGGTTTTTAAAAATAAAATTATAGTTGGCTCTGTGGTGCTGAGTGAAGGATTTGCTCAGCACGCTGGCAATATGGGTTTGTGCCCCAAGTCCATGTGCCAGGAGCAGAGACCTGCATGATGGGAACCAGAGCATCCATTGGATATTTCTCTCACAAGGGTGAGTGAGGCCTTGGCACCTGAAGGTAGATTGGGAGATATGCTAGGGAATGTGAAGCCTCAACACGCTCCCACGCATCCCTACCTTAGATTGCCATTCCCATGCAGGCCCAATTAGAGTAGAGTGGGTGAGCCAAGAAAACCAGAAAATGCCCCCGGTCTGACTGGATGATGGCCACTGGTCCGTGGCATGCCAGCCCAGGACAGTCCTGTGCTAACCAATCCCTGGGCTAATTGGTTGTGCCCCTGGGCACTTTTTCTCTGGAGGGGGGGACCCATCTGATGAACGTTTAGTTAGGTCACCCAGGGATTAATTAGTAGCTGCAGGAGGCTGTGGATGGCGACTGGGGAGGAGGGTGACTGAGCATTCTAGGTAGCCCAAAGGAGTGGCCGGCTAGGGGGGTGGGGAGGAGCATTAAAAAAACTACAGCAAGAAAATAAAAACACCTCATAGTCCACTTTTCTTATATCTAACAGTCTTAGTCTAAGAGACCACCCCATACAGAGCTCCAGTCTGGGGAACATGGGGGCAGGGGCCTATCCTGGTTTAAAACAAAAAAGTTTGCTTCTGTTCTGTATAACTTTTATTTAATCTAAATCAACAGTCAAGTCTGCTACTTCACAGTTCACACAGTCTGAGAGGAAAAAAACGGCAGTCTTTATTGAACATGGTGGTAGGGGCTGTCACTCAGATTGTTCTTTTATCAGCTATCCAATTACCAGACAGATACAGTATATTGGATATCGTAGCATTCACAGAAACATGGTACAGAGAGAACCATGACTGGGATGTCAACATACCAGGGTACACTGAGTATGGGAGGGACAGGAAAAGTAAAAAAGGAGAAGAAGTAACTTGCTACGTAAGGGAAGGGATCAAAGCAATGGAACTAAAGAGCAAACAGGGAGAGGAGGAGAGGAGGAACTGTGGGTCACCCTGGAGACAAGAAATGGCACCACAATATGTACAGGGGTTGAATACACACCCCTGTCTCAGAGTGAGGAACAGGATAAGGAAATGATAGAAAGCATCCTTAGAATGGCAGAAAAAGGGGAGATATTGTTGATGGGGGATCTGAATATGCCAGATGTTAACTGTAGCACTTTTGCACCTTTGCTGCAGCAACATCCAACAGCAGGGTCATTCTTGATGCCCTACAAGGGGCATGCTGCAGGCAGCTAGTGCTGGTACCCACTCGGGAGGGAGTAATTGTGGACCTGGTACTCTCAAATGGGGACAGAGAAAGGTTCTCTGATTTAAAAGTGGGTAGCCATCTGGGAACAAGTGACCATGAAACAGTGTGGTCACAATAAACACAGCATAGAGTCAAGCCATACAAAAGTGAAAGTATTGGACTTTAGGAGAGCTGACTTTGGCAAAATGGGAGAGTACCTCAGAAAAGCACTAGCAAATGGACAAGAAGGAGGTGGAGGAACAATGGGGGAAAAATCAAAACTGCCATCACAGAGGCAAGAAGCCTTTTTGTGTGAAGCAAATATACAAAACTAAATGAAGGAAAAACACACTATGGTTTCAAAAAAGGTGGCGGCAAAGGTTAGGGAGAAAAATACAGCATTCAGGAACTATAAGGAAACACAGAAGGAACAGGTCAGAGAACTGTACCAGTTAAAGCAGAAGGAAGCGGGGAAGGCAGTCAGAATATCAAAGGTCCAAACTGAGGAAAAGATAGCCAACTCAGTTAAGAAGGGGGATAAAACCTTTTATAGGTACATTAGGGAGAAAGGAAAGGCCAAGGCAGGGATAATGAGTCTTAATAAAGGAGAAGGGAGGTGGGCAGAGGGTGACAGTGAAAAAGCAGGGATGCTAAATGAATACATTTGTTCAATATTCACAAAAGAAGAGGAGGGGTAGGTACCTAAAACAAACAATGTACATACATTGCTAGTGGATGTTGGGGGGGGGGATGTTGATGCCAGTCCATTCAAAGAGGAAATGGTCCTGAAAGAACTCCTAAAGCTGAAGGTGGACAAAGCAATGGGGCTGGACAAGATTCACCCCAGAATTCTAAAAGAGTTAAGGGGAGAACTAGTGACACCGCTGATTACTCTCTTTAACAAATCATGGGAGGATGGTGTGGTACCTGAGGACTTCAAGAAGAGAGGATGTGATTCCTCTTCACAAAAGTGGGAGCAAGGCAGAGGCAGGGAACTATAGACCTGTTAGTTTGACCTTAGTGGTAGGGAAGATGATGGAATCACTTCTGAAAGAAAAAATTGTTGAGCACCTAGAGACCAGCGGGGCACAGGACCCGAGGCAGCATGGATTCACAGTGGGATGGTTATGTCAGATGACTCTAATATATTTCTTTGACTGGGTGACCAAAGTAGTAGACCAGGGAGGGGCTGTGGATGTGGCCTACCTAGACTTTAGCAAGGCATTTGACACAGTACCACACAAAAGATTAATAAACAAGTTAGACAGCCTGGCAGTGAGTCCCAGGGTGGTAACCTAGGTAAAACCTTGGCTGGCCAACAGGACACAGAGGGTAATAGTAAACAGAGTCCACTTCGAAGAAAGGGGGGTTACTAGTGGGGTACCACAGTGTTCAGTACTGGGACCGGTCCACTTTAATGTCTTTATAGGTGACATTGCAGAGTGATTGGAAGGAAAAGTATGCCTCTTTGCAGATGACACAAAGATCTGCAACAGGGTTGATACATAAGGGGGAGTGGAAAGGATGAGAAGGGACTTTGTGAGGTTGGAGGAATGGTCAAAAGTGTGACAGCTTAGCGTCAATGCAAAGAAGTGCAAAGTAATGCACCTGGGAAACAAAAACCCAGGGGCAGAGTACACAATGGGGGGAAGGGGTACTAACAACAACAGAAATGCAAAGCAACCTGGGGATAGTCATATAAGATGACCTAAAGGTAGGCAAGCAATGTGAGAAGACAGTAAGGAGGACTGAAGGGGATACTGGGATACATAGGGAGAGGCATCACTGGTGGAAAATAAGAAGTTATTATCCCTCTGTACAGACAATTGGTGAGACCCTATCTGGAATATTGTGTGCAGTTCTGGAGACCCCATCTCTGCAAGAACATAGACAGGATGGAAGCAGTCCAGAGGGGAGCAACTAAAATGGTGCAGGGTCTACACCAGAAGCCATACGAAGAGAGACTGAAGGAGCTTAATATGTATACCCTCGAGGAAAGGAGGGAGGGGGGACATGATAGAAACTTTCAAGTACCTCAAGGGAATCAAGAAAGTCCAAGAGGGTAGCATCTTTCAGAAAAAGAGATGTGCTAGAACAAGGGGGCACAATTCGAAGATACAGGGGGATGACTCAAGGGCAACATGAGGAAGTATATATTCACGGAGAGGGTGGTGAATGCATGGAACAGCTTTTCAGAGGTAGTCATGGGGTCACAAACAGTGGGAGAATTCAAGAATGCATGGGACAGACATAAGGCAATTCTAGAGGGGGTAGGAAGAAGAAGTAGGCTATTGGTTAACCAGGATCTGTGGCTTATCCAATAGATAGGGAAATGGGCAGACTTGGTTGGCCAAGTGGTCCTTATCTGCCAGCAAAGTCTATGTTTCTCTCCTCTTGGAGGATTACTAAAAAAAATTACAGCAAAAAAAAAAAAAGAAACACCTCATAGTCCACTTTTTACATATCTGACTATCAGTCTTAGTCTGAGAGTTCACTCTGTCCAGAGCACTGCAGCAATCAGGTGAACGTGGGGCAGGGGCTTATCCTGGTTTAAAAAAAAGTTTGTTTGTGTTCTGTATAGTTTTTTTTAATCTAAACAAACAGTCAGGTTTACTACTTCAAAGTTCACATAGTCTGAGAGGAAAAAACAGCAAGCTTTATTGAATGTGGGGGTAGGGGCTGTCACTCAGATTGTTCATTTATTAGTTAACCAGCTACCAGGCAGATCATCTTGGAGGTTTATTAAAAAAAATTGCAGTAAAAAAAAAAACACCACATATTCCACTTTTTATATATCTGACTAACAGTCTTGATCTGAGAGTCAGTCCAGAGCAGCAGTCTGGTGAATGTGGTGGGGTCAGGGGCTGGCACAGTGCTGGAGCTTTCTGGTTATGCAGCTATCATCATCTTGATTTGTTCATTTATCAGCTAACCAGATTATTTTGGTTTATTTAAAAAAAAAATTACAGCAAAGAAAAAAAAACATAGTCCACTTTTTATATATATCTGTCTAGCAGGCTTAGTATGAGGGTCCATCCAGAGCAGCAGTCATTTGAATGTGGTGGGGGCAAGGGCTGGCACAGTACAGGAGCACTCTGGTTTTGCAGCTATCATCATCTTGATTTGTTAATTTATCAGCTAAACAGATCATCTTGGTTTATTTAAAAAAATAATTACAGCAAAAAAAAAACAACTCATAACACAGTTCACTTCTTATATATCTAACAGCATACCAGGCATTATGGTGGCTGGAACTAGCTACTCATCCATTTTGTCAAAGCTACTACTGAGCTAGGAGGAGTCTCGCTTAGCCATAGTAAACTAACTGTGAATCACTACTGAACCAGTTGAAATTCATTCAAGTTTAACTTATTATTGCAAGCTGTAACTTGGCTGAGTCAGCTAAAATTGATAATGGACATTCGCAGGTTTTTGATTAAAACAAATTGTTCTGCACCGCCAACGCCTGATCCATAGCAACAGCAGTAGGATGATACAATACCTCAAGGCCCAGTGGCATCAGCTTCTGGTGAGCCCTTCACTGCAGTACGAGCACAACAATAGGATCATCTCACATCTTTAGAGATAATGAGTATGAGTAGGTCTTCCTCTTTTATCACCACAGATACTACAGAAAGAGATGATTTGACCAGCCCAACTGTCCCTATGGATCTTGGAGAAAAAAATGCAATGGATCTAATCAACCACATTTGCCTGCTTTTCCAAAGACAATGTTTAGGAAATGCAATTGATCATTTTCTGTTTTCCATTACACAAAATTTCCTTGGATTGAATATTCAGTTCAACAAGATGCTGTATTCTGCTTTCCATGCCATCACTTCCGTACTGAGACAGGCTACATGGATGATTCATTTATCAAAAAAGGTGTGAGAGATTGGAAAAAAAACTCTCCGAAATGTTGTCTAAACATGCTGTTTCCCAAGTTCAAGTGAAATGCATGGCAATGTGGCAATACTTCAAACTTAGTCAAGAAACTGGTTCAGTAGCTATGAAGCTTTCAGCAAGCTGTAAAGCTATTGTTGAAAGAAACTGGGATTGTCCTGCCAAGGTTTATGACATTGTCAAGTTACTTTTGAAACTTGGTTTGTCATTTCAAGGGCATGATGAGGGAAAATAATCTAAATTGAAAGAAAATGTCCTTGAATTTTTAATTTCTTTTCAAAGTATGACTAACCTTTCAAGAAAATGCAGGAAAGTTATTTCCACAACAAACACCCTGACTTTCAAAATGAAGTGATGTAGATTTGTGCTGATTTGGTTTGCATAGAAATTGTAGGGGCAGAGAGTAAGACTAGTTCCTTTACTGTACTTGCAGATGAGGCCAGGTCATTTAAGACAGGGCAGCTTTCTTTTTGCATCAGATATGCAGAAAACCTAAGAGTTAAAGAGAGGTTCTTGTGCTTCATCAACTGCTCAGCATCCAGAAATGCTAATGGCATTTATAATGCCATGAAGAAAGCTTTAGAGACAGCCAGATTGCAGAATCTGCCAATAGTTGCACAGTTTTATGATGGTGCATCCATAATGTCAAGACATCTTACTGGAGTTCAGCAGCGGATGAAAAAAGGCCATCCACTAGTAATTTATGTACATTGTATGGCACACAAACTTAACCTTGCCCTTGTAGAATGCTGTAAAGTAACTTTCACTGCTATGTATTTTTTTTATGTAATTGAGAAACTGTAATCAGGTTTTGCCAAGCCAACTAATCACCAAGTGCTTCTCGATATGCAGAAAGCTTTGTGTCTAAAGCAATGAGCGATAGTGCAGTTGAGCGATACACTTTGGGCATGCAAGTGGAAAAGTGTATTTGCGGTTAAAATGTAGTACACTGCCATCATGCAATACACAACTCAGTGAACTAGGAAAAACATGGTCTGTGGAAACAAGTGGTCTCTATCAGCATATGAGTGGAGTGCAATTCATTGCATGCTTAATTATCTTCCAAGATATTCTGAAGGTAGCTCATATCTCTCAAAAAGAACTTCAAGGCATCGGTATCACACTCACAAAAGCTTCTTGCATAATAGAATACATGAACGTGTAGTTGGGAAGTGGAAAGAAATTATAGAATTCTGCCAAGAGAATAATTTTGCAGTGCCAGATGAAGATACACATCAAGCTCCAAAAAGAATACATCCAAATGAGACCTGCACTCCAAAGTTCAGCAGAAAAACACATCAAATGAAAAAATAAGTTTAAGGCTTTATTTCTTTTAAATAGATGGTGTGCTAAACAGCCAAAAAGATCACTTCACCCCTGCACTTTGGGTCCAAGCCCTTCATGGGGGGGGTACATTGCCATTAGTTTATATAAGGAAAATTATCCTAACACAAAACAGTTCAACTACTGAAAATGCTGCACTGCACTGAAGAGAGCGTGTAGGAGGTAATGTAATCTGCTTCCAGTAGCATTCAGTTGCTGCTCCAAAACAGGGAGATATAGATAAAGACCCTTGAAAAGAAGGAACAAAGAAATGCAGTTAGAATGTGCGGCATACAGGGAAAAAATTATATACAATGATAATGAATAAGAAAGCAAACATAATTATTCCAAGAAATATCTGACAGTTAAACTCTAGACTGTTGGCATGAACATCATAATATATATTCTAACGGTACACACAAGATAAATACATTTTCTGTAATTTTGGATTTAAAAACGTTTTTTCTCAGATTGAGACTGAAAGTATTATTTGCCAATAAAACAGCATGGGATAGTGTAAATACAGTTAACATGGGTGTAACTGAAGAAACATTTCCATCATCCAAGGAAGATTTGGATCTTATTTTACAAGAAATAACCAAACCTGGATTGGCTCATGATGTTACTTTGGATTAGAGATGCAGTGAATTTAATTTCTGCCTGCAAAGTGGTGGCAAAGTGGCCAATTTCGCTATGTGGAATAATTCACTAAATTTTCTGCATTAGACGGAATTTCCCCAAGGTGAAATTTTGCCTTCTACAGGTGAAATGTCACCTTCTTCGGCAAAATTTTTCCATGGAAACTGAAATTTTGCAATCCGCTAGGTGAAATTTTGCCATTCCACCAGGCAAAATTTCACATTTCGCATTGCCAAATGGGCAGAATTTCTCTGATTACTCCACAAACCAAATTTTCCTCACTTGGCCCACCACTACTTTGGATCTGGGAAACGATAGCAACTTGGACCTATTACATGGTACTTCACTGCAAGCACTACTGGCAGGTAGGGAAAATTCTGTTTTGAGACAAGAACTAACTAACATTGTTGAAGGGAGTACAGACATATCAGGTGGGATATGGGAACAGAGAAAACACAGGTTTAAAAGCAAGTTAGTTTTCTGTCATAATGTAACTAACTCTGCATGCTAGCCTATGAAAAAGCTGTGTTCCATCAAGTAAAGGAGCTATTAACTTACAGACCACCTCCCGGCACATTCAATCTAACAAAGGCTGAAAGATCAGCATTATATGAACTTGCAGCAAATAATAATGTAGTGATCAAAACTGCAGATAAAGAAGGGAATGTGGTAATAATGAATAGGGAACAGTATGCTACAATTGTAATGGATCTGCTTAGAATTGGAAATAATTGTATTTTTTCAAGTTACAATGCTATTCCAATCTACAAAAAAAAACCAGTTAGTCAAAATCCTGTCAGAAGCAGCAAACAAGCATTTGTCAGTGCCGAATGTTTGCTTGCTGGCATGAGCGTTTGAAGTGCAGGAATTAGACAGATGCAGAATAGGAATGGCAGTGAAGTATTGAACTCACGCCAACCCCACCCCCATCCGGCAGAGATGGACAGGCATTGGGGTGTACCTTTGGGTCATCGTCTGTAATGCTCATGCCATTTCATCTCACCTTACTCTGCAGACACCAAGTGTTGAAGTGTGCCTTGTGGTGTTCAGGTTTTACACTCACCCCATTTCATAAGTAAATATGCTGAAATGGGTGCAGTATAGGAAAATGGGGTGAACTTTGGGAATGAAGAGTCCAGGGCACACCTCAATGCCTGTCATTGGCTGCAGGGTGGGGGTGGAATGGCGTGAGCATTACTGTTGATAATCCCAAGTCACACCCCTGACGCCTGTCATTCCCTACAGGGTAGGGCGTTATACTCAGAAACCCTAATGCCCAGGGTGTTTCTTGGTATTTTCACTCCAAGTTTTCAACATGGGGTGTTTGTGACTGCACCGTATGAACAGTGACACTGTTGGTTCATCAGCAAAAAGATTATTTTGCACAGCAACAGCACCATTTGGCACCACAGGTCTGAAAACACATTTTGAACAGGATGTGAAAAATTACAGCTGTACTCTTCATGAGGATGTGTAAAAAAATGGTAATGCTGAAAATCTGGAGTGAAAATATTAAAAATTCTCAAAATTAAGGGTGTGTTGGGAACTGCGCAATGCACGCTTGTAACAGTCATTTTTGGAATTTTTTCACAAAACTTGCAATATAGGCTTTTTGGGAGCCCACCCCATGAACAGTGACACTGTTGTTTCATTGATCAGTCCCTGAAGGTGATTCCATGCAGTGACTGCAAAATCACCTATTGGGACTGAATAATGACATGAAAGTGACTGAGTTCATGAGGTGGGGTCCCAAGAATCCCATGTTGAAAATTTGATGACAAAAGTTGCAAAAATGGCCAAGATATCCACCTAAGTTGACCCCCCATTTATGCCATTATACAACTTACTGGCATTTCTTCAGTTCACAGTCAGCTTTGAAGAGTGTAGACGTGTTCCTGCTCCACCAAAGATTGTCGCACCGGGCTCCAGAGGTAAGTATAGGGCAAGGCGGGTGCGGGAAGGTGGGGTGCACAGAGGGTGGGTGCGGGTTGGGGGAGGAGGCACTGCAGACAACAAGGGACCATTTTCTTGTTTGCAGGTAAAAAAAAAGAAAAGCTTTGTGGGAAGGTTTTCTTTCTGACAGGTACAGTTGGCATGCTGGAGTGGGCTCCCAGTGTGCCACCTGGGTGTTTTGGGACTACTGGAGCCAATGGGCACCCCATTGGCAAAGAAAATGGGCTTGTGTTTGAGGGGGTATAATGCTGAGGGGGATTGGGCACCCCCTCAGCATACAAATTAAAATACAGAGACATCATGCCGATGGGGATTGGGCTCCCCACTGGCAAATGAACTGGGAAGGGGGCATGCCAACAGGGGTATTGGGCACCCCCGATATTGGCTTTCAGGCAGGACTGTCAGAGGCAGACAGTGACAGCTGCCACCATGTTTATTGAAATGTTACACCAGGCAAGGCATGCCCTCCAATGACTGGTCATTCCGTCATTGCAGTTGCAATATTGTTTGAAGTTGGCATGCTTTTGAGCTGCTGTCACAGTCAGCATGCTCATTCATTGGTGCCACTCAGACAAGCCCTAAAAAGCAGTGGTGGCATTGGCCACACCTCCACAACCTGCTACTCCAGCAAGCTGTCTCAAAATGTTTCTTGCGCGCAAGCAAACATAAAAATGGAGATATCACAGGGGCAGAATTCAAATTTCTCTGATGTGAGTACCTGATGACGCCCGGATTCTATATCTTGCCCAAAATACATAAAAATATGATAAATCTCCTAGAGAGACCTATTGTCTCTGGGAATGGAGCAATTACAGAGAACCTGGGGCATTTTGTGGATTTTTTCCTACAAACCTGTGTGGTCAAATTACCATCTTATCTTAAGGACACAACTCGCACTCTAAGGAAATTTGACAGTGTCATCTGGGACACTAACTCTGATTAGGAGTAGATATTGAATTTTTATACGCTGGTATAAAACATGAATTTAGGTTACGTGCATATAAATATTTTTTTAAAAATCATGAGAGAGCATCTAAAATGCCTACTGATTTCATTTTACCAGCCCTTGATTTCATTCTCACCCATAATGTGTTTGAGTTCCAAGATAGCTATTACTTACAATGCTGTGGCACAGCTGTGGGTGTAAGCATGACCCCTATTTATGCAAATCTTTTCTTGGGGTGGTGGAAAGAATGCTTTGTGTTAAATCCATTAATAAATCCCTTTCAATAGTATATCAGGACATGAGACAGGTACATAGGTGATTGCATATAGATCTGGGAATATATCTGGGAAGATACTTTCCTCAGTTATCCTATTGTTATAACTGTTTATTGTTTTTCAATACCTATTGTCTGATTACTGTTAGTATTTTCATTATGCCTAGTGCAGGCAGTTAGTTAACTTAGTCTGTTTGTTTGGCTCTGTAGACTTAGCTTGCTCTCAGTCTGTAAACATTGTTATGTTTTTTGTGCTCCCTCATGCTGCACCACGAACAATGTTACTCCTGTTTGTACCTGCTTCTCTGTTGTGTAACTCTCCCGGGTCGTGTCTGAATATAGGCAATTCTCTTGTCTAGTGCACTTACCTGGTAATCAAAAACTAAAAAATACTAAATAAATAATACCTCAGTTCATAGAATGGTTAAATTAAAATGATCTTAATTTGAAATTCACATATGTGGCCAACCAGAAATGTCTACAGTTCTCAGATTTAGAACTTTATGGAGTGCCAGGAGAAGCCATAGCCACTAGTTGCTACAGGAAAACAGCAGCAACTAACTTGGTACTGAGAGCTGATAGTGCCCCACTCCCAAACTTAAACAATCAATCCCCTTTAGCCAGATGTTAAGACTCCTCAGAAACTGCAGTACTATGGAACAATTTACTGAACAATGTGTGGAACCTGGTAGTATGTTTGAGAGAAGGGGTTGCACTAAAGCGGTGTTAAAAAAGGCAAAATAAAAAGCCCTCACATATGACCATGCTACACCACTACACAAAGATACCAAAAAGCATACCTGACCATCTCGAGTTTTAAATCGGAGCTTAAAACTTACCTGTTTTATCAGGCTTTTTGTGAAGGTTTTTAGAATTTTATTGACATTATTTATTATATTGAATGTTTATTTTACTGTAAAGCACCTTGGTACTTGAAAGGCACTTAAAAAATAAATTTTTACTTACTTACTTACTTACAAAAAGGACACATCTAGTGACCAACCAGTCACTTTTGTAAACAAATTTAATGGATTAGCTGGGAGAATTGGGAACATTGTACATACAAAACTGGCCTGTCTTACTAAGTGATTAACATAGAAACATAGAAGTTGATGGCAGATAAGGACTGCAAGGCCCATCCAGTCTGCCCATTTTGTTTTTTACCTTATGAATGTGCCATAGGCATTTGTTCTGTCAATTGCCTATCTAGTCATACTCATCTGTATTATTTCCTTATGCCTATCCCATGCCTGTTTGAAGCCCTGTACTATATTCATATCCACTACTTCCTGAAGTAGGCCGTTCCATGCATCCAACACCCTTTCCGTGAAAAAGAACTTCCTCACATTACCCCTTAATCGGCCTCCCTCTTATCTCATGCTGTGTCCTCTTGTCCTGCTATTTATCTTATATTGAAACATGTTAGACTCTTTCACCTTGTTAATGCCCTTAAGATGTTTGAATGTTTCAATCATATCACCTCTCTCCCTCCTTTGCTCTTGGGTATACATATTGAGTTCAGTTAATCTGTCCTCATATGTTTTCTAATATAGTCCCTGCACCATTTTGGTTGCCCTTCTCTGGACTGCCTTAATTTAGTTAATGTCCTTGTGAAGGTGTGGCCTCCAGTACTGCACACAGTATGCCAGATGGGGCCTAACCAGTGTCTTGTAAAGAGGGATTATTACCTCCCTCTTCCGACTTGTGATACCCCTACTAATACACCTCTACATCCCTCTAGCCTTACCTACTGCTTTAGAGGTCTGCTTGGATGATTTTAGGTCATCAGTGATGATGACGCCCAAGTCTCATTCTTCCCTTGTGACTGCCAACAACTCCCCTCCCAGCCTATAGGTGGCTTCAGGGTTTCTTTTCCCTATGTGCATGATCTTGCACGTCTTTGCATTAAACCCCAGTTGCCACTCTTCTGACCATTTTGCTAGTTTATCCAGATCTCTTCTCATTCTGCCCACACCATTTGGATCATCTTCTCTGCTGCAGATCTTGTTGTCATCTGCAAACAGACAAACCCTTACCCTCCAGTCCATCTGTAATGTCACTGATTAAGATATTGAAGAGGACTGGCCCCTGGACTGATCCCTGAGGTACTACCCACTTGTGATTTGCACCTCATCTGACTGTATACCTTTTACCACCACTCTCTGTTTTCTGCCCATCAACCAGTTTGCCACCCAGTTGACCAACGTCTGACCCACCCCGAGCCTATCCAGCTTATTAATCAATCTTCTATGTGGAACAGTATCGAAAGCTTTGCTGAAGTGCAGGTAGGCAACATCAACTGCTCCCTCTTGGTCCTCCACTCTGGTTACCCAGTCAAAGAAATCTATGAGATTAGTTTGACAGGACCTTCCTTTTGTAAACCCATGCTGTCTTGGATCCTGTGCTCCTATGGATTCCAGATGTTGCACTATCCTTTCCTTAAGGAGTGTCTCCATAATCTTGCCCACTACTGAGGTAAGACTGACTAGTCTATAGTTCCCTGCCTCCTCCCTGTTACCACTCTTTTGGAGCGGAATCACATGAGCTCTTCTTCTGTCTTCTGGGACCTCTCATCTGCTCAGAGACTCATTAAACAGTTCTGATAATGGCTTTTCTAGTTCCCCCCTTGCCTCTTTTAGTACTCTGGGATGTATGCCATCAGGTCCCATTGCCTTGTCCACCCTGAACTTATCGAGCTCTTGTAGGACCCTTTCTTTTGTGAAGGGACTAGTGCACACCTCCCTCCCTCCCCTCTGTGTCCATGGTGCAGAGCTGTGGGCCCTGCCTTACCTTCTCTTCAGTAAATACTGATCAGAAGTATCTATTTAGGATAGATGCTTTTACATGGTCCTCATCCTCACATACCCCATTATCCCCTTTGATCTTAGCAATATCCCCTCTGGACTTTCTCCTTTCACTACCGTATCTATAGAAAGACTTGTCACCTTCTTTTACTGTTCGTGCTAGTGTTTCCTGGTTTGGGCCATTGCCTGCCTTACTGCCTTCCCTAAATCCCTTAGGACACAAGTTTGGCAGTAGGGGATAAGAAGGATTGTAATAGAGGACAGTCCCCTTAGTTCCAGGTGCAAAGGACCCAAGGAGGAGGATGAGGTGGGAATAGGGGGAGGAGACAGAGAGAGGGAAGAGAAGGAGGGGGTTTGGGGAATGGTGATGTCACAAAAGAGGAATGAACCAAGAGAAGGGGAAGGGGTCTCAGGTAAAGGATGACATCAGGAAAATGTGGAGGGACTAAAAAATAGAGAGAAGGGATTTGAGGACACAAGGAGAGAAAGGGAGAGAGAACAGAGTGAGGGGGAGGGACAAAAAGTGGTTTAAAAAGGGCTGCACAAGGAAGCTCTCCCACTTTTTGCTAGACTAAAATTTCATTTGGTTTAGCACATCAGTCAGAGTTCATTTTGCAGCATGTAGCAGTATATTTACAACAGAGCAAGGTAAGCATAGAGCAACAGTTTTGGGAGAAGGATTTATTTATTTATGTATTAATTTACGAGATTCACCAGGAAGGCACACTGAGCAACAAAGCTCGATTCCAGATGCAACCTGGGGGACAAGGCCCGGTACATAACAAAAACATTTAGGCAAAACAGGCCCTGTACATAGCAATACATTTGTCCAAATACAGTGCAGTACAATACAATAATTAGTTACAGGCAGAATTATACCTGGTGTCCATGGTCAGGAGTTACAGATAGAGACAAGTAAACAATTGGATAGTAGTTGTACACCCAAAAGAGTGGTGATAGAGTTAACTAGCAGTAATAGTTTTAAAGAGAGGGTTAATTAGTTCAACTGTGCTGGTTTTTGTTTAGTTGTTTGCTTGGTAGTTGTTTGGGTTTTTAAAGCAGTATTTTAAAAAAGGAAAAAGAAAAATGAGGGGTTCCATATTTCAACTGTGCTGGTTTTAGTTATTTGCCTGGTAATCCATTTGACTAGAACATGGGGCACCATAGCTCTGCAACTAGCAAGTTTGAGGGATATTTAATACAAACTGTGGTAGGAATATTGCCGGTTTTTATGCTGAGACTATATCATGGTCAGTAACCCTCCCTTTCTGCAGGCTTGGGTTTGATTTTAGGCCAACCGATAGGGGATCAGTGGTGAGAGGGCAGAACAGCTCTGGAAGTGACTGGGGCTCTTTGTTCAGGCTGAAGGATTTTGGTAAGCGGGTAGAAAATAGCTGGCGTGGTTGGGCAAGATTTGTTGAGTCCAGGCCAGAGGCAATTGGCTGGGCCCCATTGGTTGGCGTCGCAGGTTTTAGTTTTCCAGAGGATGTAGGGCTGGTGTTTGGTCAGGTGGGAGCCACAAGGGAGTGACTGCCAGTGAGCAGGACATACAGTGGGGGCACCGCATCAAAGGGACAGAGCAGGGCTCACTTGAGGGAAAAAGACCTGTGGGGTGGGCAGATTCTTGGTAGGAGGGGAGAAAAACCACATGGATAGGCCAAGCAAGGCACTACAAGTAGGGCATGGATGTGTAGGGGGGCAGACACGGTAATGGAAAGGAGAGAGCAGGGGGCTCAAAAGGGTAACACAAAGAGAATGGACAGAGCGAAGCATAACCAGGAAGGGTTTGGGGCTGTTTATTTGAATCTTGGGACAAAACAGGGGAGGGGGCAATGGAGGAAGGCCAGAAGTGTGGCGGCCACTATGTCAGCCACATGACAGCCGCCATCTTGGGTGCTGCTCATGGAGTCCGCCATTTTAGAAAATGAGGTTGCAGGGGGACACGGATCAGGTTACTGGAATAAAGTGAAAGAGGCATGAGAACAAGCATAAGCATGGCCCTTGGTGGGAAGGGGGAGTTTAAAGATACTGGAAAGGAAATAAAAAAAATAGTAAAAAAAAAAAAAAAAAAGGAAAAAGGAAGGGAAATGCTCTTAGGGCTCATAGAAGGAACGATGACACAAGGGATCAAACACGAAGGGGGAGTGGGCAGCAGGGACATAGGCAGGCTGGAGCTTTGGGCTAAGCATATGAGCTACTCTTGGGAAGGTTTAATGAAAGCACCCACAATGGCAATGGTGCAGGTTTTTTGATTTCTTGTTTGTTTTTTTAAGAGTGTGCAAAATTAATATGGGGAGTTTAAAAATAAACAAACAAAAAAAAGACGGAGGAAGGATAACACGGGGTGAAACTAATAATGTGTTTTCTCTTTCCAAACCAGTCAGCATGGATACCAGAGGATCAAGGGCATTGAAGGCAGATGCCCTGAGGGTCATAATGGACCTGGTGGACAGGACCCACCAAGTTCTGGATGTAATGGATGATACTGAAGAAGGTAAGGAGTCACCAACAAGGAAGGGGGAAAAGAGGAAGGAATGGTCAGGTGCGTGGGGGAAGGGAAAAAGACCACAGAAGGGGGAAGCCCCAAGGCCACCTACCCTGAAAGGTCCCAGGCCCGACCCTCCTCAGCCTGAGCCAACACCATCTCTGAGGCCTGAACCTCTTCCTCAACTGAACCTGGTGGCTGCCTTTCCTGACTCAATGTGTCCTACACCAGGGCCGAGTTCACAACCACAACCAGGGCTGGAGGCCAGTGCCAGCCCCGTTACCCCCATCAGTGCCTCCACCAGCACCACAGCCAACAGAGCCAGCAGGACCAACCCAAATTCCTGAACCAGAGCATAGCCACCAAGGACCTTCACTTCCCCGGCTAAACAGGTTAGAGCCCATCAACATACCAGTGCCAAGCCCAGTGCCAGGACCATTAAGGGAACCACACAATGAAAAAGGTACGGATTTGACACTGGAAAGTACAATGAAGGAATATGTGGAGCAATTGTTACTAGGAATGGGGGGATGGCATTGGAAAGTTACAAAAAGTACTGGGAGAATTAGAAAAAGGAAAAAGAGGGGAAGTGGGAGTAGTCGACAAACAAAAAGATGTAAAAGAACAATGATGTGTGTTGGGGGGTACGTATAGGGGATCACGTCCCACTGGCTATGAAAGAAAAAATATGGAAGGAAGAGTTTGTGGACATATTTGCCCTAGTGGATAAGAAGACAGCAGAACTGTATGAAGAGAAGGAAGGTTTTGGGAAGCAGGAGTTAGCAGCAGCTGTAGTGCTGGTAAAAAAAGGGGAGGAACAGAAAGGTCCCACTTACAAAGGAAAGACGTGGGATGCTTGGTCTTTGGGATTCACTTACTACAGTGCCATTGTTCAGGAAAATAAAACGGAGTTAGGGATCCTGTTATTGACATATTGTCTGATTATAAGGAACGAGCTTAAAATGATGGGGGGGCAAACTGGTTACAGTATGATGAAAAATTCAGGACACAGATGGCTAATTATGGAATGGATTACAGGTGGGATTCCAGGCACAATGACTTGTGGTCAGAAACCATGACAGTGGCTGGGGGGGGGGGGAGGAGAGTGGTCAAAAGAGGGAAGTAGATAACAAAATTGTTGTTGGGGGGGTATAACAGGGCGTACTGCTTGTTCTCCCACTGCAAATTTAGACACGCATGTTCAAAATGTGGAGGTTCCCACCCAGCATCATGATGCAGAACTTATGGAGACAGTAGTGCCAGTGAGGAACAAGGGGGGGTATTCCTTTCAAGGGGGACAGGGGCAGAGAGAAGCGCACTGAGACAGCGCAGACTGAGGCAGAGGATACTTGGGGAAGGGGCTACCACCAAGGGGGAAAATGAAGAGCACAGAGAAATGGGCTTCCCTTTGGCACGAACCCCGATAAAAGGAGAAGTGATAGAGAAATGGATGGCAGGCTATCCAGACACAGCAGCTGATCTAGACTTGATTACTGGTTTTCAGGGGGTATTTAACCTGCATTATAGAGGGGATAGGATAAGGATGTGGGCAAATAATTTGAAGTCAGTACAGGGTAAGGAGGATTTGTTAAAGGCAAGGATCAGGAAAGAGAAGGAGACAGGCAGGGTGGAAGGGCCATTCCAAGAACCTCCATTCTCACGCTTCAGAGCATCACTGCTGGGTTTAGTAAGCAAAAAGCAAGAGGGAGAGTATTGAGTGATACATCACCAATCTTATCTAGAAAAGGGATCAGTCAATGACTTTATTTCTGAGGAAGATAGCAAGGTATCTTATGGGACCCTGGAGGATGCACTCAACATTATTAGGGCGCAGAAAGAAGCATGGTTAGCAAAAAAAGACATTGAGTCGACTTTTCGTCTGTTGCCAGTCCGGAGGGAGGATTGGGATTTATTGGGTTTTCAGATTGAAGGGGAATATTATTTTGATAAAGCCATGCCAATGGGGTGCTCTGTGGCATGCGCAACATTTGAGATGTTTAGTAGCTGGTTGCAATGGGTATTTAAGCAGAGGTACGGCCATGACACAGTAGTTCATTGCGTGGATGACTTCCTGTTTATAGGGGAAGGGAAGAACGGGGTCCAAGATATGCTGAGGGATTTCCAGGAGATGTGTGCTGAATTAGGGGTACTATTGGTGAAGGAGAAGACAGAGGGGCCTAGCAGGTGCTTGAAATTTTTAGGGATAGAGGTAGATACAAGGGAGGGTTTGTTTAGGCTCCCAGAGCAAAAAGTGCAAAAACTGAGGGAGCTGCTGAGGGAGATAAAGCAAAGAAAAAGGGTGTCCCTACTCAGAGTGCAACAGCTACAAGGGCGCTTGAACTTCACATGTAGGGCAATTGGGCAGAGACGTGTGTTTACAAGGCACCTGGCGAGGGCCATGTCAGGGGCATCAAAACCACATCACTGGGTAAAGTTAGGTGCGGATATTAAGGATGACTTGGGGCTATGGGAGCAATTCTTAAGGTCATATAATGGGATAGCCATTTGGCAGGAAAAATGATTATACAACACAGATTTGAAGCTATACATGGATGCCTCTGGGGGGTTAGGGGTAGGAGCCTATTTTAAGGGACGATGGTTGTCTGAGCCAAAGGAGTGGATAAACAGGGGGCTGATGAGGGACATTAGATTTTTGGAGATAGTCCCCATCTGGGTAGTAACAAAACTGTGGGGGGATTTGCTAGAGAACCAACAGGTAACATTCTGGTGTGACAATAGGGTGGTAGTGGAGGTGTTGAAGAACAGGGAGACGAGGTAGTGGATGGTTCTGAAAGTTTTATGACAGCGGTGTTACAGAGTTTGAAGCTCAACATGAGCTTTAGGGCCAGGCACATGGGGGGGTGCAGAACACCATAGCTGACAGCCTTTCCCGCCTACAGAGGGACAGGTTCTGGGCTCTAGCACTCAGGGCAGCCCCAGAGGTAGAGAAGATCCCAGAGGAGCTGTGAGAGATTGGTTGGAAGGAGCAGATTTTCTCTTTTGCAATTCCTGGGCAGACAGCACTTTAAAAGCCTTTGAAAGTTCATGGAGCGTGTCCCAGGCTTTCAGAGCACGTCACTCCATGGAGGTAAATGGGGCAGTCATGGAGGAGCAGGTTGGTAAGTTCATGGTAAAAAGGTGGCAGGAGGGCCTGGCTCATGCCACCATGGGGGTCCACTTAGTGGAAATAGGATGGGTGAGTATGATGAAGGGTTGGGGAGATCCCTGCAGGGGTATACTAATAAAAAGAATGATGATGGGATGGCAGAGGGTGAAGGGCAAGGATAGGGATAAGAGAAAACCCATAGCAGGGCAGTTACTGGAAAAATTGATGCACATATTGCCACAGGTTTGTTATTCAAGATATGAAGAGGTGTTATTCAAGGCCTTATTCACGATGCTGCACAGAGGGGCATTTCGGGTAGATGAGATGGTGATGCTGCCAAGAGCAACCAATGGGAGGGGTTTACAGGAGGAGGATGTGAAATGGGAGGATGAGACACTCCAGATCTTCATAACAAAATCTAAGACAGACCAGATGGGTAAGGGCTGCTGCGTGTCATTGTGGCCACACCCTTTAATAGGTATTTGCCCATGTCGGTTGACGAGCGAATACTTGGCGGTTAGGCCAAGGGGAAAAGGTCTGTTTTTCATACATGAAGATGGAAAAGGGTTAAAAGGGAATCATGTATCAGGAGTCCTGAAAAAGGGATATGAAAATGATGGGGGGGGACCCAGAAGAGTACTCTTCTCATTCATTTTGGATTGGGGCAGCGTTAGAAGCAGCGGCTCAAGGGGTGCAAGAGGAAGGCATCAAGGCCTTGGGCCAATGGACATCAAACTATTACAAGAAATATGTATGAAATCCCATACACTAACATATATCTCTTGTTTTCTTTCCCCAAGAGAAGGAAGGGGATAAGGGTTGGGGGAGACATGCTGAAAATAAAATGCTCACTGGCCTTAATTTATGTATTATAGATAACAGACGTAGGAAAGACATTTGGATCGTGAGGCACTCCTACATTTATTGGGCAGAAAGGGAGGTGGCACAGAAGCTTGGAGGAAAACAGATGGGGTTTCGACCACAGGGCAGTAAGAATCGTGTGGAAAGGCATATGAGGGATGAGATAGGGCAATTCCTACCGCTATTGCATGAAATTAAGAAAACCAATCATCATACATTTGGGGGGCAATGACCTAGGGTTCAGGCCATGGTTGGACATTTTCAATAACATTCAGTAGGACATCAGAATAATCAAGTCATGGTGGCCAAGGGTCACGGTAATGTGGTCAGAAATGGTTCCCAGGAGGGTCTGGAGGCAGGCCAAAAAACAGAAAGCTATAGAGGGGACCAGGAAATGCATGAACAGGAGGGTGGAAAAATGCTTTCTGTGGTATGGAGGAAGAAGCTTGTGGCAGGAGGAGATTGTAGAAAAAATCTCTAGCCTCTACAGATCTGATGGGGTTTATCTATCTACAATGGGCAACCACGTTTTCATTACTGAACTAGGGAGCGGTATAGATCTTTGGTTAAAAGACAGGTCCTAGAGGAAAGAAGGGGGGATCCTGCTATCCAATGCAGGTTGGAGGCAGGCTAGTGAAAAGGAGGTTAGTACTTCTATGAGAGGGAGGGGTCGAGGGAGGGGGGGATGGAGTTAAACAAAAAGGTGAAAGAAGAGGAGGGAAGGGGTATGGACACCCTGGTAAGTGAAAAAAGGGGAGGCAGGAAATGGAGCTGCCCTAGGAGAAAAAGTTGAAATGACCTGCTCAGGTTTACACCTGGGGGGTGAGAAAAAGGAGTTGAAGAAGACCCCCTCGGGTTCTACACCTGGGGGTGAAAGAAAGGACATTTAAACAAAATACAATGGATGGTTTTATGGAATTTGTCATTAAAAATAAATAAAGTGTTTTGAGATGTAAACATGTGAATGAATAAGGAACTCAATTATTGGAGATTTGTATATATGTGATGATTATTGAATTTTAATAAACGGTATGCTGACTAAGCAGCCAAATTACAATACCGGGTGTGGACTCCTTCTTGAGGGAATGGGATCTGGAACAAACTGAGAGTATCATTTAGTAGGACAAAAAGCATCAAAGACCTGATTGTATATAGTAGGCTGTCTGCACTCCCCCCAATCTACTTTCAGGAACTGGCTGCCAGAAGCAGTCCTGGATTTTATGCTTGTAAACAGTGTAGTATTTGTACATTTTCAAATACTGGTAACTACTGTACTTTCAGCACCCTCTCTTAGATAACATAAAAATGGAACTCAGAGAATGCACATCATGTGATGCTGTGTTCATGGTCTATGTCATCTGGTGCCCATGGAAAAAGATTTAAGTAGGACGTACTGTGTGACCGTTGAAACAATGGATTCAAGAACATGCAAGATGTATTATTAACAATAGAAAAGACAGTCCAGTAGCTATACATAAATCAAATGAAAAAGTGATGACGTTCATGGGGATTGAACATATTAAGGCTAACAGGTGAGGAGGGAATAGAACAAATGAGCTGCTTAAAAGAGAGAGCTACAGTATTGGATCTACGCCCGCAGAAGTACCAAACCCACAGGATGCAATGATTTTTGGGACCTAAAACCCTATTTATTTGACTAAATGCACTTGGTTTCTATCTGGTATTTTCAAATCATAAGTTAGACTTAGGAATTACATATTTCTAGCTGAGAAGCATGGAGAAAGTTATAGAAATTCAACAGTAAAAGTGATGTGCATTAAAATGTAATTGTGAAGTTTTGTTGAATTACAGCCTTTCAGGTATAATGAATGCAAATTGATGGCACCTCTAAAAATCCATTTATACAATAAGAAATTTTAGCTGGTTTAGTTGGAAGATACAGTACCCCTGTATATATAATAAATGTTACCTGATGATACCTCTTAAAAGTATAGCATTAAGTCAATTTGAGATTTTGCAAATATTTAGAATGCATATTATGATGTTCATGCGAACAGTGTATACTTTAACTGTCAGATATTTCTTGGAATAATTATGTTTGCTTTCTTATTCATTATCATTGTATATAATTTTTTTCCTGTATGCTGCACATTCTAACTGCACTTCTTTGTTCCTTCTTTTCAAGAACCTCTATCTTTATCTCCCTGTTTTGGAGCAGCAGTTGATCGCTACTGGAAGCAGATTGCATTACCTCCTACATGCTCTCTTTTCTTCAGTGTAGCATTTTCAGTAGTCGAACTGTTTTAGGATAATTTTCCTTATATAAACTAATAGCAATTTATCACGAATTGTTGAGATACATTAAATCAAACATAATTTACCATTTATACTCAACATAATAATTTTGTAACTTTTTTGTTTTATACCTTACATTGTAAAGAGTTTAGAATGTTTTTTCTTTAATTAATGTTCTTTGAGCAAAAAGAAATGCTTATGATGTATGTGTATCACTAATAAGACTGGGTATAAAAGAATATGTGCTTCTCTTAGAAACCACGCCCCCTGACAAAGGGCTTTGACCCAAAGCACTGGAGCAAAGTGGTCTTTGTGGCTATCACCTGTTTAGCACACCACCTATTTAAAAGCAATAAACCTTTAATACTTGTTTTTTTCATTTGGTGTGTCTTCCTGCTGAACTTTGGAGTGGAGTTCTCATTTGGATGTGTTGTTTCATTTGGGCTTGCTGCCCATAGTCTGCACCCAATGAGAAGGAGGAGTATCGTGGTCCCATCTTGGACTTTTAAGCTCTAAAAAGAAGAAAGGTTGTAAAAAAAAACTCAGCACATCTTAAAGACTTCCTTGTGTCAATCACTTTGGGTCAAACAGAGGGTGTAGAAGAGGCTGCAAGTGCACCTGAATAAACCCGGTGGCATCAGCAGTTATATTTGCAGTGGTGACCATGCAAAAGTATACTGTTACTACGCACCATGTGTTATTGCACAATAGCAGTATAGATGTTATTCAATGAGTACCCCATTTGCATGGTAGTGGTATACCATGCTACCAATATACTTTTGCACAATCACCACTGTACCTGTTTTGGATGCCATTACTGGAGAGTTAGGGAGGCGATTCTCAAAAGAATCAATGGAAACTGCTGGAGCCTGTGATTCAGTGTTAAAGTGCAATAAAAATGGCATTCAGCCACTCTTGCAATGGTATGTAGACCCACTAAACATAAATCTTCATCTTGCAACTGCAGCAATGGAAATTGTTGCTAGTAGTGAATATCCTATTACTTTTCAGAGGCTTCAAGAAGAAGAATCTCAAACCCTTTACCCAAACTATTACAAACTCATTCAACTAGCTCTCACTTTGCCTGTCAGGATACCCATATCTGAACAAAACTTTTCTGCAATGAGATAGATTAGAAACTGGTTGCATTCAACCATGGGAGAAGAAAAATTTTCTTCACTGGCTCTCCTTCACATAAAAGCTAATTTGACTGCAAAGCTGATCCCAGAGAACATTGTAGACATTTATGCTAACCAAAGGGAGAGAAGAATGCAATTACATTAAAGTATTTCTGTATTAAGACAATGTAAATGTATCTGCTAAACCACCAGGGAGAGATTAATACAGTTACATGCTACCTATTTGACCCTGCACCCTACCCCCCCCAAATGCCGAAGTCAAACTACGCTTGCGCACTGTGGTTCTTGAAAAAAAGTGGCAGAAAAGGTAAAGTCTAAAAGGGTAACTTTTAGAAGCTATAAAGAGACACAGAGGGAGAAGAATTGGGAGGTGTATCAGGGGAAACAGGGAAGCAGAGAGCAGTAAAGAACACAGGTGCAAACTGAAGAGTAACTAGCCCAGGTTGTGACAAAGGGGCATAAGACATTTTTCATTATTGTAACTGAAAGGAGGAAGACCAGAGGTGGGAATGTAAGGTTAAAAGGGAAGGAGAGGCACTATGCGGGGACCAGGAAAATGCAGAAAACTTGAATAAATACTTTTGTTCAGTGTTCACAAAGGAAGCAGAGGGGGAGGGGCCACAAAAAAGTAACAGGAGCAATGGAGCAAGGGAGGTGGACACTGGTCTATTATCAGAGGTGAGAGTCCTGAAGGGACTTACTAATCTGAAAGTAGACAAAGCAATGGGACCAGAGGCGATGCCTCGAAGGGTATAGAGGAAGCTCAGGTAGGTAATGTCTGCACCTCTGACAGTCCTGTTTAACAGCTCCTTGTATACAGAAGTGGTTCCAGAGAACTGGAGGAGGGCAGATGTAGTCCCATGTCACAAAAGTGGTAGCAGGGAAGCAGCTGGCAGTTCAATGTTTGGGGAATAGCAATGGGGTATATAGTGCTTGTGTAACTTGTAGTACTTTTTGGGGTTTAACTCTGTTCCCACCCTTGAGTAGTAGGTATGCAGGTGGTGATTTGTAGGGAATAGAAGGCCCAGGAACAAGGGTGAGAAGAGTGCCAGAGAAGGAGGAGGAGGGGATGGTTGTGGGATGAAAAATACTCCCATAGCAAGGGAGATGCAGTTAGCATAGGGCTTAAGTAGAGGTTGTGGGAGGAGCTATTCTCTACATTAAACCATGGGCACAGCCCTCCCATTAAATGTTTGGGGAATAGCAATTGGGTATATAGTGCTTGTGTAACTTGTAGTACTTTTTGTGGCTTATCTCTGTTTCCACCCTTGAGTAGTAGTTATGTAGGTAGTAATTTGTAGGGAATAGAAGGCCCAAAAAGATACCTCCTCCAGCTCATGGAGAGTATGACCCCCTGGCACTCAAGAAAGGAAAACTCCCCAGGTGGAGGAAATCTCTGAGGACTCATGACCAGAGGTCTGCCCATCCTCTGGCCATACTGAAAGGAGAAGGACCTAGGTTCTAGTAACCATAGCTAATTTGAGGTTGGTGAGCTGCTTGGAGAGATGGATAATCCATCCTTGATCCATGGATGCTGCTGATTATACGATGATCCTGAGACTGAAGAGTAGATCTGTTCTGAATGAGCGATAGAATCGGAAGTATGAAGTAAATCCTGGTGAATCCGGGTAAAGGAAGTCCACATTTCCAAGATGATGAATGATGCTTGTCCCATGGAATTGCAATGGTGTAATGAGCAGAGGGAGCATGACTGGATCAATAAGGTACTAAACTGGGAAAGGTAGAAATGCAATGGTACAAGAAGTCATTGGTGAATGATCCAACTTGTAAAAGGTTTGAATGTAAAGATATGGTCTGGAGGCAAGGAATGAGGTAATGAATGAGGAGTCACTAAGGAAGTATCCATGAATTAGAAATGAATAGAAGAGAGTTTTTGAGTGCCCTGGAGATGATGGTTCATTCTCGATCCAAGGACGATACAGACTGAATGATGATTCTGAGGATGAAGGGTATTTCTTTCCATAGGGATGGTAGAATCCTATATGTGGGGCAGATCCATTTAAAGAAAGGCTAATGTAGTCCATATTTCCAAGGTGATGAAGGATGCATGTCCAAAGGATAGAGGAGTAATAAGTCAGGAGAGCATAATTTGATTGCTAGAAGACCAGACAGTACACTGTGGGATTTGTGATGATTTGAAAAGTTATGGGTGAGTTATCCAATTCATATAAGGTTTGATGTTCAAGGTAGTCTGGAGGTAAAGAATCAATTAGTGTGCAATAAGTCACTAAGTAAGCATCCCAGAGTAAGAGTATAGGAGAGGTTGAGTGACTGATGAGAGTAATGCCATACATGATTAGTAAATGAATAAAAGAAGAGTTGCGGAGCGGACCAGATGGTAGCCTGATGTATTTAGGAAATGACTGGATTTTCAGTATGAGGGATGGATGGCTTCTTTAGTCATGATGTTCATGACTTTATATGTAAATACTCTGCTGGTAAGCTGCCTGAAGTAAGTGTGGGTATTTCTGTGGTGTGATTATCTAGGAGATGCACTGTAATGGCATAGGTTAGTTAAGTGTACAGGTAATCCTGATGCCAAAGTACTTGAGAGAAGCTTGGAGGCAGATGTAAGAAAGTCAGTAGGCTGGATTGGCAGCGAGATCAATTAGTGCAGAATGTTATAGGATCTTAGTGCTATAGCCACTTAATACCAAGTGGGAGCCAAGGCAGGGTTGGTGAATTTGTCTTGACTGTTACAGATTGCTAGTTAGATGCAGGAGAGCCAGTTCTTGGTGATGGCCTTTACTGCAGAGATTAACGAAGTAATTTGAGAAGAACAGGCTGTAGGGACCATTGGAAGAGTAGTTAACCCAGCTAGGTGAAAAGCTGTGGATGATCGTAGTACAGAATGGTGATGTCCAGGAGCAAAATGATGGTTTGGATGGCGTGGAGATAGTAATCAGCTTTGCAGTGGAAATCCCATGACAAATATTCTGGGAGATATCTGAGAAATTCATAAAACAAGCAAAGTGTGTTGAGAAGTAGGAGTTGAATAACTTGATGAACAGAGATGGTGTTGGAAGATGAGGCTGAGAAGGTAAAATAGGTGCTGTCCTTAGTTGAATGGGTTATCTTGCAATTCCTGGTGACCATTGAAGCAATGCTGAGTACAAAGTCAGAGCATAGCAGAAGGATTTCAGTCCTTTCCATGTATGGGGATAGCCAGTGAGACAAGGCAGACTGAGAAATCACTGTAATTGAATGGACAGGATTCGGAGGGTAAATCCAGTAGAGATGGAGAAGATCTTCCTATTGTCCAGGCAAATGGGATTCAATGAATGATCTTGAGGAGCTGATTGGGCAGTGTAAAAATTCTGTGGTAGTGTAAGAGTCTATGTGGCATGGTAGCGAAGAGATGTTTGCTAACGGAAGTATTTCCCTGGAGTAATGAATAAGTGATCCGATGGGTAGTAGAAGGGTACTGATAGAATGGCGAGAGTAGGAATAGGAGATGGATCATATGGAAGAGCTGATTACCAGGTAAGATTACTGGTCAGAGATAAGGTACAAGGCCCCAAAGAGCCACAGCACACAGCATGAAGCCCCGAGCCTGCAAGGTGAAGATAAGGCAGCCATCCAAATGTGAAGGAAGTCTGAAGTGGAACCTGAGCAACTGAAAGAATAATCAGGGGAAGCTATGGGCTAGGTGAAGCCGAATGGTATCCAGAGCAGGAAGGTATAGGACCAGGTCAACTCCACGGCGAACAGCAGCAAAATGCAGGAAAGCTGAAGCAAGACATCAGAGGATGAGCCACAGAAGGCCAAGGAGCCAAGCCAAGCACCATGAGCAACTGAGGTGAGATACAGGAGTCCCACATCTGACAAAGGCTGGAAATGACAAGAGAAAAGGATGGAAGGTGCTGAAATAATGAAGGACAAGGTTCCCAAATCTGCAAAAGAAAACAAGTTTGTACAGCAGCCGGACGGGGGACCAGCAGCAAAGAAGTCCATAAGGTAGTCAACCTGGATTAAGAGAGGTACTGAACAAGCCGGCAGGATCCATATCATGAGGAAAAGGAGGCCAAAGCGGTTAGAGAATGAAGGTCCATGAAAGAGTGGGATGTCAAGTGGAGTCATACGGAGCAGAGGGGTCCTGTGATTGAAGGGAAGTGGCAAATTGGCAGGATGGAGGCAATCAAGTCAATGAGGTCCTGTTGCCACGGTCAAAGTCACAGGCAGAGCTGAGAGGTAGAAGGTAGGTGGAGAGGAAAGGCCCCATTCCCTAAGGGAATGGTGACCTGCATTGGGTAGAGGAAGCAGACAGTAGACATATTGATGTGAGCTAAGGCTAAGGACCATGCAAGGTAGTGTGGTGAGACTAGAAGAACAGCTGCAGGCAAGGAGAAATGGAGACTGCTAGAAGTAGGAGATCCAGTTCCAGAAGGGTTGTGGCATTGAATAGCAGGTGAAGAAGGAACACTTGAGAAACAGTGGAATGGAAGGACAAGCATCCAGGCAGGACATTCAAAGCAAGATGATCCTGACTGGATGTGGATCTCGAAGGTAGAATAATGAGAGTCTGTGGTGAAGAAGGTCCGTTCTCGAATGGAAGTGGTGATCTGCATCGGGTTTAGGAAGCAAACGTCGGAACAGTTGATGTCAGAGTCAGGCTCCCAGCCATGGAAGTCAGCAAATAGGATGATAAATCGAGGCTGCAGACATGGCAAGATGGAGAAGGCAAGTCAGGCAAAGTCATGTTTCTGGAGAGAAGCAAGATCCAGGCAATAGGCTAAAAACTCAGATGTTGAAGAAGTGGACTATAGACCCAGGTACCTGTCAGGGATGGTGGAGATAAATGATGATGACCTGAGGCTGCTAGGCATAGTTGGAATGATGAGGGTATGTGGAGTGTAAGAGTTCTGTTCCTGAAGGGAAGCGGCAACTGGCATGAGGTAGAGAAGTCACGGTAAGACTTAGTAGATTGTAGACATGGTTCCCATCCCTGGTAGTCAGGGTGAGCTAACCTTTGCTTGATGCTGCCAAGCAGAGTTAGGGATGGAGGATGTCAAGTTGGTAAGTGGCATAAGGTAGTGAATGTAACAGAATCCTGTCCCTGGTAGGCAGGGGAAGCCTACCTTCACCCAGCACCTCAGAAGATGCAAGTTAGAGATGGAGTCCAGAATACTGCTGGTATGAGCTAGCTAAAGCATGAACGCTGCTGTAAAGAGAGAGTAGAAGTAAAACTTGGAAACAGGGATAGGTCAATAGAGCAGTGATAGACAATGGATATGGGAAGTGTGGAAGGTATATGAACATAAAGTAGGGATGATATTGATACAACATGCAAAATAAATACTGTAATCTAATCTGTTATACAATTCGATGTTTGGGGGCAGAGCAGAGGTAGGAATAATGGCTGGTAATGGAGACATGAAGGGGTAAACACTAGGGGAATGAAATGGGAAGGAGATGGAGCTGAGTTATAGGGTTATGTCCTTAGCATAGTTCAAGGGAATAGCACTGAGAGCCTTATGGAGACGGGTACTAGGAGGAACTAGGATAGGGACTATGAAAGCAATGCAAGTATAGGCGTAGGGCAGAATGAGATTGGTAGTAGGCAACTAAATCCACTAAAGAAGAAAGTGGGTGAATGACAGTCACTGCCCCCCTCCCCCCCCCGTGGGTACTGGGTAAATCTGACGGCTACAAAATGCCAGGTACCATAATATAGTGGAAGCTTACCTGAGCAGGCATGATATTCCTGTGGGAGAAAGAATACTTTTTTCGGTAGGAGTAGTGTTGCATTTTATTGAGGCAGCTGTAAAAATCTAAAGGATAGTTCAATTGCAGAGTGGCTCCAATAAGGAGTCGTGATGACATAGAAATCTCAAGTAACATCCACCAGAGTTTACTGTATTACTGAAAGACTTACTGTAGTAGGAGGCCTGAGGTGTAGCTGGATTCCAGTCATACATAGAGAAGGAGGATAGAGAAATGGAATAAGCAGCCTGGCCCAACTGTGGCTTTTGGTAAAGAAGGGGACACATGGAGTAGCAGGGAAATGAATTGAGTGAGAACGGGGAGATGGGAAGAAAGGCACTGGAATGGAAGAGAAAGAGAGCAGGTCATGCAGGGTCACTAGTAGCTCTATAGCAGGTGGGGAGACATGGCAAGGGGAAGTGTGAAGTGGCAGAGGAAAAGGTGAAAGGGTAGCTGGGTGAGCGCCATGCAGCTTAGAAAATGCCCAAAAGGAGAACGAAGGAAGGGGCACCCCAGGCATGGCAACAGGAGCGAGAGGCTAATGGGGAGGAGGCCTGAGTGGCTGCAGAGGTCAAGAATAGGAATGGGATAGAGGTAAGGGAAATGGAGGGACAGGGAAGGGGGTGGGGGAAATGAGAGACACAAAGAAACAACAAAAGGATGCCAGGGAGGAAACACAAACCAGAGCAGCAGCACAAGCAGCACAGCTACACAAGCCGTGCAGGGAGTTCAGAGAAAAACACTGCCTAAGCAAGGGAGGTGCGGTTAGTATAGGGTTTAAGTAGAGGTTGTGGGAAGGGCTATTCCCCACATTGAACCACAGGCACAACCCTCCCATTATAGGCTAGTCAGCATGACATTGGTGGTAGAAAAGGTAATGGAATCACTTCTGAAGGAAGGGATGGTGGATTATATTGAATCCATTGAGTTATAAGACCTGGGACAGCATGGATTCTAGGGAGGGGGGAGTCATGTCAAATGAATCTGCTAGATTTCTTTGACTCGGTGACCAAGGAATTAGATTAGGGTGGAGCGGTGGAGTGGTGGATGTGGCCTACCTAGATTTCAGTAAGGCTTTCAGCACCATTCTACATAGGATGCCAAGACAGCAGGGTAACTTAGGAGTATGACCAAAGGCCATAAACTGGGTAAGAAATTGTCTAGGGGATAGGCAGTAGAGGGTGGTAGTCAAGAGTTTACTCTGAGGAAGGAGGGTAACCAGCAGGGTGCTGCAGGGATCAGTGCAGAGACTGGTCCTCTTTAATATATTTTTAAGTGGCATTGCAGAGGAATTGAAAGCCAATGTATGCCGTTTTGTGGATGACACCAAAATCTGTAATGGGGTAGACACTATAGATGGAGAAGCATGGACAAGGCCTGAGAAAACTAGAGGCATGGTCAAGGGTATTGCAACTGGGTTTCGATTTGAAAAAGTGCAAAGTAATGCACTTGTGTAGAGATGTGTTTTTCCTATTGTTTTTCCTAATGATTTCCCAATGTATAGCAGCAGCATATAATAGGATGCTTTTTAGTCACACGGAGTTAAGTACTCTGTATATACAGTAAGTGTTTACTGATCTATAAAGAGCCATCTCAGCAGCCAGACCCTCACTCTGGAAAGACCTTCTCCCCTCCCCTCCCTATGGTCCCCTGACCCCCCTGTAAATCTAAATACCTTATTAAGAATGCACTTCCTATCCTCCTTGACCTGCATCTGTCAACAGACCACTAGCACTGCTGTGCCTCCCGTGCAGCCCCCCCCTTACCTCCTCCCCTCACTAGTGCTTCCTCTCTCTGACCCTGAATACTGGCTCACTGATCATCTTTTCCATCCTTAATGATGGCTAAGTTTCTACCAATAAGGTATTTCCTATTGATCTCTGTGTACCACCTGATGTCTGCAGACTCTGCTGACATTTTACTATCCTATTGTTAGGTAGCTGCATTACCTTGTTTACATGAATGTTGTATACACCTTAGTATGCTCACCTTGTTAGATGTATTTGGTGCTGTTTACCTGTATTACACTGCCACTGTTTGTTTGCCTGATGTACACTGGATTAACTGTTACAATCCTTGTATGATTCCTGCTGTATTCTCATTATATTTTACCATTGCATGTGCCAGTCTCTGGCCTGTGCCATGTTTGAAAAAGGTATTCGGATCAGTGCACCAACCCAGGTAACGAATGAATGAATGAATCTATCAATTAATCTGACAAGTAACTAAGGCTATTCATCATTAGGCCAGCTAATGAGCAAAGCAAACGATATGCTTTTATCTCTGCTGCAGTGAGACGTATGAGGCTGCTCGGAGTGGATATCACTACCGAGAGGCCCTCCAATGCCTGGAATAACTTTCCTTATGTTACAGGTCTATTAAAGACACAGTTGTAGCCAGTTTGAACTAGTTTTACTGGGGTTCTCATCAGTCTGGAAAAATGTGTATGTAAGAAAAGTGCTGAGCTAATTGCCCGCCAGTAAGAAGTCTGCATTTCATAGTTTTGCCTCATTTGTCCAACACCTCCAGTGTATGACAACATGTACTGTTAGTTTCTCTATACATGCCCTGTGGGGATTCTGTGAGCCGAGTCCAGCAGTGGAAGAGATATCATGATGTCTAGGGCTTGTCTTGTCCCAGTTAATACCTGTCTGACATGTACTGTTAATTTCTCTATATATGCCCTGTGGGGATTCAGTGAGCTGAGTCCAGCTTTGGAAGAGATATGGTGTCTAGGGGGTTGTCTGGTCCCAGTTAATACCTGTCTGACATGCACTGTTAGTTTCTCTATATACACCCCTGCAGAGATTTTAAGAGCTGAGTCCAGCTTTGGAAGAGGTATTGTGATGTATTGGGGTTTGTCTGGTCCCAGTTAATATCTGTCTATATTTTATGTTGTCTGGTAATCCTTTGCTTTATTAGCCACATCTTAGATCTTGTGTTATGTTTCCGCCATCAGGTCATGAATTTTGCCAACTAGCGATTAGCTAACACTTGTGGCACAGAAATCCAGGGGCAGAGTACAAAATGAGAGGAGTGGTACCAACAGCCACCAGGCAGGAAAGAGACTGGAGTTATTCAGACTGTACAGCCTAAAGGTGGCCAGCAGGAGGGCTAGTGGGATACTGGGGACCATAGGGAAGGGTATCACCAGCAGAAAGAGGGAGGTGGATCTACCTCTATATAGATCGCTATTTATTTATTTATTGAAATGTTTCACCAGGAAGGCACACTGAACAAGAAGTTGCTCATCTCCTGGTGCGACCGGGGGAGGGGGGGGTTACAATTTGATGAAGAATTAGACATACAGTTTAACATTTATCACATCCGAGAAATTAAACATTCAGTTACACTTGTAGCAAGATATACAGTTAAAAAAATATCGTAAATAATTGCACAGTTGCATTTGTAACATTACATACAATTAAATATATCATACCTGTGGAATATGCATTTAATTACAAGTGGTGTATCTGAGGAACATAGTACAGAAATTTAATGCAGCCTTGGAGCCAAATCCTTGCAGGAATGGACCACGGTTAAGAGGCAGATTATTTATCAATTATTGAATAAATAAGGTCCAGTGGGGGGACATCAAGGAGGGTAGAGGGATAGACAGGGGAAACAAGCTGGGGGAAGGAGAGGATAAAGATGGGGGGAACATTCCTGGAGAAAAGTGAACAAAAAGAAAAAATCAGTTGTGAAGAGCAAGTTAACACACTCTAGTGCAATCTGGGAGCACCTCAGACAGAACAAAAAGTGCAAATTATTAGATCGAGTGAACTAATTCCTTTGATTAAGTGCAGAGAGGAAGAGAGAGGGGCAGGAGAGAGGTATTGATGTAAGGGATATGGAAGGGAAGGACAAGTAATACCTGGAACTGGCCCCTTCAGAGTGCGGAGATAGCTGCCAGTAGTGGAATAAGGTGAGGACTTACAGTAAAGGACAGGAGTAGGAAAGGACAAGTTGGGTAGAAATAGAAGGGATGGTAAAGGGAAAGAGGAGGAGGGGTGGGAGAAACTTGTCTAAGACTAGGCCTCTTCAGAATGCTGAGAACCCTGCCAGAGAGCAGAGTCAAGCGAGGACGAGTTAGGTATAGACTATAGAGGTGAAAGGAGAGGGAGGGATGGAGGGAAGGAAGAGTCATTTCCCAGTGCTGGCCCCCTCCAGGATGCTGAAATCCCTGCCAGGGACAGAACTAGGTGAGGAGAAGTTAGGAAGAAAGAAAAGAAAGGATGAAGGGAAAGGAGGGAAAGAAGAAGCTTGCTTAACACTAGACCACTCCAGGATGCTGAGAACCTTGCCAGAGCACAGAATCAGTTGAGGACTAGTTGGGTAGAAAGGATATAAGGGAGGGAGAGTGAAGGAAGAGTAATTGCCCTGTTCTGGGCCCCTCCAGGATGCAGAGAACCCTGCCAGGGGATAGAATTAGGTAAGGACAAGTTGGGCAGAGGAAAAAGGGGGAATAGAAGAGGAAAGGAAAAAAGAAGGCGGGAGGAAGGGAAGAAAACTTACCTGAGAGTAGACATCACCAGGGTGTAAAGAATCCCAACAAAGGGCAGATTTAGGCAAGGACAAGTTAAGTAGAAAGGAGAGAGGGGGAAAGGGAAGGGGAGGGAAAGGAATTAAGACCCCACCTAGAGTACTGTGTCCGGTTTTGGAGACCACATCTCCAGAAGGACATGGAGTTGATGCAGTCCAGATAAGGCAAATTAAAACGGTGCAGGGTTTGCAACAGAAGCCCTATGATGAGATAAATATGTACACCCTGGAAGAGGGGAGGAACAGGGGAGATATAAAAGAGACCTTTAAATATCTCACATGGGTAAATAAGGCTCAGGAAACAGGTGTTTTTCAGCAAAAAAAGATGCCCAATGACAAGGGGCATAACAAAAAGCTGTAGGTGGGTAGATTAGGGAGAGATGTGAGGAAGTATTTCTTTATAAAAAGAGTGGTGGATTCCAGAAACAGTCTTCCAACAGAGGTGGTTGTGGTAAAAACAGTGGTGGGGTTCAAGAATGCATAGGATAGGCATGAGGGAATCTTAGGGAAAGGGAAGAGGATGATGAATGGGCCAGAGATCAAAGTAGGGTTTCCGGTGAGTGGTGATACTGTAGGCAAGGAAAAGTGGACAGACTAGGTTGAATAAATGATCCTAATCTGCCAGCAAATTCTGTGTTTCTATGTTACTAAAATAGTGCAGGGGCTGCACCATAAACCCTACAAGGGGAGGCTGTGTGAACTCAACATGTACTCCCAGGTGGAAAGGAGAGCAACGGGTTGGGGGGGACATGGTTGAGACCTATAAGTACTTCAAGGGGGATGAACAAGTTGCAGGAGTGGAGTCTATTTCACATTTTGAAGAGCACCAGCACATGGGGGCATGATGTGAAGCTTGGGGGGGTGGAGTTTAGGAGGGATACGAGGAAAAATTTCTTCACAGAATTCGTGGTGGATGCCTGGAATAGACTGCCAGAAGAGAGGTGGTGGGGTAAAGACAGTGGTGGGATTCAAACATGTGCGGGATAGGCACATGGGTATAGTAAACAGAGATAAGGGAGGAGGGATGGACACTGTAATGACATAGCATGACAGGTTTGTTTAATACTTAAATTTATTAGTCTTGCCAACTTAGTACAGTACAGTGCAGCATGGGTAATCTTTGAACAATACTGGTGGGTTATTGCCCATCAAAATCACATTTAATACAGCATGTACTGTACACGCGGAATGATGTAATACCATATGTCATTCATATTCTCCTCCTTCAACTGGTCTCCTGTCCAAACTGCCCAATCAGTTGATTCTGCCTCACCTATTTTATTTCCTCCTTTAACTCTGCTTGTGACATTTTTGCCCCGTACTCAAGACATATAGTAAAAACTCTGAACACCCCCTAGATTTCCTAGTCGCTACCTGACAGCATGAGAAAGAGGGATAACCACTCTCACAAGGCCCTTGCCTCTCAACTCCCCCAAGACAGACAGAATTACAGGGAGGCTCAAAACAGCTGCACATGGGCTATCTATCAAGCCAAAGCCGAGTATTACAACCAAGCTCTTACCTCCTCCTGGGGCTCTGGTAGCAAATTCTGGAGAAACATCAAGGAGCTAACCAGGAAAAATGTATCCCCTACCCCAATACAGCTTCAAATTGATGGGGTTATCTCCCAGAACCCTAAATCTATCACCAATGCCCTCAATACTGCCTTCACAGACCTCAGCCATATTCTCCCCCCCAACTTCTTTGACCTGATCAGTAACCACCCCATAAACTCCCCTACCAATTTCAACCAGCCTCCTTTCTGACTACGAATTATCTCCTGCAATGTGGCAAAATGCTACCTAGGTGAAGCCCTGGCAAACTCTCACTATAGGAACAATGACTTGGACCTCAAGCTCATCCGTCTAACTTTGGATGTGACTTTGCCCCATCTCACCAAAATACTTAACTTATCCTCATTCACAGCCAGTTCCCCCACTTCTTGGAAAAGAGCAGTTATGACTCTCATATTAAAGTGTGGTGACCCCACCAGCCAGCAACTATAGGCCAATATCCATACTGCCCCCTTTCTCAAAGGCCCTTGGAAAAATTGTGTCGGACCAGTTCACAGACTACCTGACCAAATACAATCTGCTCTGTCATGAACAACATGGGTTCTGGAGAGGTCACAATACCTCCACTGCCCTAGTTGAATTTACTTCTTATATACATGAGGCCCTGGATCATAGCTCAGTAGCAGGGGATCTCTGTATCGATCTGACCGAAGCTTTTGATACGGTCAGTCATGAGCTTCTACTCCACACCCTACCATCACTAAATATCTCCCCAGAGGTCACCTCCTGGCTCAAAGACTATCTCAATGGTAAGACACAGCAGGGAAAAAACAATGAAACCATATCCTCCAGTAGGACAGTCCACACAGGGGTCCCACTAGGGTCCATTTTAGGCCCATTGCTTTTCACCCTCTTTCTGAGCTCACTCCCCAAATCCTGTAGTGGGAAGCTTCTGCTTTATGCTGATGATGCTCTAGTCTTTTGGAAACATCATCATCTCAACAAACTACAAGCCACCCTGCAGACCTTCTTTGGTGATCTCGAAACCTGGTTCTCTGAACACCGCCTAAAAGACAAAAGCTATGATCTTCACCCACCACCAAAACCAGCTCTGTAATACTCCGCTCATCATCACAAACTCCTGTGGCATACTCTGGAACAGGTCTACCATTTCAAATACCTGGGCATCATGTTGGACTCCTCCCTTACCTATCACAATCACATCCATCAAGTATCCTCCTCTGTCAATGCCAGGTTAGGGATCCTATATAGACATAGGCACTGCATTCCCCCACAGGCAATTCCTCTAGCAGTGTCCTCCTCAATACTACCCCTGGTAGACTATGGCATAGTAATTTATGGGTCTGCTGATCATATTGTCCTGCGCAGCATCAACCTCACCCTCAATAAAGCCTGCCACCTGGTCTCTAACTGTAACAGGCTAACCCATACCTGTGAGCTTTACAAACTTTCTGGCTGGCTAAACTTCCAAGATAGGGTGAAGTATCACACCTGCCTTCTAGCAAGAAAGATACTACACAAACAAGCTCCATTAGGCCTCCACCCTCTTATTCAAACAGCCTCACTCAAGAGGGCACCAAGACACTCTGCAAACACCCCATACTAGCACCACACTGTAGAACCTCCCTTGGGCAATGGTCTTTCCGTTATCGTTCCCCCACTGTGGCTAAACAACCTACCATCCACAATCTCCCTTATGTCCAGTTTGGGTCAATTTAAAGCTGGTCTTAAGACACTCCTCATCTCGGCAACCTGTGACTGTATATAACTTTACAACCAGGTTCCAGTGCTACAAATACGGGGTCCCCCCCAGCTTAGAGACTTTCTATTCTTTTCCTAGCTAGGATCCTCAATCTCACTTTAATCTTATCTTGACTCAGGGCCTATTTTTGTTAGACCCCTCTGAAACTGAAGTACTGTCATATGTATCATAAGTGTTGACCCGGGGCCTCTTTCATAAGATCCCAGATGATGTAACCCTACATTATACGTGGTACCAAATGTTTAATTCCTCTATTAATGTTTAAGTTTAGTACTGTGCCAAATGTGTAAGTTTGTACTGTGCCAAATGTATAACAGTTGTACCAAATGTTTAAGTTTGTGATACTTAGTGTATGTTCTTACTGACGTGGAGCCTTTGCAAAGCAGTCTATGACTCAAAGGATTGTAATTCAATAAATAAATAAATAAATATTCATATCCTTACATCTCATCCAGTATGTTTGTTACAATCCCAAACAAAATTTAAACATTTATTTTTAAAGATAAATGTGATTCCTACTTAAGAAATTGCAAGAACTTAGTCCAAGAACTTTTGAGTCCATTTTTATCAGTATCTTGCTGGCTTTTGGATTCTGTGTCTGCTAACCCAGCTCACCACTGTTGGGCTTCCATTGGTTGCAGGCTTACTGCACATGCTCTGTTGAGTGGCTGCCATCATAGCCACCATCATCAGTGGCAGGTCTTCTTGCTGCTGCACCATCATAGCTGTGTCTCCCCCCAAAGGCATGTCATCCCACACCTCATGTAGCTTTTCTTTCATCTTCTCTCTCTCTCTCTCTCTCTCTCTCTCTCTCCACGTAGCTGGTTGAAATGTCTTGTGCCTTAATGGCAATCCAGTCTGTAGCTCTGGAGCTCCCATAATGTCTCTCCGATTCCAATGGTACTGCTTCCCTTTAGCTTCAAAAATGTAGGAACAAGGTTTCTGAGAAGGTGTGAGGACAACTGCAGGAGTCCATTCATTTGCATTGGTGCACAGATGTACTGGCTGTCTTGGAGTCAGGTCAGAGAGTGGACATACATGTTGGTTATAATAAAACTGCCGTTCCTTTGGTTTTTTCTTTTTTTTTTGAAATGCAGCTTGACTGTATATCTATTAATGTTGGTCTTAACAGTTCAGGTTTTGTAGGAATTCAAATTCTGGTTCTGCATCCCATCAGCAGTTGAGAAGATGACCCCAGGCCTTCAACTGGAAAACTTCTCAAATTTAACAGTGCTAGATAAGGATCTTTATGGTCCCATTTAGCTTTTTTTCAGCAAGTTTTTTTTACAGTTTTGATGGCTTTTTCCACCACACTGTTGTTCTGGGGATAGGTAGATGATGATGTGATATGTTTAAACTCATGACTCTGCAAAACTTTCAAATTTGGCACTAGCAAATTGAGGCCCATTGTCTGCAGTAAATGTTTCAGGTATGCATGCCTCACATACTATGATATAATATGACTGATTGATAACAGTTTCACTTGTGGTATTTTGCAAATGAGAAATCTAAAAAAAAATTTAATAATAGTCAACCATCACTAAATAGTTTTCTCTATCAAATTCAATAAGTCAGCTCCTACCTTCTTCCAAGGTCTCTTGGGGAATTTTGTGGGGTTGCATTGGTTCCTTCAGCTGGGCCTTCCTGTAAGTGTTACAGATGCCACCTTTGGCCACTAAGTCGCTAATCTGGCTAGTCATACCAGGCCAAAACAGAACGTTTTTTGCTCTGCTCTTGCACTTTTCTATGCTCAAGTGAGTGCTGTGTATTTTTGTAAGCATTTGTTTCCTCAATGATGCAGCTGCAATGAGTCTTTCTCCTTTTAATAATAATCCATTATCAGTGGTAATTTTTTCTCAAAACAACTAGTACTGTTGAAGGTCGGGGGTCAACTCGAGATCTTTCAGAAGGCCATCCCTGCAGCACAGTTTCTCTTAATTCCTGCAGAACAGGGTCTCTATTTGTCTCAGCTTGCAACAATTTTAATTTCTCATCACTAACTGAAATCTTGTCAATCATGTGGACCTCATATTTGTCTATATCACTGTCAGGAAATGACTTCTAAACAGCCCTGCTGAGTATGTCTGCAATATATAGTTCTCTTCCCACCCTGTATTCCACTCACGAGTCATATTCATGCAGTTTTAGCATTATGCATTGACTTTGTGGTGGGGCTGTTCCCCTTCTAAACACCTCTTGGAAAACATCAGAAAAACTAGATAATATTTCCTCAGGTGTGTACCTTTGTTTCTTAGAGTCAGCAGTATTGAAAACATTTTCTTGACAAGTCTGATTTCCAGGTAAGTCAACAATCCTAGAACTGGAGTGACATTGGCATCCACCACTTGAAACGTAATAAGGTGGTACAGATTTTTGAAACTCACAGCTAAAGTAACTTCCCTGCGTACAATCAGATGGTGCCTGGAACAGGAAATCAGCCTTGCTCTTGATTTCTGAATCACCTTTCTTGACAAATTCTTGTACATCTTTAGAGGCATTACATTGCATTATGCTCCCGTGTCCAACTTAAAGTTTACATGTCTACCATTTATATTTAAAACCACTTTCCAATCAGTTTCCATTGCATCAGCAGTTAGAATCTCTATAATGAAGGTATTTTCACTCTTGCTATTTGATTCCTTTTTAACAACATGGACCTTCACACTCTCCATAGCACAACACACCTTGGCAAAATATTTTTTTACGATTACAGAATCTACACTTTTGTCCAAGTGTGGGACACCTTGTTGGCTCTTGCTGTCAATCACAGTTCCCACATCTGGGTAATTTTGGCATTTGTGCTGGCAACTTTCTCTGTCTTTGTTCAAGCTTCCTCATTCTTCCCCTTTTTCAAAGGACTGCTAGCCCCCCGGTGGCACTCAGGGTTGTGGTGCTAGACACCACACCTCATACCACGCCGATGATGCGGGTTCAGAAACGAGCCTGGGACATCAGGGGTCAGCAAGGGGGAGGCTGGAGAGATGGACTGAGTGGCTATAGGGTGCTCTCCTCACCCAGGTAAGGACCTAGTCATGCCTGCTGCCCCTGGGTGGAGGCTTGAGGGTAGTGCAGATGGGAGTGGCTAGCATACTGAGGGTGCCGCAGATTACTGTGTGCTGCCATGGCAAGGGGAGGGACAGAAAAGTGGAAAATGGAGTGGGCAGGCCTCATGATGGCCCTGCAGTGCCCACACCAGCCCCCTGGAATCTGGATGTTGGTCTCCTGGGGAGGGGGGAAATCAACACCCTTCGCCCTCGGCCTTGTCATGGGGGGGAACCCATGGGGAATTGCTGGGAGGGTCAGGTTCGGGAGAGTAAGGGTGTTTGAGGGAGGGGCTAGAGCCACCTGCCAGTTCCAAGGGGAGAACAAAATGTACATAGAAAAAAAAGGACCGCTACATGCACAGAATTTTCCTCTGAAGTTGTCTCACTCAGACATTTTATTTGCTCCTCACTGAGCTCAGCTGCTCTACAAATATCAATGGCTCTGATCAGGATTAAATCAACCTCTAAGAGCAGTCTGCATCTCACTGGAACATTCTGTATGCCACGAAGTATTCTGCCTCAAATTAGTGAGTCACTTAGATTTCCAAATTCATATGATTTAGCTCTGAATCTTTAATCAGTAATGTAGGCATCAATAGATTCACCTGGATTCTGATTTTGGATATTAAATAAGTGCATATCATACATCACATTCTTGCGTTGGTTGCAGTACCTCTCAAAATTGGCCATAATCTTCAATAAATTGTCTTTATCCTCTTCCTTCTCCCATTCAGAAGTGTTATATACCTGCACAGCCACAGGACCAGCCACATGAAGAAAAATCTGAGTCTGTATCTTCTGCAATTTCTCAGCAACACCTCTGGATGTAAATATTTGAATCTGTTACTTGAATCCATGCCAGTTCCCAGCCAAATTTGAATGCAGATCAAGAGCATTGGGGTCCCAGGTAAGTATAGCACTGCAATAATAGCACAGTATAAACCACACTGTGAAAAGGACGAAAACAATGGCAGCAACAGGGTAGAATAGCATTAGTAAATTATTGCTAATCCTGTCACTGTCCGTAGAGAGGAGTAAGGGCTGAAGTAGCTTCAGGTGTGGTGCCAGGTTGAGCCTCTTCTGTGGTGGAGTGGATAAGGCACTAGCAAGTGGAGCGATGGAGATTTGGGGACCAAGGTTTGGCTGTCCTTCTCCTGATATTGGACATATTTTTAAGGGGGAAACAAATATTTTCTCCTCCCAAGTTTCTTCCCATCCCTGAGGTCCACACCCTCTCTGAGTTGATTATATTAATTTCAGGGGTGCAGGGGGAAGAGCTCCCCTGCAAAAAAGAAAAGCTCTCATGTTGTCCCTTGGGAGTGTATTGTTGCCACAGCATTTTGGTGCTGCTCAGTGTTTTCACTGACCTTGTATTTGTTTTTGATATTTTGCCTGCAGGGTTGTTGACTATTTTATTTTGTTTGTGGGTATTGACCCCATATGGCAGGTATACCCATGGATTTAAGCAAGTTCAGTAAAATGGTGCAGGGCATCAGATATACACAGTATATATATATATATATATATATATATATATATATATATATATATATATATTCATAGCAAAAACTCCATTTAATGCATCAGTTAGGATTGCTCCACAGCGACAAAAGTGAGAAAATTCGGTGTTATGGTTGAAAGCCCCCCTTGCACCACCCCAGCCTGCCCCTCAACCGTAAAGACACCCCAGAATGTCACTTAATAACTCTGCAGCCGTATATCTTACTGGTACAAAAGTTGGCAGATCCCAAGATCTATGGTTACGCCCTGTACCTGCTAAATTTCAGGTCAATCTGTTGAACAGTGGTAAAGTTATTAGGGTGCAAAGTTTCACCATGTAACCTTAAATGGGGTACTCAACTCTAACTATGGTAGCACTACCATGTTACCATAATATATATATATATATATATATATATATATATATATATATATATATCTATCTATATATATATATTATGGTAGCACGGTAGTACTACCATAGTTAGGGTTGAGGAGCACTTTTAAGGTTAAAGGGTCAAATTTTGCACCTTAATAACTTTGCCACTGTTCAACGGATTTGCCTGAAATTTGGTATGCCTATTGGGCATGATAGGTCTTGGGATCTGCCAAGTGTCGTATCAGTTGGATATACGGCTGTGGAGATATTAAGCAACAATGAATTGCACAATTACGCTTTTTTGTGATTCCTTTGCTCTCACCTACAGGTCGTACGGTTTGCGCGACCGGTCCAAAAACTTCAGGGAATGTGTGGCCGGGGTCCCTGATGTGCCTTTTGAAGATTTCATGAAAAAATATTGAACAGTTCAAAAGTTATTCAAAAAACAAGTTCCCATTATAAGTCAATGGGTAAAGTTAACAAAAAGTTTGAAAGTGCAATGCAGTTTTACTTTTGCAAATGGTCCTTTTACTTTCGCAGATCCACCATTTTGTTTTCAGTTGGTAATCAGAAAAATGCTTGCCATTTAAATTTGGGACCCTCTAGCAACCTAATTCTTTTTGTATTCACCTAGTCGGACCCTGAGGGTGCTAGGCATGTCTTTATTTTGGGGTAAAACACCCCCAGAAATATGTTTTTTAAATTTCTGGAAAAAGTACTTTCACAAAGTACTTTCACACCTACAACACTTTCGAATGAATTTGCAAAACCTTTCGCAAAGTTCGACAGTACTTTTCAAGACTATGGCCAAAATCACAGGAGTTTTTTGTCACCCTGCTGCAAAAGAACCGTTTGGTCTTTTGGGTTGAAATTTGGAGGGAAGGCAGCCAACATCTCATAGATGTGACTTTCAGTGGCATGGTGAAAAAATATTGCATGGCTGCCAAGATATGGTAGTCTGAAGTTGACGTTTTTTCCTATAGACTAACATTGTGGCGTACGACGTGCCTTTCGGGGCTCGTATCTCGAAAATGGTGTGAGATATGGAATTTTTGTCATGACTGCGTAGCCTATGGCTACGCATAAAAAAAAATAGCTAGGAAGCGCATGATTTATGTGACATTTCAATATTATTTCTATGTCGTACGGTTCCTGAAACATAAGCAATTTAGTATTCCAACAGCTCATTTTGTGCACCGAGGCCCATTGCTATGCATACATTCTTTCTGCACACTGTGTTTCTCTATGCAGCTGTTGGGGAAAAACAGAGTATGCACTTCTGTTAATGTTACAGTCACTGTTTCCACTTGCTTTTACATACCCATTGGTGTTTCTGTTCCCGTGTGCACCACTGTGTCCGTTACCTTTTTGCGTTCTCGTTTGTGCTTGCATTTGCGTTACTGTTAACATTTGCGTTTCCCCTATTGTTTGTGTTTGCATTTCAGTTCGCGTCCCCATCTGCATTGTCATTTGCATTTATGGCAGCCCTTTCATTTGCTTTACTGTTTCTCTTTTTTTATGCGTCTTCGTTGCTGTTACTGTTACCATTTGCATTTGCAATTACGTTACAGTGCCCGTGCGCATTATGGTTTGTGTTTCCATATGCGCTTGCGTTTCCTTTTGCATTCCTGTTTCCTTTGCTGCTATTGTTGCTGTTACCATTACCATTTGCCTTTACAATTGTGGTACTGTGCCCCTGCGTGCATCACGTGGTGGGCGCTCCCGCCGCTGCATTACTTTCACTATTTCTCATCATCATTCTCAAAAAGAAGGGAAATTAGAGACAAAAAACTCTGTTTAATGCATCAGTTAGGGTTGTTCCACAGCGACAAAAGCGAGGCAATTCGGTGTTAGGGTTGAAAGCCCCTGGACGCCCCAGCCCACCCCCAACTGGCATCAGGGTGCGCTTTGGGGTCGTCAGTCCTAACTCTCACCCATTCTTCTATACCTCAGCTTCTTTACACACATGTGATGGGGTGAGAGTTAGGGCCAACGACCCCAAAGTGCACCCCGATGCTGGTTGGGGGTGGGCTAGGGGTCCAAGGGGGCTTTCAACCATAACACCATACTTTTGTTTTTGTCACTGTGGAACAACCATAACTGATGCATTAAACAGAGTTTTTTTTCTCTATATATATATATATATATATATATATATATATATATATATATATATATATATATATATATATATATATATATATATACACACACACACATATGCACGCACACACATAGTATATATATCTGTATCTATATATAGAGAATACATGATGGGCAGGAGTGTGATATGGATAATATTCTCACTCCTGCAGAGGGAGCTCTGGATACTCATGAGTGCCGAAGGCATGAGTGAGAGTGTCCAGAGCTCCCTCTGCAGGGGGGAGAATATTTTCCATAGCACACAATCTGCTCATCATGTGTGCTATTTATACATTGAGGGTGGGACCTTTCCTGATATTTGTGGAGTAGTATGTGTATGTTTTATGAGGAGTTCTATGTGGTGGGTAACAGTACAGAGTGAGTGTAGTGTGTTATTGGTGGTGTGAGTTGTGTTTGAAAGGTGCTTGGTCTTGGCTAGGTACATGTGACGTGTTGTGGTATAGAGGTGTATTTCTTGGGAGAAGTACTTTGTTTGTGAAGTACTGTATATTGGCATCGTTGTGATTTCCTTTTTATTTTTAACTTTGTTTTCTGTGTGTATGCTTTGTGTACTAGTGATTTTATTTACACATTACTGGTATGGATTATTTTCATCGAACAGTATCTAGTTTCATACAGGTAGTTTATTCAGCACTTCTGTATGAGAACATCTTAAGTTCAGTTAAACATTTATTTTGTTTCAAGTGGTGCAGAACAGGCGTTGTTTGATTGGAAAGGAGGTTGGTTCTTGTTCATGATGCTGTTTCTGGTCATGTAAGGCTGGTGGCGTTCAATCGGAATCACTGTCCAATTCAATTATTCGTTTCTGTTTCTTGGGTATCTCTGGGTAGTCGTGGCCTGCAAAAAGAAGCAGAAGGTGTTAGTACAGGTGTGGTACAAGTTTGTGGCTCACATTGCAGGGTTTTATTTAACTCTAAATATCAATTAGCGTTTTGCTCATAAAAGTCCTAAAACATTGTGAAAATGCATAGTACTTGCCTCACTGTGTTTAACTAACATAATACTTCTAGAAAACCTATACAAGTACTTTCTGTACAGTTAGTATTGTCCTAAGAAAAAAACTGCTAATCAATTATTTAAAACCTTGCATTGTTTTGTTTACGTACCCTGATATATGTTGAAAGTGATGTTTGACGCTGATATTATGGGATTGTTGAAGCATGTTGGTATGTTATCCAAGTATGTTGATGGCGTCTGTAGGGGTCATGCTATTGTGTCACAGCAGTTTTGCTTGTAGGAGGATTGTGTTTCAGCTCAGGGGTTTCTGCAGCTTTTGAGGTACTGGATTTCGGCTCAATATCTGTGCCCAGTATGTTCAAGATTTGTTTCTGTTTGGTGTCACTGAGTTTGCAATATGAGTTAATTGATTGTACCTTTTTGTGCCCCAAAATCTGTATAATGTCAGTAGGGGGCACATTTGAATCACTTAGCTTTTGTATGAGGTGTTTCCTCATTGAGTGATTGGCTAATTTCTTGTGTGTAGGTATCTGAGATTCATTGATCATTGTTTTTACAATCTTGGCTATGGTATTTATACCAAGAGGCTGATGTTTGAACCACGTTGGAGATTGTAACCTGATGGGGTAGTTAATGGCTAAAAAGAATGGCACTTCTGGATTATTTGCTTTAATTGGTTGTTTCTCTTTGTATTTGAGATAACTTCTCACAGAGCATTTTTGTATGTTGTGTATTTCATAGGCACAGGGCTAAATTGTACATGTGTCCTTTGGGTTTGAGCCTGTGTGAGTTTTTGTTTGTGTCTCTTTCCACAGTTCCAGGTAACTGCAAATTTCGCCATCTGTTTTTAATGTGATATCTCCCCATCGTAAGTTTCTTGTTTCAGTGTTTCCTCTAACACCGAAGTACATGTTTGCTGTCAGCCACATTGAATTAATTATCGATTGTGGATTATTTGATCCGAGTAGTTATAATTCATAGAGTTTGTCAATTATGTTGTCACTGAGCTCATCTGCTTCATTTGGATGGTTTCCCAGTCCTTTTCCTTTTAGTTGTTTTTGCTTAGACATAATGACTTGTCTTGTTTTTTCAAATGTTATTGAGGTGGATAACGGTTCACTGTAACAGTTTTCATGTAGGTGTCTTTCAGTGCTTGGAAAGCAGGATAGAATTGTTAATGGTTCATAATCCGTACCATCTTTCTTTTGGCTTGTGATGAAATAGTGGCATGATAAGCTGTCTAGTTCTTTAGGTTCTGTGTCTGTAATAGGGATTGTAAGTTCTAAATCTTGCAGTAGAAATGTTTGCAGATGTTTTACATCGGCGTCTGTTTTACAGCGGGTGTTGTCATTTTTAATTCTTAAGATGTACTTGTTAATGTATTGTGGGTCTAGCAAATATTGAGTTTTTGCAGGCATCTTCTGTTCTTGTATTTCTGGGATTGTGAAACCTTCCTCGTTTGTAGTGAAGTCTACCAGAGGTTCTGTATCTCTTTGCAATTGCTTGCAAAGATCTATTATTTCTTATTGCTCATCCATAGGTTTTATCTTGTTTTTCAGCATTCACTTATTTTCCAACTTTGCTTCGCATGTTGTAGTGATGCTGGATTTTCTGTTTTGTAGTTGTAATATTGTTAATGCTGATTTTTTTTTTTGTCTTTCTTTTTTCTTTTAGAGTCGGTGGCTGATCTGCTTCATAACGGAACAGAGGAGCACATCTGAGAAGGATATGAAGCAGCATGGTATTTGTAGCTGCACTTTAGTGATTTTCAGGTGAGGGTGATTTTCTGTGTTATTGGGGAACTTGTTGAGATGCATTTCAGTGGTAGATTAGGGATGGGGAAGCTGACATCAGCAGGGTGTGTATAAATGGTAGATATTTTAACTCTGCTGACATCAGTTTCAGATGTCACACTCCGGTTGAAAAAAACTTTTTTATCACACTGATATTGTTCCCACCCACATTGTATAAATATATATATATATATATATATATATATATATATTCATTACAAAAAACTTTGTTTAATGCATCAGTTAGGGTTAAAGTGACAAATGTGGGGAGATCAGACATTAGGGTGGAGCCGTAACACCCCATCCCACACCTCCATCCTCCACAGATGCCGGGTGTGCCATGTGGTCATGAGGCCCAACTCTCATCCCATTCCATGTGTAAACAGGTTGACATGCTACAGTAAAGGAGAATGGGGTGAGCGTTAGGCCTCACAACCCAATGGCACACCCTGGTGTCTGCCGGTCTGTGGAGGATGGGGGATGGGGTAGTGGGGGGTTAGGGGCTCAACCCTAACATCTCCTTTCCCCATGTTTGTCTCTTTAACCCTAACTGATGCATTAAACAAAGTTTTTTGCAATACATGTCCTTACTTTTTGAAAAAGTGTAATATAACTAGTAAATAACATGTGTTGGTGGGAGCACAGGGTTACCAAGCTGCCCATGTGAGTATAATAATATGTGTCTGTGGGATCATTGGCCCTCTGGGTCTTGCATTCCCACTTACACATAGCTACAGAGCCATACAGCAGCCCTATAGGGCAAGGAACCCTTGTAACACTACTTTGCCAATATCTCGGAAACCGTAGCAGCTATGAAAGCAATTCAAGTGTCATTGTAATCATGACAGCAAGACCTCCACATGGTATAAGGTTGAAAATCCATATCTCACATTTTTTATGAGATATGAGCACTGAAAAGTGCTGAAAAGGCACCCTTGGATCCATTGTGACACTAATTTGCCAATATCTCAGTAACCGTACAACGTAGGGAAAAAAATTCCACTGCAGGTGTAATCTATGGTCTCCAATCTTGTTTCTCATGATCCAATCATATTTTGCAAGGCAGCAAAATGCTTGACCATCAGTCAATCCTCGTCCGTGAGAAGGGCCATCTGGTCACAAAGTGACGGTCAAGGATTTTGCTACCTCATGAAAGGGGATTGGTGGCGGACTAGGATTTTGTCAGCTTGTGGACTGGGAATTTGTCAGCTCACAAAAGTGGATTTAAAAAACCAATCCCCTTTCATGAGCTGACAAAATCTCAGTCTTGCTAGAGGGGACAGGAAGCCAGTCGTGGACAAAGAATTAGCAAATTTGAAACAGCCATTTTTTTGGGGCAAAACAAAGCAAACCAAAGGCATGGGTTTGTAGAGGGCATCACCCTGAACAAAACCCTAAGGGTGATATGAGCCATGAGTAGCGAAAAGTCCGTATCTCGCTTCCTTTTCGAGATATGGGCACCGAAAGTTGCTATGGGTGCCACAATGTTATCCTATGGGAAAAATCTCAACTTCATGATGGCATATCTATGGAACTGCTTAACTTTCCAACACCTAAATAGCATAATTCACATCTCTAGTGCATCCCCTTAATACCCTGCAAATTGTAAGTCAAAAGACCAAACTGTTAATTTACAATGCAGTGCGAAATTTTTGAAGAGTTTAAAAATTCCTAATTCGTGAGGTAGCAAAATCCCTGACCATCAGATCAATCCCTGTTGTTGAGCTGTCAAAATTGCCATCTGAAAGAAATCCTTGACTATCAGATTTTGGCCATCTCGTCCCTAAGTGACGGTCAAGGATTTTGCTGTCTCTCAAAGGGGATCGGGTGTCGGACTAGGATTTTGTCAGATCATGGACTGCAACTTTGTCAGCTCATAGGAGGGTATTCAAAAAACCAATCCCCTTTTGTGAGCTGACAAAATCCCAGTCCATGAGCTGATCCTCTTTTGTGAGGCAGCAAAATCTTTGACCGTCACTCATACAGTATCCTTCTCAGAGGTGCTGCCTGTCTATGGCATGGGCGAAGCAAGGGTACTTCGCACCATGCAGTTCAATGATTGGTTGAAAAACTGGTGTAGAGCACAGGGTTTTGGCTTCATTGGGGACTGGGGTTCTACCTGGAGGGATGCTCACCTATACTGGCACGATGATCTGCATCTGTCTGGGAAAGGAACTAGTCTCCTCAGTGATTGGTTTAAATGCTTCATTGGCAAGCTTTTAGAGTAGCCAAAGGGGGAGGCACTGATAAGCAGCAGGGAATTCCAAGCCTCTCCCTCCAAAACAGGGTACTAAATGAGGTAAAGACCAAGGTAGAAAGGTCAGTAGGGAGCAGGACTGGGGTAAATGGAGAAAGCAAAGTCAGTAAGGGCAGGGATGGGGCTACAAGAGGAAAAGACATCAAAAAATGAAGAGTAATGAGTACCAATGCCCGTAGTCTGGGTAACAAGCTTTCTGAACTAGTGGCCTTGATGGAAAAGGAACATCTGGATATTATGGTAACCACGGAAATATGGTACACACAGAACCATGACTGAGATGTAAACATACCAGGGTACACTATCTACAGGAGGGACAGGGAGGGTAAAAGAGGAGGTGGAGTAGCTCTCTATATAAAGGAAGAAATCAAAGCAACAGATCAAAAGGGTAAACAGGGAGGAGAGGAAGCACTATGGGTCAACTTGGAGACAACCTATGGCACCACAATCCGCACAGGGGTTGTATACAGGCCCCCATCTTAGGGGGAGGAAATGGACAAGGAAATGATAGAAGGTATCCTTAGAATTGCAGAAAAAGGGGAGTTATTGTTGATGGGGGATCTGAATATGCCAGATGTTAACTGGAGTGCATTTGCTGCAGCCACATCAAAGAGTGGGGTCATTCTAGATGCCCTGAAGGGGCATGCCTTAGACAACTAGTATTGGAACCCACTCAGGAGGGAGCAATCTTAGATTTGGTACTCTCAAATGGAGATGGAGAGAGGATCACAGATGTAGAAATGGGTAGCCATCTGGGAACTAGTGACCATTGAACAGTATGGTTCACGATGAACACAGCAGAATAGTCAAGTCATACAAAGGCAAAGGTCCTGAACTAAGGAATGCACTAGCAAATGGGCAGGAAGGAGGGGTGGAAGAACAATGGGGAAAAATCAAAACTGCCATCACTAAGGCAACAAGCCTTTGTGTGAAGCAAATAAACAAAACAAAAAATGTAAAAAAAACACTATGGTTCTCAAAGGAGGTGGCAGGGAAGGTTAGGGAGAAAAAGATAGCATTTAGGAAGTATAAGGACTCACAGAAGGAGCAGGACAAGAGAACTATATTAGTTAAAGCAGAAAGAGCAGGGAAGGCAGTCAGAACAGCAAAGGCCCATACCGAGGAAAAGATAGCCAACTGAGTTAAGAAGGGGGCTAAAACCTTTTATAGGTACATCAGGGAGTGAAGAAAGACCAAAGGAGAGACAGTGAGGCTTAATAAAGGGAAGGGGGGAGTGGGTGACTATGAAAAGGCAACGATACCAAACAAATATTTTTGCTCAGTATTCACAAGTGAAGAAGGGGTGGTAACACTCTGGATGGGGGGGTTGATACCAGCCCATTCACAGAAGAAAGAGTTCTGAAAGAACTCCTAAAACTGAAGGTGGACAAAGCAATGGCGCCTCATGGGATTCATCCCAGAATTCTAAAAGTACTAAGGGTAGAACTAGTGACACCACTGACTACCCTCTTTAACAAATCATGGGAGGATGAGGTGGTACCTAAGGACTGGAGGAGGGAAGACATGATTCTGCTTCACAAAAGTGGAAGCACAGCAGAGGCAGGAAACTACAAACCTGTTCGTTTGACCTTAGTGATAGGGAAAATGATGGAATCACTTCTGACGGAAGGAATTGTTGAGTACCTAGAGGCCAGAGAGCACAGGACCCAAGGCAGCATGGCTTCATAGCAGGAAGGTCATGTCGGATGAATCTAATAGATTTCTTTGACTGGGTGACCAAAATAGTAGATCAGGGAGGGGCTGTGGACATTGTCTACCTAGACTTTAGCAGGCATTTGACGCAGTCCCACACAAAAAAATTATATACAAGTTAGCCAGCCTTGGAGTGGGTCCCAAGATGTTAGCCTGGTTAAAAAATTGGCTGAAAAACAGGACACAGAGTCTAATAGTAAATGGAGTCCATGCTGAAGAAAGGGGTGTTACTAGTGGGGTACCGCAGGGTTCAGTTCTAAGACCAGTCTTCTGAGGGACTGGAAGGAAAAGTATGCCTCTTTGCAGATGACACAAAGATCTACAACAGGGTTGATACACAAGGTGGGGTGGAAAGGATAAGAAGGGACTTGGCAAGCCTGGAGGAATGGTCAAATGTATGGCAGCTTAGATTCAATGCTAAGAAGTGCAAGGTAATGCACATGGGAAACAAAAACCCAGGGGAAGAGTACACTATAGGGGGTGAAATACTAACAACAACAAAAATGGAAAGGGACCTGGGTGTAGTCATATCAGATGACCTAAAGGCGGGCAAGCAATGTAAGATGGCAGTAAGGAGGGCTGGGGGATACTGGGATTGTATAGAAAGAGGCATCACCAGTAGCAAACAGGAAGTTGTTATCCCTCTATACAAACAGCTGGTCAGACTCCATCTGGAGTACTGTGTGCAGTTCTGGAGACCCAATCTCTGCAAGGACATAGACAGGATGGAGGCAGTGCAGAGGAGGGCAACTAAAGTGGTGCAGGGTCTGCACCAGAAGACATAAAGAGAGACTTAAGGAACTTAATATGTATACCCTCGAGGGACAGGGAGGACATGATAGAAACTTTCAAGTACCTCAAGGGAATTAACAAAGTCCAAGAGGGTAGCATCTTTCAGAAAAAGAGATGTGTAAGAACAAGGGGGCACAATTTGAAGATAGAAGGGGGACAGCTTAGAGGTAATGTGAGGAAGTATTTTTTCACAGAGAGGGTTGTGGATGCATGGAACATCCTTCCTGTGGAGGTTGTGGACTCAAAAACAATGGGGGAATTCAAGAATGCATGGGACAGACATAAGGCAATTCTAGGGGTGGGGGTAGGAGGAAGTAGGCTGTTGGTTAACTAGGATCTGCTGCTTATCCATTTGATAGGGAAATGGGCAGACTGGGTTGGCCAAGTGGTCCTTATCTGCCATAAAATTCTACGTTTCTATGTTTCTATGTAATCCTCATCTGTGAGAAGGGCCATTTGGTCACAAAGTGACATTCAAGGATTTTGCTACCTCACGAAAGGGGATTGGTGGTGGACTAGGATTTTGTCAGCTTGGACTGGGATTTTGTCATCTCACAAAGGAATAAAAACTATCCCTGACTGACAAAATCCCAGCCGATCCTCTTCAAGGCAGCAAAATCCTTGACCGTCAGTCAGTCCTCGTCTGTGAGAAGGACCATCTGGCCACAAAGTGATGGTCAAGGATTTTGCTACCTCGCGAAAGAAGATCGGCTCGCAGACTGGCATTTTGTCAGCTCGTGAAAGGGGATCGGATGTGAGTCATGGATAAAGAATTTTTAAATTTGAAACAGCTGTTTTTTGGACAAAATGAAGTAAACCAAAGGCATGGGTTTGTAGAGGGTGTCTCCCTGAACAAAACCCATGCCTTATTACAACAAGAAGTCACCCATGGAGGAAACTACGACATTTTGTTTGGGGGGGGATGAAAACAAGGTGGTGGTTCACGGACAAAGAATTTTTGCTGATGGACAAGGATTTTTTAAATCCTCATTCACGAGCTGACAAAATCCTTGACTGTGAGCCCAATCCTCTTTCACAAAACATACATATAAATCTTGGAATGAAGTGAGCATGCTCAGAACCCAAAAATTAAAAATTAAATAACTTTGGAATGGATTAATATTTTTAAGCAAACCAACGCTGAATTGTTCTTTGACCCAAACTCTTTCTACATTCCAGATTTCATACCAAAAGACCATACGGTGTGGTCACAGCTCAATGGGCAAAAAAAATGTCAAAAGTGTTGAAAAACGTGTTTTTCAGTGCTTCGCTGTGCACAAACCATAAGTCCGACCAAAACATAACTTGGTAAATCAAGAGACCAACCATACAAGACCATGCATTCCAAATTTCATGCAAAGCCGTTGAACAGTAGCAAAGTTATTAATGCACAAAAGTTGGGGTTTAACATTAAAGTGCTTACTCAACCCTAACTATAGTGGAGCGACCACACCACTATAAGATATATATATATATATATATATATATATATATATATAGTATGGTAGCACGGTAGTGCTACCATAGTTAGGGTTGAGTACCTATTTTAAGGTTAAATGGTGACACTTTGCACCTTAATAAGTTTGCCACCATTCAACAGATTTGCCTGAAATTTGGCAGACACGGGGCGTAAACGTAGATCTTGGGATCTGCCAACATTTGTGCCAGTTGGATCTACGGCTGCAGAGTTATTAAGCAACATTCCAGGGCGTATTTACTTTTTTTTGTGCATTATTTGCTCTTGCCTACAGGTCGCATGGTTTGTGTGACCAGTCTGAAAACTTCAGAGATAGTGCAGCCAGGGACCCCAGTGTGCCTTTTGAAGATTTCGTGAAAAAATATTGAATGATTCAAAAGTTATTCAAAAAACAAGTTTCCATTTATAGTCAATGGAAAAGTTAACAAAAAGTTTGACATTGTTGCAAATGCAGTTTTTAGTGTCGCAAATTACCCCTGTAGTGTCGTGAGTCAGCCATTTTTTTTTTTCAGTTTCTGATCACAGAAATGCTTGGCATTTAAAATTGGGACCAACTAGGGAAACAATTATTTTTGTGTTTACCTAGTCAAGCCCTGAGGATGCTAGGCATGTCTCTCTTTTGGGGTTAAACACCCAGAAATAAGTTTTTGAAATTTTTGGGAAAAGTAGTGTCGCAAAATAGTGCCGTACCTGTGACACTTTCGTGATTATTTTTGTGAAAGTGTCGGAAATCACGACACTACTTTGCAACACTATGGCCAAAATGACAGGAATTGTTTGCTACCCTGCTGCAAAAGAACGGTTTGGTCTTTTGAGCTGAAATTTGAAGGGAAGAAAGTCAACATCTCACAGATGTGCCTTTTGTTGGTTTGGTGAAAAAATATTCCAGGGATACAAAGTTACAGCACTCAGAAATTGACACTTTTTCCCATAGACTAGCATTGCGGAATCCGGCACGCCTTTTGGGGCCCGTATCTCGGAAATGGTGCGAGATACTGAGTTTTCGTTAGAAAACTACTTAGCCCCCATCAGAGGGCTAAGAACAAAACTAGCCAGGAAAGTCATAATTCATATGAAGTTTTAATTTTTATTCTACGTCGTACGGTTCCTGAGATATAAGCAATTTAGTATTCCAACTCCTCATTTTCTACTCCGAGGTCCATTATTATGCATACATTCATTGTACTCACTGTGTTTCTCTATGCAGCTGTTGGGGAAAACCAGGATGTCCGGTCCAGTTACTGTTACACATAGCGTTTCCACTTGCATTTCTGTACCCACTTGCTTTAGCATTCCCGTTTACGCCACCGTGTGAGTTACAGTATCCTTTGTGTTTCTGTTTGCGCTTGCGTTTGCGCACTTTTCACCATTTGTGTCTACAGTACTGTTTCTGTTTGTGTTTACTTTGCATCACCGCACATTACAATTTCTATGCTTATGCCACCCTTCCATTTCGCGCTTGCATTTGTTCTTAGTTTTGCTTCATCGTTGTTGTTACTGTTACCATTTGCGTTTCCAATTGCATTCCCGTGCCCGTACACATTACGGTTTGCATTTCCATTTGCACTTGGGTTTGCATTTCTGTTTCCTTTGGCATTATTGTTGCTGTTACCATTACCATTTGCATTTCCAAGTGCTGTACCGTGACCGTGCGCATTACGGTTTGTGTTTCCATATGCGCTTGCGTTTGCATTTCCATTTCTGTTTCCTTTGGTGTTATTGTTGCTGTTATCATTACCATTTGCATTGACAATTGCAGTACTGTGACCGTGCATGTAACGATTTGCGTTTCTGTACATACTTGTGTTTGCGTTTCCATTTCTGTTTCCTCTGGCATTATTTTAGCTTTTACCGTTACCATTTACATTTCCAATTGCGGTACAGTGACCGTGCACGTTACGGTTTGCGTTTCCGTACATGCTTGCATTTATCTTTCTGTTTCTGTTCCCTTTAGTGTTATTGTTGCTGTAACAGTTAACATTTGCATTTACAATGGCGGTACCATGACTGTGCGCTTGTGTCACCATTTGTGTCTCAGTTCGCTTTGGTGTCACTTTGAGCTTACATTTTTATTAACTTTTTTTTACCATTTAAATTTGCATCACCATGTGCATAATCATTAGCGCATGCATTTGAGTTGCAGTTACTGTTACTATGTCACAAGACATCATATGGTGGGAGCGAGTGCCCAAAGGGCCCGCGCCCCACCACCGCATCCTAATCACTATTTATAGTCCTCATTCTCAAAAAGAAGGGAAATTCATGGCAAAAAACTCTGTTTCATGCATCAGTTAGGTGTTTTCCATGAGACAAAAGCAAGAAAATTCGGTGTTAGGATGAAGCCTTCCTTTCACCCCAGCCCACCCCCTCAACCGCATCGGGTGTGTTAGAGTCATTGCCTAACTCTCACCCCATTCTCCTATACCTCAGCTTGTTTACACATGTGATGGGGTGAGAGTTAGGCTGACGACCCCAATGCATACCCCAATGCTGGTTGAGAGGTGGTGGGCTGGGGGCAAGGGGACTTTCAACCCTAACACCATATTTCCTTGCTTTTGTCGCTGTGGAATAACCCTAACTGATGCGTTAAACATATTTTTGCTATGAATATATATATATATATATATATATATAAAATTTTATTTCTGTACATAAGTGCAGTATAATGGTAGGGGCAGTGCAGCATTGTCTTGCGGTATTACCAGTGAGATCCTGAGGGGTGGAGGAGCACCATTATGAAAATGCTGGTGCCACCAGAGATTATAGTGAATTTTAAGAGTGCACAGGTACTTAATCTCTAAATTTCTTACGGTGCTTGCAGGGGGGGATCAGAGAGGTAAAGCCCTGATATATGCTGCAATAGAGGATTTACCTGTTCCCACAGTTCTCATTTAAGTGTGCCACAGTTGCAGAGAGAGGAGGATAAGGAATGGACTTTAGTGCAGATGAGTGTTTTGGATACTGATTACTTTGTACAATGATAGTGACTGCAACTAATGTGGGGCTGCCAAATCTAATTTGGGGTGCTTTTCAGGGACTGGGAGGTGGGACAAATTTGAGCTTGAGTGTGAGGGAAGGACTTGATTTTTGAGGAAGACAGAGGCCACATGACTTTGCAGGGCCTATCAGGCAGCTGGAGTCAGGCTTCTTACAAGGATGTCATATTTGTAGTTTTTGTTAAGCGTGTCACAGCTGCAGAAAGAGGAGTTTGAGGAATGGACCTCAGGGCAGATAAGTGTTTTGGATACTGATTACTGTGTACAATGGGGTGACTGAAAATAATGTGGGTGTGCTAAATCTGATTTAGGGTGCTTTTCAGGGACGGGAGGTGGAAGGAATTCAAGAGAGGGAGTGAGGGAAGGACTTAAATCAGGAGAAAGATGGAGGTCACGTGACTTGGCAGGGCCTATTGGGTGGCTGAAGTCATGCCTCTTATAAGAGTGCCATATTTGCAGTTTTCATTAAGTGTGTCACAGCTGCAGAGAAAGGAGGACAAGAAATGGCCCTCAGGATGGATGAGTGTTTTGGATACTGATTACTTTGCACAATGGGGGTGACTGCAACAAATGTGGGGCTGCTAAAACTGATTTGGGGTGCTTTTCAGGGACTGAGAGGTGGGAGGAAGCTGAGAGAGGGAGGGTGAGTAAGGGACTTGAATTGGGAGGAAAACAGAGGTCACATGACTTGGCAGGGCCTATCAGGTGGCCAGAGTCACTACATATTTCCCAGCAGATCAAGTGACCCCTCGCATGACTGACTCCAAAGCATGAGTGCTATGAAGCAGGAGTGTGGTGTCTGACTAAGGGACATCTGCAGGGCATCCACAGAAAGGACCGTAGGCCAAAGGTTTTACTGGGTAGGACATACAGGGTCCCTGGAGTCAGGAGAGGGGATAAGATACTAAGGGGAGACAGCTGAGTGCTAATAGTAGGGGGAATCATAAGCAGGATTAAACTAGATTGGGAGAAGAAGGAAGATGGAGAAACATAGGGTTGGAGAAGACGGCAGCCATGGGGAGTGGCAAGGGGGAGGGAGATGGTCAGGACAGCAAGCCAGGATGGGTGGCAAGCCATAATGGTTGTGGGACAGCCATCTTCTTGTGGTTTGCTTGGAGGGCAGGGAGTTGTATGATGTATTGGCAGATGGGGCAACTTAGGAAGGAGGTTATAAGACTGAGGAGGGAGCTGAGTAAGAGGGGAGGGTGGAGCAGGGGGCAACAATATCGGCCAAGGGACTGAAGGTGGGCCAACACAGTCACTGCAGAAGGCAAGCAAAGGAGAGGATGAGGGGAGAGGATTCAGGGGGGGCTAACCATGCAACCACTAAGGAGCAGTTGAGACCTGAGTCCAAGGGGTGAAATGTGGTCAAGAAAAGGGGAAAGATGGGAACAGGAGCTGATCATGGAATGAAATCACTGGGAAGGGAGGATGGTGAAGCTTGGGAGGGAGGATAAGAACAGGTTCTCAGTGCTACCAAGCCTGGAGCAGAGAAGACAGGGGAGCAGGGTAGAAGTGAAGGAAGGGGAGCTAGCAGTGAGGCAGGAAGCAGGGTCAGTACCCAAGAGGGCAGCAAGGGCAGGGGGAGATAAGGTAGGAGGAGGGAAGGAGACTCTGGAAAGTGTGGGGGGACACAGGTAGTGATTGGTAAGGTGGGGGGCAACCAATCAGGTTAGAAGTAGTAGGAGAGAGAGAGCGGTGGTCGAATGTAGAGGAAGAGCAAGGATCAGGGGAGGCACTGGGGGCCAGTGGCAGGGAGGAAGCAAATTCAGTACAAGGGGAAGCCAAATTGAGAAAGGTTGTGGGAGTGCTGGTAGAGAATATTTGGGGTATGGATGCAGCTAGCCTGGCTAGTAGTAAGGGGGAGGGGAAGGAGCAAGGATAGCGGATCAACAGGGATCAAGTTGGACAAAGGGGCCTATAGGAGAGAAATCAGGGGAAGGGGACTGAGACTGAAGGGGAGAAATGGAAAGCACCAGGGAGGTGAGCAGGATACAGGAGGAGATTCATCTTGCTGGGGGACTCAACACTAAAGAGTGTAAAATGAGGTGGTAGGGGTGCCAGGAAAAGCCACATATGGGTAGGGTGCATGCTGGGCATGACAGAGGGGAAAGTTTGGCAGTTTATCAATAGGTGTGTGGGGAGGCTAGGGAGAACCTCGTATTGTGCTGCACCTGAGTACCAATGACTTTGAAGGGAGTACGGTAGAAGAGGTGCAGGAGAGATTCAAAAAAGTAGGAATTATATCCAGTACAGAGGGATGGACAGTTGCGTTCTCTGAGATTCTCCTATTACCATGAGCTAGTATGGCCAGGAAACAAAGAATTTCAGAGTTCAATGAATGGCTAGGGGTATGTTATGAAACATAGAAACATAGAAACATAGACTTTGACGGCAGATAAGGACCGCTAGGCCCATCTAGTCTGCCCATTTCCCTACCTACAGGATAGGCCGCAGATCCTAGTTAACCAACAGCCTATATCTTCCTGCCCCCCACAAGAATTGCCTTATGTCTGTCCCATGCATTCTTGAATTCTCCCACAGTTTTAGACCCCACAACTTCCTCAGGAAGGCTGTTCCATGCATCCACTACCCTCTCTGTGAAATAATACTTCCTCACATTGCCCCTGAACCCCTCCTTCTATCTTTAAATTGTGTCCCCTTGTTCTTGCAAGTCTCTTTTCTGAAAGATGCTACCCTCTTGGACTTTGTTGATTCCCTGAGGTACTTGAACGTTCTATCATGTCCCCCTCTCCCTTCTTTCCTCAAGGGTATACATATTAAGCTCCTTTAGTCTCTCCTCATATGGCTTCTCTTGCAGACCATGCACCATTTTAGTTGCCCTCCTCTGGACTGCCTCTATCCTGTCTATGTCCTTATGGAGATGGACTCTCAGAACTGGCACAGTATTCCAGATGGGGTCTCACCAACTGTCTGTACAGAGGGATAACAACTTCCTGTTTTCTGCTGCTGATGCCTCCCTATACATCCCAGTATACCTCGGCCCTCCCTACTGCCTTCTCTCACATTGTTGCTAACCTTAGGTCATCTGATATGATTACCCAGGTCCCTTTCCTGTTTTGTTGTTGTTACTACCTCCCACCAATTGTGTATTCTTCCCCTGGGTTCTTGTTTCCCAGGTGCATTATTTTGCACTTTTTGCATTGAATCCTAGCTGCCATACGTCTGACCATTCCTCCAACCTTGCCAAGTCCCTTTTCATCCTTTCCACACCTCCTTGTGTATCAACCCTGTTGCAGATCTTTGTGTCATCTGCAAAAAGGCATACTTTTCCTTCCAGTCCCTCTGCAATGTCACTGATGAAGACATTAAAAAGGACTGGACCCAATACTGAACCCCGCGGTACCCCACTAGTAACTGCCCTTCTTCAGAGTGACTCCATTTACAATTACCTTCTGTGTCCTGTTGTCCAGCCAATGTTTTACCCAGGCTACCACCCTGGGACCCACTCCCAGGCTGGTTAATTTGACTATCAATCTTTTGTGTGGGACTGTGTCAAATGCCTTGCTAAAGTCTAAGTAGGCCATGTCCACAGCCCCTCCCTGGTCTACTACTTTGGTCACCCAGTCAAAGTCCACAGAACACCGACTGGTGGTGGTGGTGGTGGTGGGGGAATAGGACATGGGAGAACAAATACCTATATGCACTGGGTAGGCTGCACTTGAGTAGGGAAGGCTCGGAGGTCTGAAAGAAAAAGCTGGGGGAGTTGATTGAAGCTTGGTATAATTTAAACTAGGCACGGGGTGATGGGTTGGGCAGCAAACAGTGCCACCAACCAAGAGAGTCCATTAGGCCTCCCCCCATAGCTAGGCAGGAGGGGAAGAAGTGGAATTCAAAAAGGGGAGGGAGCAGGGGTGAGAGTATGGAGAGGGGTCTCATTAAATGCAAGGAGCCTAGGCAGAGGGAGACTGTGAAAAGGCAGAGATACTAAACAAATATTTTTACTCAGTATTTACAAGGGAAGAGGGGGAGGTACATAAAACAAATAGTAGTAACACTCTGGATACAGAAGTTGATACCAGCCCATTTACAGAAGAAAGGGTTCTGAAAGAACTCTTAAAACTGAAGGTGGACAAAGCAATGGGGCCTGATGGGATTCATCCCAGAATTCTAAAAGAACTAAGGGTAGAACTAGTGACACCACTGACTACCCTCTTTAACAAATCATGGGAGGATGGGGTGGTACCCGAGGACTGGAGGAGGGCAGATGTGATTCCCCTTCACAAAAGTGGGAGCAAGGCAGAAGCAGGAAACTACAGACCTGTTAGTTTAACCTCAGTGATAGGGAAAATGATGGAATCACTTCTAAAGGAAAGAATTGTCGAGTATCTAGAGGCCAGAGGGGCACAGGACCCTAGGCAGCATGGATTCACAGCGGGAAGGTCATGCCAGACGAATCTGATAGATTTCTTTGACTGGGTGACCAAAGTAGTAGATCAGGAGGGGCTGTGGACATGGCCTACCTAGACTTTAGCAAGGCATTTGACACAGTCCCACACAAAAGATTAATATACTAGCCAGCCTGGAGTGGGTCCCAAGATGACAGCCTGGGTAAAGAATTGGCTGGAGAATAGGACACAGAGGTAATAGTAAATGGAGTCCACCAGAAGAAAGGAGGGTACTAGCAGGGTACCTAGGGTCAGATAGGACCAGTCCTCTTCAATGTTTTTATGCTACATTGCAGAAGGACTGGAAGGAAAGTATGTCTCTTTGCAGATGACACTAAGATCTGCAACAGAGTTGATTCACAGGGTGGGGTGGAAAGGATGAGAAGGGACTTGCAAGGTTAGAGGAATGGTCAAATGTATGGCAGCTTAGATTCAATGCTAAGAAGTGCAAGGTAATGCACCTGGGAAACAAAACCCAGGGAAGAGTACACAATGGGGGTGAGATACTAACAACAACAAAATGGAAAGGGACCTGGGGTAGTCATATCAGATGACCTAAAGGTGGGCAAGCAATGTGAGAAGGCAGCAAGGAGGGCTGGGGGATACTGGGATGCATAGGGAGGCATCACCAGTAGAAAACAGGAAGTTATTATCCCTCTGTACAGACAGCTGGTGAGACCCCATCTGAGTACTGTGTGCAGTTCTGGAGACCCAATCTCCACAAAGATATAGACAGGATGGAAGCTGTCCAGAGGAGGGCAACTAAAATGGTGCAGGGTCTGCAGGAGGACATATGAAGAGAGACTTAAGGAGCTTAATATGTATAGCCTCAGAGGAAAGAAGGGAGAGGGGGACATGATAGAAACTTTCAAGTACCTCAAGGAATCAACAAAGTCCAAGAGGGTAGCATCTTTCAAAAAAAGAGGTGTGCAAGAACAAGAGGGCACAATTTGAAGATAGAGGGGCGGTTCCGAGGTAATTTAAGGAAGTATTTTTTCACAGAGAGGGTTGTGGATGCATGGAATGGCCTTCCGGAGGAGGTTGTGGAGTCAAAATCAGTGGTGGAATTCAAGCATGCATGGGATAGTCATAAGGCAATTCTGGGGAGTGGGGGTAGGAAGAAGTAGGCTGCTGGTTAACTAGGATCTGCAGCTTATCCAGTAGGTAGGGAAATGGGCAGACTGGGTGGGCCAAGCGGTCCTTATCTGCCATCAAATTCTATGTTTCTATGTTTCTATGTATGTTAGATAATAAGACAGTAGAACTGCAGGCTTTGATAGTGGAAGGGGAGGTGGACATAGCGGCCATCACTGAAACATGGGCCACGCACAACCAGGACTGGTATATAGTGATCCCTATGTACAAACTGTGCTGTATGAACAGTTAAGGGGAAAGGGGATGGGGTGGCTATCTATTTTAGGGAAGGGATATTGTGCAACAGGGAGGAAGAGGATGGGGCAGGGCTGAAGCCTTATGCGTCCACCTACACAATTCAAAGGGTAGGAAGTTTAGATTGGGGGTTGTGTATAGGCCTCCCTCTCAAAGTGAAGAGATTGACAGAAAGCTGGGGGAGCAAAAAAGGAGGCTCAGTGGTAAAGGTAACACTGTGGTGGCTGGGGACTTCAGTCTGCCAGGGGTGGATTGGAACACCCCAGCTACCTCGAGTGCCAGAGTGCAGATCCTCCTGGAGGCCTTCAAGGACAGCTTCCTGACACAGAAAATAAAAGAACCAACCAGAGAGGGAAACATTCTGACTTGGTGCAGATGGATGTACGACAAGTCCAGGACATAGAGGTGGAAGATTCCCTAGCAGGAAGTGGCCACCACACAGTGTGGTTCTCCTTCAATCTAGGTAAGGAGGTAGTCAATACAAAAACAAAGGTTGTGGACTTTAAAAGAGCAGAATTTGACAGGATGGGAATCATATTGGAAAGGCACCTAGATAACATCAGACCAGGATGGATGCCGAACAGAATGGGCCATCATAAAGCTGGGTCTGGCAGAGGCCACTAAGTCTTGTACAAAGTGCCAACAAAAAAAAAAAAAAAAAAACAGGATAAAAAAACTGAGCTGGTTGAGTAGAGAGGTAGTGGAGAGGGTGAGAGAAAGAGAGCTGCCTTTAGAAAGCACAAGAGATCTAACCAGAATGAGGATAGGGAGGAATACATGAAGAAATCCAGAAAGGTGAGCAGAGTAGTAAGGGCAGCCAGAGCTTTAAGAAAACTAAGGCTGGCACAGTGGATCAGAGAAGGGAAAAAGGATTTCTTCAGGTATATAAGGGAGAAGAGAAATTATAGGGACCAAATTGTAAGAATTAGAAAAGATGAAGGGTGGGCAGATAAGGGGTCAGAGCAGGCAGAAGCACTAAATGAGTACTTCTGCTCAGTGTTTACCAGGGAGTGAGACAGACCTATGCCACAGGGCAATGGTGAGGAGGGAACAAGGGGAGAGGAGGTAATGAATGTGGAGATCCCAGTCGACAGGGTGTTGGAGGGTCTCAGGTTCCTATGGGTGGATAAGACACCGTGACCGGATGGAGTGTATCCAAGGGTCCTAAGGGAGTTGGCAGGGGTCCTGATGGGACCATTGGTGGACATGTTCATCATTCCCTGAGTACTAGATGCATGCCCAGGAACTGGAGGATGGCACACGTGGTGCCGTTCCATAAGAGTGGGCCCAGGGACGAACCAAAGAATTACAAACAGGTAAGCCTTACAGTCATTGTGGAAGGCTAATGGAGACTATCCTTAAGGAGAGGCTGGTGAGTTTCCTGGAGTGGAATGGTCTACAGGATGACAGGCAACACGGATTTGTATCTGGTAGATCATGTCAGACAAACCTAGTTGACTTTTTTGATTGGGTGACACAGTCACTAGTTAGGGACCATGCGGTAAATGTCCTTTACCTGGACTTCAGCAAGGCCTTTGACTCGGTGCCTCATGGAAGACTGACCAGTCAGTTGATCAGCTTAGGAGCTAGAAAAAAATGGTCTGGTGAATTAAGAGCTGGTTGCAAGACAGGCAGCAGAGGGTGGTAGTTGAGCGAGAGGTCTTGGCACCCAGACCTATAACCAGCAGGGTCCCACAGGGCTTGGTGCCAAGACCAGTACTATTTAACATCTTCATTGCTGATATATCAAACGGGATGAGGAGTAAGATCAATCGCTTTGCAGATGACACAAAGATCTGCGCGGAGATTGATTGTGAGGAAGGGGGTAAAGTACTACAAGAGGATTTGGCAAGACTTGAGTGCTGGCCAGACACTTGACAACTGGGGTTCATTGCTAAAAAGTGCAAGGCCTTGCACTTTGGGGCTAAAAACCCTGGGAACAGCCACTGGTTGGGGGGAGTGCTGGGGGTACTTGTAACAGGGGACATGAATCACTCAGCGCAGTGCAGGAAGGCAGCTGCAAAGATGAATAAAATGCTGGGATGCATAGCCAGGAGAATCATCTCCAGGAGGGAGGAAGTCATTCTGCCCCAGTACAGGTCTCTATTGAGACCACACTTGGAGTGCTGTGTGCAGTTTTGGTGCCCCTTTTTGAAAAGGGATATCAAACTACTGAAGGGGGTATACCGTAGGGTGATGAAGATGATCCTGGGAAAGGGGAACAAAACATATGAGGAAAGGCTGCGGAGCTCAACTTATATACCTGGAGGATAAAAGAGAGAGATAGGATATGGCTGAGACCTTCAACTATCTAAAGGACATGAACAGAGTTAATTCAGAAGGTTTCTTTAAAGCAGAACTGTCATCAACAGGGTTTCTTAATATCTGAAAGCCCATAAAAAACTAATTTGAGTCAGCCATAGTGTTTATGTGTGAGTCTTTGCAGTCCTGAGTTATTCATATGTAAATCAGCTTGTGATTAAGGGCTGGGGCAGCCATATGTTTCAGGCTTCTGGCAGGAAATGATGTTGCTGAGGAACTTAGCCCTCCATTAACTGCAGGTTAAATAGGAAATCATTGGTTTTAGTAAGTGTGTTTTAAGGCGTTATTGCAAAACTTTCTACAGTTATAATAATTGTTTTGTATGTGCATTGAGACTAGTGAGTTATCACCTTTACATTTCAAACTGTTAGTAAAAATAATCCATCTTCAGGATTGCTTTAACCTGTAGGCTATACTGCCAGCTGATCATTAAAAACTACACATCTCAAGGCTGGCTCTTTGGTGCCAACAGATATTGGAGCCCCATATCAGCATTTCTAAACCCTGGCTGTGTTCATGTCAGTACAGATTTCTGAGTCTGCCACGGCACTGACTTCTGTCTTATGCCACACTTTCTCTCTTACAGCCTTTCCTCTTACAGTTTTGGGTGTGAACTCAGGTCTGCAAGATGCAAATGTGGCTATGTACCTACTGGCCTGGCATTATGGGCCCAGCCTTGAAACATGTAGTTTTTGATTAACAGCTGGCAGCATAGCCTAGAGGTTTAAGCAAAGAGATGTGAACAAGCTTCGCTCATCCAACAGAATAGGTTTTGATTCCAACATGCTCTAATTGTACTGTATATTGTGTGACCACAGCAAGTCACTTATAATCCCTGTGGTCCCAAAACACACCCAGAAACAAGCTGTACTGTAGTTGGGGGTTTTCCCAGATAAAGACAGTAAAACCAATCTGAGCATGTTGACCTGAAAAGAAAAAAATAGGACACCATTAATTGTTTATTATTTGCAAAAACACATAGATGGACAACATTGTTAAAACATGCCTAACCTGAAATGCATTATTAAAGAGTATTTTACTTTTTTTGATGAAGTTAAAAGTATAGCAGTTTCTCACTGAAATACTTTGGATGGAATGGGATTTTCTGCCGTAAAGGAAAAAAATAAATATAGTTTATCCTGCCGCTCATGCCCTTCGAGCATTTCATACACTCTGCAGCTATGCCAATGGACCGCAACTTTCCAGAATACCATTCCCACTGTAATGTAAAAAAAGAAAGAAAAAAAGGGAGAGGCAGGCTGTGTGTGTGTGTGTGTGTGTGTGTGTGTGTGTGTGTGTGTGTGTGTGTGTGTATCTGTCTCTGAGAGAAGTGCTGTACTAACTGAACTGTGCTGAAAAGGAAAAAAATATCACCATTAATTAAATACAATAATATATGGGTGGGTGAGTGTAAAAACCAGAATTTTGCACACACTCTTGGTGTGGGATGTTTTTATAAACCCCTCTGACCTTGCCCTTGAGGTTAATGTAGCACCCCATACTATGTGTTTGTGTGTGAAAATTCTGGTTAAACACACCCACCCATATATTATTCTATATTTTAATAATGCAGTTCAGATTATGCATGTTTTAGCAATGCTGTTTTTAATGAGCAGCTGGCATTATAGCCTAGAAGTTAAAACAATCCTAAAGATGGATTATTTTTACTAGCAGTTTGAAATGTAAAGGTGATAACTCACTAGTTTCAATGCACATGCAAAACAAGTATTATAAAGGTAGAAAGTGTTGTAATAAAACATTAAAACACAGTTAATAAAATAGATAGTTTCCTATTTAACCTACAGTAAATGGAGGGCCAACTTCCTCGGCAACATCATTTCCTGTCAGGAGCCTGAAACATATGGCTGCCCCCAGCCCTTAATTACTTATGAATAACTCTGGACTGCAAAGACTAACACATAAACTCAATGGTTCACTCAAATTAGCTTTTTATGGACTTTGAGACATTAAGAAACCCTGTTGATGACAGTGCCCCTTTAAGTTAGAAGGGGAGAAGGACACCAGGGGGCACAGTCTGAAATTGGAGGGAAGAAGATTTAAGAGGGAGATGAGAAAGCACTATTTCATGGAAGGGGTGGTGGCGGGTTGGAATGCACTGCCAGACAAAGTGATATCACTGCAGGCGATGGGCAACTTCAAGGGGGGTAGGACAGGTTCAAAGGAAGGGTCAAATCTGAGGGGAAGCTGGGATTCTGAGGTAGGGGGCAATAAATAAGAAGGGCGGGCAAGGGGAGGAGGGCAGATGCAGTTTAATAGACTGGGTGCTACATACTCGAGCAGACTCAATAGACCGTAAGGCCTGTATCTGCTGCCAATTTCGTATGTTCGTATGTTAGACACCTCAGCACTCCGAGTTACTTGGTCATCTTGAAGAGATTGCAGTTTTTTATTTCTCTCATGATCAGTTGTGTGAAACTGGGAGCATTAAAGACTGACAGTGCCCCTTTTAGAAACTGCCTCAGGAGAAAACCTCTCAACTGTCCCTGATTATGAGGGACATCTCTCATTTTACATCTCAGAATTGCTCTATCCTCCATCTGTCCCTCATAGAAATGTTTTTTCCACACAAAGAATGCACAGTAAAGGCAGACTTTAAAGCACAAATTCATAATATTCTTAGATGCTAAATCAAAAATTAACTTTGTACAAATAAACACAATGGTTTCCACAGTGTTTTGAGCTTGTATCTCCATGTTTGAGGATGTGGCCCTCATTGTCCCTTGTTTTTTGTCTGTGGCCCTCATTTCAGTGACAGAAGGTTGAGAGGTTGGCTAGGAATTAAGCCTACTTCAGAGAGTGGTGGTGATGGGCCTAGCATATGTCAATGATTGTGGGCCAGCTAATTGCTGTGCCACAAGTATTTCAGTGCATGCTGGGGATTTGATATTGGGAAGTTGGGTTCCCATAAATCTTTTGTTAAGGAGGAACAGCCCTGTGTGTTTCCATCCTGACTGAAAATGTCTTTGATTTTGCCTCAGTCATCATGAGGTGTGAGATCTGGATGTGTCCCTGCTTTTTTAAGGGATTACTATGCTGCAGTATGCAATGAATATTAATGAGCTGATTCAAATAATTTAGGGACACATTTCAGAGGCGGACAGGAAGTGTACTTTTGTTTCTGAGAGCAGCTATGGTGGAAACAGGAGCACGCAGAGAGAGCTGCAGAAGGATCTTGTTTTCTGGGAACATCCACTGAACTCCTTTCAGTCCCAAACTCTGAAGAGCTGTACAGGGTTCTAAGCTGTGTAGTTTTGAACTGTAAGCAGGTGGTGCTGCAGACTAAAACAGGGGGATCATGAAGCTGGAGGTAAGGAAGCTGATGTGAAAGAACAAAGCAGAAGTGTGGTATGGCATCTGTTTGACATGTTTTTTTTTCATGAAAATGATTAATCTTTTATAAAAGAAACCAGTGTTATTGAAAGAGCTCCTGTACAAAAACAAAATCTATATTTGGATTGTTTTTAGCTTAATGTTGTGTTATTTTTGCATTTCAAATTTTGTGTGCATTAATTAAGCAGTAATGCATGACAGGGTGTGGGTTGTGCTGGGATAACTTCACTCCTCGGGTGGTTGGGCACAAAGCTGCAGGCCGAGTGCATGCAACACCAGAGGCATGAGGTTATCTCAGCACAACCCACACCCAGGAGTGCATTATTGCGATTACACAATGGCTCGTTTGTAAAACAACCAAAATAAACAGATGAAAAAGTAAATTTTTTTTGTCATATTTTGAATGGGTAGGGTTCCTTTATTAAACAGTAGTGCTGATTTGTTGTTTCAGCCAGCAGGTGGAGCTGTTGTGGTTTTTTTTTTTTTCAGTGGACCTGCTGTCCCCATAGCAACCTGTTATTGCTGTGAGTTTTCTTTGTTAAGATGCTGTAAAGCCTTGGTGTTTGTGTTGCGGGCCAGTTTTGTGTTTTATTTTCCCTGTCTTTGTGTTTGCGAGAGACTCTGTTCATGCTTCTACAGCTTGAAATCTGAAATTACCACCCCCCGCACTTTTATGATCTGCTGCCCGCTGTTGTGAAATGTGATGATCTGTGTGTGAAACATGAAGAAAGGTGGTAGGGAGTACATTTCCCAGTGGGTTTAAAAGATTTTTTTTAAAAAGCCAGCCTGGTGGCACTGAGGGCTGAGGTGCTGGACACCTTACCTTGTGCTGCGCAGGCGACCTGGGTTCAGGAACGACCTTGGGTTGCTGGATGCTGGCACGGGGGGGGGGAGGGTTGGAGCAGGATTGAGCAGTTGCTCTCCTCTCCCAGGTGGGGGTTCACCCACCCTTAGTCCCGCCGTCACTGAATGGAGGTCCGGTGATGAGTGCAGGTGGTACCAGGCAACCGCTAGGGTGGGGAGTCCCACGAGACATGCGTGCGCTTGCTCCACATGCGTACGTCATGTCAGGGATACAAGGAAGTGGGATGGGAGAAAACCTTGAAAAAACAGAAACTACTAATTATAAAAAAAAAGAAGAAAGTGTTTTGAAGAGCTAGTGCTAGAGCTACGCGGTGACTATTTTAGACACGCGCTTACTCGTTGTTTCAATAGGCATGCTTGAGCTGTCCTGAGTCACTTCCATTCAAATATAAAAGAAAAGAGTTTTTTTTTTTGTTTGTTTTGTTTTGTTTTTAGGAATGTCTGAGGGTTGTTGGTTTGGAGTGAGGACAGGAGAAGAGAAGGAGGACAACACATTGTAAGACTGTTAGGCAGGGCCGAAGTCATTCACAACTGGAGCCTGAGCGCGGTTGCTACCAGGACCGTAACTTGGGGATGACTTCTGTGTGTGTGTGTGTGGGGGTGATTTTATGTTCATGTGTTGTAGTCATGTGTGTGTCTAGATTTCTGCACAGTGAGGTTATGCTTAGATAACCTCACTGTCCCAGGCACACACTGACCAGTCAGTGTCCAGGAACATTTCTTGCCATTGTATAATTAAGCAATAATGCACGACAGGGCGTAGTATATCGGGATATCGCCACGCCCGGTGGTTAGCACGAGGTCAGAGGCCGAGTGCGTCCAACGACCCGAGAAGTGACGATATCCCACGATATACCACACCCTGGAGTGCATTATTGCTATTATGAACTGGATTAATTGATATTTTATGCCTTTAATGCAAAAAAGTAAAGTTTTTAAATATTTTAATATTGTTTTTATATGAGTGTAGGTAGACATTTAAAAAAAAAGTTTGTGTATTTCATGTTTTGGCCAGTAGGTGGTGCTGTTGCAGGAGGATTTTGTTACAGGCTTAATTGTTGTGGTATTGATCCCCCGCCTGAAGTTTAGTTTACTGACGTGACGCTAATATTTTTTTTTTGTTGAGGAAGTGAAGATGAGTCGTGCCCTACTTCTGAGGAAATCGAGAAGGTAGGGTCAAGCCTGGGGAGCGGGGTTGTGGCCCGGTGCGAGCGGGCAGTGAGGCAAGCGTAGTTGGTGCTCACGAATGAAGCAGTTGCGTAATGAAAGGAGATTTTTTTTTGTGTTTCTAGCGCCGGCTGGTTTCGCTACCTGTATGGGGGGGCTGCAATTGTGAGGATGTGTTTTTTTTTTGGCCTGTTAGTTGTAGTGGAGGTCTGACTTGCTTTGCTTGTGGGGAAGTGGAGAAGATTGCGCTGGGAGTGAGAAGGCTGGTGGCCGGAGGTTTTCCGAAGCCATGATGATGTAGCCCGATATCATCAGGGCTTCGAAACCCTCTCGGCCAATCAGGTTGCTCGAATTACGATCGCCGGTTCATAATATTGTTTTCTTTTCAGAAACATTTTTCCTCCATAGCCATTTTAGATTTTTTTGGACTGATGATAGCTTATTTGTGTTTTTAAATATGAAGCTTAAAAATGGAATGAAAAAAGATTTTCTTTTCATGTCACAATAGATTTTTTATACGCTACCTCTGATATGTGAAATAATCACAGTTTCCTTTTATATGCTGAGTTTTATTTTATTTTCTGTAAATGAATGCACATCAGGCTAAACTATTGCTGCCACATATCAACCAATTGCACATGGTGCTTAGAACTTAATTTTACACAGATCAGTCTTAAATCATTTTTATACTGAAACTGTAACTATTTTTTTTTTAACATTTACATTTTTTAAATAAAACAGTCTTCTGGGCAGCAGAGTGGACTTGCACACCAAAACTAACTATGAACAGTTTTATGGCTGAGATAAATATTCACTTAATAAAATCATTTTCACTTTGAGTACCAATTGTATGATATTTACACAGTCAAATAATGTTAGCAAAAAAGGCAAATATTAAATTACTGGCACAGAAAAATCTTCTGTTACAGCAGCTGACATGTTATGAACTTGGAGCAGATTAATTCACATGAAATAGCTGCCTGCTGAGGGTCCTATTGAGTCATACCGTAGTTTTTGAAGTGGTTTTTGTAAGTATTATTAATTTACAACAGCCTGCTCGCACAGTTTCCAGATGCTGTTGTGCTCCAACATTGCCTGTGCAGCCCCACCCACAAAACAGAAGTTTGATGACACTAAGTGGAGGACAGGGCTGCAATTAATGACCCCAAGTGGGGTACAGGGCTACAGTTGATGATCCTGAAGTGGGGAATAGGGCTACAGCTGATGACACTACATAGGGAATAGGACAGCAAATGAATGAATTGAGCATGATCAGGATGGGGAGGGGTGTATACTTAATTAGTTTTTATTTCTATTTTTTTAACCTCAAAAGATAGACTTAGCTGTATCAGCTCGTTTCTATGTACTTGGGGGGTGTTACAAGGCCTGGTTTTATTTACTGGGGGGATACAGTATGGTATATTTATTTATTTGGAGCTCTACACCATAGGCTTAGGGTGCCTCACAAAATGTACATGTAAGCCCCCCAGTTGGGCTTACCTGTTTGAGCCACCACCCTCTGCTCTACTGCCAGTATCCCTAAGTGGTCTCACTTGAGCTGCAGACCCTGGCACCCCGCTGGTGCTTCCGTGGCTGCAGTCACCCGTTCCTCAGGTCCTCGGCCCACATAGTGATAGGGGCTGAAGGTTCAGTGTGTGTTTCAGCACCTCCAGGCATTTTTGGAGTCCATGCTCAATCTGCGGGGCAGAAAATTGGACTGCGCCAAAACTGAAAAAAGAAGATGCCGGCCCGTGCCCCACTGTGCATGCACGGCTGCCAGGATGGCATATTTTAAAGGAGCCACGGCTCTATTTGTGTGTTTAGGCTACAGACAATGTTTAAATATATCTGTGGCTCCAGGGCAGGCAGTGGAGTGAGGAATCTGCATGATCAAGCCTCCAGGCTTAGTGGAGAATGTTTTCAGCCCTCTTAAGGACATAAATAGTAAATAAAACAAGCAGACTATATTGGGACTGCATATAAACAGTAATGATAGCCCCCATTGGATGACAAAGGCAAGGGGGCTGCTGGGAAAGGGTCAGAGGGCAGCAGATTTGCCCAGGAGTTAGGCAGCCAATCAGACAAAGAGTTGACACAAGCTATAACAAACTCTAGCCAGAGCTGATAGGGCTGTGAAAAGCTGCCAAGTGACCAAAGGTACACATGTGCATAGAAATTATTCAATGCCCGGGTGTAACTTGGCCATTTTTTGGAAGTGTTGCACCAAATTTTCAACATGCCCTTTTTGGGACCCCTCCTCATGAAGAGTGCCAGTGTCATTTAGGTCACTTGTCCCGAAAGGTGATTTCGCAGATCAAACTTGCTATTCTGAGCCAAAGGTGCAAAACCACATTTTAGGCAGGATGTGGAAAATGACAGCTGTACTGTTTTGAGGAAGGTGTGCAAAATTGGCAATGTTGAAAATATTAAAAATTGTCAAAGTTAGAAGCGTGCATAGAAATTACACAATGCACGCTCATAACGCAGTCATTTTTTGGAATTTTTTTGCCAAATTTGCAACATGGGCTTTTTGGGACCCCACTTCACGATCAGTGGCACTGTCATTTTGTGAATCAATCCGTTAGGTGATTCTGCACAGTGACTGTGAAATCACCTTTCAGGACTGAGTAACAAAATGACAGTGACAGTTTTCATGAGGTGGGGTCCCAAGAACCCCATGTTGAAAATCTGGGGCCAAAATTCAAAAAAATGACTGATTTATTGACATAAGTTGAAACCCCCATTGAAAGCCATTATAGCATGCTTACCTTTGATTCTTCAGTTTGGTGTTCATCTTTGAAGAGTGCAGACGTGTCCCGGTCCAGAGAAGAAGAAGGTGCCAACTTCCGGAGGTACGTATGGGGTGGGGGGGGGTGCAGGGAAGTGGGTGCTCAGTGGGACAGTGGGGATGGGGAGAGGGATTGGAGCGATGATGAAGGACCGTTTTCTTTTTTACAGAAAAAAAATAAAAACACTGCAGGGAATGGTTTTCTTTATTCACAGGAATACAAGAAGCAAGACACATTTGGGCACACTGGGGTGGGCTCCCAGTGTGCCACATGAGTGTGGTGGGGTGGGTACATCATGTCGACATGGGGACTGGGCACCCCAATGTCAGCTGGAGGATGGGGGAAGGGGACTGAAGGGCACACTGGGGTGGGTTCCCAGTGTGCCGCATGAGTTGGGGTGTACATTGGTGCCGATATGGGGATTGGACACATTTCGATGTCGTGACGGTGGGGAAAGGGAAAGCACACTGGGGTGGGTCCCAGTATACCGCATGAGTTGGGGGGATGCATATTATGCCAACATGGAGATTGGGCACCCCAGTGTTGGCAGGGGAGGATAATAAGAAATATTTGGGCACACTGGGTGTGGGCTCCCAGTGTGCCACATGAGTTTGGAGGATGCCACATAATGCTGACACGGGGACCGGGGACCCCAATGTTGGCGTGGAGAGAGGATTGGCATGAGCGCGGAGGACAGCAACAGTGGGAGGCTGCAGGAGGTTGTTTTTTTTTTTTTACTTTGTTTTCCTGTGCTGTCAGCTGCAATGCAGTTGTGCATGCATAGCACTCGCGCATGCACAGTTGTGGTGAACGGCAGTTTGCAAGTCGCGCATGCGCAGTTCATGCACCAGAATGCGGAAGTAACAGCTGGAACAGTGCAGCTGTTATTCCATAGCAGCCAGTCATGGTGGAGGTTTTGCAAGCTCCATTGGACATTCAGAAGGATACTTCCTAATGTCCAATGGAAGGTTCCACGATCGGCCATTTTTTAAGCTATGATCCGATACCAAAAGGGCTTTAGGCTCTGCCCACAGCCCTAAAAAGGACTGTTTTGCCTGCCACAAGGAGGTTCAGCCTGAGTTAGAGTGATAGACTGCTGTGGACTGTGCAGCCCATTTTCTGCATTTTGGGACCCAATGGACAGGTCGGCCTCAGTCCTTAACAAATAAGGCAGAGTGCCTGAAAGAGCAGCCTAAAATGGAATGACATCAGAGATTTCCTGCAGCTGTAGACAGTTGGAAGTTGTGCTGTAGAGAGAGTGAAAGTGACTGGGCTGCAGTGTGAGAGCAGATCACTATAAATGTGCAGTCTGGGAGAAAAAATGTTGCAACCTTGAACCAAGATTGAGCTATTGTGTTTCTCCCTTGGTGGGGTAAGTGCTGTGTGAGACTACATTTTGCTGCAAGCTTGAGAGACAGTGTGTGCAGAGGCAGAGACTGAGCAAGGACCCATCAAAGCACTGTATAGGGACACCAAAGTGAAAGTGCTGGGGCTAGAGACTGAGCCAAAGCCCAGCTGTTAATTGTGTCCAGGGTGTACAACAGAGGGGTTTAGGAGACTGCGCCTTCCCTCTCCCTAGACCAAGAAGAGAATGGCTGGCGAGAGGCCTGCCTGGGGAGAACAGTCTAGAAAGGCCTCAGAGGCGAAGTTGGCAAGGCTAGGCAGGTGAAGGCTAGCGTTCTTCATTTCTGCAGTCAACCAGCTCTGCAGTCTTGTGGTGCACCACTAGCAAGATACCTGTCTGGTACTGCACCAAATGCAGCTTGCTAAAAGACTTCCCATAAACTTGTGAACTGTAAGTACTCCCAAGTTGCGGCTTTGGGGAGAACATTATTAACTAGCTAGTTAGACAGGAACAGCGAGTTAAGCCCTGGGCAGGGCTGCGCTAACTATAAAGCTGCACCCAGGCAGTAAAGTTAAAGTTTGCAACTGTTTAAAAGTTATTTGGAACCCAACAAAAGACGCCAGTGTCAACATCTTCACCCCAGTGTGGTACCCACGAAAAGGGACTAAGGACACTTAGCAGTTGGCAGTGGGAAGCCAAGTGCATCCGCAGGTGGGGCGGGGGATACTGTTTGGGGTAACATTGTTCAGTCAGTGGTTAATGTTGTTGTGCTATTTCCCTCCCTTTTTCTCCTTTCCCCCAAATAAATATTGTTCATTGCTCGTGTTATATGCTGGTATTGTGAATCACTGCAAACAGTGGGGCTGCTTATGTACTTCCTGGTGGATTGCAACTTCCAGTCTGTCCACAGGTGTTCCCTTCCTTTACCCTAGGTGGATGCACTGCACCATTTCCTCACTCCACACCAGAACCCAGACTGACCCCATTGGAGGTGTGTGCATTGTGGACCCTGAGGGCCCCAGGGCTGTCAAGGTAAGTCAAAGGGCTATCACATACACAACACACCCTTTACCGAGAAACAGGCAAGAATTTTGTAAGTATTTTGCCTAATGGAACATGCAAGGGTGTATGCTGGCATATGCAAGCTACATGCAAGTTTTTTATGTAAGAATTGTATGCAACGAATATGTAAGGATTAAAACATTCTCCTTGTATGAAAAATTCATGCAGGTACCCACAAAGCACTTTTCCTTTAAACATAAGGGCCACTAAAAAATTGATTTGGCTAAGTACATATTCTGAAAGCTAGTGGCCAAACTAGCCACCAGCTCACAAACTGATTTGCACCATCTACTTGTGAAGGAGACTCCACCAGTGCTCACATCTCATTTTTATTAACTATATGAGAAGGCTCCATCAGCACTCACATCTCATTATATCAACTACACAGGAAAAGCTCCAGCAGCACTCGCATCTCATTACATCAACTACACAGGAAAGGCTCCAGCAGCACTCACATCTCATTACATCAACTACACAGGAAAGGCTCCAGCAGCACTCGCATCTCATTACATCAACTACACAGGAAAGGCTCCAGCAGCACTCGCATCTCATTACATCAACTACACAGGAAAGGCTTCAGCAGCACTTGCATCTCATTACATCAACTACACAGGAAAGGCTCCAGCAGCACTCGCATGTCATTACATCAACTACACAGGAAAGGATCCCGCAGCACTCGCATCTCATTACATCAACTACACAGGAAAGGCTCCAGCAGCACTCACATCTCATTACATCAACTACACAGGAAAGGCTCCAGCAGCACTCGCATCTCATTACATCAACTACACAGGAAAGGCTCCAGCAGCACTCACATCTCATTACATCAACTACACAGGAAAGGCTCCAGCAGCACTCGCATCTCATTACATCAACTACACAGGAAAGGCTCCAGCAGCACTCGCATGTCACATCAACTACACAGGAAAGGGATCCAGAAGCACTCGTGATCTCATTACATCAACTACACAGGAAAGGCTCCAGCACCTCGCATGTCATTACATCAACTACAGAGGAAAGGCTCCCGCTGCATTCACATCTCATTACATCAACTACACAGGAAAGGCTCCAGCAGCACTCACATCTCATTACATCAACTACAGAGGAAAGGCTCGAGCAGCACTCGCATCTCATTACATCAACTACAGAGGAAAGGCTCCAGCAGCACTCGCATCTCATTACATCAACTACACAGGAAAGGCTCCAGCAGCACTCTCATCTCATTACATCAACTACACAGGAAAGGCTCCAGCAGCACCCCCATCTCATTACATCAACTACACAGGAAAGGCTCCAGCAGCACCCGCATCTCATTACATCAGCTACACAGGAAAGGCTCCCAGCAGCACCCGCATCTCATTACATCAACTACACAGGAAAGGCTCCCGCAGCACTCGCATCTCATTACATCAACTACACAGGAAAGGCTCCCGCAGCACTCGCATCTCATTACATCAACTACACAGGAAAGGATCCCGCAGCACTCGCATCTCATTACATCAACTACACAGGAAAGGCTCCAGCAACACTCGCATCTCATTACATCAACTACACAGGAAAGGCTCCAGCAGCACTAACATCTCATTACATCAGCTACACAGGAAAGGATCCAGCAGCACTCACATCTCATAGGATGCCAATCATCTGTGCTATGTCAGTGAAACCATGTGTCATCAGGGAGTATATCCACTATTTTACACACAACTGCTCTTCAAAGCAGGCAGTTCACTTTGTTTTGTCCGCCCCCACTTGGCACTACAGGATGTCTCACTGTTTCGGTCTGATTTCTTGTTCTGTAAATCTGTATCTCAGAGTCTCCCCTTAAGCACATAAGGCTGCTGACTTGGACAGGCATTAATTTATGTTTACACAAATGATTTAAACAACTGGGACCTCAATGCTTCGCTGTCAACAATCACACACTGGAGACCCACCCTCATAAGCAACACAGGTGGTGTGAACAAACCAACAAACATGAGAAAAGCACAAGGAAGTCACACTCTGACTAAAACCTTCAGAAATAGAAGAAAGCACAAGATGTTGGAAAAGTCATGGTTTTAATCCAAAAAGTGGAGCAGCAAGCAGAGCATGTGCACAAGATCGGAGATGGCTGCCTGATACTGAAGCTCCGCCAAACTGTAATTTAATCCATCACTTATGGTTGCTTTCTGTACTTGTCTCCTACTATACGTGGTCAGTCTTTGCAGCAGGAAGTTTTTACTGTTATCTGAACTGATTTGTGGAAAAGTCTGACTTACTGGGAGTGCTGTAGAAGGTACTGCATCATTTACCTGAGAGAAGCTGCTTTGGAATCCTTCCACAATGGCAGCGCCGGGATGCATTTTGCTGTGGGCTTGGAGGATTTATCTGATATTTGGTCTGTGTTTCAGTCTCTTACTCAGGACATCCCCAACATTAAGACCTCTGTGTCCCAGCTGAATGATCGCATGGAGGCAGCAGAACAATGCATAGCTGATAATGAGCTCTTTGCTATGAAGGTAGAATCTGATAACGCCTGTTATGCAGGTCAGATCACCCAACCTGAACAACAGCTGCAGCAAGCATGGGCTAAAATAGAAGGCTTAGAAAATAGAGGGTGATTAAATAATTTGTGAATTGTTGGTGTCCCAGAGGGGACTGAGGGCTCCAGTATGCCTGAATTTTTTCAACATCTCATACCTCAGGCAGTGGATATTTATTGGGACGCACCCTTAGAAAAAGAAAGGACCCATAGCTTGCTGATCCCCATCCTGCAAGGGGGATGCCCCCCTCAGCCTATCTTAGCCTACTTTCTAAGGTTTTCCGTCAAAGAGCACATTTTGAAATTGGTTCTGGAGAAGGGATCACTCAAGTGGAATGGCCAGACAATCCATATTTTTCAGGACTATTCAAAGGAGCTTTCTGCCTGTCAGAAGGCCCTTACCGCTGTGAGAAAGGAGCTGACTCCACTCAAATTACAATATAGAAACATAGAAGTTGATGGCAGATAAGGACCGCAAGGCCCATCCAGTCTGCCCATTTTTTCTGCTTTTGAATGTGCCATACACCTGCACTCTGTCAATGGCCTATCTATTCATACTCATTTTTATTGCTCCCTTACATAGAAACATAGAATTTGACGGCAGATAAGGACCAGTTGGCCCACCCAGTCTGCCCATTTTCCTACCTAATGGATAAGCTGCAGATCCTAGCTAACCAACAGCCTACTTCTTCCACCCTCCACCCCCAGAATTGCCTTATGTCTGTCCCATGCATTCTTGAATTCCACCACTGTTTTTGACTCCACAACCTCCTCAGAAAGGCTGTTCCATTCATCCACAATAATCTCCATGAAAAATACTCTCACATTACCTCTGAGCCGTCCCCAGCCTCGGATTGTACCCCTTGTTCTTGCACACCTCTTTTCTGAAAGATGCTACCCTCTTGGACTTTGTTGATTCCCTTGAGGTATTTGAAAGTTTCAATCATGTCCCCCCTCTCCCTCCTCTCCTTGAGGCTATACATATTAAGATCCTTAAGTCTTTCTTGATGTGTCTTCTGGTGCAGACCCTGCACCATTTTAGTTGCCCTCCTCTGGACTGCCTCCATCCTGTCTATGTCTTTGCGGAGATTGGGTCTCCAGAACTGCATGCAGTACTTCAGATGGGGTCTCACCAGCTGTCTGTACAGAGGGATAACAACTTCCTGTTTTCTACTGGTGATGCCTCTCCCTATGTATCCCAGTATCCTACCAGCCCTGCTTACTGCCCTCTCACATTGCTTGCTCATCTTTAGGTCATCTGATATGACTACCCCCAGGTCCCTTTCCATTTTTGTTGTTGTTAGTATCTCACCCCCATTGTGTACTCTTCCCCTGGGTTTTTGTTTCCCAGGTGCATTACTTTGCACTTCTTAGCATTGAATCTAAGCTGCCATATATTTGACCATTCCTCCAACCTTGCCAAGTTTCTTCTCATCCTTTCCACCCCACCTTGTGTATCAACTCTATTGCAGATCTTTGTGTCTTCTGCACAGAGACATACTTTTTATTCCAGTCCCTCTGCAATGTTGCTTATAAAAACATTAAAGAGGACCGGACCTAGTACTGAACCCTGCTGTACCCCACTAGTAACCCCTCTTTCTTCAGAGTGGACTCCATTTACTATTACCTTCTGTGTCCTGTTCTCCAGCCAATTTTTTACAGAGGCTACCATCTTGGAACCCACTCCCAGGCTTGCCAACTTGTAGATTAATCTTTTGTGTGGGCTGTGTCAAATGCCTTGCTGAAGTCTAGGTAGGCCATGTCTACAGCCCCTCCCTGATCTACTACTTTGGTCACCCAGTCAAAGAAATGTATTAGATTCATCTGACATGACCTTCCCGCTGTGAATCCATGCTGCCTTGGGTCCTGCGCTCCTCTGGCCTCTAGGTACTCAACAATTCTTTCCTTCAGAAGTGATTCCATCATTTTCCCATTCACTGAGGTTAAACTTACAGGTCTGTAGTCTCCTGCTTCTGCCCTGCTCCCACTTTTGTGTAGCGGAATCACATCTGCCCTCCTCCATTCTTCAGGTACCACCCCATCCTCCCATGATTCATTAAAGAGGGTAGTTAGTGGTGTCACTAGTTCTACCCTTAGTTCTTTTAGAATTCTGGGATGAATCCCATCAGGCCCCATTGCTTTGTCCACCTTCAGTTTTAAGAGTTCTTTCAGAACCCTTTCTTCTGTGAAAGGGCAGGTATCAACCCCCATATCCAGCGTGTTTCTATTGTTTGGTTTAGGTACCTCCCCCTCTTCATTTGTGAATTCTGAGCAAAAGTATTTGTTTAGTATCTCTGCCTTTTCACAGTCACCCTCTGCCTACATCCCCTCCCCTTTATTAAGCCTCACTATCCCTTACCTTGGTCTTCCTTCACTCCCCGATGTACCTATAAAAGGTTTTATCCCCCTTCTTAACTGAGTTGGCTATCTTTTCCTCGGTTTGGGCCTTTGCTGTTCTGACTGCCTTTCCTGCTTCCTTTTGCTTTAACTGATACAGTTCTCTGTTCTGCTGCTTCTGCGATTCCTTGTACTTCCTGAATGCTCTCTTTTTCTCCCTAACCTTCCCTGCCACCTCCTTTGAGAACCATAGCGGTTTCTTACATCGTTTTGTTTTATTTGCTTCACACAAAGGCTTGTTGTCTCTGTGATGGCAATTTTGGTTATTCCCCATTGTTCTTCCACCGCTCCTTCCTGCCCATTTGCTAGTGCATTCCTTAGGCACTCACCCATTTTGGCAAAGTCTGCCCTCCTGAAGTCCAGTACCTTTGCCTTTGTATGGCTTGACTCTACCTCTGTGTTTATCGTGAGCCATACTGTTCGATGGTCACTAGTTCCCAGATGGCTACCAACTTCTAAATATGTGATCCTCTCGCCATCTCCATTTGAAACTACCGGGTCTAAGATTGCTCCCTCTCAAGTGGGTTCTGATACTAGTTGTCTAAGACATGCCCCCTGTAGGGCATCTAAAATGACCCCACTCTTAGAAGTGGCTGCTGCAAATGCACTCCAGTTAACATCTGGCGTATTCAGATCCCACATTAGCAATATCTCTCCTTTTTCTGCCATTCTAAGGATACTTTCTATCATTTTCTTGTCCATTTCCTCCCCCTGAGATGGGGGTCTGTATACAACCTCTGTGCGGATTGTGGTGCCATTACCTGTCTCCAAATTGACCTAAATCAAATCAAATCATCTTTATTTTTATAGCGCATTTCAAAACCAAGGCGCTATACATAAAAACCATATACATAAAGATAAAATTTAAGAACAAACATTAAAACCATCATCCGTAGCTAGGAAATGCTAAACGAAATAAATATATCTTTAACTCTATTTTAAATCTGTCGACAGTTGGGCATTCTCTCAACCAGCAAGATAGCGAATTCCACAGGGTTGGTTCTGAAAAAGCAAAAGCATGAGATCCTGATGTCTTTAATCGAACCCTGGGAATCTCCAGCAATCCCTCATTGGTGGAACAGAGAGGACGGAGGGGGCAGTAGGGTATCAGGAGATCTTTCAGGTAACCAGGTCCCTGATCATGTAGGGCTTTAAAGGTTAGTAAACCAACCTTAAAGGTGATCCGCCACCAAACAGGCAGCCAGTGCAGTTCGCGGAGCACAGATGTAATATGTCTGGTTCTAGAAGTCCCAGTCAAAAGCCTGGCCACCGCGTTCTGCACCAGCTGCAGGTGGCGGATATCAACCCCAGGTAGCCCTAGGTAGAGGGAATTGCAGTAATCAAGAGGGGTAGTGACAAAGGCATGGACCAATGTTGGAAGATCACCCGGAGGGACCAGGTGTTTCACCCGGGCGATATTCCTCAGGTGGTAAAAAGAGGATTTGATGACAGCTGACACCTGAGATTTTAAGGTCAAGCCATCATCAAAAATAACGCCCAGGTTACGCACCTAATCGGAGGTAGAGAGCGACATACCACCAAGTAATAAACCTGATGGTTGTCCAGCTCCCAAACCCACCCCCGGATGACCTGGATCCACTACCAGCACCTCAGTCTTATCCGGATTCAGTCTTAGCCAGCTGGAACTCATCCAAAGTCTGATCTCAGCAAGGCAATTATTTAGCATGGAGAGTGCATCATCCTGTCTGGGCAGAAAGGACAAATACAGCTGAGTATCATCTGCATAGCAGTGGAAACCTAGACTGTATCACCTGATGATATCTCCCAATGGCAGCATATACACTGCAAACAACATGGGGGCTAGAATGGAATCCTGCAGTACCCCACAAGGCAGGGAGTGAGTGCCAGAGGAATAAATTCCAGTGGCAACTCTCTGAGACCTGTCCGTGAGGTAAGAATGGAACCATTTGAGGACTGTACCAGACAGCCGACATTATACCCACAGTGCTTCCTCTCCTCCCCGTTTACCCTTTTGTTCTGTTGCTTTGATGCCGTCCCTAATGTAGAGAGCTACTCCACCTCCTCTTTTACCCTCCCTGTCCCTCCTGTAGATAGTGTATCCTGGTATGTTTACAGCCCAGTCATGGTTCTGTGTGTACCATGTTTCTGTGACTGCCACAATATCCAGATTTTCCTCCTCCATCAAGGCCACTAATTCAGGAAGCTTGTTACCCAGACTACCCTTATGCCTGTCCCATGCCTTTCTAAAGCCCTGCACTGTATTCATATTCATCACTTCCTGAGGTAGGCCATTCCATGCATCCACCACCCTTTCTGTGAAAAAGAACTTCTTCACATTCCCCTTAATAGGCCTTCCTCTAATCTCATACTGTGTCCTCTTGTTCTGCTATTTTTCTTATATTGAAACAAGTTAGACTCTTTCACCTTGTTAATGCCCTTAAGATTTTTGAATGTTTTAATCATATCACCTCTCTTCCTCCTTTGCTCTTTAAAATATACTGCCATCTTATCCCTCCTTTGGGAGGGTCATTGGCTATGCTTTGAAACTCCACAGGATGCCCAAAGATTTCTCAAGGAGAATAGTAGATCCTCTTGTACTGTCTCTCCCCCCCGGCCTGAAGACAAGCTACATCTGGACAAAATACAGGAATCAAAGGGAAGGCTGATTCTAAAGAGGAAGGTTCATCTATCTCTGCTGTTGGTCCGGGCCATCATTCCAAGTCTACTCTTAAAAAGCCCTCTCCTACTTCTCTTATGGGGAATGGCAATTCAGTTCAGAAGCCGAAACCACAGAGAGACTCCCCGCGATCATTTGTCAATTACTGAGTACTACAACAGTGCGAGTCAGAGGATACCACATCGCTGGGAAAGAATACCTCCTCAGAGATCTTAACACCATATACTTCCCAAGGATGGTCTGCTGATCCTGACTCTAAACACTCAAGATTGTCACCAACGGTGGATTTAGAGACCTCACAGGATGGAGGTGTGGACTGGGCAGATTACTTGGAAGATGAGTTGCTGGCTTCATTACTGTACCTCGGTATCAGTTGACTGCTACACTGAACTTTTCAGCTGCTGTGGACTCTGCTGTGGATCTGTTGGATGGCAGGATGACAGGCCCCACTCCTACCAGTTTGACAATTAATTCTTAGTACATTGTTGCTTTGGTCACATGCAGGTGAGCATGTAAAGCTAGTTTGGATTGAGGAGCCCTTCAACAGATGGGGTGAAACAGACTATTGAGGGACTCTAACGCTCTGGTTTAATGCATTTAGAAATTGGAGGGGCAGGGAGATACTTGGCAGACTTTTAATACAAGGGCAGTTATATGTTTTAGATTGCTTCAGTTTTTATTGGCTGGTCTGATTTTCTTCATTCTCTTCTATCCCCAGCCCCCCTCCCCCAAGCTGGTCTCTCAACACCCTTGGCCTGATCCTATGTATTCGGGTTGTTCTTTAGTTGGGATAATTAGCAGGCTGTATTAATATTTCTCATTCAGCATCTACGTAATGAATGCAAGGTTTGGGTGGCAAGAGTTTGGGCAACCATGTAAGGGGACAGTTTAAGGGCTGGGTTGGGATGCCTGAGTCTAAGCATGCTGGGGAATGGGAGGACTTGGATGGGTTATCCCCATCTGCTCCTAAAGTCCCATCCCCTAAGCTCTTATTTTTCTATCCAATATGGGTATTAGGATCCCATCTGTCAGTCTCAATGTTTCTACGTTACTTCTTATATGATTGGTTACCTAGTAATACTTTATGGTTAACTACATCGTTTTGTTTGACTGTTACACAGGTTTTCATTATGTGTGTCTATCTGTATTTTGGGGAGAAGGACTGCTCTTTCATAAACCTATTAAAGATCTGGTTAGTGTTGAGATTCTCATTCCCGCTGTTGTGTACCTTTTCTTCTTTTGAGCCTGCTTTATACTATTTCTATTTAATTTTTGTATTATTATACTTTAAAATGGCAGACATTAGACTAATCTCTTGTAATATTCAGGGTATTAAACACCCTATAAAGCAGAAAAAAGTACTGTCATCTCTGGAGTCTAATAGATGTGATATTGCATTCCTCCAAGAAAGTCATCTTTTAAAAGCTGAGGCATCCAGGTTGGTGGGAGGGTAGATGGGTATGGCATTTTCTAGTAATTATTCATTTAAAAAGCAGTGTGGGGGGGTCTCGATACTTTTTTTTTTTTTTTTAAAGGTTGCCCTTTTCAGGTAGAGCGTACTTCCTCTGATGAAGAGAGACATACTCTTCTCCTGTTGGGAACCGTCTTTGGAGTTCAAATGTTATTAGTTAATATTTATGGCCCTAATGTAGATACTCCAGGTTTTTTTGCTCAACTTGTGCAAAACATTGTAGATTGATATCAACTCCATATATATGTTTTAATCGGGGGGGGGGGATTTTTACTTTGTGTTGGATCCCTTTGTAGATAGAATCCTACAAGCAAAGGGCACCCCCTCACACCAATGCTCTAGAGCTCTGTTATTTCAAATGTGCACAGACTTCAATCTGGTAGATTTTTGGAGTTTGTTGTATACCAGAGATCAGGGCTATACTTTTCTTTCCAACAGATTTTGTACTTGTAGTAGATTGGATTTCTTCTTAGGTAGCTCCCCTATGTTCTCAGATGTTTTGAATGTGGACATTTCCTAAATTGTAATTTCTGATCATCCCCCTGTCCATTTAATTTGGGTACCAAAAGGCGGTGTTCCTAAATCTCTTCGGTGGTGCTTTAACCCTGCCTTTTTATGTTCTGAGGGGTTTCATGAGTGGTTAAAGGCTGAGATTTGTTTTTATTTTCAAACTAATGTGGTTCCTGACTTATCCTCTTTTACCCTTTGGGACGCATTTAAAGCGTTCATTAGAGGCCGAATTATTGCTAACGCCTCTAAGGAATTTAAAATACAGAAGCAGGAAATCCTCACACTTATTACTAGCATTAAAGAGTTGGAGAATGGTATTTTTTTTTTTTTTTGTGGGGGTCCTCCGTCCTCCTTCAGCCTGGTCACGGCCCCCGGAGCTTCCACCACCTGCCCATTTGCCGCCCCTCCCGGTCACCCCCGGCTTTCCCCCCAGAGGGCAGGGCCACGACACCAGACCCCTCAACTCCAGTGCCGTGGAACCAATATCTGGTTGGGAGTGCGGCGGCAGGGGTGCATTGAAGCCTCCGGGAGGCTTCACCCAGACGGAGGACCTCCCCTCCTTCTTTTTTCCTCCTCGGTTTTCCTCCTCCTGAGGCAGGATGTCAATGACGCCAGCGCCCACCCCCGCCTCCTCCCTGACGTAAGCGGCAGCGTGAGTGCCCCCAGCCTCAGGGGTCCCCATCGCCCGGATGCTGCCTCGACTCCTCCCCGAGAGGAGAGAGCAGTCCATAGACGCCAATCCTTTCTCCCCGGCCAGCCCTCCGACGACTCGGGTCCGCCTCAACCCGGTTGCCGGCGTCACAAGCGGAAATCCCACCGCTGCGCCGATGGGCCGGCTTTGGAGAATGGTATTTACCAAAAGCTTTTGGACATTTCCAGTCAGATTCAGGAACTTCTGGATCTTAAATATAGGTTGAACACTATTTATCAGCAACAGGCCTCACGGGCCTTGTTCTTTGTGCAGCAATACTATTGGGAATCAGGGGATAAGGCTAGGAAATTGTTGGCCTACTGTTTGAAGAAATAATCTATGGAAATCCAAATCCCTTTTCTTAGAATGAATGGGGACCACATAGTTGTAGATCCTCTACAGATTTCTAATTTTATTTTACTTATTTATTGAGTTCTTGGATAACACCTGTGAGCAGATGCTCTTTCGTAGGTTCCATGTCAGTTGAACAGAAAATAGCAGAGAACAACAATTTATACATTTACAGAGATGGTACAGTAAGTTACAAAAAGGTTCACACAAGTAGACACTGCTGAGGTATTGTACAATGTATGCCTGCATTTGTGAGTTCAAACACCCTGGAGAAGATAGACACAGAGAAGGTAACAGACAAAGGTGACATAGTGGAGGAATGGAGGGAGAGATGGGGGAGGGAGGGGTGTGCCATGAGATGTGGGGGAGGTAGGCAGGGGCAGGGTGGGCATTAGTGAAGTGCTGAGGTTGGGAGGTGCTCCCTGGGTCAAGAGGTGCATCTAAGTGCAGTAGGGGATTACTGTGAGAGGGGGTAAGTGGATACAGTCACAGGTGTCCTTGATAATGAGGTGCTGAGTGAAGACTTCACTTGTATGCACCAAAAGTTAGATGAAGCAGTCACAGTTGTCCTTGGCGATGAGGTGCTGATGAAGTTTACGCTTGAACACACCAATAGTTGCTACTCTGGAGATTGCAGGTGGTAGAGCACTTATCCAGTGGGGTGCATGGTAGGAGATCGCACATTGTGTCAATGCAGTGGAGCATCTAGGTTAGCTAAAGATTTGACAGTTGGAGCTTCTGGTCAGCCTAGTACTCACATGTTGTGTGAGCAGGTTCTGAACTCCTGTTGGCAGTAGATTTAGTGAGGCTTTTTTGGCAAGTAGGCAGGTTTGGTATTTAATTCTGTTCTTCAGTTGGAGCCAACCTGCCCGAACATAGAGTTCACAGGTGTGCGTGAGTCTTGCAGCACCTATGAGGAGGTGGCAGGCCTTATTTAGTGCCAAAGAGATGTGGTGGAGGAATTGCCGACCCCATATATGGCCAGATCATAATCAATGAGGGAGACAATTGAACTACTGATGGCCAGGTCCAGGGCTTCATTTGTTAGGCTGTGTTTGTGATGGTAGAGTATCCCAATTCTTGAATTAATGGCTTTTGCAGTATTGTCTATGTGCTAGGCGTAGGACAGGGTGGAGTCAATTGTGATACCCAGGTAATTAAAGTACTGTTCGAGATCCAGTGTGTCGCCACTGTCATTCTTGATAGACAGGGGGAAGGCCTTATGCTTAGTATGGGAGCTGGAGTAGATCATGGTCTTTGTTTTTTTTATAGTTGAGTAATAGTCTGTGTTCTTTAAACCAAGCTTTGGTGGAGGAGAAACCAAGTTGGAGGTCCACTTGTAGGTGCTCGGGCAGAGGATTGCTGGTGAAAATAACCGTGTTGTCAGCGTACAGGAGCATACAACTGGGGCAGGAGCCTGGAAGTTTGTTTAGGAAAATGCTGAGTATTTGGGGACCCAGGATTGACCCTTGTGGGACCCCTGAGTGGACCAGCCTGCTATCGGAGATGATGTCCCCAATCTTGACCCACTGTGAGAGATTGCAGAGATAGCTGTTGAACCACTGAACTGTATCTGGAGAGAGTCCAGTGTCGGTTAGCTGCTCAAGGAGGAGTGTATGATGCACCGTATCAAATGCATTTGATAGGTCAATAAATGCAGCCCCCACCAGCTGGCCTTGGTCTAAAGCTTGGTGGATGAAGCCCATAAATTCCAGCAAAGCCGTGATGGTGCTGTGTTCCGCCTGGAACTCATGCTACTCCAAGTAAAAGAGTTGGTGCAGGCTCAAGTATTCCACAAGCTGATCTGCCACAATCTGTTCAAGCGCTTTGGAAAGTGGCAGGAGTATGGAGATTGGCCTGTAGTTGTTGTGCAATGCCCGGTCCCCACTTTTGTGGACTGAGGTTACAGTCACAGATTTCCATCGCTAGGGGAATTGTGAGAGGAGGAGAAACAGGTTAATTATTGAAGTCAAGGGGCTCAGAACTTCATTGGGGGTCAGGGCAACAAATTTAAGGTCCAGGGTGTCCCCACTGTCTCTTGATTTCCCCAGTACCATCTCCGGGTATTTTCTGGCCTCTGTTTTGGAAACTTCTTTAAAGTAAAATAACGGAAGGTTGCTGGTTGGAGTTAGTTTGCTATTAGGATCTTTCGGGGTTGAAATAGTCTGCTGGGAGCACTCCACTTAGGGACGTGAATGCATTGTTCATTGAGTTTGCAATGTGGCAAGGGTCCAATGAAGGTACATCTTCGACCATCAACATAGTTGGAGCAGTTTTGGGGTCCTTACCCGTTATGTCATTGAGGTTGGCCCAGAAAGACTTGCTGCTATTCCAAGGCTGGAAAAGGCTTCTTTATAGTACAAGCTTTTGATGAGTCGAACAGCCTTCGTACACTCATTTCTAGCTTTTTTATATACTGTTGGATGTTGGCATGTGTTCTATGTGCTTGTGCCTTTTGCCACACGTGGTCTCTAGCACTAAGTTGAAGTAGGAGGTCTGGAGTAATTCAGGGGTTGCAGGGTCCATTTATTTTTCTTGTTTTCCCGGGGGCGTGTTTATCACAAGCGGTATTGAGTTTCATAATGAAGAGGTCGAAGGCATTATCCACGTCCTTGGCTCCATAGAGGTCAGACCAATCAAGGCATTGCAGGTCTGCTTTCAAGTTGAGGCAAGTGCCTTTTAAGAAGGACACAGTTGGCTATGGTTCTGGGTGGGGGTTTGCAGTAGTTGTTCCAGGTGCATTTTGGTTAGAGAACATTATCAGACCCTTTACACTTCAAATATTTCCCCTTTTCAGGATGATTTTGACTCCTTTTTTTCAGGGATCGCACTTCCTCAGTTACCACCAGATATTACCCAGGCTTTGGACAAGGATATCTCTTTCTTGCTGAAATTCAGTTGGTCATAAAGCAGCTGACCGCAGGTGAAGCGCCAGGACCTGATTGCCTCAGTACTGACTTTTATCAGGCTTTTCAGGAGGTGCTGTCACCTTGCCTCCTTGCTCTTGTTTGGTATATGAGGGAAGCTGGGGTTTTGTCTCCATCCATGCAGGAGGCTACTATCACTGTTCTGTCTAACTCTAATAAAGATCCGGCTTTATGTGCCAACTATAGGCCCATTTCCTTGATTAATGTAGATTGCAAGATTTTGGCTAAACCTTTGGCTACATTGTTGGAAACGGCCCTTCTGCTTTTGATTCATAAGTCTCAGGTCAGTTTTATGAAGGGTAGGCACGGCAGTGATAACCTTCATGCAATGGCTGACCTTGCTCAGATTACTATGATGGATCTGAAGTCAGCGGCCATAGTAGCATTTGATGCTGAGAAGGCATTTCTATCTAATGGAATTACTTCTTTAACACTCTCTCAGCGATGGGCATTGGCCTGGTTTTTCAAGGATGAGTCAGATGTTTATAGTCCTCTCCAAAGGTCAAGGTAATTGACAATGGTATATTATCATACTCTTTCGTGGCACTAGGTAGGGGTGCCCGCTAAGTCTCTTGTTGTTTTTATTAGCTATGGAACCCCCTTAATACTGCCATAAGGCAGCATCCAGCTTTTCAAGACAGTAAGGTGGGTACTCACTCCTTTTCTTCATTACTGTATGCTGATAATTTACTCTTGTTACTTTTCAGGGTAGAAACCTCACTACCTATCACATGGGCCATTATTGATTCACTTAGCGTTATTTCAGGCCTAAAGGTCAACTGGGCCTAAACAGAGATCTTACCCCTTTAACGTGGTGACCTCAAATGGGTGTCCATACGTACCCCATCTTTAAAATGATCACAGGATGGTATTATATACCTAGGTATGCTCATCTCTAAGGATGTGCATGAAAAGGGTTCTAAAAATATTTTGGGCTTGTTGACTAATCTGCAGGTAAATTTTAATAGATGGTCTAAGTTACACTTGACTCTCCCGGGCAGGGTGGCGGCTATAAAATTACGGCCTTCCCTAAATTGTTTTACAGTTTGAGTAATTTACTGATTTCCCCAGGACTATGGAACAGAAATTGATAGGTTATTATTCTCCAACTGTATTTGCAAAGGGAGAGCCCTAAGGTTTGCTAGGAAGACCTTGTGGGCCCCTGGACCAAATGGGGGTTGGCAAATGCCTTGACCTTGGGCATATCATGAGGGATTGGGCATGAAACATGCAGTTAACTGGTTATCTTTATCCTCAAGGAGTTCTTCACTCTGGATTGACATTGAACAGGCCTTAGTGGGTGACTTGCCACTCTCAGTTATTCTTAGAGACCCACATTTGGCCCCTAATACACTTACTCTCCCTATCATGTTTACTCAACAGTGTTGAAAAAATCTGTTAAAGGCTGACCCACCAGCACAGTGGTAGTGCTACCAGTTGTGAGGCCAATGATTCGTATTTGGGAATGAGCCCATGGAGTCAAAAGGCTGGCTGGGGGTGGGAAGGAGGCTGAGCATCCCAAGGACCACTCGCCTTCTCCAAGAGGGAAGGGGGGGGGTTGTGGCTCAGTGCTTGGCCAACCTCAGGCGGAAGCCTGATGGATTACAAGCATCCAACCAAGTTACTAGGGGAATGAGCATCGCAGACATCGGCAGTGATGCCTTGACATCAGGGTGCGCACCACGCTCACCAGGAAAATGGAAAAATGGCCTCCAGGCACTGGGTAGTCTGAGTGCCTGGTGCAGACCCCAGAAGCTCCTACTTGCCTGTCCCAGAAAGCTGGACCCAGCAAAGACAAGAAGTTTGAGGTGTACAGGCACCACCTAGTCCCTGCCTAGGTGGAAGAACCACGACTACATGGGAGTCCGGCAGGGATCCAGGTAAGATGAAGGAAGACACCATAGGTGCTTCTAGACGGTGCGGTGCCTGGGGGCTGGGGGGAGAAAAAAAAAGCTGTTAAAGCTGTTTAAATGGTGCTCTGATTATCTGGGACCTTTTGAACCTTTTTGGATCAACCCTAGGATCCGGATAGTTGGTTCCCAGATCCATTGGACTACTTGGGATTCCAAATGGATTTTTGTGGTGGGTGATCGCTTTAATCCAGAAACAGGGATACTTAAGGCTTTTAATCGTTTACAACAAGAGTGTCCTCTGCAACCTTTGGATTTTTGGAGGTATTTGCAGCTACACCATGTATTTAGGCCATGGCTTAACAAGGATTACATTTTAAATCAAACAGATCTGGTTAAGCAGCTGCAACTTTGGGCTCAGCTTTCCAAGGGTCAGATGAGTCGCATATATAAGCTACTGTTAGCTTTGTACTCATCTAATTGGGAAATCCATAGGTCTAAATTGTTATTAGAGTTGCAGACTCCCATTGCAGAAGAAAGCTGGGCTTGTTGCTGGGTAGAGGCTCATAGGGTCTTACCCAACCCACGTTTACAGCTCATACAAAATAAGTTCTTAAGCCATTGATAAAGGACCCCAGACTGATTGGCTTTGATGGATCTGAGTAACTCTAATACTTGTTGGAGGTGTACAGAGGAACCAGGGACCCTTTACCATATATTATGGGAATGTTCCTCAATTTGGGAATGGTGGGAGAAAATTCTACACTATATCGAAAGTATCCTTAAAATGCCCATATGTCACACTCCCTGTTTCTGGATTTTAGGCGACTCCTATTTACTTAGCCATTCGGCCTTTAAGTATAATTGTTACTGTACTTGGCAGCTTTAGAGGCCAAGAGATTATTTTAGTGTAATTGGATGTCAACCTTTTCTCCCACATTTGTAAACTGGCAACAGGCAATGCCAAAGACTGCCTATTATCAACAAGTATTATTTTGGAGAAAAATAAATTGGCAGTTTTTCAGTCAGAATGGGAACATTGGCGTATGTCAGTTGGGATATCTTAGTCTAACCCCTAGATTTTTTTTGAGGGTGGTTGGGCGTTTCTTGCTCAGGGATATTTCCCTTTATTGTTTTATATATCGAATGTGATGTTGCAGGCTCTTCACTAGTACAAACCTAATGTCTCTCTTTTATTGGGAGGTTATAAGATGTTGCCATGGTCAGTTAATCCCTTTTTGTACTCCATCTTTGTCACCTGTTGTTGAATGCTTCCATAATTTGAGTCAGTTTACAGATGAGTCGCTTGTTTGCATGTTGCTGAACTAGATATTACTATTGTTGTTTTTTCCTTTTTTTTTCTCACCTCTTTTAGTCAATGTATGGCATATGTTTCCTCTAAGTTGGATTTATGGCATGGACATTATTGTTGTAATTCTCTGCATTTTATTGCCATATAAAGTTGTCTGTTCTGATGTGTTAAAAATCAATAAAACATTTATATACAAAAAAAAGGTGCAGAAGCAAAAAGCCCTGGCGCTTCAGGACTACGCTTCTCCCTTCATCATGGGGACTGATGTGCTTTTTGTATTGAAACCGTGAGTTTTCAACATCTTGTGGCTCCTTGTATTTCTTGTCGGTTTTGAGTGTGACTTCCTCGTGCTTTTTCTCTGCTATTAGCAACCCCTCTGTGACTTCAAAACATGTTTTGTACAGGCTTTCTGGTATTGCACCAACATAATTGTATTAGCTGCTTGTGATAGCTTAAGATTTAACTTTGCTATTACTGGAATTTAAAAATAAATGATATACTGGTTCTGGTATATTTTGTGGGGTGTCCAGAGCCTTCAACCAAAGGATGAAAAAGCTTTATGGGGAAAAATATTTAACTTTGCTATTATTGCAATTTAAAAAAAATCTTGTGTTGGTGCCTGCATATTTTGTGGGGTACCTAGAGTGTGTAGGATTGGGCACATTATAAATAAACCACTCTTGCTAACATTAACATAACCATCTGCACTCGGCAGAAGCCAAGCTGCTGTGGACCATGAAACCTATTAGCACCCACCCCTGTCAGTGCTTCCCCTGGATGTAGCACAAGCTACTCCTTAACATTAATTTACCCTGCCCTGATTGCCCGTCGTCCCATGGGGTCATGCTACGTCAGCATCCTGAGGCCCTATTTGCTCAGGATACCACAGGAACATGGATATCTAAGAGATGTTAGTTCTCTCTGCGCTCTCCTAACACTTTGCTATCTGGTTACATTGCATGATGTTTTTGTCTGCCTCTTCCTTTGGCATGGGATCCTCCAAATCATGCACTCCACCAGAGTCTCCCTCTGATCTTCAGGGCATCCTTAGGCCAGACTACCATGAGGGTACTCCCCTTAAGGAGGAACATAGAAACATAGAATCTGTCGGCAGATAAGGACCATACAGTCCACCTAGTCTGCCCAATGAGGAAACCCCCTATGGTCCTTTGCTTCATGGGCCCAGAATTTAATGGGGAGATACTTGAAAGAGGCATTAAGGGGAATGGGACAGGAATCAGGGGTTGAGGAACAGTGGGCAGTATTTAAAATGGGGATTACAAGAACAACAGAATTATGCATTAAGCAGGTTAGCAAGAGGAAAAGGAAGAGGAGACCATTATGGTTTTCCAAAGAGGTATCAAAGAAAGTGAAAGCCAAAAAGATTGCATTCAGGCAATACAAAAAGACACAGGCAGAAGGAGTAGGGAGAAGTACCAGGAGAAGCAAAGGGAGGCAGGGAGGTCAGTAAGGAAGCCAAAGCTCAGACAGAAGAACACATTGCAAAATCAGTGGGTAGAGGACAAAACCTTTTACAGGTACATAAGTGAAAAAGAAAAGACAAAGGAGGGATAGTGAGACTGAAGGGGAGGATGGGAGAGCGTGGAGGATGACAACAGTAAAGCTGACAATTGAACAGGTATTTCTGCTCAGTCTTTACTGAGGAAGAGGAGGGTAATGGGTCTGAAGGGAGTACAGGGGTGAGAATGGTGCAGAAATGGACAAAGTCCCTTTACACGAGAAAGGGTCCTGAAGGAACTGGAAGTACAGAGTTGATAAAGCAATGGGGCCAGAGCGTGCACCCCAGGGTCCTTAAAGAACTAAGAGAGTGGTGGCTGAACCTCTGGCTATCCTGTTTAGCCAATCACTGGAAACAGGGAGGTACCCAAAGACTGGAGGACAGCAGATGTAGTCCCTTTATACAAAAGTGGGAACAAAGAGGAAGCAGGGAACTACAGACCAGTCAGCCTCACCTCGGTAGTGGGAAGATCATGGAAGCACTACTGAAGGAGAGATTGGTGGAACATCTGTTATCAATGGACTACAGGACCCAAGGCAGCATGGTTTCACCAGGGGAGGCCATGTCAGACCAACCTCGTTGAATTTTTGACTGGGTGACTAGGGAGGTGGATCAGGGGAGGGCAGTGGACATGGCCTATCTGGACTTCAGCAAGGCCTTTGACACTGTGCCACATAGAAGACTATTACACAAACTGGGGAATATGAGTGTGGGTAGGACAGTAGTGTGGTGGATAGGTAACTGGCTGAGTGGCAGGACACAGAGGGTGGTGGTAAATGGCTGTCACTCCACAGAGGGAAGAGTGACCAGTGGGGTACCACAGGGATCAGTGCTGGGACCGGTCCTATTCAACATCTTCATCAGTGACATTGCGCAGGATCTAGAAGGCAGAATTTCACTGTTCGCTGATGACACAAAGCTCTGTAACAGAGTAGACACACCAGAGGGTGTAGACAGAATGAGAAGCGACCTGCAGAAACTTGAAGAATGGTCAGGGTTTGGCAGTTGAAATTCAATGCAAAGAAGTGCAAGATAATGCATATGGGCACAAAACCCTGGCACAATATATCAGTTGGGGGGTGAGGATATAGCATGCACCAAGCAGGAAAGGATCTTGGGGTTGTCATCTCTGATGACCTCAAGGTAGGAAACAGTGTGACAAGGCAGCAGGTAAAGCAAATAGGATGCTGGGATGTATAGGCAGGGGCATCACCAGCAGGAAAAGGAGGTCATAATTCCGCTATACAAGACACTAGTGAGGCCCCACCTGGAGTACAGTGTACAGTTCTGAGACCATACCTACGTAAGGACATAGACAGGGTAGAGAAGGTTCAGGGAGGGCAACAAAGATGGTGCATGGATTGCATCACAAGTCCTATGAAGACAGGTTGAAGGAACTGAACATGTACTCCCTGGAGGAGAGGAGGGAGAGAGGGGATATGATAGAGACATACAAGTATTTACAGGGAGGAACAGGGTGCAGGAAAACACTATTTTTAAGCGAAAAAGATGTTCCAGGACTAGAGGGCATGGGATGAAGTTGGAGGGAGGACGATTCAGAGGAAACATGAGAAAGAATTTCTTCACAGAACGGGTGGTGGACAAGTGGAACACCCTGCCAGAGGAAGTGGTGGGGGCTGAAACAATCACGGGATTTAAGAATGCATGGGATAGACATAAAGGAATTCTGGAGGTCAGGGGTAAGGGGCAACAGGCTTCTAGGAAAACAAACTGAACTTACAAGCTCAAATGGGCAGACTGGGTGGGCCATAGGCCCTTATCTGCCGACACTGTCTATGTATCTATGTACTGAATGGTTTAACGGGCTAATTAAGAGAAAAGGTTCCAGCCTTTTTTGGATCCCAAAAGCCCAGTTAAGTAGAGTCAGGAGCAAGAGGGGGTGAAATGAGCTCTAAGGGTCAGCTTGAATGGATAGTAAGAGAAAAAGATACAAAGGGGGGAGGGAAACGGTTCTAAATGGAGGGCAAACACATTGAAAAATCAGTTTTGCCAGCACAGGTGTTGCACTGGGGAATACTGAAAGAATGGGAATCTGAAAAATGGAGTGCAAAGAAAGATGGAAAAGGAGTTAAGAGTAGGTCAGAGAGGTAGGAAGTGAGAGAGGCAAACCCATTCTTTAAGAGTAAAGCAGCAAAATGGAAGCAGTATCGATAATTTAGAGGGGAAGGAGAGGCACAGGTAGATGGAGCAGTGGTGAGTGAGGAGGAGAATCCATAGCAAAGTGACTGAAAGAATGGAAGAGTTGGTTCAGTTTAGCCAGAGTGGACTTTGGATTGTGCCATAGATCACATCTGCATAGTGAAACATTGGCACAATGAGGTGAAGGGAGTGCTAAGTGGCAGCTTGAGTTGGTAGTAAGAAAGGGAGGGGCAATGAGGGGGGAGGAAGATGGTTCCAGATGGAGGACAAGTGTACAGAAAAGGTAGTTTGGCTGGCAGAGGTGTTGCAGAGTGGAATGCTAAAGGAATGGGATTCAGAGGAGCAAAATGTCACAGTGTGTGAGGAGCTAAAAAGACCACAGCTCATGAACAGCTCCTTTATGTCGGTTCATAACACATCATATTCCCACCATCTGTTATGTATGGATCCAAGCATTTTTTTAAATGTACCTTTACTATCACTTATGATCACATGTTCAGGAAGTTTATTCCACAATTGTGCAACTCTTTGTGTAAAAAAAATACTTTATTTGTCCTAAATTATTTTACTGTAGCCTGTAACGGGTGGCCCCTTGTGACTGAAGTTATATTTTTATACTCTTAATGTAATTCATTCATCATGATGGGATTGTTCATTATGTTAAAGGAAAAGAAGATCTCCTCTCTTTCTTCTAGTTTTAAGACTGTATAAACCTAAATACTGCAATCTGTTGCTATTTATTTTACATTGTAGATTTTTTTTATCGGTTTAGTATATCTACATTGGACGTTCTCTATTCTGTCCACTTCTTTTCTTAAATATGGACTCCATATTTGACTGCAGTAATCCACCAGCGGTCTGACATAAGACAAATACAGAGGAAGCATAACTTCACTAGTTCTGGTCTTTATGTTCCTTTTTATTGCTCCAGCCATTCTGTTTGCTCTAAATACAACTATGGCACAATGGTCCTTAAAGTTTAATTTGGTAGCTATCAATATTTCTTTTATTTTATTCTTTTGGTAACTGGGTATGGCCACTAGGTACAAGTGTCTGTTTTCAGGGGCAACCCAGGAGCACTGGGGTGGTTAAGTGACTTGCTCAGAGTCACACAGTATGCAGGTGGAGGTTGTGGGAATCAAACTCTGGTCTGCTGAATGTACAAAGCTCATTCACAGCTCATTACTCTAACCTCTAGGCTATACTGCCAGCCCCCTATATATGCCTAGATCTTTTTCTGATGTCCTAGACTGTATTTCAAAATTGTTTACTACGTATTTATTTTTTATGTTTTTCTCACCCAAGTGTAAAATACAACATTTGTCAATGTTTATTGACATTCCCCATATCTCAGACCACTTTACTATGTTATCAAGATCCTGCTGTATGGAAGCACATTGGTCCAGATTGTTACAAGAGCCTCCAATTTGACATAATCAGCATACTTGATTATGTTACTACAAATATTGCTATCTATATCTGCTGAGAAAAGCCGATATATTACTGGGTCCAGTATAGATCCCTGTGGGACACCGCTAGTAACCCTGCCTTCACTAGATAAACACCCTTTGATTGTAACCTTCTGTAATCTATCCTGTAGCTGATTTTGCATTCATGTTATTATATTTTTGTCAATGTCATACTTTTGTAATTTCACACTTACTGCCTAGTGTGAGACAGACTCAAACTCCTTACTGTAATCCAACAGTATCACATCAAAGCTATCTCCCATATCTAGGTGTCTACTGACTTGTTCATTAAAGCAAACCAGATTTGTTGTGCATGAATGTCCCTGCCTAAAGCCATGTTGGTTTATGTCAAACATTGAGTTATTAGCAAATATGATATCGGATTTTATGCTTAATAATAGATTCCAGTATTTTACATGTTACTGACGTTAGGCTTATAGGTCTGTAGTTCTGTTTGGATCCTTTTTTGTGTATTGGTGTCACCTTTGCCTTTTTCCAGTTGCTTGACACTTCTCCTGTGTTTATTGATTTTTCAAGTATTTTAAGTGGTTCAGAGATACTTGTTTTCATTAATTACGACATAGCAGGGCTAATATTGTCCCAGCCTGGTGCACTATGAGTTTTTAGACTGGTGATTCTTTTAGTAATCTCTTCAGTGGTTATAACATGCTCTTCTACTTGTGTACTTTGTTCTGTCTGCTCTTTGGTATATTTATTAGTTGTATAATTCAAACAAAAATAAGTATTGAAAACATTTGCCATAAGTATCGGGTCCATAATCATGACATCATTTTCTTTTAAAGCATTAAGTCTGGAATCTGTTTTTAAGAAAATTTATATATCCATAAAACTGTTTGCTGATGACGTGCAGTTTGCACGAAACCGGTCGGGAGTTTGCCTTGCTGTGCACTTTTTAGCCGTTTGGCTTTGTATAGGCGTTTTGTTTAATTAAATTATGCTTGTTTCAAACGCCAACTTTTGAGTGCTGAGTCTTGTGTTTGGAGGATTCGTTGTGGACTTGAGCACCTTTTTTACACGGAGGAGCTGTTTTTGCTGTATTGTGTTTGTTTTGTTAGCAGTTGCTGCCAGTTTTTTTCTCATAATTGCGCTTTGCTTTATTTATCTTATTTTTGTACAGTTTTTGTATCTGTTTGAAACTCTCTCAGCTCTCCTCTGAGTTAAGTTTCATTGCTTTACTGTATACTTTATTTTTTTTCCTTTATTGCTTTTATTATTCCTTTTATTGGTCACTTAGGTTTTATACCTTTATGATTGTATTTCTGTATTTGTTTTATATATGTATTTACTACAGATAATATGGTATTTTTAACAATTAACCAACTTACCTCAACGTTTTTGCTACTTAATGTAAAAATCCAGTCTTTTTTGATTTTTATTTATTTATTTTGCCAGTGTTTGCAGTTTTATATAGGTATATTTCTGTATGACCCTTTAGATGAAAATAATTATTTTGCACTTTGAAGGTTACACAGGCATGATCACTGTTACGTAATGGTGCTCTTACATGGCATTCTGTAATATGTGTTTTTTCTGTGCTAATCACAAAATGTAGTAAATTATCACCTCTAGTAGGGGCATTCACATACTGTATTAAGTTATTGTTAACACAAGTTTCCAAAAAGGTAACATGTTGTTTTACCGTAGCCTTCCTAGTCTCCCAATTAATATTTGGGTAATTAAAATCACCTGTTAGAATAATTTCTGCATACTCCATGGCTTTTATAATTTCTTCTATGATGTCATTATTTCCTTCTGGAGATGTATATGGTGGTCTATGAAAGAGGCCTATAAAATGATTTCTTGTGCCTTTATTATTTAATTTTATCCATAATGTTTCTGTGGTAGCGCAGTCTTTTTTAACTTTTGATGTGATGTTCATATATTGAATTTGTTTTGAAATATAAATAGCAATACCACCTTCTTTCTTCCCCTTTCTATCAAGTCTTATATAATTATAACCCTCGATATTCTTATTCCAACTATGATTTTCAGTCCACCAAGTTTCTATCAGCATTGCTATGTCTATTTCATCTAATTCTAGCAAGGTACATAACTCTGCCATTTTGTTGTTTACACTCCTAGAGTTACTTAGTAAAAATGTAATGTTTCTTTTAGTACCCAAGTACCATTTTTTACTTATTTAATCCTAGTTTACTGGTAGGTATGCCCATTTTCCCCATTCATGGTCAGTTTAAATTAAAATTTTCCATGTGGTTCTTAATCAAATGCCCAAGAGTATTTTCCTCCTTTTTATTTAAAAATGTATTGTATTCCCATAGTATACCTTTTTACTCCTTCACAGTAATCCAGAATTATAGCCTTGTAAGGTGTGTAATTCTCCTCACTTTTAAAGACCTGTATGTAACAGGAAAAGAATTACAGCTTTCTATATACAGATATTTCTCTTGTAATCATGGCTGATGTGCTAATACCAAATGTCTTTTGTGAATGAATGATAAATATGAGAAACTTGTGAATATGAATGGAGTTTGTACTTATTGCTGTGGAAAGTACTGATGTTATTCTACCATGAATCAGGAAAGTATTGATGTTATTCTACCATGAATCAGGTAGTCAATCACACTTAAAATTTCAAAAAACATTTACTCTTGCACTGGCTTTGTGAAGTTCTAGGTCTTGGTGCCTGAGGCCCAGCTACTTTTCTCTGTTCCCAGGGAGAGGTGTATCCAGTTGTTGTCACTGCCTCCCACTGGTTTCTTGACATCTACACTAGAGATATCATCCCACATCCCCATTGCTGAGAACTAGATTGGGGTAGCATAGAATCTAGCCCTTGGTTGGTTGTGCTGCTTTTTGGATTCAGTTGTTGAAGCTGGACAGGAACTCTGTTTTTGTTTTTCCATTACCCTTCTAAAAAAAACAATGTACAGTATGCCTGGGCAGTTAATGTTTCTGAGGATCACCAGTACCTCTGTTTTGTCTGCTCTGTTAATTTCCCTGGATATCTGGGCATCATGCTCTGCTGAGCTGTTTGTGGTTCCGCAGAACACTCCCAGGTGATGGAGAGACTTTACAGCAGCTGGACCTCATCTTTAAGGAGAAAAGTTAGTTGAGGGGGGATATCATTCAGTTGTCTGAAGGTAGACTCAAGAAGGCTATTTGATTTCTAAAGCAGGAAAAGAAAATGAGACATGGGTGGAATCTTTGGAGAGTTGGTGGGGGTCAGAAGGGACATTGAGAAGCATTACTTAACACAGAGAGTGAGGTCCAAGCACAAACCAGATGAGTTCCTGAAGAGTAGTAACATCACAGTTGCTCATTGACACAGCAGTAGTGCTACTGCTCATGACGCTGGTGACCTGATTTTTTGGGGAGGAGCTCAAGTCGTTAAATGTCAACCAGGGGAAGGGAGATTGAATGTCCTTGAAGACACTTGCTGCAGTCACTACAACACTGTCACCTTGGTGACCACAGGTAACAGTTCAGCAACAGTGCAACAGGGAGGGAGAGCTAGAAAAGCAGAGAGTAGACATGGCAATGGGACCAGATGGAATGCATCCTAGAATACTAAAGGAGCTCCGAAAGGAGCAGGCAGCACCCCTGACAGACCTGTTCAATAAATCATTAGAGACATGGGTGGTCCTGGTGGACAGGAGAACAGTGGATGTCATCCCTCTCCATAAAAGTGGGAGCAGGAAGGAGGTGGAAAATTACAGGATGGTCAGCCTAACCTCAGTGGTAGACAAACTGATGGAATCATTACTCAAGGAAATAATTGTGTCATACCTTGAATCCATTGCACAGCAGGATCCAAAGCAGCACAGTTTCATGGAAAGTAAATCTTGGCAGACAAACCTGATATATTTTTTCGATTGGGTGGCCAGAGTGATAGATTGTGGAGAGGGTGGGGCCTGGCCTACCTTGATTTTAATAAAGCCTTCAACACCATCTCACATAGCAGTGTCAGTGTAGCACACTCGCCTCTGAGGCCGGGAGATCAGAGGGCTGTGGGTTCAGTTCCACATCTGGCACTTGGGTTAATATCCCAATACTGACACTGTAGTGCAGCATGAGAGAGGTGCTGCACTTCTGAGGTGCCGTATTTCAGATGAGACGTTAAACCGAGGTCCTATCTGCCTGGATTGGTGGTAGTTCAGGTGGATGTTAAAGATCCCAGGGCACTTATCGAAAAGAGTAGGGGAAATTTTTATTCAAAATTTAAAAACAGAATACAAAGAAACACATCATCACAATCTATAATAACAAAGAAAACACCTAAAAAAACTGTTATTTGGTTTACACAAAAATAAGAAAAAGGACACGAGAGAAAAAAACCCCTTTACAAACAGTAGTTCAAAATAACTAACCCCTCTTTCTTTTCCATATCCTATGAGATACAAACAGATACCATCACCAGATAAATCAAACCAAAAACCCATCCACCACCTACCATATTTCACCTTGTACTTCTTTCATCTAGCAAGAAACCCCTTCTCTACTGTAAAGCCCCCTACACCACCCAATCAACATTCCTCCATAATTTCTCAAATACGTCTTGCCCTAGGGTACGCTTTTCATATTCATAAATGCTGTCCAACCCTTGCTGTATTTGGAAAAAAACATCTTGTTGTTGAACTACTTTACCTTGTAGAAACCTTAAGGCATCTCTCCTGCCAAATGGACCATTTGATACATACCAATAAAACATGGACTGTACTGTTTGTCCATTTTCCCAAGGAAGCTGGGATTTGCCCTAGAACCAAAACATCATAATTTATTAATAAAATTAACTTTCCCCCCATAAATCTGACAGCAAAGTCCAAAAATCTTTTATATGTAAACAATCAAAAAAAAGATGCTGCATTGTCTCCACAACCCCAGCACAAGCTTTTTCTCCACATCCTCTCTCATCAAACTGTTTATGCTTCCGATTGCTTTTTACTTGCAGTTTCTGATGGCCACAGAGCCAAGCAAAATCTTGCATTTTCCAAGGTATTCTTGGATTTATCATTCCTTCCAACAACAAAGTAGTATTAATTGAAGAAGGTAACTTAAACACTGGGTCCTCATGATACCTAGTATCCACAATTGTCTTATAAAATACTTTCTTCCCTTTCCCCATATACCATGCCAAATCTACCTTCCAAGTTTTAATATAATGAATTGTAGTTTGTACATAACTAGGAAGCATCCGTTCTGCAGGGTGCCATTTCCCTCTCCCCCATGTTTCGAAAAAAGGCTTACCCCAAAGCTGCATACAAACTTTCCCTATCCCCTATGACTGTGATACCAAAGGAAGAATGGAGCTAAAAACCAAAAATTACCAAATAGGTAAACTAGAGGATGTAACATATTCAAACCTCCTTCTTTCTTTATTCTATATGTGTGATTTCTTTTAACGGGATTCAACCTACTTCCCCATAGAAACTGAAAAAACAAACTCAAAACATTTGTGTGCATACTGTATGGCAAGGGAAGCACATGAGATACATACAAACAAGCATTTGTCAATGCCGAGCGTTCGCTTGCAGGTATTTGCAGTGGTGTTTGGCATGTATGGTGCTTTACCCTAATGCCCTGTGCGATTGCTGGTATTTGCACAATAAATTGTCAGCATGACCTTGTTGTTACCCCCATTGTGTGCTACATAGGCAGAAACACGTTTTGGGCAGGATGTGAAAAGTGACAGCTGTACTGCTCATAAGGAAGTGTGGTAAAATGGCAATGTTGAAAATCTGGAGTGGATATATTGAAAATTCGCAAACCTACGAGCGTGCGTGGGAACTGTGCAATGCACGCTCATAAAACAGTCATTTGTAGGATTTTTTCACCAAATTTTCAACATTGTCATTTTAAAACCTCTGCTAATGAACAGTGTCACTGTGATTTTCTTACTGTGTCCCATACATTGATTTCACACACCGACTGCGCCATTGTGCACTACATGGGCGGAAAGATGTTTTGGGCAGGATGTGAAAAATGACAGCTGTACTGCTCATAAGGAGGTGTGGTAAAATGGCAATGTTGAAAATCTGGAGTGAAAATATTGAAAATTTGCAAACTTACGAACGTGCGTAGGAACTGCGCAAGGCAGAGTCATAAAACAGTCATTTTTAGGAATTTTTCACCAAATTTTCAGCACAGCCATTTTAAGACCTCTGCTCATGATCAGTGTCACTGTGATTTTCTTAATGTGTCCCATACATTGAGTTCAAGACATTACCGCGCCCATTGTGCGCTACATGGGCGGAAACACATTTTGGGTGAGATGAAAATGACAGCTGTACAGCTCATAAGAAGGTGTGATAAAATGGCAATTTTAAAATCTGGAGTGAAAATATTGAAAATTCGCAAACTTACGAGCCTGCGTAGGAACTGCGCAATGCACGCTCGTAAAACAGTCATTTTTTGGAATTTTTGCACCAAATTTTCAACATGGGGTTTTTGGGACCCCTTCTCATGAATGGTGTCACTGTCATGGCATTATTCGAGGCTGAAGGGTGATTTTGCGCAGTGACTGCCAGTGCCTGTGAAATCACCCTTCAGGCCTGAATAACGCCATGACAGTGACATCATTCATGAGAAGGGGTCCCAAAAACCCCATGTTGAAAATTTGGTGCAAAAATTCCAAAATGACTGAGATATGCAATAAAGTTGAAACCCCCCTATGTAGCCCATTATACAGCTTACCGGCATTTCCTCAGTTCGCGGTCGGCTTTGAAGAGTGCAGGCGTGTTCCCGTCCACCAAGATCATCGCGCCAGAGTCCGGAGGTAAGTATGGGGTGAGGGGGGTGAGGAGGCAGGTGCGCAGTGGGTGGGTGCGGGTTGTGGGAGGGGGCTAGAGACGCGCTGGGACCGTTTTTGTTTTACAGGTTAAAAAAAAAGACGGTGTGGATGTTTGCCACGCTGGGGTGGACTCCCAGCGTGGCAGAAGATGGCTGGGGGGGGCTGAGGAGCCGACGGGGGATTGGGCACCCCCATCGGCAAACTACGCATGGGGGGCGAGGAGCCGACGGGGGATTGGGCACCCCCGTCGGCAAACTAAACTGACCATTTGCCACGCTGGGGTGGGCCCCAGCATGGCAGTAGGATGGCTTGGGGCGGAGCTGACGGGAGATTGGGCAATCCTGTCAGCAAACAACATTTGCCACGCTGGGGTGGGCTTCCTGCGGCACCAAAGTTTTTAGGGGCGACGTGACGCGCTGGGAGGCAGCATGTGACACAGGAGTAGCGCCAGTATGGCAGCGGCGCTGCTTTGAAGCAGAGGAACACCGCTGTCATATTGAGCTCCTGCACCCATTGGTGCAGGATTGCCACTACTGCTCAAGGGAGCAGTGCATTGGAGGAGAGGCACACCTCAAGTGTGCTTCTCTCCCAAAAACGTTACTTGTGCATGCCAGTTTAACGAAAATAGGCGGTATGTATGCTCTCAAAAGATGCACCCTCTTTTTCCTCGTCATTTTCCAAGATAACCATGCCTGTACTTTAAGTTTTGCTTTGTCATAAACCTCATTCCAATTTTGAAATTCTGACTCCTTTGTAGCAAAATATATACCTAAAATTTTCACTTGACCTTTTGTCATTGGAATTGGAAAATCTTTTATCTTTTTACTATTCCTCAATATCAATACAATTCTTTTATTCATATTAACTCTAATACCAGTTGTGTTATAAACCTCTTGTATCATCATCAACATTTTTTCCCCTGATTTTCCATCAGCTACTGTAAAAACGCAATCATCCGCATATGCTGATACTTTCTGAAATTCATACCCATCTGTGTTTTTTATGGCCCTAATGTCCCTGGTTTTCCCAATTCTCCATAATAAAGGGTCCAAACCAAAGACATACAATAAGGGGCTTATTGGGCAACCTAGCTTTACACCATTTTTCAAATAAATTGGGACTCTTAAAAAACCATTCACCAAAGGTACAACTTGTGCCTCTTTATACAAAACCTTCACTATCTCTATAAAACCTTGAGGGACCCCATAATGGTGCAATACCCCCCAAATGTATTCCTGCCTAATTGTATCAAAGGCAGTTTCCTGATCTATTGACATTAAATACCCACTTAAATGCTTTTCTAAACTTTGCTCTATAATCTCCCTAATAAATACCAGGTTTTGTACAACATTTCTACCTGGGACTGCTCAAGTCTGCTCCTGGACAATTATTTTCTATGCTATATGTGCCAATCTTTTCGTAAGTATTTTTGCAAGTATTTTGTAATCAGTATTTAGTAACGTTAAAGGCTTCCAATTCTTTAATTCATACGAGTCCCCTTTTTTAAAGAGAAAAAACATCATTCCTAATTGCATCGAGGGGGCAAGCCTTCTTTGTAACCAAATGGCGTTATAAAGCACTTCTAGACAGGGAACCACAAACTCGATATAATGTTTATGAAAGTCATTCGGTATCCCATCTCGTCCAGGAGCCGTCATGGCAGATAATTGTCCAGTAGCCTCCCAAATTTCTAATCCTGAAATGGGAGTAATCAACCCTTCTTTCTCCTCTCTTGACAACCCCGGTATTTCTATTCCTGTAAGAAGATCTTGACTTTCCTTCCTTTCTTTCTGGAAAGTATCTACCATATGCTGCTGTATAATAAGCATCATATCTTGACTGTGATCTTTTAAATTCTGTCTGTCTCTAAGACCTGTCATAGTCACCTTTTGTACCCCTTGTGCCCCTCTCTCATATGGATTTACTTCCTCTTTTGTTCCTTGCATCCTATATTTTTGTTGAGTTGCCATTCTTTTTACTGATTCCTGTAAATACTGTGTCATCTGACTTTTTACCTTCTGTGTCCTTGCCATCTTTCGCTCTCTATTCCCCTCTGTATTTAAGATTTGTAAATATTTTGCCCTTTGTCCTGTATATGCAATATATCTATCCTTAGCTTGTTTTTTTGTATAGGCTCCATACCAATCCTGCAAATCCCTCTTTATGTCTTCCCACCATTCTATTGGACTCTCGTACATAAAACATATGTCCTTTCTTGCCTGAAATAACTCTTTTATAGATTTCTCTACTATAGCGTCCTGTAGCTTAGAAATGTTCATTTTCCAACAATCCCTCCCTACTACTAATTTTTGCTTCTCTCCTAATCTTAGGACAACTACCAAATGGTCTGAGGTTTCCAAAGGCCGCACTTCCACCCGTTGACAAGTCATTCTTGCAGATATTAGCCAAAAATCTATTCTAATAGACAATTTTCCTTTAAAAAAGGTATGTTTTGGTTCCTGCTGCATGATGTCATATACATCTCTTATATTATTTCTATGCATAATTGCCAACAAAGTATTAGTATCACAAAAAATTTTGGGTGTAGCCCTTCCCCAATCTCTATATGAAAGCCCACAATTAAAATCCCCTCCCCACAATACCAATTTTGATGTGTTCAAATAGGGCTCTACCTGTCTAAACACTTCAGACCTTTCTGCTTTTGTCTGTGGTGCATATATGTTTATGATACGAAAAACGTCCTTTTGTAGAATCACATCTACAACCATGGCCCTCCCTGGTATCATATCATATACATGTAGCACCTGAACACTTCCTTTAAAAAGCACCCCTACCCCAGAGCGCTGCTTCTCTCCTATCGACCAATACGAAACACCCCATCTCCAATCCCTCTGCGCACTTTGTATTTCTGCTAAAGAGTGTAGTCTAGTATCTTGTAATAGGATAACTTGCCCATCCCAAAGTCTGAGACTCAAAAAAGTATTCTGCCTCCTCTCATAGGCCTTAATACTATTAACATTAACCGTACAAAAAGAAACAGCCATAACCATTTTATAAAGGAAGCTTAGACAATATCCATTATTCTTCATCGCTTTTTCTGTTTTTCCGAAAGGCCGGTCTCTGAAACCCCATCCGCCTGAGAGGAGGCTACCGAGGAAAGATCTGACTCACAACCATCCTCCTCCACCCCCTCCTCGAATAGTAAAGCATACGAGTTCTGTACTACTACTTCCTCCATCTTTTTTGTTTGTAACGAGACAGCTGCTATTAGTTTTCCTGCCTTGGATCTAGTTGCCCTCTGAAAATATGTTTTTTCCTGTACTGGGGGGGGCATAGGAATAGCTTCATCTCCCATGCTTTCTACCTGAACTACCTCCTTTACTACTTCTTCTTCCTCCTCTATACGCAATTCCCCACCACCATCATTTACCTCCTTTTGGATATTCCCCTCTAGATGCTCATCACCCCCGCTTTCCTCAATCACAACTTCCCCTATCTTCCTTGTAGCCCTTTGTGTTAATGGTGGTCTAACAGGAACCTTCATCAGCAACTCCACCATTCTCATTTTTTCCTTTTTGTGCTGTTGCTACGTATAAATCCTGCTCTGCTCTAACAGTACTGTCGATATTGTTATGTGAGGCTCATGTGCAAGTGCAGAAAGAGTGTCCCTATTCCTCACACAAATTACATCACAGTGGTTGCTGACAATGAGCCCCTATATGCCCCAAATCCCCACACAATCCACATTTTTGTTTATCACATACATTGCATAAGTGCCCCACATCTCCACATTTAAAACAAGCCCTTGATTGCCCAGGATAGAAAATCACCCCCCATCTCAGCCCAGAAAAAAACAATTAGGTAGGTGATTAGTCTGACCATTCTCTAACTTCAATACCACTTGGTATTTCCATCCCCCTATCCACAACTGCTCTTCATCCAAGATAGGTTCAGGAGAACCTTTAATAGTACAATGCTACTGTAACCAGTATGTAATATCCGCGACGTTTACCCCTTCATTATGAAAAAGAACCGTCATTTTTTTTGTCAGGGGTTTTGTCAGGGGTTTTGTTAGCGGTATTGCCAAAAAAGGCCTCCACAAGGGTGAGATTTTCATCAACCGGTATTGTTTCCAAAACCTTTCCAACCCTGCCGGGTGTTTAAAGCTGACATCAAAGATCACATCTCCTGGCACATGTATTAAAGCGTAAATTTCATATGCATAATACTTCATGCTATCTTTTAACAAAACTCTACCCACAAATTTTCTGTCTGGAATTGTATCTACATCACCCCTATATTTTAATCGTACAGCATTCCTTCTTTCTGCAGGTTCCATCAATGGGCCTTTATCAGCCGGAAATAAATGTTCTGTCACCTTCCCATGCCATACTTTATCAGCATTAGCCACCATAGAATCATGACCAGACATATCCATAGAAGTGGTGCACCACCTCTTGTCTTTCCCCATCTCCTTCCATTAAGTCATTTAGACCTTATGATTCCTGATCCCTAATAATCTGTAACAAAGGGTGGGGATCATCTCGTTGTGGCAACATTTCATCTTCTGCGGGGGAGAGCTGACCTGGGGCTATTGAGGGAGTTACTGCAGCCTCAAGAAGAGGAGTAGAAGGGGGGGGTGTCTTCTGAAATACCAGCACTTGCAGAAAAAGTGCCTTTATTTATATTTACATCCCACCCATTCCCTGTAGGGCTTTTTACCCAACCTGCAGCTTGCAAGGCTGTTGCTACCCAGTCATCTGGGTCTTTTCCTCCTTGCAAATGATCTTGCCCCGGCCTGGGCCCATCCACAACTCGGATCTGTAGTCTTTTGGTTTATTCTCCTTCCTTTAAAGGTCTCTTTGGGCCTCCTACCGAGGACCCAATCGTAAATTTTACAGCCGGTACCCCGATTTGATTAAAGAAAACAGGAACATTACCTATGTCTGCCATTTGATTTGACCTTACGTCCATTTCCCTCTCCTCTATCCCCGAAATTTCTGTTTGCTGTGTTAAAGTCCCATCTCTCCCTGCCTCTCGATATTCCCCCTTTATGCCTGCATCTTCCGTTTGTTTGTAAACACCATTTCGACTCACCCTCTCCTCCCCTGTCATTTCTCCATCTTCTACGTCTGTCTCCATGTTGTCAATCTGCTTTTCCGGTTCCTGCTCCACTGTTATCTCCTTCCTACATTCTCGTGCCTCCTGTAAACGCAGCCTCGCTGCCTGGTAACATCGTTCCATTTCTTCAACTTGTAGCTCCAAAACTTTTTCCATATCACACTCTTCGTGCTCATTTCCTTGCTGCTGCAGCTGGACTCGGGGAAACCACGTTCCCCGGTAATTCCTCTGCATCTTCTATTACCTCCATGAACAATATTACATCCTTTTTCCACGTTTCATCAGCATTGGTCTCCATTGCAAATTTCCAAGAAAGCCAAGGAGGAGACCCACTCCTTGGCCTCCTGCACATCCTTCTCAAACAAAGCTCCAGTCACCACTGACCAGCAACACTGTTCAGCCACACAGCGCCCTCTGCCTCCAAAGAGTAGGGGAATTTCCCGGTGTCCTGGCCAAATTTCCCTCATTCACTAAAAGAGTGGTGGTGAATGGGAATGGAGTTCAGTCCAAGGATAGGGAGGTGACCAGCAGGGTGCCTAATGGTTTGGTACTGGGCCCAGTCCTCTTTAATGTTTTCATTAGTGACATTGTGGAGGGGCTGAAGGGAAATGTGTGTCTATCTGCAGATGACACAAAGATCTGCAATTGGGTTGACACTCCAGGGTGGTGGAAAGAATGAGAAGAGACCTAAGCAAGCTAGAGGAATGGTTGAGAGTATGGCAGCTGAGATTCAATGCCAAGAAGTGCAAAATGATGCACTTGGAGCACGGGAATCCAGGAGAGAGATACTTAATGGGGGAGTAGATGCTGACAGCCACCAAACAGGAAAGAGGTCTGTGGTGATTATATTGGATAACCTTAAGGTGGCCAGACAGTGTGAGAAAGCAGTAAGGAGGGCCAGCGGGATGCTGGGGTGCATAGGAAGGGGCACACTAGCAGAAGAAAGGAGGTAGTGATACCACTTTACAGATCACTTGTGAGACCTCATCTGGAGTACTGTGTCCAGTTCTGAAGGCCGCATCTCAGGAAAGACATAGACAGAGTGGAAGCTGTCCAGAGAAGGGCTACAAAAATGGTGTAGGGGCTACACCAGAAGCCATATGAGGAGATGCTGAAAGACCTCAATGTGTATTCACTGGAGATAAGAAGGGAGAAGGAGTATATGATGGAGATGTTTAAATACCTCAAGAGTCCAAACAAGGTACAGGAAGGGAGCCTCTTTCAGAAAAGAAATGTATATGAGGTTGGAGGGAGGGAGGTAGAATCAGCGGTAATTTGAGGCAGTATTTTTTCATGGGAAATGTGGTGAATGCTTGGAACAGCCTCCATGTAGGGGTGGGGGGGCACAGATGGTGAAGATATTAAAAAATGTGTGGGATAGTCATAAGGGGACCATAGTGGCATGAAAGAAAGGGTAGGCAAGGAACGCTGTAGAGGGTAGGGATAATGAGCAGACTGGATGTGCTTGGTAGTACTCATCTGCTATCAAATTCTACATTTCTATGTTTCAAATTCTATGATGATGGATCTTCCCTCTGCAGGCTCAGTGAGTATGGCACTTGGGCTCAAGTGCCACCATCTCAAAAGGGACATAACTCAGCACCAGAACAAGAAAAAGCCCTGCTCTGTGCAGGATGACTTAGGCACACTTGGGCTCCACCCTTGCAACTGTCCGCTGCTCCTTCTGCTCAGGAACTCCTGCCTTTGCACACAGAAGGAGGTGGAAAGTGAATCTGGCTCAGCCTGACTCCACCACGGGGGGGGGGGGGCAGCCTTATGGAGTTGAAAGGAAAACACATGGGGTTAGGACTGGGGCTGGGATGACACAGAGGAAGGGGACCAGAGCAGTGTGGGAGCATAAAAAATAAATTATAAAAAAAAGAGTAATAACATCACAGGAAACATCTGCTAGGACAGCAGGGGGATGGGTTTTGGTCTGACTCCATTCCATTAAATACTGATGGACCTGGGGCTCCTTTGTCATTATTGGCTGTCAGTCTGAACCTTGCCTGTCCTCTTTGAGTTAAAAAGTTGCAGATTTATCAATGTGTTAAGTAACACAAGAATAAAATACATCTCATGTTGTTTTAGGTGCCAGAAACATTTGAAGATGTCTCAGTTGCTTTTTCTAAAGAAGAGTGGAAGATGTTAAGCAAGCAGGAGAAGGAGCTACACAGGGAAGTGATGGTGCAGAATTATGAAACCATGGTTTCAGTAGGTAAGGCTTGTGGAATGGGGTTTTAACAGCTTCAGGTCTAATGGTGCATCCGAGTAGGGTTGTCATGGTATGACAGTGTCACAGTATACCGCGGTGTCAGAAGTCACGGTATTGATGCCGTGGACAATTTCTGATACTGCGATAACCGTGATTCGCGGTATGCCCGTGGTATTGAGACCTTTCAACTAGTTTTTTTTGCATTTTTAGGTACAACTGTCCCTTACACACCAATTCTCCCTGATGCAAGAGTTTGAGCAGGCTTCTTTTCATGCAAAAAATGTTTTGTGGATGTGACGTCCGCTGTCTACTGCGGTGCTGTACAGATTAGTAAGGTTAGGTTTAGGTGTCCTCACATGTCCAGTTTATAAGTAGACTGATGTCGGTTGAGAGACCTTCAATAAAATTTAAGCCAGTCTTTTGACATCTTCCTTCCATTTTTTAATTTTCAATGTTCAGTTTCAGGACAAGGTTTTTTTTTTTTTTTTTAGTCATCATGTAATTTGTGTGTGTCACACGGAGTGCCACACAAGGCACACAGAGGCCAAGTGAGTGTTAGCCACCAGTGATATATAAGTAATAACTGCTTCCTTCATGGCAAATGGTGAGAACAGACCATGCGCAACAACACACAAAGTCAGTGTGCTGTGTGAGTGCGACTATTACTCACACAGTGCACTGATCAAGAAAGACAGTGCAGCATACTGCTTGCACAAAAGCCACACTGTAAATGCACAATGCGGATCATCATTGTCCTCTCCTCTGCTGTTCGTTTGGAACAGAAGCAGAAAATGATAATCTGAATTGGGACCGTAGATTACTCCAAACATTATAACTTTGCCCTGCAGTTTGCCCTGCACCATAATGTATCTTCCTTCATTGTCTTGAATAACCTTGGTGGGGACAAAATTCACAAACCTGTGAAACAATAACATAACTCCTCTGCTTTGCGTGGTGCCCTGCGATGAGAAAACCTTACCTATCTGAAGTCTCCTCATGGCAATACACTCTTCCTGTAATAGATGAGTTTCTTGTAAAAACACTATATTAGCTTTCATTGTGTCAATATACTTCAGTATTTTAAATTGTTTGATTTTCTCTCTTGCCCCCTTAACATTCAACGTAAGCAATTTTATTGCAGCATCCTTTTCCATTTCAAGTAGAGTCTTATAACAATTTGTATTTGTATACTTAAACGAACACAGCTATTATGCTTGCAGGCCTTTATTACCCTTCCCCCCAAGATAGAAAATCCAAAAACTCTCCACACCCCACCCTCCCATCCGTGCATCCCCCCTTTAAACCCACCCCTTACAATTTCAAGATCAGAACATCCTCCACCCTCCACATACCCTTACGAATGTTGAGCATAATAAAATAAGAAACTAAAAGAGTGAGCAGGACGATGTTCCATGACCCTCCCCATACCCCGCCCCACCATAGCCCCCCCTCATCCCTTCTCAACACTTTATGGCCCATGACAACCAAAACTCTCGTCAGCTAGTCTATCCCCCCAGCTCCCACCGCAGCATATCCCTACAACTAAACCCATAAAATCCACTGTTTTTATACATATAATCTTTATAAAACACCTTCTATCCCCCACGACCCGTCCTTATATAGTCCGCAACAACCTATGAGACATTTAACTCCCCTTCTAATTTCCCCCCAGCTCTTCAAACATCCCCCTTAATTACAAGATAATAATCCCTATAGAGCCGCCAGAAGGCCCCCAAGTCGTCCTTATAATATTGTCAAAAAAGGGGGAGTTCAATCCTTATTTCAGGAAAACATGGAGTTCTTATCTGAACCAGTTTTTGTACCAGTAGAGTAGTCATTTAAATATGCCAGGCTTATCCATAGTCCATGCAGGAGAAGGGTAAGGCAACAGGCCCTTACAGTAAATTAAGTACCCCGTTTAAAAGATGGATACGGGGCACACCACAGACCTCATTACAGCATAGCCATATAGATATGAAATACTCTTCTGACCTTAAACAGGAAGATAATGCCCTTCGAGATCAGAGATACCACACACCTATACAGCCGAGATCGTGATTGCACAGACTGTTAACCTGGATTCGTACCCAGCAGCTTGAATTGAGGAGAAAGGGATTATCTTTTTCTTCTTACTTTCCCTTTCTTTTTTTTTTTTTTCCCTTCTACCCTTTTCCTTCTTCTTTCTTTCTTTATCCCGTTTGTCCATCTATTAAATCCAAGCGACCCCCTTGGACATCTTCAGCCTGGATAGTGTGCTCAGAGAAAAGAAAAAAAAAAAAAATATTTGCCCCGATCCTTCAAAGAGTTGCTTGTGCCAAATTTACAGCAAAAAGCCAGCACTCATCCAGTCCTTCATCCTCTGAGAACTTCTTGTGGTCACTTAAACAGGTCTGGGAGGGTAGATGTCAGGCCACTTCGGGCTGCAACGGCATCCTCAAACTTGATCCATTGTCCATTAATTAAAACGTGAAGCTTGGCAGGGTAAAAAACCTTAAATTTTAAACCAGCAGGAATCAACTTGGAGATCAAAGGATGGTATTCGCTCATTTCTGTCTTACAGTGACCGCAGATCTTGGGTAATCCTGATAAGAGAACCCTTCCAGAGCAACTCCTTTTCTCTCAGCTTTAAGCAATATAAATTGCCTTTCCTGGAGTTCAAGACCGGACAATGAAAGCCCTCGGGGCACCCAAAGCAGGCACTGGTCGCAAGGCCCGATCGCCCTCTCAATTATAATTTCTCCCGAAGAGGGTTGGGCCTAGCAGATCTCTGAAGAAGCTCTGGGCTAAGAGGGTCGGGTCGGGCCTTCTTCCTTTCCTGCAATCCTATCACCACCACATTGTTTCTCCGACTTCGACCCTCTAGGTCTTCTAATTTCGCCTCCATTCTAGAGATTTTCTGGCGGAGATTAATAATCTCGGGTTCTTGTTTAGAGACCCTACGTTCCAAGGAAGATATCTTAACTTCTGAGTCCCCGGTTCACCTCGATAGGTCCTCTAATGCTGAAGTGACAGCTTTGAGTTCAGTGGCAATCGAACCCAATTCAATTCTGAAAGGTTTAAACTCTGCTAAAAATTGAGCAAGGGTTAGAGGTTCATTCTGGTCCGAAAGCGTAGTCTCTTCAGGGCAGTCACTTTCATCTGAAACTCTAGGCTTCTTAGGTTGGGCCTTAGCAGGCGAGACAGGAGGTGTATGGCGAGCTGCATTTTTCTTCATTTTGCTCGCTATGCTCCAAAGAACACCAGGCAAATCGATCGCTTCTTGCTACCTTGCTTTAAAGTTGTAAAGAAAGCCTAAATTGCCGCGATAATTAAAAGAAATAAAAGTTTAAATCCACGGGGAAGCAGGAGGCGAGAGCGCAAGCTGTTACTGCCGAGCTGGCATCACGTGACTCCAGAAGCAGAAAATGATGTACTGGTTTCAAAATGAGTGACATCCCTCCAGAAAAGCTGAACAACAACAAAGCACGTTTGTTGAGGGTTACATCCCCCTCCGCAACAATTCCACAGTGCCCGACACTACAGCGACAACATTACCAGGTCACTGTAGTGGCGGCGCCGGACCCCACCACTGTATTCGGGGGTATTGCACCCCCTCCCCAAAACCACTCAGACTCGGAGTTGGTTATTTAAGAAGCAGGGGTTGGGGGGACATATGGGTGTCGACCAGCCATCCTAAATAAGTTTGTTGATTGGGCTTGAGCAATGGGCATGGAATGGGGGTGAGGGAAGGATCAGCAGCTGTAACCAGGCCCAGAATCAAAATCTGTTATGTTATTTTGTTAACAGTAACACTGTGTAACATGTCGTCTGTCATGTCATGTAATGATCATCATGTTAAGTTTTCTTATCTTTATGGGTAACAGTTTTAACAAACTGTCTGTGGTTGGTTGTCACTGTGTGTACAGACTCAGACTGCAGACTGATCAGCCACCTCATTGGTGGGGCCTGTGAGTGACAAATAAGAGCGCAGTGATCATTCATTCACATTACTGTTAACTGTTGTGCTACTGGTGCTCTGTCTCGAGTGGTCATATGTGTTCATGTTCATTCACTGTAAGTCTGAACTATAGAGAGTAGACAGTCCTGTCAGTCTGTCAGAGGCACAAAACTGTCAAGGTTAGTCAGACAGAGAATGAGATACACACCGAGAACATTTTCAGGTTCATTTTTTATTGTTAAATAATAACACAAAAATTGCCATGATGCTAGTGCCATTTGCATTTGCTAATTGCAGTTTTGCATTACATTTACACTCCGTGTTTTTTCAGTTTCGGTGATAAGAATTGGCACTAGTAGTCTGTATGTTCCTTCAGTTTTCATTCCCAGTTATTCCCCACCCCTCCCTCTATCTGATTCTGTAGCACAAAGTCACTGCTGCCCAGCACACCTGCAATGTGGATAATGAATTTGACGCCTGCCAACACATGCCATATCCAGAGTGCACTCTGCTCGCTAATCCAAATTCTTTCTGACATCTGCTGCTGTTGCTTCCTGACTCCGAGTCAGAGTCCTCCCTCCCTGTCCTCCTAATGTGATTTGTGATATTTTATAATTGGCATTGGCTATTCAGCTGACCTAGCACATTTAGTGAAGTTGCTGTCTTGTCTCTTCTGTCTGCTTGATGCACCCTGAGTCCCTCCAGTCCATGTCCACTGTGGACTACTTCATGTCTCTCCCTCTGTCTGCTCGCAATGCCCCCACTAGAGTGGTCCCTAGGATGGAGTGAGTTCTACTCCTGATGACTCCTCCCTGACTGACACATGTCATCTGTGTCACAAAACTTTGGTTGGCTGGCTCAGCTGAGCTCTTGGCTGACTGTGGCTCGGGGCTAACCAACACAAAACCAATAAGAGAAATTACATTAAATGTATAATTACCCTTAGCCTAGCTGCGAGCTTAACAATTATAGTCACTTGACTCAGCAGCCACCAACCATGGCGCTGAGGATATATAGGCTAATTCCTTTAATGCTATGCAGGACTCCAGTCCTACCAAGTCACTCGTCATATCAAGAGACTTGACTCATGAGTCCGAGGTGGTGACAAGATTACTTGAGTCACTTTGGGGCGGGGGCTACCTAAAACAAAACCCAATGGAAAAAGTAATTTAAATTAATAAATTTCTTAATTTCTTAAATAGCTAGTAGCTTAAAAAACAACAAAAAAAGGCAGAGAAATGAGTGCCTTCCACTGCCATGGCATTGAGGATATATAAGCGGATTCCTTTAATGCCAGACTGCACTCATGTCACAGTCACATGACTTGACTCACAATAGCACAACTCACTCAACCAAAGCAAGTCAAGCAAGCAACTCACATTGGCTCACTGTCTCGGCTGGAGGCTACTGTAGTTAAATAGCTATTACCTACCTTAAAAAAATAAAAACAGCAGCCAGTGAGTGCCTACCACTGCCACAGCACTGATGATATATAAGCTGATTCCTTTAATGCCAGACTGCACTCATGTCACAGTCACATTACTCGACTTGAGTCACAGTATAGCGTGACTGACTCAACCTAAGAAAGTCAAGCAAGCAACTCACATTGGCTCACTGCCTCAGCTGGAGGCTACTGTAGCTAAATACCTATTATATTAAAAAAGGAAAAAAATAGCCAGGCAGCCAGCATGGCATTTGGGATATATAGGCTAATTCTTTTAAATGCCACCATCTCTCACAGTTGGCTTAGCTTTGCTGATTGGCTCTGGCTGTTGGCTTGGCCTAGGAGTCTTGGACACAGTGAGTGGTGAGTGCAGGCAGGAGATGTGTTGTAGTTGTGGTGGTAGGGTACTACAGTACACTGAGAAAGTAAATATGAACACAGATCTCTCCAAATTTATTTGCACTACTTACTATCACTTTTACTAACTCATCTTGAGGGGACTGGGGGGACTTGGTCTTGGAGGGAGCCCCAGGCTGTGAGGTGAGGATGGAGGAGGGACACTCAGCCTAGTCATAGCTAGACAGTGAGCCTTGATTTTCCAATCAGAACTGTTCTGCTTCTAAGTAGTGCTCTTGCTGTGCCTGCTTCTAAAGCTAGTAGCACACTACTTCAATGAAGTGCAGCTCTGTCTGCATCTGCAACTCTAGTCTGCACCACCACCAGGAGTGGAGTGACTGGACATTCCTTTCGTATTCATCAACTCTCATCTTTATGTTATTGACAATTTAACATAAAAATGTAAATCAAACAACTTACTACTCGTACTCACTGTGCTATTTTTGTATAGTACTTTGGGTATCGGTAGCATTTTGTGCTGTAAGTTAAGGGTACACTAAAACACTTTACTTATAATGGTATGTCACTCACATTTCAGACTGCAATGAAATTAAATTTTTTTTATATATATATATATAAATCTACTTCTAGTGCTCGAAGCTCCACGCTCATCATCGGGTCAGGAGAAATCTGACAGTCAAAAAATATATTTCTCTTGCACATACTTGACTCATTATCTTTATTTTTTCTCATTAAATTCATAATTTGTCATTTACTAGTATTTTAGCTGCTTTTACATGTAAAATTTGGTTAAAATTGCATTATTTGTGAGTATTTTAGGTTTTCCCATTGGAATGCATTATACCGCGGTATCGCAATAACCGCGGTATCACACACCGCGGTTATCATACCATCAAAATTTCATACCGTGACAACCCTACATCCAAGTAATGCAGTAGTTGGATGGGATTAGGGATCTATTACAACATTCTTTACCATATTTGAAAACTGAAGCAGCATGAGAAGAATATTAGGCTTTCCTCTCTGTCTCCATTTATGTCACTCTTTGTTGACAGTGGAGGGAGAGGCTTCACACAAAAAGGAAAGTTTTAAAACCACATTTATGATTTTAAATTGACACTGTCAACTCCCTTAGGCCTGAATGTGTTTTTAGTTAAAAAAAAAACAAACACATGTTATAGTTTGTTATATTCTGTGGAGATTGCTGATGTAGCTGACAATTTGATTTTGATTCCTATTTTTCTCCTTAAGAGTGAAAAACAGACTACCTACCATATTGGTGTTACCACACAAAAATGTTTGTCTACAGTAATAGTAGTAGTAGTAGTGGTAGTAAATCATTTTTTATTCAGAAGAAGAATGGAATACATTCAATTGAGCAAAATTCATTTTCAATGAATTTCCAGGCCAAATAAAGTGCGTATGTTACACATATACAAATATATACAATACATTATATTAATGGAATAATACAATCACATTAAATACAAGACAAACAACAACAACAACAACGTTAAAAGACCTCCAAACCATTCTTTAAAGTGCATTACAGTAATTGCAAATAATAGCTTTGTTGGACCAAGTTGTACACCAGTTGCTAAATTCCAAAATATTAATTTTGGCCTCAAAATATCTTAAATGTGAAGGGAATGATTCCATAGAGAGGCTGTCCTAAATGGAATAGAGGATCAACCAATGTTTAAATTACAGCTATGAAGAATAAATTGAGCTCCCTGTGAGGTCCTCATGCCCTTTCTAAGCTCCCTAAACTCAAATAAACCAACAATATTGTCTGGAACCTTGTGGCTCCAGACCTTAATCATAAAATGTAGTAAATGTAAATTTCTTCTCACAGATGGCTTGAACCAATTTAGCTCTTAAATAGAATGCACCAATGAGTTCTATAGGGTGCGTCCAAAGTAAAACGAGCCAGTCTGTGGAATATCAGGTCCACTTTACTTAAAAGTGATCCAGTGGCCCCTCCATAGAGTATATCTCTGTAATCAAGGACTAGCAATAACAGAGAATTCACAACGTTCTGGCAAACCTCCCTAGACATATACCTTTTGTGTCTGTAGAGGGTACCTAACTTTTTATTTGTGCCTCCAATGAGAGAATCTATTTGAAAAGCCCAGCTTAGATGAAAATCAAGCCAGATGCCAAGATATTTATATTGGTCAGCCTACTTTATAATTGTGCCATCCAAAGTAATAATCCAGGGTTTTAAATAATTGATTAGCAGTTTTTTTCTTGGAACAATACTAACTGTACAGAAAGTATTTATATAGGTTTTCTAGAAGTGTTATGTTTGTTAAACACATTGAGGCAAGTGCTATGCATTTTCACAATGTTTTAACACTTTTATGAGCAAAATGCTAATCAATTTTTAGAGTTAAATAAAACCCTGTAATCTCAAATTTAGGATCATGTATGTTAATATGTTTATTTCTAAATAAGAGTTTTCACTGTTTACAGTTCTTGATCAGCTCCCACTGCATCTTTCCAGAACCTGAGAACACCCCCCCTCTCTGTCTAACCACTCATGATGCAGTGGTAGGGGAGGAAATTATTGCATCATGAGTGGCTGTGCTGTTTAGGGGTGTTTTCAATGTTCAAGAAGTATGCAATGATCCAATCCAATCCAATCCAACTTTATTTATATAGCGCCTTTCAAATCCAAGGCACTGTACAAAAACATATACAAAGTAATAAAAATTCCACATGTTAAAATGTCAGCCATGACTAACTAGAATATGCTAAATTAAATAAATATGTTTTTAAAGCAACCTTAAAACTATTGATGGTTGGGCATTCTCTCAACCAGCGAGGTAGAGAATTCCACAGGGTTGTTGCTGAAAAAGCAAAAGCACGAGATCCTGATGTCGTTAATCGAACCCTGGGAATCTCCAGCAATCCCTCGTTGGCAGAACGGAGAGGACATGGGGGCAGTAGGGAATCAGGAGATCTTTCAGGTAACCGGGTCCCTGATCATGTAGGGCTTTAAAGGTTAGTAAACCAACCTTAAAGGTGATCCGCCACCAAACAAGCAGCCAGTGCAGTTTGCAGAGCACAGGCATAATATGACTGGTTCTAGAAGTCCCAGTCAAAAGCCTGGCTGCCACGTTATGCACCAGCTGGAGGCAGTGGATATCAACCCCTGGTAGCCCTAGGTAGAGGGAGTTGCAGTAGTCCAGACGGGTAGTGACAAAGGCGTGGACCAATGTTGGAAGATCCCCAGGAGGAACCAGATGTTTCACCCGGGCGATATTCCTCAGATGGTAAAAAGAGGATTTGACGACAGCTGACACCTGAGATTTTAGGGTCAGACCATCGTCAAAAATAATGCCCAGATTTCGCACCTGATCGGAGGTAGAGAGCGGTATACTACCAAGTAACAAACCTGATGGTTGTCCAGCTCCCAAACCCACCCCCGGATGACCTGGATCCACAACCAATACCTCAGTCTTATCTGGAATGAGTCTCAGCCAGCTGGAACTCATCCAAAGTCTGATCTCCGCAAGGCAGTTATTTAGTACAGAGAGTGCATCACCCTGACCGGGAAGAAGGACAGATACAGCTGAGTATCATCTGCATAGCAGTGGAAACCCAGACTGTATCACCTGATGATTTCTCCCAATGGCATATACACTGCAAACAACATGGGAGCTAAAATGGAGCCCTGTGGTACCCCACAAGGCAGGGAGTGAGCGCCAGAGGAATAAATTCCAGTGACAACTCTCTGAGACCTGTCCGTGAGGTAAGAACGAAACCATTTGAGGACTGTACCACACAGCCCACAAAAGACCCACAGGCGCTCCAATAGCACTTCATGGTCTACAGTGTCAAATGCAGCAGAGAGATCGAGAAGGACCAGAATGGTACATGCCTTTCGATCTCTAGCCATTAGGAGGTCGCTCAATACCCGGACAAGGGCAGTCTCTGTGCTATGCCTTTTCCTAAAGCCAGACTGGAGAGTATCATAGACATTGTGAGTTATAAGATGATCATCCAATTGCAACGCAACTGCCTTTTCAGTAACCTTACCAACAAATGGCAGGTTAGAGATAGGCCGGTAGTTAGCTAGACAATCTGGATCCAAGGAGGATTTTTTAAGGAGTGGTTGAACGACCGCCTCCTTAAGGGGGTCAGGAAAGACCCCCCTCTCCAAAGACTTCCAGACAATGTCAGCAAGGATTGGGCAGATAACTTCTACACATCTTACTAAAAGAGGTGTAGGGCCCAGATCCAAACTACAACTAGTTGGTCGCATTGTTTGGATGATCTTCACAATGTCCCCGAACTCCGGCTGGCAAAAATCCAACCAGACAGACCGAGGACATGCCACTTCTCGTCAACCACCGCAATCCCCCATAGGAGAGGTCGGACCGATGCCGGACCTGATGCTGGCAACCTTATCTGCAAAAAAACGAGCAAACTCCTCGCATCTTAGCTGAGAAAAGGCTTCTCTGGGCTGAAGACAGACTGGATTGCACAATCTGTCCACGGTCCGGAAAAGCTGAGCCGGTCGATTTTGTGCAGCAGAAATCTCTCTGGACAGGAATTCTGCCTTCTTATGAGCGATTTCTGATTGATAGCTATCATAATGTGCCATCAACCTAAGCCTGTCAGCATCAAGGCCCAACTTCCGCCAGGCTCTCTCCAGCCTTCGGCCAACTCGCCTTAACTCCTTCAAGGAGCCATCAAACCAAGGGGCTCCTTGGACGGAGGGCGAGAGGCCGAACATGAACAGGAGCAATTTTGTCCAGAGCATCTCCCACAGCCTTATTATAGGCTAATACAAGATCATCTGGACTCATGCATTAACCCAACAAACTTGATAGATCTAGTATCGCCGTTAGGTCACTGGGGTTAATACCCCTTAAAAGGCGGTACCGAACCATCTCCGTAGGGGTAGACCTATTGGGGGGGCCCTGAAACTGAACCTTATGGTGTGATGGTCAGACCAACTGACAGGTTCCACCCTCAAGTCAGCGATCTCCATACCCAAAAGAAAGACCAGATCCAGTGAATGACCCCATATGGGTCGAGGAGGTAACTACCTGTGTTAGACCCAGCGCATTCATCAGCTGGAGGAGATTTTGACCAAAATGCAAGAGTTCATTGTCGACCCAGGTATTGAAGTCCCCCAGAACTATCATCTGGGGAACCTCAACACCAAGTCGATGATGAAGTCTGCTATCTCCGGCAGGAATTCTCCACCATCACCCGGTGGACGGTAGACGAGAATCCCGCAGCCTACACCCTCTCCCAGGATATATTCAAAGGATCTGGTACTGCCCAATGGCACATCCACAAGGCCCAGCTCAGTCTTAAACATAATGGCCACACCCCTGCCCCTACGATCCAGCCTTGGACGGTGTATCACCGAGAACCCAGCTGGAGTTGCCGAGGCCAATATAGGGCCTGGATTTTCATCCAGCCAGGTCTCGGTGATGCAAGCCAGATCAGTTGATCCAACAAGATCAGCTATAATAGCTGTCTTGTTCTTAATAGATCTGGCATTGCATAACACCGCCAAGGTGGGATGAGCTGTCGGGGAAGACCTCGGCACCTGTCCAATAACATCGGGACCCTTGGGCATGGGGACAAGACAAGAGTGACCTCTATCCTGACCCCATTTCACCCCATGGCATCTCTTGGACCCCAAAACCCCAATCCGCCCTCCCCTTTCCTGTCCCCCACCAGACCCAGCTCTCCACCTTCGCCCATGCTTCCTCAGGATGACCAATGCGCAACACCTAAAATAGGTGTCGGATGACAATAGTGAACATTCAAAAGGATGTAATTCCCTGAGCCTGGTGGGGGAATAACGCCCAACCATCACTAAACCTTTCCAACACATTTATAATTAAACAAATTAACTAAAAAGAAAACAAAGAAAATATAAAACAAAAGATTAAACCTATCAGTATCAAAAACTATGAATAAAAACACTCCTCCACTCTCTCTCACAGAGGGAGAGCAGAATAAAACAAACAATATTACAAATTTAAAAAGGAGAAAAAATATAAAATAAAACCCCAACCCAAAATATATAAAATAGAACCCCAGCCCAAAATATAACCCCAAAATAACAATAAAATACAATAACAAGTTAAAGCATCAGATTGCCCAATAGGACACAGTGTCCAATGTCTTCGAACGTTGCTGGATAATAAACCTGGGCTGATAGAATATGATGCTCTCACTACCACAACAGAAAGTAGTAGTGAAAAACTAAAAATAACTGACAAAAATAAAAGAAATCTGTATTATGGCATTCAATGTAGCACCTCTCATGTGCATGCAAATCCAGCAAATCACCAGTATATCAAAGATTTAAAAAGTGTTGTGTATACCCCTAACACCACCTCTCACATGGTGGGGGACCCTTTATAAATGAGTCCACAAATTAATCCATAACTGTTTAAAGAAGAATAAAACAGTGTGCACAGCACTCTCACCACCCCTATATCCAGGAACATGGCAAGGGAAAAGCAAGTCAGTTTCTCCACCAATACCAAATTAGATCCAAGCAGGAAAGTTTAGATGGCATTCAACACAATCTTCTTGGCAGCAAATCCTCACAGTTCGATCTTAAAGCATCCAGGGAAACTCAGGACAGGCAAATAGCTCCAGGAGTACAGTCACAGATGAACAAACAGACCCCTTCTCCAGCAGAAGCCAAACGCCCCCCAATCGGTTGACGACTAGCAGCTACAGACGCCTCAGCAACCCAGCTCAATGGCTGACCACTAAGGTGGCTTAGGAGAGGCCTCAGTTTTCCCCCAGCTCCCTAGGGAACAAAAAGGCGACTCCTGCCCGGTCGAGGAACGAAACGGTGGCCGTAGGCCCGCAGCTCCCTAGAGGCACAAGCAGATCTTCGCCCAGCACTACTTTGCCCACAGCGAGCCCTGCTTGAGCCCGCTAGTTCAACCGAGCTCCTTCACTTCTTCCGACAAAACACAGCAAAACAAATCCACAGCTCCACAAGTCCTGGCAACGACGGTGAGAGTCAGTAAAAGTCCAAGACAGGTCAGTCAAAGCAAGCCAACACCAATCCCTCAATCTTCAGCTCTATTCGTACAACGTTAGAACTAGCGTGTACAGTTTGTGTAATCAGCCCTTGGTTCCAGCGAGTAGCGAGTATCAAGTGTCCAAATAGCGTAATCAACATGGTTAATAAACAAATCGCAAGTTAAAACTGAGTAGCGAGTATCAAGTGTCCAAATAGCGTAATCAATGTGGTTAATAAACAAATCGCAAGTTAAAACTGATGAACTTTAACTTGTTAAATCTATAAAACTTAGAACTAAATAAACTAAATAACTAAACTCCATGGCTCTCAGTAGTTCTCAGTGGCTGATACAGCGTGGCCGCCATCTTGCTTCGAAAAGTTCAAAAGCTGGGCATGCTTCAATGATGGTAGATCAAGGATGTGAATGAAAATGAGGTTGGGTATGATTACACCATTAGCATGCATTTCAGTTCTAGTAAGAAAGGAAGTCCATAAAACAACCAACAACATCAGTGGTATGATATGGTATTCTTTTATCGTTCAATCTAAAAAGATCATTACAAATACACAGAACACATACATAGAAACATCAAAAGCACATTGAAACAGTTTTTTCCATAAATACATTTGCTCATACAATTATCATTTTAGTTCTGCTTTTTCTTATTCCGCGTATAGTTACTAAAACATTTGCAGCCCTTCTTATTATGAATTCATCTTCTGTTGTTAAAAATATATTGATTTTTACATCATCATCACAACATTGCAGGTAAGTTAACACATCTCCCAACCATTTTTTCTGGCCGTATCATACCAGGAGCATTTCACTATGGTATGTGGAAGGTTCTCTATTTCTTGTGCCCCACAGAAACAGTGTGAGTATACCGGATCCCCGAGCTTCTTAAATCTTGCCGTCAGTACATTTGATTCTTGGAACATTAATGAATTTTAGAGAATGTAAGGAATCCTAAAATGTGGGTCTTTAACTTTAAATAATATGATGCAAAATGTTTGGAGTGTTGTGACAAGTTTTACATTAACTCGTGAAATGCTAATCACAGTATAAGAGTGTTTGACGAGCCAGGTAAAGAAACATAGTAATTGATTGATGTCAGACATTGGACCTATAATATATTCTTTGCAAAAAAAACTTAATTAGTGCAGGAGTTAGGGTTCAGGTTAATGCCTCAAAAGTAGGGGAATGTTTTGTTAGTGTTTCCAACCCTAACTTCCCACCTCCAGCCTAAAGCAACAAAGGGAAAACATATTAGAGTTTTGAGTCTCTGGAGTCTTGGTGAATCAGTGGTGTGGTCTTCCTTGGGGTGATCAACCCTAATGCTCCTCCCTCCCCCCAGCCCATACCCTCCTGTCTGAAGCAGAAGGTACAGCTCCAACCAGTGCCTCAAGTGATACACTCTTCAGTGGTAGAGAAGTATGTCTTGCCACATGTTGCCAGCACAATCTGTTGTAGCTTTCTTCACGCAGGGCCCTGCAGGAGATCATGTCTGATGTTTGTTCAGGAAACAAGGTGAACATTAAGAAGACAGTCCAATGGATGTCAAGAATTCATCGGGCTGTCTGGTGGGCTGTGAAAGTGTAGGGTCCTCTACTCCCCTGCACTTCCATGTGGCTGCAGATACAGACACACATGGCAAAGAGTCCAGCTGCCAGCCAGTGCACAGGGCCCTCTGCCACCCACGGATGCAGAGGTGTAAGGCCCTTTACCAAGAGAAGAGCTGTCTTCACTATATGGCACTCGGGCCTGTGTCAGCAACCCTGCAGCTTTCATTCCCTGGCTTATGGGGGTCTCGCATAACAGCATTATCCCATCCCCCTCACCCCACATAGCGGTATCACTGAGCTCACCCACGAACCCAGCTCACTGGCACGTGATCACAGAACATACCCACAAAGGTGAAGACTGGCAGTACACACAAAGTTTCTTAATAATTTTTTTTTTAATTTTGACCACAAATTTTCAAGATAGTCATTTTATATTATATTGTCTGAAATGTCATTTAGCACCACAAGTCTTCCAAAATTACACCTGCCACATTTATGAGGTGGTGTGGGGAAAATGGTTGTGTTGAAAATTTGGAGTTAAAATATTGGAAATTAGCAAAGTTATGAGTGAACAGTGAAATATTAAAACATTCACTCATAACCTGTGCATTTTACCTTATTTGTACACCAAATTTTCAGCATAACATTGTTATTACCCCTGTTCATGAACCCAGCAGATGAAAATTTGCAAATGCCTGCCAAACTATCATTCTGCACCACAGGTGCAAAATCACATTTTGGCCAAGATTTGAAAATGACAGCTATAAAAGAATGACTGTCGAAAATTAAGTATCAAAATATACAAAATTACTGAGCTTTTGAGCGAGTGTAGAAAAATTTAAATGTATGCTCATAACTTTGATGTATTTCAGTACTTTCACTACAAGTTTTCAGCATAGCTATGTTATGACCCCACCTCATGAACCTGGTAGGTGAAAATTCTGGAATACTGACTAAAACTTAATTTTGCGCCATAAGTGCGAAAACATGTTTTGGCCAGGATTTAAAAAATCACTGCTGTTGTGTTTGTGAGGTGGTGTGAAAAAAAAGTGGTATGTTCAAAATCTGGAGTCTTTATAAATTGAAAATTACCGAAGTGCAAAACTTTCAACATATGCTCTTAACTTTGTTGTTTTTCAGCATTTTTCCCCAGATTTTCAACATAGCTTTTTTATGATCCCACCTCATGAACAAATTGGAAACAATTTTCAAAAGCTGCCTGAAATCTTCTGGGAAGGATTTGCATAATTTCTCACCATTGTTCATGGGGGAGTGGGGGAGGGGCAAAAAGTCCATGTTGACAATTTGCTGTAAAAAAATTTCAAAAATGACACAAAGCTATGAATAATGAGACATGTCTTCGATTGGAGAGTGGATCTACATTGTGGGTCCTGTTCAGATGAGTGAGGGTGTGTGTGGGGGGGTTCATGAATGGGGGTTGCTTGGGGGTGTCAGATTGCTGATGGACCATTTTGATTTTTATGGGTGGGAAAAAAAGATCAACTTGGGATGGTTTCTTTATTGTAGAGGAATAGAAGCAGACACTGGGGCTTGAGCACCCAAATGTTGGGAGGATCTCTGGCAGCACTGGGGGTGGGCACCCTAGGGCCACTGAAGGTAAGAAGGAATGGCAACCTGGAGGGGAGGGGGGCAAGAGGACGGGTTGGACTGGGGTACGGTGGCCCATCTGGAAAGTTGATACAGGGGCCCACTTGGAAAAATCAACAGGGGAGGGCCCAGGGTGATACATTAATGTAGAAATCGGCCATTTGTTTAGCGCTGGTAACGAGGTCCACTTTGTAATCTCCAGAGCTGTCTGAGAATTGGTTGAAATTATGAGAGAACCCACATAAAGATCAATGAGGAATAGTTTTTCCTTTATTGTTGGGGGACAGAAGCAGACACTGGGAATTGGGCACCCCAGTGTTGGGAGGATCTCTGGCAGCACCTGGAGTGGTCACCCTGGTGTTGCTACAGATAAGGGGGCAGGTGACCTGTTGGTGCAGAGAAGTGGTGTCTGGGGTGGGCACTCTGCTCCACTTCGGTTGCTAGCTAGGTAGATAGATTGATAGACAGACAGGTGGTGGTGTGCTGTGGGGGGAGCAGATCGCTGATGTACTTTTCTTTAGGTAAAAAAAACATAAAAAGATCAACGACAGATGGTTTTCTTTATTGAAGGGGGAACAGAAGCTGACACTGGGGCTTGGGCATCCCAGTGTTGGGATGACCTTTGGTGGCACCAGGGTTAGACAACCCTGTGCTGCCACCTGTATTCAAAAGGTAGGGGTATGTGGGGGAGTCAGATCAGTGAGGGACCATTTTCTTTTTTACAGGTTAGAGAAGATTAACGAGGGATTGCTTTCTTTACTGCAGGTGACAGAAGCCAACACTGGGGATTTGGCACCTAACCCCAGTGTTGGGATGATCATTGGCAGCACCGGAGATGGGCTTCCTGGTGTTTCCACATGTATTCAGAAAGGTGCGTACGACCTGGAGGGCAGGGATGCAACAGAGGTGGTACCAGAGGTGGGCACTCAGGCCTGCTTATTGTTTAAAAAAAAGGGGGGGGGCAGGCAACCTGGTCCACTAAAAAAAAAAAAAAAAAAAAGGATGGATGGATGGACTGATAGATGGTGGATAGATAGATGGTCCACAGACAGTTATTTTGTGAGATCACATGAAAGAACAATGGATCTTACTTTGAGAGGGCTTTTGCAGTAGGTATTCACATATAGGACTAACCCACCAGGCGTCGGGACCCCACGGAAAAACTTCTAGCTAGCAGTTTTTGGCGCCCACCTTCCAGTTCCAAGTGGATCCAGTAAGTCAGACGCCGGTCCTTCTGAAGTCTTCCCAGACAAGGCTGCTAAGTTGGTTGCTGGCACTGCTGACGGCCGCCCAGCCTGTGCCTCTTCCACTAAGGCTGCTCCTCCCTCTCAGCCTTCTGGACAGAGTGAGTCTGCTAAGCTGGACGCCGGCCTGCCCAACATCCACCCGGACACTGCTGCTAAGCTGGTCATCAGCCCCTCTGATGACCGCCCAGCCAGCGAACCCATGTCAGGCTCTGAAGTCTTGCCTGATGCCCGGAATTTGCCACAGCATATGGTAATGTTGCCCTCTGAGATCCCTCCATCCCCTCAGGCTCCCCCCCGGGATTCTGTGCCTCCTTCCCCAGCCGGGGTCGAGGATACAGGGATAGTGCACCCCCGATGCTGGATACTCAGACGCCAGACCCGATGCCCACTGACCCGACGTCGCCCTCTGATATCCTGTTGCCTGAACAGGACCGGCTCCACCATTGGGGCCATCGGACCCTTCCAGGGGTCATCCTAGTCCAGGCCCAATGGCTCTGGGACTGATGCCTCCACCGTCTAGTCCGCCTTAAGGGTCAACACCAGGTCCTTCTGCTCCATTAGAGCCCCTGGTGCCAGAGTACCCCACACCGCAATACCTGGCACTGCAGTACCCAGCTCCCCAGTATCTGATGCCACAGTACCTGGTGCCACAATATCCGATGCCGCAGTACTCGGTGCCTCAATACCCGATGCCGGGCTACCCACCATTGGGCTATTGGTACTCATACTATGGGTTTCCCAACTACCCATACCAAACTCCCCTCCTCCACCACCTTCCCAGCCACCAGTGGATCTGAAGGCGGTCTTGGCCTCCTGGTGGTCAGAAGCCAAGGTCCAGTTCACCAAGGAGGTTGAAAGTCGTCTACTGACGCCGGTCCCTATGCCGGACCACTTACGTTGGCAACAGGAGACCCCTCTCCCTTTACCTGATGCCAGAGCAGAATCATCTGGCCCTCGGCTTGGGGTGGAATCACACACCCCAGGCTAACCCCAGAGGGGTCTTACCACCCCCCAACAGGAAAGAGTCTTCCTCTTCCTCTTCAGAGCCATCCAACTCGAACTCAGACTCAGATCCCTCTGATCCTAGGGATGAGCCACATACTCCAGAAAATCCCAGGCGGAAGGACCTGCCGAAGTCTCCTCTGGAGGACCCTTCCTTTCTGGAGTTATTAAGAAAAATACAGGACACCTGTCAGTGGCAATCAGTGGAGCCAGACCCACAGCGTAAAAAACTCGCTGCCCTTCTGGATCTGCCAGAAACTGCTCCTACTCTAATTCCACCCTGGCTTGAGCCTCATGCGGATCTTGCCTCCACCATTTGGAAGCAACCTTCCTCACTAGCCCCCCTTCCTTGGAAGGCAGATAGGCTTTACCAGGCTCCAGAGGGTAAAGACTGTCTTAGTCTTCATCCCAAGGCAGATTCGGTGGTGATTAGTGCCACTCACGGCTGTTCTGCCAGCTCAAAACACCTCAGATTATCCCCCCCGACAAGGACTCACGGCTTTTGGACCAGTATGGGAAGAAGATCTATGCATCTTCAACTCTAGGTATTAAGGGCCCTTAACTATGTTTGCCACATAGAGGATTACCAGAAGTCTCTCCTTAGTCAGGTAGAAGTAAAATTGGACTCCTTTCCTGATTCTCAGACCAAACAAGAACTGGGAGACCTTGTCCACTCTGCGCATTTGGCCTGTAGGCACATGTTAAGTGCCACATACGACGCGGTGGACACGGCAGGTAGGAGCTCAGCTTTCGCCGTAGGCTTACGATGTCATGCCTGGCTCCGTGTGTCAGGATTGATCCCTGAACTGCAGACTGCCATCAAGGATGCTCCCTTCAGGGGGTTCAGTGTTGTTTGGGGGTGATGTCAAAGACATCATAACTGAACTACAGGAAAAGGGTACCACACTTAAATCTGTTCAGACTTTGTACAGACCCACTCAAGGGCAGCGGCATTCCTTTCTATGCCAAAACCGTCAAAAACAAAAGCAAAGACAGGCTAAACACCCCAACAAGCGTAGAGCCCCTCCAGCATCCAAAGCTCTCCCCAGTGAAAAACCTTCTGGAGCTTCGGCTGCTGCCTTGCCCTCCACCTCCTGACTCCCTGCTTCTCCCTCTGCCTCTGGCCATTCCAGAGGAACCAGTTGGGGGGGATTCTTCTCTCATCTATCGGGTTGAGAGAGGATAACAGCAGACGCTTGGGTGCTCCAGCTAATATCAGCTGGACACTTGACAGAGTTTCTCGAGAAACCACCTCGCAGACCACCCCCTCAGTCATCATACTCCCCGCAACATCTTCTTCTGGTACTGGAAGAAATCCAATCTCTTCTGCTGAAGGCGGCAATAGAACCCATCCCAACCCCCCTTCAGGGGAACGGGTTACTATTCTCATTTCTTCCTAGTACCAAAGAAGACAGGAGATTTGAGACCGATCCTAGACCTCAGCTCCCTAAATCAGTTTGTGGAGTACAAGCATTTCAGAATGCTCTCCTTGCAGAGCCTTCTTCCAGTGCTTCAGCCGGGACAGTGGCTATGTGCCCTGGTTATGCAGGATGCATACCTCCATATCTCCATATGCCCTACCCACCACAAATACCTCAGTTTTGTTTTCAGGGGGCCCACTTCCAGTTCAAGGCCCTCCCATTTGGTCTTTCCTCGACCCCCCCGAGTATTTGCTAAATGCCCATTGCTGGTGGTGGCCCACCTGCATACTCCGGGAGTGCAGGTCTTCCCTTATCTGGATGACTGGCTGTTAGTGGCCCCATCCAGGGGGGAACTCCTGCACTCCCTTTTCCTTACCCTGTAGGTTTTCACCAGCTTGGGTATAACCATCAACCAGGCCAAGTCCCATTTGGTCCCTTGTCAATGTCTACAGTTTATAGGGGCAGTGCTGAACACAACCCTAGGCAAAGCCTTTTTGCCCCTGGACAGGGATGAGACTCTTCAGAATCAGGCTCATCTATTGTCCAGCCTCAGGTGGGTAGGAGCCAGGAAGGTCCTTCACCTCCTCGGGCTCATGACGGCTGCCATTCCAACCATTCCTCTAGCTCAGCTCCACATGAGAATCTCCCAATGGATACTTCAGTCACAATGGGACCAAGCTCTAGATGACCTAGATCATGAGGTCCCATGATTAAGGACTTGCAGTGGTGGATGGTCCAGCAGAACCTCAGTCAGGGGGTCCCATTTTACAATGACCCTCCAACCCAGACTCTGACAATGGACACATCAGGGGAGGGCTGGGGTGCCCACCTCGGGTCTCACAAGACACAGAGCAGCTGGTCTTATCTTGAGCGGAAGCTTCACATCAGTGTGCTCAAGCTGAGGGCAGTCCTCTATGCCCTACAGGCTCGTCTTCCAGTCATTCTTCCCGGTCATCTTCTGGTTCAATCAGGCAACATGTGCATAGTCTGGAACCTCAACAAACATGGAGGCACTAATTTCTACCCTCTTTGCTGGGAGGCAATGATAGTCTGGTACTGGGCAGCCCAGCACAGCCTTCACCTGACTGCGGTTCACTTTCCAGGAGTGGAAAATACTCTGGCCGATGCTCTTACCCGCTGATCATCCAGGTCCCATGAATGGAAACTAGATCAAAAGGTCAGAAATGACAGTTTTCAGCAGAGGAGGACTCCTCAGGTGGACCTCTTCACCTCCCCCGACAACGCCTAGCTTCCTGCCTTCTGCTCGCTCGCTCCAGGGCGAGACATTTTCTGGTGGGATGCTCTGCCTCTCTGTTGAAGGGACAGATTTGTTTATGCCTTCCCTCCCATTCCTTTAATTCCAAGGGTGCTAAACAAGCTTCTGGCAGAGGGAGCACGAATTATCCTTATCGCTCCCTTCTGGCCAAGGCAAGTTTGGTTCTCTCTTCTGCAACAGTTTTCTGAGGAACCTCCACTTCCTCTTCCTCTGTTGCAACAATTGTTGACCCAGGATTAGGGGACCCTGGTTCATCCAGGTCTCAAATCATGTAATCTCCATGAGTGGCTCCTGCAGATGTAGCCAAAGTTTGCTTTGGAGTCTCCCCTCTGGTGGCGGACATTTTGGTGGAGGCTAGAAAGCCTTCCACCAGATCCACCTACACTATGAAATGGAAACGGTTTTACATCTGGGTGAGCTCTAAGGATTTAGAGCCCTTTTCGTGCCCAGCTAACAAAGTCCTGGATTACATGTGACACCTCTTTAATCTGGGTCTCAGTCATTCCTCTTTAAAGGTCCATATGGCAGCAATTTCAACCTACCACATTCCCTTTGGAGACAGGTCTTTTGCCCAACTGGAAGTCTCTAAGACCTTCCTCAAAGGGGTTCTCCATCTTAGACCCCCTATCCACAATCCTGCCCCTCCATGGGACCTGAATTTCATCCTGGAGAAGCTCACACTGCCCCTTTTAGAACCTGCAGCGGAGGCAGATTTAAAATTTCTTTCTTGGAAGACACTTTTTCTGGTGGCCATTACTTCGGCTTGGTGAATTTCTGAGCTCCAAGCCTTGATGTGTAAAATACTGTACCAGATTTTCCGCAAGGAACAAGTGACTGTGCGCACCGACCCTAAGTTCCTTCCTAAGGTGGTGGCTGAGTCTACGCTGAACCAATCCATTGAGTTACCGGCCTTTTTCATGGAACACTCCAATCATGGAGAGTATCTTTTGCATACTCTGGATTAGGGATGCCACGATAACACGATATGATGATATATCACGATAATTGCCACTGATGATAGCTTATCGTTAAAAAAACATTATCGCGGTTATCATGCAGCACGATATACCATGATATACAGTGGTAAAGCACCTCAGCTTGCTTTACCAGCAGCACATCCCTTTACAGTTGCAACCATGATTCCTGATTCCCCACCATCCTTCTATCAGATTTTTAGTATTTTTCCTTAAAATAAGAAATGCAGTGCTGGCCATGTGGCATGGAGTTTTGGGGGCCTGAGCTCCTCACCTGTCATTGTACTGGTAAACCAGGTTCAGGGATAGACCTGGGTCACTCGAGTGCGGACTGCATCAAGGAGGACTGAGCATCCACTGACTGCTCCCCTTTTTCATTCAGATTTTTTTATCCTGGGGGGGGGCTCCTGGCTGGAGCTGCAGCCTCCCCTCATGAGGAGAATCACCCCTCTGGCTCCCGATGTCCCTGTATTGCCGGCCCTGGCCAGTCCCCAAAGATTACCCCCTCCACGGGGCCAGGAGAGGGGACTGGTACTCCCTCCCCACTAGAGACCCAATTTAGATCACTGGGGCAGACCGCCACAGAGACTGGGAGCCATCATTGAGCCTACCAGGGCTCCCTTTTTCCTGTTTTTCCTGTTTTCTCCCATACCCCCTCCCCCAGATGTCATGACATTGGCGTGTGCCTCCTGACCCATACTGCCTCCAGCCATCACCAGAGGGCAGTCAATGAGCTGGATGACATGTCCTGTCTCCCCCGAGAGAGGAGAGCAGTCCTCTGGATGCTCGATCCTCTCTTGCCCCTGCCGACCCCCAATGACCCGAGCTCATTCCTAAATCTGGGTCACCGGTGTGACGTTCAGCGCCTCAACCCTCTGCTCCACCAGGCCAGCAATGGCTCTCCTTTGAGGAGAGGGGACAGAGCAAGCCACTGCTTGATCGTAGTCTACGGGAGGCTGGATGATGCAGCAATAACAGCCTTTTGACTGGGTTCAGAGGCCGAGTACATACGTCACATACTCGTACCATTACACATGTGCCAGCCGGAGTGATGGGGAAAAAGAAATGGGGGGGAGATACGTGCACCAGTCGACCTAGTACATAAGGACTGCTTGGCCCAACTAGTCTGCCCATTTTCCCTACCTAATATGATATTGTAGACCCTACTTGATCTCTGTCTTTACCCTGCCTTTCCTAACCAATAAGGTTCCCTTATGCCTGTCCCATGAGTTCTTTAATCCTGTTACAGTTTTAACCCCGACCACCTCCACTGGGAGGCTTTTCCAGGTATTCCCCACTCTTTCTGTGAAGAAGTACTTCTTCACATTTCCCCTGAATCTACCCCCCTCCAGTATCAGAGAATGACCCCTTTTTCTTGAGCACCTTTTTTTCTGAAAAATGCTTCCCTCGTGTACCCTATTTATATCCGTGAAGCATTTGAAAGTATTTGTTATACCCCCCCTTTTCTCCAAGGTGTACATATTGAGGTCCTTTAGCCTCCCCTCATAGGGCTTTTTTTTTTTTTTTGCTTCCCCCACCCACACTGGTCGGTCTCTTCTTCGGGCCTCGTCATGGACCAGATTCCAGCCCCATCCCCCGACTGCCTCATATCACAGTCAGCCCCAGAGTACCCTGGTGTTTCCCTTCATCGGGGGGGTCCCTACCTTCACAGGAATGAGCCTTCTTTCTGGTCCTGGGTGCTGCTCAGGTGGCTGAGGAAGGCTCTGGAACTCTGGCGGTGAGGATCCGGGGGGGCCGCCACCCGATGGACCAGCGCACAGTCTCTTTTTCTCCCGCAGATGCGTGACATCCATGATGCAAGGCCAGTGCCAGCGTCCAGTCACGTTCATGGTTCAGGTGCGCCGGGTGTGCTGCTGCCCTGGCCACCCCTGGGATCAGTAGGCGAGGTCCTGTACCCCACCCTTCCGCCAAGAGAAGGCGAGCTGTTGGTGAACGCTCCAAACTTCTCTCCCTGGCCAACCCTTCGATGCCCAAGTCCATTTCCGAAGCTGAGTCTCTGGCGTAGCAGTGGTAAATTTTTCCACTGTGCTAGCAGGCCATGATTAGGCTTTTAATGCAGGCCCTGCATCATTTTAGTTCCCCTCCTCTTGACTGCCTCTACTGTTTGTCCTTCTGGAGATGTGGTCTCCAGAACTGGACACAATATTCCAGGTGAGGTCCCACCAATGATTTCTACTGCGGTATCTCCACCTCCCTCTTTTTCCTGGTGATACCCCTCCGTATGCATTCTAGCATCCCACTAGCTCTCCCCATTGTCTTGTCGCACTGTTTGGCCACCTTTAGGTTGTCATGTACTGTATGATTACCCCAGGTCTCTTTCATTCTTGGTGGTCATCAGTACCACTACCCTGCCCCCTCATCTTGTATTTCACCCTGGGTTTCTGTGCCCCAAGTGCATGATTTTGCACTTCTTAGCACAGAATCTAGTTGCCACACTTCTGACCACTCCTCAAGCTTTCTTCAATCGCTAATCTTTTTTTACACACACACACACACACACCTGCACCAGATTGTGTACCCTACTGCAGATCTTTGTGTCATCTGCAAAAAGTCATACCTTCCCTTCTAGCCCCTCTGAAATGTTGCCAATAAAAAAACATTAAAAACAGATGACCAGTCCCAGTACTGATCCTTGTTGCACTCTGCTGGTCTTCCTCGGAGTGAGCTCCATTTACCTGTCGTCTATCCCCCAACCAATTTCTTACCCAGTTTACAACCTTTGGACCTACTCCTAGTCTACCCAGCTTGTTTGAGTCTCCTATATAGAATGGTGTTGGAGGATTTACTGAAATCTGGGCAGGCTACATCCAAGGCTCCACCCTGATCTAACAAATGTAACAAGGCTCATGCTACTTAAAAACTGACTCTGATTTGTACTACAAGTCGAGTTAAAATCGTAAAAATAAGTTTTAAAATGCCACACCGTAGACTTGCATTGAGCATGCGCATCCCCCGCACTAGACAAAATATAACCTGACAAAACAAGGAAGCACAGGGATGGCATTGGCGATCAGGAAGTGGAAGGGATTGAGCGGCTACCCCCCGGAGCAAATACAATCACTTACCTTCCTTAGGGGGCTAAGGAGAAACATTTTCAGCTAATATGGGGGAACTCCCAACCAGGTAAGGGAGTCTCCTGATGATTTTGCAGGCAAGAAGAAAAATCTGAGAAAGGCGCTCTTTAAATAATCAAGTAAAAACACTTGCACATTCACATTTTAAAATGCATTGTACTCTAACACATGTATTAACTGTGTATTTGAATTTTAATGTCAAAGAATGCAAGCAATTTTATAGAAACAGACTGATGGCAGATAAGGACTGTTTGGCCCACCCAGTCATTCCATTTCCCTACCTATTGGATAAACTGTAAATCCATCCTGGTTAACCAACAGCTTACTTCTTCCTACCCCCACCAGAATTGCCTTATGTCTGTCCTATGTATTCTTGAATTCCACCACTGTTTTTGACTCCACAACCTCCTCAGGAAGGCTGCTACATTCTTCCACCACCCTCTCCATATAAAGTTCAGAGATTTAATTGTGAAAAAAAGAAATTTTTAAAAAATATTTTACTCTGCATTATTTTACAACAAACTTCAAAATAATGTGCATAAATGCATAGCATTGCTTGAAAAAGTCAAATACGTGAATTATGCAAAAAATAGAATTTAAATAGTTTTGCTAACTTTGCTGAGCAAGTGGGAAAATTATTGCGATAACAAAGTTATCGCGATAATTTCATCATGGTTATCGTATCGTCAACATTTTATTATCGTGGCACCCCTACTCTGGATGTACATAGAATCCTGAGATACTACACCAATCGGACTAAGGATCTCAGGAAAATGGATCAGCTATTTGTTTCTTTTACACACAAAAGAGAAGGCAATGCTGTTTCCAAGCAATGCCTATCCAAGTGGTTAGTGAATTGCATCACTTTCTGTTATGACAAGTACAACAAAACCCTTCCGGGTCAGGTCAGAGGTCACTCCACTAGAGGGGTAGCTGCCTCTGCTGCTTGTTTCAGGAATGTGTCAGCGGCAGACATCTGTGCAGCCGCGACTTGGACTTCCATCCATACCTTCATGAAACACTACAGTTTGGACATTGCCTCTCGCTGTAGAGCAGGCTTCAAATTGGCTGTTCTGCAGGGCTTTCAATTATGAGACCTGCTTAGCCCTGATTTATATCAGTTGTGGATGACTATCCTCCTCCCATATTTCTTTTTTGTTCCAGACTGCTTGGAACTCAGTCTTGTATGTGAATGCCTACTGCAAGAGCCCTCTCAAAGTAAGATAGTACAGTTACTTAAAACTTAGCATAACAGTAGATCTTCGAGAGAGGATCTTGCAGTGGTATCTCCTCCCTCCCTCCCTCCATCCCCTGAGTTTTCTCCTTTTCTATCTTACATGGGGGCATATCCTCTTCTCTCTCATCATGCCTCTTCTGGCCTTTGGTGGGAAAGAACTGGAAGGCGGGCATAGGGGACCGTCCCTTTATACTGACGTCAGCTGATGTCGATCACCTGACATGGGGGTGGTACCCTGCCAGAGACTGCTAGCTAGAGGTTTTTCCATGGGGTCCTGACGCCTGGCGGCTTAGTCCTATATTTGAATACCTACTGCAAGAGCTTCTCTTGAAGATCTACTGTTACGGTAAGTTCTTACGTAACTGTACTTTCTTTCGTTTGACCTCACAAAAGAATTATGAAAACAATTAAGTCCCCCCCTTCTTTCTTAACCCAAGCTTCTTCTTTCATGAGGCATGAAAGAACTCACAAAAGAAGAATCTCAGTTCACAAAAGAAGACGGTGGACTTAGTTTTTTCCATTGTTCTTTCATAAGCCAACCTTCTTTCATCATCATGAAAGAACTCATGAAAGTAGAATCTCAGCTCACGAAACAAGATGGTGAACCTTTTTTTTCTTAGTTGTTTTGTGAACCAAGATTCTTCTTACATGAGTTTTGTCATGATCATGAAAGAACAATGAATAAAAGCTAAATCCACCATCTTCTTTCATAAGCTGAGATTCTTATTTTGTGAGACTCATGAAACAAGAATTTTGGCTCATGAAACGAGTCGCAGTAAGGATTTAGGGATGTCCCAAAAAAACATATTTTAGGCAGTTTGTTAAAGAAAAGTACCATCCAGAATGGATTTAAATGGGTTCATTAGCTAGGTCCATGTGTTTGTTTTTCTTGAGGGCATCACTTTTATTGGTTTTCCCATAAAAAAAACAAACAAAACAGCTGCCATACGAAGGAAGGTTTCTTTCATCACGAAAGAAGAATTTTGGCTCCTGAAAGAAGATTTTTCTTTTGTTAGCAGGAAGTTCTTCTTTTGTATCATGTATCTATCTGAAAGACCCTGCTGAGCATGCTCAGAACTGAAATTTAAACTCCTTAATACGCTGGAACAGATGAATATTTTTTCAACAAACCAATAAAAAGCACCATTCTAGTGCAAGCTCTTTCTACCCGGAAAATTTTAGAACAAATTCCTGTCTGGGCTGTAGGGAAGAGCAAAAAAAAAAATATATATATATATATATATATATATATATATATATTTCCCTCCTTTTCACTATCTGGATCTTGGAATCCATATAGCCGACTAGAATAAAATTTGCAAATCAAAAGATCTTGCCCCCCACACACACACACACCCGTGCATGCAAACTTTTTTGTAATTCTGTTGAATGGGGGCAAAGCTATTAAAGTGCAAAGTTGGGGGGGTAACACTAAACACCCTACTAACCCCTTCCTAGAAGAGCACTATGGCACCTCTATAACATATACTGTATATTGCTTTTTATAACATGGGAAAATAAATACTCAAGTTTGATTGGATATGGCGTGTCACATGTGAATTCATTAATCTCTGTTACATGCACGCTGAGGGTGATTAGTGTAGCCGAGAGATTACTACTCTGTACCAGGTCTGATTTTTCACCCGATGGAGCAAATGTAGAAATCAGCCATTTTTTTAGCGCTGGTAACGAGGTCCACTTTGTAATCTCCAGAGCTGTCTGAGAATTAGTTGAAATTATGAGAGAACCCACATATAGAGAAGCAACGACAAATGTGATCTTGACCCCCCCCCCATGTTATAATATGCAGAAGTGAAGCCCTCTAAGTTTGGGAGGTGTACAAGACAATTTTCTGAGCACACTGTGATGTACCATCTCTCAGTATATTACTGTTAGTGCTGTGAAATCTGAGAAATGACAGTAGAGTGATGAGTCACCCAGTGTGAGGATCGTGTTAGAAAAATACGGAAATGTGGAGGAGCACAATACTGAATCCACCCAACTGCTCGGCATCCTGTGAAGATCTGAGAATCGAGCAGAGACAGAGCGCACAGTGTACCGCAGCAGAGTGACAGAGAGGGAGAGACCGGCAGCAAGTGTGTCTCACTGCTGTCTGTGACGTGGCACCCTGATTTTCTCTTACAGAGAATTACTGACAGTAGCTTTGGTGCCAGCCCCCAAGCTGTATAATGGGCAGGAAGTGTTCCGCAGCTCCGTACCATGGGTAAGTCTGTCTGTGGTTTTGTTTATCTCTAACGCAGCTGAGGATTGTGAAAGAGCAGGGAAGGGAGTGAGACAGTAGGTGGTGTTCACGTCACTTCTGGCACAGAGAGAGAGAGAGAGAGAGCAAGTCAGTTAAAAAGTATTTCTCCTGCACGTCCGTGTCCCCCGATAGGGCTCCAAACACAGGTAGAGAGACAGAGAGAGAGAGAGACAGCAACACAGAAACCAGCGAGGGAGACAGGGAAAGGCAGCATAATCGTATATTTCTCACTCTGTCTCTCTCAGTTGCTGCAATGTTTTCACATTGGCTGTCTGTGTTGTAGTTCTCTCTTGATTTTGTTGTCACTGTAACCTATCTGTTTGCACTTCCCGTTCACAACTGGAACACACTGTCTCAGTACATTAAAGGGACACTGTCAACCTTTTTTGCATCATATTATTACAAGGTAAAAACCCACATTTTATGACTGCTTATCGTCTCTAAAATTCATTAATGTTGCTGGTTGTTTAATCTGCCTCCATGCTTATTAGAACTGAAATGCATGGAAATGTATAGTTATACACAGCTTTGTTTTGCTCCAAATTGTTTACCTAAGCTTACTGCATACTTTCTGGACATTAGAAACACCCTCATACAGTACAGTCACTTGTGATACAACAGTCTCATCTACGCTGCACTGTACAGTGGGTAGCTAGATAGTGTTAGGGGTGTTCCTGAGTCCAGGAAAGATGCAGTTGTAGTTAGTCAAGAAATGTAAACAAACATGTTTTGGTGTGGTAACATCAGTCTGGTTGACACTCAGTTTGCTTTATTTTTTAAAAGGAAAAAAGGGTCTGAATAAAACAACCAGCTACATCAGCAATCTCTATAGAATGAGAACAATCACAAAATGTGTTTTTTAAACTATGGACACTTTGAGGCCAAATGGGGTTGACAGTGTCCCTTTAAATCACCCACAATGAATTATTTAGTAGGTACTATTTTAGAAGGTGGCAGGATACAGCACCTTTCTTGCTGCTTAAACAGCAAAAAAAAAAAACATTTCTTCGTATTTTTTTTGTTGTTTAAACACAACCCATGTTATCAGCGCAATAACCCACTCAAGGTTGTGTGGTTACTGGGGATTAATCAACACCCTGGGTGCTGTGAGGACACTCGGGCTTCGTCCACGTGCCTCACAACACACTCAAGTTGTTGATTAATCTCCAGTAACCACACAGCCTGTCGTGGGTTATTGCTTACTTATATCACAGCTGGAGCAACATCGGTGTAGGAAGACAAAGTGAATGTTTTTCATAATTGAGTTACTTAAGATAGCTATAACAAAACCAGCACACAAAAACGCTTAGATTAGAAGCGTGTTGAGCAAAATGCTTCATGTGTTGTTGCTGGGTCTTCCATGCATATTATGTTTTTTGCTTAATATCTGCTGCAATATTCACTCTTTATCTGTGGGATTGTGGACACCACTTTTGTGATTGCATGGATCTCGCTCTGTGTGGTCGCACCTTGACCATCACTGTAGTGCAGCTGGCTCCTGTGTATACTGTGTAGATAGCACCCTGTGTATTTTAATCAGAATCTCTCCCATTTCCTAGTCAATATTAGTGTCCTTCACAGTGGCCTCTATGCACGAACAGGGTGTAGGTATGCGTGAAATGCATGTACCATTCCCTCGGAGCTGCGCCCCTGCGGACGGGTGCCCCGGTACCGGCATTAACTAATGCCGGCCACCTGTCCACAGTCCCCCTCCGGAGTGCAGGTGCGCAGAGGGGTGTTACACGGACTGGGCATACATCCAATAGGATGCCTGGACCTGGTCCACCAGTGGATCCTTTGCACCCTGTCTTCTCAGCCACTGCCGGCGGCGGTATCCTGTGTGGGCATGTCACCCTTACAGTTGGGGTTCCCAGGCATAGGGTGCACCCCACGCGCCCAGCACTCCACATCTTTGTGAATGGCTTGGCATGTGGTTATGCCCCTGACATGCCCCTGGCATGCAGCTGTCTGCACAGCTGGGGGATTGGCACAAATCTGTCCTGTGCCTTCCCCTTGTGAATGCCACATGGGGTGCACAGGACCCCACTACATGACAGTTGGACTTAGCTATACCAACACGCCCGGGTTATGCGGCGTGTTGGCATAGTGCATAAGGCCCAATGATAACGAGTTCTGGCTGATGTAGATTGTGGTCAGGAGGATGAATTTTGTCTGATGCTGCAGGTGATGAGAACAGGCAGAGAGGGTGCAGGGAGAGCAGGCACTGGGTGGCAGAGAAGAGCATGGCCAGTAACTTCTGGCTGATGCAAAAATCTGTAGGGAGGTAAACAGAGTTTTGGGTGCTGTTGCAGGAGGAGCTGTGTGATAGGGAAGTGTAGAGAGGCAGCAGTGAGTGCAGGCATTGAGTGGGGGTGGAGAGGTTGACCAGTGACTTCTGTCTGGTATGAGGTGGTGTTGGGAGGATGAGCAAAGTTTTGAGTACTGCATGCTGCAGCTGCAGAATGAGCTGGGTGATGGGGTCAGAAAAGAGAGGCTGCAGAGAGGGAAGGCGGGGTGACAGTGGAAACATAGAAACATAGACAATAATGACAGAAAAAGACCAAAGGTCCATCCAGTCTGCCCAGAGTTCCCTATCTGCCCAAGGACCTATTGTCCTCACAGGGTTTTATCCCTCTGCTCCCCTCCCTATTGCTACTGACCTGAGCAACCATCATACCCCTTACTCTGTCCCAGCCATGATTGAAATCATTTATGGTTGTGGCACCCACCACCTCCACTGGCAGACTGTTCCATGGCTCCACCACCTGTAGGTAAAATAAAACTTTCGCACATCTGTCTTAAAGCCCCCCCATTGGTTTGCAGCATAACCTTAGGTTCAAGACGCTGTACTTCTGCTAAATAGTTCCCTGCAGTTCACCTTGTTTATTCCCCTCTCTCACCTGGTCCCCATTGTGTACGTGTTCAGCACCTTCAGATGAATTTCATAAGATTTGTCCTGTTGACCTGGAATCATATTAGTTACCATCTCCAGCCTGTCCCTTTCCTTCCTTCGGAGAGGACTCTGGAATGGAGTACGGCATTCCAGATGCAGCCTCAGCAGTGACCTATATACAGGTAGTAGTACCTCCTTTTTTCTGCTGTTCACCCCCCTTTTGATACAGCTCATCATCCTATTAGCCTTACTGTGGGCCTTGTTACACTGGCTTGATTGTTTGAGTATGTCGCTAATGATGAGATATTATTATATATTATACAATGGCAAGAGAAAATCCTGGTCCTTGATTGGTCAGACTGGGACTGGACCCGGGATGTTATCCCAGCATAACATCCCGGCTCTAGTCCCAGTACAGTCACGACCGCATCGAAACTTTAAAAAAAAATCCATCCACAGCTGTCCGTTGCTTCCTGCTCGCACTAAAAGTGAAAGCCGCATTTCCGATCGGCTTCACAGCAGGCACAGCTCTCACACGTTCCCCAAACAAGCTTTGTTTATTTCGTAAAAGGAAAAAAAACTGAAATCAAAGCTGTCTTCAGGATTAGCGAGCGTTTAGCGTCACAGCATCTCCCGCTCTTTCTCCGGTGCCCCCCGCACCAACACCATCATCTACTCGCACTGAAAGTGAAAGCCGCATTTTCTATTGACTTCACAGTAGGCACAGCTCTCACACGCTCCCCAAACAAGCTTTGTTTATTTCTAAAAAAAGAAAGAAAAACCTGAAATCAAAGCCATCTTCACTATTAGCGTCACAGCAGTCTCCCGCTCTTTCTCAGGTGCCCGCCTCATTCGCCCGTTGTACTAACGCTCGCTTGTCATTCAACTCATCTTTCTTCTATGTCTTTTTTTTTCTTTAAATACATGAACCAATAGCAGGAGAAAAACAGTAAAGAAAGGAACCCAGTATGAGAACACCTAGAGGAGCGGGTTGTGGGTGGGGGGGGACACACCTATTAGAGACCTGCAACAGACACACAGAAAAACAGCTCCACCTGCTGTAAAAACAGTATAAGGCACTATTTTTCAAATCCGCATTCTTCCACAATAAAAAAAACTAAAAAAAATACAATTAAAACACTATTTTTTAACCATTTTTCTAATGTAAATGTAACCGAGCCATTGTATAACAGGAATAATGCCTTCCAGGGTGGGTGTTATGCTGGGATAACATCCCACCTTGGGTGGTTGGGCCCGAGGCCAACTGTCGGGCATTATTCCTTTATAGAATAATGGGTGGGGAGGTGGTTATAATGAGAATTTTGCACCCCCCCTCTGAGATGTGGGATGCCATATAAACCCCAAGAGTGAAGCTTGAGGGGTTTGTAAAGGCATCCCACACTGAGGGAGTGTGTAAAATTCATGTTTTGTACACCTCCCCAGTCTTTATTTTATATAATTGCTGGGGATCATTTTTTCACCACAGCAGTTATATAAAATAAAGAGATTCCTTTGGAGCCAGGGACTTGGTCGGGTTTCAGCTCAGTCTATGGCTCACATTTAAAACCCTGGCTCCTGTTAAAAGCCTTTACTCTTTTATTTTAAGCAGTTTGAGAAGCAGGTCATCCTTGAACAGTTTTTTTTTTTTTTATTAACATACCCCCGACTCCCAGCCATCGTCGAACTGTGAAGCGGTGGGGAAATGACAGCTGGCACGGAAGAATGGAGGAGTGGTGGCTGCGTATGCATGGAGCCAGGGAAACCCAGCATGTGTTCACCGTTATAACCCACAGGTTATAACAGAGAAATTATGAACGGGTTTCCCTTCGGGAGAAAGTGCTCCCCAGTTATTATATACCAATATACTATACTAATATTCTACTGATAATGATATACATTAATGATAATGGAGAGGGCAGCTGGTGATTTTCTGGCTAAAGCAGAGATTGTAGAGAGGACAAGCAGACTTTCAGGAGGGATGCTTCTGCAGCTGCAGAATTGGTCTGACAGGGTTGTGGCAGAAAGGGTGCAGGCATTGGGTGGCTGTGGAGGTGAATGGCAGCTGGCAGTAATGGGAGAATCATGCATTTTGTAGTCTTATTGCAGGTTGCAGAGATAGTTATAATCAAAATGGTTGCAAATTAAAATGTCAGTCCATGAGGGAAACAGAAAAACAGCACAGCCTGAAACCCTCTTGAACTTGTAACATGAGCCACTGCAGGCTCTCCTGTTAGTCTATGGACCTAAACAAAACAAGACAACCAAAATGTTGGGGTGTATTGGGAGGGGCTTTGATAGCTGGAGGGAGGAGATACAGTAATACTACCTCTGTAGATCACTGGTGAGGGCGGCCTCATCTGGAACACTGTGCTCAGTTCTGGAGCCCTCACCTAAGGAAAGAAAAAACAGGCTGGAGACAATGTATAATGGGGTAACCAAAATGATTCAGTGCCAACAGGCAGATTCTTCAAGAATTGACTTAGGGTGTCGAACATGTTCTCACTGCAGACCAGAAGTGAGAGGGTGGGACATGATAGAACCTTTAAGTTCCCAAAACCGAGTGAAAAATATGTCATAGGGTGTGGGAAAGATAACACAACATAGGAATTTAGGTGCAAAACACACCTGATATTTATTTTCTTAAAAGTTCAAAAATAATACGCCAAAAATAAGAAACAGCAAAACAAAATATCGCTACTTTACGTACCTTTTTACACAGTTCTGGATCTGTACATCAATCTTGGATCACTTTCTTCTATGTTTGGTATAGGTCTACACCTCAGGTAGCTCCTCTCAATACCATTGTTTCAAGGCTCATCTGCCTGTCTCTCCACTAGGAGAATTTTTTATATCATAAGGTTGGGTCACCTGACCTGACCCTTAACTCATACATCATAATATCTAGCTCTGTCTAGACAAATAATCTCAGGATGACCCACAATCTGAAGAAGGAATGTATAATACTATAGCTCAGGTACCGGGACTAAATACACATATAGTTTAAAGCAATAAAACTGGTTATGCATACTGAATGTGCCTTAATCAGGTTTTTCTCCACCCATTTTCCTGTGAGTGACAGAATTAGTTAATATAAAACTGGGCTTCAGAGGGCACTGCCTCTCTTTAGGGAGAAGTTCATTCCTTTCCTACTACAGGTAAGCCCAATCCATTTTAACAATGACTAGAATTATTTTCTCATCTCAAGAGGAAGACACATTCAGTACCTTTTTATTAAAAAATTGTTTTAATGCAGCCGGCCCAGTGGCATGGAGGGCTGAGGCATCAGTGCCTTACCTCCTGCCATGCAGACGACTCGTGTTCGCAGGCCGCCAGGGGTCGGCCCGGGAGGGAGAGGATTGAGAGTCTGGAGGACTGCTCTCCTTTCCTCTCCTGGGGAGGGGTGGGGATGGAGTCCGCTGCTTGACTGACCCCTGGCAGTGGCTGGTGGCTGGCACAACAGACCCACTATGTAGGGGGTGGATACAAGGCAAACGCCCGGCATGCCATGCGTGGAAGCTTGCGTGGCTTGGACATTGGTGTCATTGCATGCCATCTCTCCACACTCAGGGCCGGGAAGTAAAATAAGAAAATCATTGCGACTGGTGAGATGATGCTGAACTCCCTCAGGTGCTGCACCCAGCCAACTGGCACCTCATGAAGCAAGTGAGTCCAGTAGGGGCAGTGGGCTGGGAGGGCTGGAGAGGGGGCAGTTGAGAAAAGGAGAAAAAGAAATTAACAAAAAAAATTGTTTTAATAATTCCTTAATGTGTACCAGGGTATCAGGGTTCATTTTGATCCCTAAGTGAATCGCTTCTTTTAACTTTTTATTTATTCTCTAAACATTCCCTACTTCCTGCCTAAAATAGGGGGTCATTTCCACAGTATTTATTTGTATAATATAATGCAAGGGTTCTTCTGCCTCAGTACTCTCTTACGTTAACCGAGAGCAGCATAAAATAGTAAACTGTAGGCAGTGGGAGTGGAGCGCAGGCTGAAATATTTATTGGTTATCTACAAGCCACCTGCTCCTATACTGCTGCGTCAGAGGAGAGAGGGAGAGGGAGTAAGGAGCAGCATCGCTCCTTTTTCTGTATTTTTACTCCCTCTGTTTCATTAATTCATATTTTTGTTGCTCACCAAAGAAGGAAAAAGAAAACCTTTTCGGCAGCTGAGCGGTTCACTCTCAGATACAGAGTGGTGACTTTTAAAAGTGAAAGTGAAATGTTTTGCTATTCCATTCCGAACCATGCTGCTTGTGCAGTTGTACCCTTTGGGCATTCTTCTTTTGGCAAGCACTGGAAAGGGTCTTCTCTTTACTAATGAGAGCGGCGACGTGCAAAGTAAAAAATCATTTATTATAAGCTGCTCTCTCTCCCTCCAATATACAATCCCATGGCAATTCAACCTCGGTACGGGCAGATTACCTCAAAAAAACAACTTGTGTAGAATGGCATATCTAAGGGGAAATATGCTTATCAACTCTACAGAGGAGCATCCCTCCTTTTCCTACATTTTATTCCAGTAGACAATACAAGTAGACTGCTCTAAGCAGTTCAGAAATAAAAACCCATGGAACTGGCAAACCATAGCAGCACTAAGTGCTGTATTTTATTTATTTAGCACTTTCTGCACTTTACACACAGCGCATCTGGGCATTATTAAGAGGTTCTTGGTCTTACGGCACTAGTTGTCGGAAGACGCAAAGGAAGGAAAAGAAATAAAAAGGAGAAATGTATAGAACAGAATGATGAACAGAAAAGATAAGAAAAGGTTGCCATAGGTGGCCAACCTACTGCAGTCTTAGAAAAGCTTAGTTAGGTACTGAGATGCTGCTGCACAACAGGTTTTAGGTATGAAATATTAATAGAAGATAGAAAAAAAGTTTCCTACGATCCAATAACTCCTGGTGGAACACAGGTCCACCACAGAAGGTGAGCTATTCAGTAGAAGGAGTACTGTATGTCAGTAACATGGGAACAGATGCATGGATACTGGAGGGATGTGAGAAAGTTTTACTTTACAGGGAGGGTGGTTGAGCCAAGGATCAGCCTACTAGCTGCAGATGCCAGCCCAAAAAACATAAACAGATTCAAGTATGGATGGGACATCAGTAAGATGGGAGACATGGAGGAAACACTCTGTAGGTCCCAGGGGTTATGATTAAGCAATTGGATATGACAGGGTATGGGTTATTGGGGAATTTATAAACCAATTCAAAAGGGCAGTTTGGGGGGGCACACTGGACTTCATTTGTTTATTGGGGAATTTACCCATGCCTCATGTGGTGTGTTACGATATGCAGCTGAGTGACTTCACTACTAGAGAAGTGGGTAAACCCCCAATTACTCACATCCTGGAATGCCTTATTGTGAATATACAATCAAAGAATTCCAGTGTACACTATGCTTGAATGTTATTTGCCCTCATAATCCTCTTCTTACACAGACATACATAAATTACAAAAAAAAGAAGTACTACAGTACTTACAGTTTTAATTTCTGGTATTTCTTTGCTGACCGTGAAAAATACGGCTCCAATCCTTGCCTGCTAAACCAGGAAAGTTCTGCAGTTGTATGATTGTGGCTGTGAACATTCTACCAGTAGAGCTCCGCAGAGATTTGAATTCTTGTTTTCCACCCATAGTAAACATTTCACCTCTTGAATGTAAGAAAGACAGAAAAGAAACAAAGTGGGGAAAAGGGAGAGAATAATATAAAGAAAACCTGACATATAATATAGAACTTGTCAGCGGATAGGGACAGCTTGGCCCACCCAGTCTGCCCCTGCCTATACTGTCACCGCAGACTGTACCCGATCTCTGGATCTGTCCCACCCCCTACACTTTTCTACTAAGATTCTTTTGTGCCTATTCCGTGCATGCTTGACTCCCACCACTGTTTTCACTTCGCAACATCCACTAGCAGACTGTTTCAGGTGCCCACAACTCTTTCAGTGAAGATGTACTTCCTCATATCCTTCATAAACTTCCCCCTGTAGATTCATTACATGCCTTCTTGTCCTCGTGCACCTTCTGCTCTGAAAAATACTCTTCACCTGTACCTTAATTACCCCGTGAGGTATTTACAGGTCTCTAGCATGCCCCCTCCTTCCACCTCTCTTCCAGGTGTACATAATGAGATCCCTCAGTCTTGTCTCATAGGGTTTTTGGATGCATACCCTGCACCATGTTAGTTGCCCTCCTCTGAACAATCCCTTCCCTGTCTATGTCCTTACTGAGATGTGGTCTCCAGACCTGGACACAGTAATCCAAGTGGGGTCTCAACAGCGACTGATACAGTGGCAACTCCAGCTCTTTTTCTACTAGTGATTCCACTCCCTGTGCACTCCAGCATCCCACTGGTCTTGCCTGCTGCCTTGCTGCACTGCCCCAACCACCTTGAGGTCATCAGATATGATAACTCCAGGGTCTCTTGCCTGCTTTGTGACAGTCAATACCACCCCTCCACGGGATGGCCCAGTGGCGCTGAGGGTTGAAGCTCTGGATGCCACACCTCACGCTATGCCAGAGACCCGGGTTTGGGCGTGAACTCTGGGCAAGGGGGGTCAGCAGGGGAGGGTTGAGGATGAGTGCCCTTGTGGTGCTCTCCTCCCCGGGAGAAGCAGGGTGGGGACGACCCAGCATGCCAGCGGCCACTGGTGGAGACCAGGGACACTGCAGCAAAACCGGGTGGCACGTAATTAGCGTGGCTGACGCTGGCAGGGTTGCCATGCGCCAGAGCGTCGGGGGTGCCTCATGCATGGGGGGAGAGCACAGAACAGGGAAAACACCGGCTCGTGGGACAGGCGACGGCACCTGTCTCCCATGCCCACTGCCAGGCTCACTCTGACTGGTCTTCCAGGTCCTCCACCCGGGCCCTTTCCTGCAGCCGGAGTCTGACCTGGAAGAGCGCCCAAGAGGAGGGGCGACCCACCCTGGGCGGGTTAACATAGAAACATAGAAGTTGACGGCAGATAAGGACCGCAAGGCCCATCCAGTCTGCCCATTTCTTTTTCTACCTTATAAATGTGCCATCGGCCTTTGCTCTGTCAGTGGCCTATCTATTCATAGTCATTTGTATTGCTCCCTTATGCCTATCCCATGCCTGTTTGAAGCCCTGCACTGTATTCATAGCCACCACTTCTTGTGGTAAGCCATTCCATGCATCCACCACCCTTTCTGTGAAAAGAATTTCCTCACATTCCCCTTAATCGGCCTCCCTCTAATCTCATGCTGTGTCCTCTTGTCCTGCTATTTTCTTATATTTAAACATGTTAGACTCTTTCACCTTGTTTATGCCCTTAAGGTGTTTGAATGCCTCGATCATATCACTCTCTCCTCCTTTGCTCAAGGGTATACATATTGAGCTCCGTTAATCTGTCCCCATATGTCTTCTGATGCAGTCCATGCACCATTTTGGTTGCCCTTCTCTGGACTGCCTCAATTTAGTTAATGTCCTTGTGAAGGTGTGGCCTCCAATACTGCCGCAGTACTCCAGATGGGGCCTAACCAGTGTCTTGTACAGAGGGATTATTACCTCCTCTACGACTTGTGATACCCCTACTAATACACCAACACCCCCTAGCCTTACCTACTGCTTTAGGGGTCTGCTTGGATGATTTTAGGTCATCAGTGATGATGATGCCCAAGTCTCTTTCTTCCTTTGTGACTGCTAACTCCCTCCAGCCTATAGGTGGCTTCAGGGTTTCTCTTCCCTATGTGCATGATTTTGCACTTCTTTGCATTAAATCCCAGTTGCCACTCTTCTGACCATTCTGCTAGTTTATCCAGATCTCTTCTCATTCTGCTCACCCCATCTGGATCATCTACTCTGTTGCAGATCTTGGTGTCATCTGCAAACAGACAAGCCTTACCCTCTAGTCCATCTGCAAGGTCATTAATGAAGATGTTGAAGAGGACTGGCCCCAGGACTGATCCCTGAGGTACCCCACTTGTGACTGTATACCATTTACCACCACTCTCTGTTTTCTGCCCGTCAACCAGTTTGCCACCCAGTTGACCAACTTCTGACCCACCCCGAGCCTACCCAGCTTATTTATCAATCTTCTATGTGGAACAGTGTCAAAAGCTTTGCTGAAGTCAAGGTAGGCGACATCAACTGCTCCCCCTTGGTCCACCACTCTGGTTACCCAGTCAAAGAAATCTATGAGATTAGTTTGACAGGACCTTCCTTTGTAAACCCATGCTGTCTTGGATCCTGTGCCCTATGGATTCCAGGTGTTGCACTATCCTTTCCTTAAGGAGTGCCTCCATAATCTTGCCCACTACTGAGGTAAGACTGACCGGTCTGTAGTTCCCCGCCTCCTCCTGCTACCACTGTTGTGGGCGGGATCACATGAGCCCTTCTCCAGTCTTCTGGGACCTCTCCTGTGCTCAGAGACTCACTAAACAATTCTGCTAATGGCTCTGCTAGTTCCTCCTTTAGCTCCTTAAGTACCCTGGGATGTATGCCATCAGGTCCCATTGCCTTATCCACCCTGAGCTTAGCAAGCTCTTGTAGGACCTTTCTTTTGTGAAGGGAGTAGTGCTCACCTCCCTCCCCTGTGTCCATGATGCTGAGCTGTGGGCCCTGCCCTACCTTCTCTTCAGTAAATACTGAGCAAAAGTATCTATTTAGGATAGATGCCTTTACAGGGTCCTCCTCCTCACATGCTCCTTTTCTCCATTAAGCTAGCAATACCCCTCTGGACTTTCTCCTTTCACTAATGTATCTATAGAAAGTCTTGTCACCTTCTTTTACTGTTCGTGCTAGTGTTTCCTCAGTTTGGGACTTTGCCTGCCTTACTGCCTTACCTGCTTCCCTTAGGGCAGTTTGGTATGCCTCCCTGTCTTCATCCCGCTGTGTTCCCTTATATTTCCTGAAGGCCAGCCTTTTGGCTCTGACCTTTTCTGCTACTGTATTTGAGAACCAAAGTGGTTTCCTTCTTCTTTTGCACTTCCTTTTCTGTCTAACACAATGGGATGTTGCTTCAAGTATTGCATCCTTAATGCTTGCCCACTTTGTCTGTACCCCCTCACCTGTGTTTCTTTTTGCCAGGGCTAGCTTAACTCTGTTGGCCATCTTATCAAAGTCAGCTCCTCTGAAGTCCCATATTTTTGCCTTGGAATGGGATGATTTAGATGTAGTAGCCAAATTGAACCATACCATGTGATGGTCACTGGCCCCCAGGTGACCTTCTACGTGGAGATCTGTGATCCCTTCTTTGTTAGTCAGTACTAGATCTAGGATAGCCCTGTCTCTTGTGGGTTGCTGTACCAGTTGTTTGAGGCCCTCCCCCTGCAGGGAATCCACTATGAGTCTAGTTCTGGCAGATGTTCCTGCTGGTATTGACCAATCTGTATACGGCATGTTGAAGTCTCCCATTATCAGAACCTCCCCTTTAGCTGTCATGTTTTGTATATCTTCTAACAGTAATGTGTCTATGTCCTCCCCCTGGTCTGGGGGCCTGTAGACAACCCCAGTTCTTATGGCTGTCCCATTTCCTGTTTCCAGGGTGACCCACAGTTCTTCTGGCTCTTATGTGTATTCTGAATTTCTGTAGCTTTGATATTTTCATTAACGTACAGGGCCCTCCTCCCCCTTTTGCACCTCGGTCTCTTCTGAACAATACATAGCCAGGTACTGAAGTCTCCCAAGTGTGGTTACTGGTAAACCACGTCTCACTAATTGCTACTATGTCCAGTTTAGCCTCTGACATTATGCCTGCAGGTCTGGGATCTTATTTCCCAGGCTGTGAGCATTTGTGTACATGATTTTCCATTGGCCAGATTTTGGTGTGTTAGTTGTTGGGTGAAGTTTGGCATTACCCCTGTGCGTCGTATGGGGAGACAAACATTTTTTCTTACCTGGTGATGCAAATGAGCGGCAAACATGCTGAATTCCTGTTTGACCACTAGCTGAGGGGGGAGGGGTGTTCTTCCCATTCGACGTATGGGGTGCTGCACCCCTCTCCCCATTTGCTAGTTTAAATATTCTGCAAAGACGTCAAACTTCTGCCCCAATGCACTGACTCCCTCTTTAGTCAGATGCAGTCCATCAAATTTAAAGAACTTTCTCCCAGAACTGTTGCCAGTTCCCTACAAATCTGTGTCCTTTTCCTGGCACCAGTCCTTGAGCCACGTGTTTAGCTCCCCTACCTAAACCGGGGGGTGCTGGCTGCGGGGGGGGGGCACAGACCAGAGGGGCCTGAGGCGGGCAGGAAATGGACAGGATGCCAGAGAGAAGGTTCCACGAGCTGTGACCGGAGGGAAAAATAGTTAAAAAAATAAAAATACCACCCCTCCACCAATTTTATACGCTGCCCCTGGGTTTCTGTGCCCTAGGTGCATGATTTTGCACCTTTTTTGTATTGAAACCCAGCTGCTATACCCTCAGCCAATCCTGGAGGTTCAGAGGGTTTAAGCGCTAATTAAAAAACGTATTTTGCTGAGCATAATATTTAAACTTGAGATGCCATGTCAGTGCTAGGAAGTGCCGAGGCTATTTTGCTGGGGTGGATGATGACCATTTAAAAAATAAAGTCATAAAAGGGTTTAACTGTTTTTTTATTTTAGGGCATTTTTCACTGTCCCCCCAAAAACATGTGACCCATTTTTTAATCATAATAAGACACTTCACCTCAGGATGTGCTTTGAAGTGGGATGATAGCAATTCTCGAGTGGTTGAAGGCACTCGGGGATGCCTTGTGCCTCACAATATACCTGAGGTGTGCCATAATCCCACCCAAACACACATCCTGTTATGCCTTACTGCTAAATAGTGAGGGTGAACATTCTGTCAGTAGAACTGAGCAGATATTTGAATACTTGTATTCCACCTATAGTAAACATTCCACCTATTGCATGCAGGAAACACGGTAAAGATGGGGGCTAGGGAGAAAATCATACAGTATAAAGAAGGAGGAGGAAAGGTGAGGTAACAGGTAAATAGTGGTGGGTTTGGCATAAGAGAGGTTTAAGGGCTAATTAAAAAATGTATTTTGATGTGCATAGTATTTGAAACTAAGATGGCATGCCAGTGTTGGAATGTGCTTGGACTGTTTTGACGGGGTGGACGAACATTTTAAAGAACATTTTTTCCACATAGCTTTTCTCCATCTGAGCCCGCTTTGTATCAGCCCCAGCAGCACATACCTACCCCAGGATGTATCAGCAGCAAATCCCCCATGGATTCCCCCTGTGGTGGTACCAGGAGGAGCAGTCCCCTCCCCCGTCCTCATCCAGATATCAACACACCTGGGTGGTAGGGCAGGCTGAGGAATAGGCCAGGCTTCACTCACTGGCTCCAGTTTCTGGTATCTCCCAGCCCCCCTCCCTTGACCTCAGGTGCAGCCTACAGCCAGCCTCGCAAGCTGCAGGTGACCCCTGCAGAGGAGCAAGCTCTTCAGCCCACTGCAAGGGTTGCTAGAGAGGTGGAACCTGATGCGTCTCTTCCCCGGGCTGGGAGCGCTGCCATACTGTAGTGTCTTCCCATTCCTTGGGCCACCATTCTGCCCCCCAGCTTCTAAAGTGCACTCCTGAACCCAGATCAGGTGGCCCCAGGTCACCAGCAGGGGTACCCACTGGGCCATCAGGTGGGTCACCAGCAGGGAAGCACAGTGTGCTACCCACTGGGCCATTTGATGAACCTGGGTCACCAGCAGGGTAGCACTGTGCGCTACCCACTTGGCCATCGAGTGGTACCAGTTCACCAGCAGGGGAGCACAGTGCACTACCCACTGGAGCCATCAGGTGGGTCACCAGCAGGGAAGCACAGTGTGCTACCCACTGGGCCATCTGATGAACCTGTGTCACCAGCAGGGTAGCACTGTGCACTACCCACTCGGCCATTGAGTGGTACCAGTTCAACAGCAGGGGAGCACAGTGCACTACCCACTGGGCCATCAGGCGGTCTCTTTTCATCAACAGCAGGGGAGCACAGTGCACTACCCACTGGGCCATCAGGTGGTCTCTTTTCATCAACAGCAGGGGAGCACAGTGCACTACCCACTGAGCCGTCAGGTGGTCCCGGTTCACCAGCAGGAGAGCACAGTGTGCTACCCACTGGGCCATTGGGCAGACCCCGATCATCAGCAGGGGAGCACAGTTCACTACCCACTGGACCATCGAGTGGACCCAGGTCACCAACAGGAGAGTACAGTATGCTACCCACTGGGCAATCGGGCAGTTCCGAGTCACCAGCAGGGAGCACAGTGCACTACCCACTCGGCTATCAGTAGGACCTGGGTCACCAGCAGGGAGCACAGTGCGCTATGCACTGGTCCATTGGGCAAGCCGAGTCACCAGCATGGGAACACAGTGCACTACCCACTGGGTCATCAGGCAGTTCCATCCCACCAGAAGGGGAACACAGTGCGCTACCCACTGAGCCATTGGGCGGACCCATATTATTTAATTATTGTGCATTTTTTATCCATCACACTCACCAAAACATCTTGGAACCATTTTATAATCAGTTAGACACTCCTGGGTATGCTTTGTGGTGGATAACAGCACTTTGCCTGCGGTTGAAGGCACTCAATGATGCTTTGTGTCTCTCAGCACACCCAAAGCTTGCCATTATCCCACTACATGGCACACTCTATCATGTCTTATTGCTTAATTCAGGGACTGTATTCAGACAAAGACAGCAGCCATTCCATCCCTCATAATACAATACTTACAGTGCAGGGCCTGCGTGTAGACAAACAGTATTAAATAATTAAGCAAAAAGACATGACAGGGTGTGCCTTGAGGTGGGACAATGGCACACTTTGGTTATGCTGTGAGACATGAAGCATTGAGTGCCTTCAGCCATCTGAGAAGTGCTGTTATGCCACCACAAAGCACATCCTGGAGCATCTTATTATGAATATAAAATGGGACCAAGATTTAGGGAAGGGGTGAGAAAAATTGCACAAAAATAAAATAATATCCACCTCGTAAACAAAAACAACAGACATTTGAATAATTAAAACAAAAAGTTCATACACCCCAACAAAATAGTCCCAGCATATCCCAGAATTGGCATGCCATCTCAGCTTCACATACTATTCACAGCAAAATGCATGTTTTCCTTAAACCTCCGTTTTCACCAACATCCCCCCATTTACTTGTTTTCTTAAATTTGTTCCTTCCTCTTTATTATTTCCCCACCTTGTTTCTTTTCTATCATGACTACATTCAATAGATAGAATTTATTTATTAGTTTGTGATACCAAGAAAGATATACAAGGCATAAATAAGCCTGTTTTCAGGCACGACCATGGGGAGTTAGAGTAAACAGCAGAAAAAATACACTGTATTATACATATCACCAACAGACAAAACATCAGCGTGACATCATGATACACAGTACTGCAAACAAAGAAATCCAGTAGCAGGTGCTGCCGAATGTGCTTGAATATAAAGGAACACGGTACACTGCATAGAGAAAATTAATGATACAGTATCAACATTGTGGGTAAAAGTATGACATACAGAGAGCAATAACACTTAGCATATAAGTAGTACACATCAGAGATTTGAACAAAAAGTGTCCAGTGCTAGGGCAGCTAGGGCAGTCAGTCCTTTGGTGTCTAGCAGGAGCAGGGGCCAGGTAGACACAATGAGTCCTTCAGAGCCTTGCAGAAAATCTAGTGGCTGGGAGAGAGAAGTAATTCAGAGGGAAGAAATTTACAGTAGATGGGACATAGACAGAAAAAGCCAGCTTCCCCAGGCCAGAGGAGCACTCACACTCAATGAGAGGTTGTTAGTCCACGGACCTTAATGAGTATGTAGGGGATGGGCACTGCAGATAACTTGCTAGGGAAGATGGAGAGCCTGTTCGAAGGAATTTGTCCACAAAACAGCCCAGAGCCATAGTTCATTGACCAGCAGAGGAAGGCCAGATCAATGTAGAGTAGGCAATAATGTATGGACTTCAGGGAGGCCAAGGCAAAGTGACATGTTACTGTATGTTGTATCTCATCTAGAGAGGACAGTTTTGTTTGCACCCAGGAATGCCAGAAAGCCATACATGGGATCTGGCAAAAGAACACCTCGAACAATAGAATGTCGGGTAGGCAGTGTTTGACCTTGAAAGGCAGGCCCATCTTAGCAATTACAGACTTTCAGATTGTGGAGGTATGTGGACAGAAATAAGGGAGGGGTCTAACCAGACTCCTAAGTATTTGAAACTGCTGACACCCTCGAGTGGTGATCCATCATTTTAGGTGATGATGAATTTCGAAGGGGCAGTGCAGAGTCTCATCTTGGGACCAAAGAACATGAACTTGGTCTCTTTGCTGTTTAGGATGATCTTGTTTGCTGATAACCAAGACTGAGTAAGTACGAAGGCAAGTGAGAGGAATTTTTGGATGGCAGGAACAGTTTGTTTATTTATTTATTAATTACAGTTTCGGATTACAACCTTTGAGCCAGGGGCTTTTTTTCGAAGGTTTCAAGTCGGACTGACAATACAATACATTCAGTACAGAAGATTAAGATGGTAGACAATGATTGTAATACAAAGACATTGAGTTGAACACACCATAAGATTACATTAATTGTTCATGCAGAAGAAATTAAAGTGTGAGTTACAGTTACAAAGTGCTAGTAGGTTTGCTGCACCTCTACTATAGGTGTGGTGAGACCATTCAGCAAGTGTGGGGTACACATTAGGTACAGAAGCATGAGATATAGATATAGGAGGGGTGTGTTGGTAATAATGCAGCCTGAAGAGGCACTGTCCAGTGCTTGAAAGGGGAAAAAAGTTGAGTTGAAAGGGGACAGAGTGTGAGCGTAGAGCAGGGGTTGAGAGGAGGGGTGGTAGGTTGGTAGGTAGGGAGGAGGATGAGGGGCAGGATAGGGAAGAGTAGATAGGAGGTGTTGATTTTTATGCAGCCTGAAGAGGCACTGTCCAGAGTTTGAGGGGGAAACAGTAAAGTAGAGAGGGGACAGAGCTTGAGCGGAGAGCAGTGGTTGGGGGGGTGATAGGTTGGTGCGAAGGGGAAGATGGGCTGGGTAGTGGATGAGTGACAGGTTGAGTAGTAGGTGAGGGGTGGGAGAGAGGTTTGAGTAGTGGGAGTGAGAGGGGATGAGAGGTGAGTGGAGTAGAAGGAGGGAGGGTTGGGGGTTAACAACTATGATGGTAGAGCCGGCCCAGTGGCATGGAGGGGTGAGGCATCCCTGCCTTACCTCCTGCCATGCCGGTGACCCGTGTTCGCGGTGCAAGCGAGTCGCCGGGGGTCGGCCGGGGAGGGAGAGGATTGAGCATTATGAGGACAGCTCTCCTCTCCCGGGGGAGGGTGGGGACATGGACCAGCATTGCCTGACCCCTAGCAGTGGCTGGGGGGCTGGCATGCCAGGTCCCATAACATGGAGACAGAGATGGAGCAGCTGCCTGATGCACAGCATGCAGATGCGTACGCTGGGCATCATTGGTGGCATTGCATGCTGTCAACTGCACAAAGAAAATCAGAAAAAGGGTTCCCGCCACAGTAAGGACGATGATGATTAGTCCCCCCCCCCACAGCGGTACCCCGAGAAGACACCTCCCGAGCTGGATCCATGTCAGTGAGTCGAGTAGCTCACCACCTCCTGCTATGAAGGGTAAGTCGTGGGGGCGACATGGTAGGGGGTCTGATGCTCGGGGATGGTGGGGGGGGACATCAGAGAGATGGCCAGTAGGACCCCAGGGGAGAAAAAACTAACATAAAAAAAAAAAAAACTACGACGGTAGGGATTGAGCTAACAGTTGGGGCACTGTAATACACAACAAGATCATCTGGATATAGCACAAAGCTGCAGCTGGAGTCATCATCAAGGGGATCATTGATGTAAACAGAGAAAAGGAGTGGGCCAAGAACTGATCCTTGGGGAACCCCAATGGTAATGCCAGTGAGGTTAGAGGTAGGAGAGCAGAGATGAACTTGCTGGTTTCTGTTTGCTAGGTAGTTGCAGAACCAGGAATTTGCAGGTGGGGAGACACCAAGGGAGGCAGATTTGCTTTTGATGAGTGAGTGATTGACCAACTCTAATGCCTTTGTATAGTCAGTGAACACTGCACCAGTTAGGAGTCCAGAGTCCACTAGTAGTCTGATGTTATTTGTCAGTTTGGCCAGGCCTGTAGAGGTGCCATTGTTTTTCCTAAAACTGTGTTGGGTGGAAGACAGGAGATTGTACTTGGCTATATAGTCATTTAGCTGTGATGCTTTAATCCTGTATACAAACATACGAAGAAGCCAGCAGAAGAAGGCTATTTGGTCTATCAAGTCTGCTTGTACTGCAGGGTCCACAGCTTGAGTTACTGTCCCTGCCCTCCCTCCCCACTCCTCCCTTTCTCCCTACCCATGGTCCTTAATTTCCCCCATGCCTATCCCTGCCTCTCTTAAAGCTGCCCACTGTCTTCAATGAGATGACCTCTTTCAGCAGCGCATTCCAAGTGTCCACCACCCTCTCTATGAAGAAGTGCTTCTTGACCTCCCACCTAAACCTCCCACCCTCCAGCTTAAGACTGTGCCCCCTCATGTTATGGTTGCCACTCAGCTTAAAGAGACTCTCCTTATCAACTTTATTTATCCCTTTCAAGTACTTGAAGGTCCCAGTCATGTACCCTCTCTCTCTCCTGTCTTCCAGGGAGTACATGTTCAGTGCCCTCTCCTTGTATGCCTTACCCTGATGACCTGCTGTCATCTTTGTAGCCCTCCTCTGGACCTTCTCCAGCAGGTTAATGTCCTTTCTGAGGTGTGGGCACCAGTACTGAACTCCATACTCTAGATGCAGCCTTACCAGTGACCTGTACAAGGGCAGTATAACCTCCTCTCTCCTCCTCCTCCAACTGATCCCCCTAGATATGCATCCCAGCATCTTGTTTGCCTTTTCTGCTGCTTTCTTGCACTGCATGGAGTGCTTCAGGTCACTAGTGATCATCGTTCCGAGATCCTTCTCCTCCTCTGATGCAGATACTTGGACTCCACCCAGGTAGTACTCTGTCCTGGGATTCTTGGCTCCAATATGCATAACTTTGCATTTCTTGGCATTGAAGTCAAGCTTCCAGATCCTGGACCACCTCCCCACCTTTTCCAGATCTTCTTGTAGGTCCTGTATCCCTTCCGCTGTGTCCACTCTCCCCCAGAGCTTGGTGTCATCCACGAATAGGCACATTTTGCCCTTAATGCCATCCCCAATGTCATTGATGAAGACATTGCACAATACCAGCCCCAGCACGGAGTCTTGCGGGACCCCACTGGTTACCTCTCTGGTGCCAGATAACTCTCCCCCCACAACCACCCTCTGGGTTCTGTCCCTCACCAAATTTTCCACCCATCTGGCCATCTTTTCCCTAGCTCCAAGATCCACCAACTTCCTGATCAACGTTTTGTGGGGCACAGAGTCAAAAGCCTTGCTGAAATCAAAATAGAGGATTTCTACTGCTTGGCCCCTGTCTACTGTCTTAACGACACAGTCAAAGAAGTCAATCAGATTTGTTTGACATGATCTCCCCTCCCCCCACCATGAACCTATGCTGCCTCACATCTTGGAGACTATGCTACTCTAGATATTCCACCAACCTTTCCTTTAGTATGGTCTCCATGAACTTGCCCACAATGGATAATATTTGTAATAATAATATTTTTATGTTTAAGGCACCTTTCAAAAAACCAAGGTGCCATACAACATAAAATCCAGCAATTCAAATATAAAAACAATCATTAAAATCAGACAATACCATAAATATTATTACATAAAATGATCAATCACCATAAGCCTGGTGCCACAGATAGGTTTTTAAGGCTGATTTAAAGCCCTCCACAGTTGTGCACTCCCGTAACCGATGGAGGTCAGACTGACTGGTCTGTAATTCCCTGTGTCATCCTTTACAGGACTTGGGAGAGTACTGAGTGTATGGAAATGGGACGATAGCTGTTTATATGCCTGGGATCACCTGCTTTAAAAACTGGCGTGATTTTGGCAGTTTTCCAGATATCGGGGACAACACCAGTGGAGAGGGACAGATTTATGATTTTGAGACAGGGCACACTGCGGATGGGGCTGCAATCTTTAGCAGCTTTGATTCCAGGCCCCCAAACCCAGAGATGCTGTCAGGAGTGACAGAGCGCACAATTTTTCCTGCACTCCACCATCTTCACAGATCAAAGGTAAAATGATGGGGAGCTGGTACGGCAGATGGTGGAAAGCCTATGGCAGATGCCAAGGTCCCAACTTATAAATGAAATACAAGAAAGAATTCAGATCTCTGCTCAGTTCTACTGGCAGAATGTTCACCTCTACCATCCCACAACAGAAGGCATCAGATGGATCCAGGATTTCTGTTTTTTCTGTAGCAGGTTAAACAGCAGATAATTCACCGGTAAGCAGGGAAGGATAGTGGAATTTTTCATGTTCAGCAAAGAAACACTAAAAATGTTACTTGAAGTACATAACTGTGGTGCTTTGTTTTTTAATTTATGTTTGTGTGTGTAAGAAGAGGATTATAAGGGAAATAACACTTAATTATATAGTTTTTATTTACCAGGTAAGTGCACTGACCATCAATGCCTATTTTCATGCATGACCTGGGGGGATACAATGGTGAGCACTAGTACAGTACGTTACAAAATAAGACATTATTATTTTTTTATTTATTTAAGGCATTGTTATTCTCAAGGCCTAGTTGAAGATTTAGTCAGTAAAGGTGGCAGCTATGTTTGTGACAACAATTGGGGTTATGTGGTTAGTACTGATTTTACTATGAATAGGCTGTTGGATCTTTATCCAGTGCTGTTGTGCTGAGATAATAGTATGGGTAAAGATGGCCTCAGCCAATCAGATTTCATGATTTTTGAAACCCATTTTATACCTATCAGTTTTGCATTCAGTGGTGTATAATGACTGCTTTGTCTGAATGCAGTACCTGTACTGCCAGTATTATAAATAGTAGTGAATAATGGCCACCATGTTTGTACGAATGGGATAATTTGCCTGTTCCTAGTTTTGGCCACACTCACCAGTCTGGAACTCATTCCCATCCCTAACACGGGCTACCTCCTCTCATACTGGATTTAAAACCTCCCTCTAGCACTTTCTGAAGGGCCCCTCCACTTGCCCCTGCACCTCATAGCCTTGCCCCTACTCTATGCTGACACGGGGGGCCCTGTGCCCTCCGGGCCCACTGCACTTACCCTCCTGAAACTTTGACAAACTGGATCACTCTTACTGGTGTCATCTGCTCCCCCTTTGCAGGCAAACTTGACTCACCCACTGCCTGTGTTGGCCATAGCTCTTATCTCTCCCGGGTCATCTGTAACCACCCCGGGCTCATGTGTTTTTTACTAAATGTCTCCACTCTATGTATTCTGATATTTCACTGTATGCAATAGTTGTATTAGTCACCTCACTGTATGTAAAAGCTGTATTAGTCACTGTACCTGTAAAACTCAAGTTTGTAACTCTCCCGGGTCGCACCTGAAAATAGGCACTTGGATGTCTAGTGTGACTTACCCGGTAAACAAAAGCAAATAAATAAATAAATAAACAAGAAGTCTGCTGTTATCTTCATAAGCAGCCATAAAAATGTAAGCCCTGTATGGCTCATTTATGGATTCAGAAATTGATTCGAACATCTGAGTCTGCACTGATCCAAGCCCCTTTAGTGAGACTCAGATTTGGGAGTAGATGATTTACTGCAGAATAGACTGCTCAGTACTAGTCACTTCACATGAGTAACTTATTGATGTACATTGACATCAGTGTTTGATAGTATATATGAACAGCAGGTAGAGACTAAGCTGCACAACGGTACGGGGTGCTCAGTGACACTAGCAAAGCAAAGTCATGCCACTTACCATGTACAATCCAAATGAACGACTCAGTCTTGTCTTAGTGATGCAAACTTAGAGTCTTTACTTGGTTACAGCAGACAGACTACCTTTTCAGGTACAGAAACATACAGGATGCAGGCGCTTCTTACCTTTCACCCAATTGTGTATGTAGAGTATGTAGATGTTTATTAATTCTTTGGTGCTCTCTCATTTCCTCCTTCAGCTGCTCTTTATGATAGAAAGTGGAATAAGATGTAAAACAATCAATTCCTAGAACAGCCACAATTAGATAAAGAGGCAATGTGAATGAAGTACTCATAGTGATGTTTTGGAGGAAATTTTTTTAAAATGCATTTTGGTTGTGGACTTTTCACCTGTTGTGATATAGCATATAAACCTTTTTTTAGAAACAATAAAATTTTAAAGCACTAGCACTGTAAGGTACACATGTGATTGTTGCATCATTGATTATTTTACTGTATAAAGGTGTCTACATCAGGGAGCATTATCTTTGTGAAAGCACAGGACTGGGTGAAACATAAGAAGTGCCCGCATCCTGCATGTTCCTGTACCCAGAAGGGTAGTCTGTCTGCTATAACCCAGTAAAGACTTTAAGTTTGCATCACTAAGACAAGATTGAGTCTTGGATTGTGCATGGAGAGTGCCGTAACTGTTCTTTTGTAGTATACATATGAACACTACACTGCCAGTATCATAATGCATTGGTGTAGGACTGCTGTGTTTGTCACTGTACAGGTCCTGCCCTACCGGTATCTTACTCAGCTGCCATGATTGTCTTATACACAGTCCACACACTACCACTTTCTAACTAGTTGCAGTGAACTGTCTGCAGTGTTTGTCTTTACAGTTGCCTACACAACCTGTATCTGGCACTACAGCTGTGTTTGATCATACACCGTCCCTACTCTGTCAGTTTCTAACTCTATAGCCATGTTTGTCCATACAGAGTCCCTACACTACCAGTATCTAACTCTACAACCATGTTTGTTCATACACAGTCTCTACATTACCAGCATCTAACTCTACAGCCATGTTTGTCCATACTCTGTCTCTACATTGCCATTATCTAACTCTACAACCATGTTTGTCCATGCACAGTCTCTACACTACCAGTATTTAACTCTACAGCCATGTTTGTCCATACACAGCATACTCAGTCCCTACACTACCAGTATCTAACTCTACAGTCATGTTTTTCCTTACACAGCATACTCAGTCCCTACACTACCAGTGTCTAACTCTACAGTGATGTTTGTCCATACACAGGCTCTACACTGACATTATCTAACTCTACAACCATGTTTGTCCATACACAGCATACTCAGTCCCTACACTACTATTCTGTAACTCTATAGTCATGTCTGTCCATACACAGTCTCTACACTACCATTATCTAGCTCTACAGCCGTGTTTGTCCATACTCTGTCTCTACACTGCCATTATCTAACTCTATAACCATGTTTGTCCATACACAGTCCCTGCACTACCAGTATCAAACTCTACAACCGTGTTTGTCCATACTTGGTCCTTACACTGCCATTATCTAACTCCACCACCATGTTTGTCCATACACAATCTCTACACTACCAGTATCTAACTCTACAGCCATGTTTGTTCATACATAGTCCTTACAAATCAAGCAAGCAAAACTTTACTTTTTAAGCGTTTTTCAAAACCAAAGCGCTGTACAAAGTTAAAACAATGATTTAAAAGACAACAACAATTAAATAAACAATAACAAAATAATTCTCCATATGCTTTATAGAACAAGAATGTTTTGAGCTCTGATTTAAAACTTCCGACGGTCAGGCATTCTCGTATCTGATGAGGAAGAGAATTCCACAGGGCAGGGGCAGCATAAGAAAACGCACGTGCTCCAGGTGTCTTCAAATGAACCCTGGGAATCTCTAGCAATCCCTCGTTGGTGGAGTAGAGTGAACGAGCGGGGCAGTAGGGAGTAAGGAGGTCTTGCAGATATTGGGGTCCCTGTTCGTGTAGGACTTTGTAGGTCAGTAATCCAACCTTAAAGGTGATCTGCCACTGAACCGGCAGCCAGTGCAGTCCACGCAGCACAGGCATAATGTGACTAGTTCTAGATTTCCCATTCAAAAGCCTGGCCACCACGTTCTGCACTAGCTGCAAGCGGCAGATATCAACCCACGGTAGCCCTCAGTACAGGGCATTGCAGTAATCAAGATGAGTGGTCACAAAGGCATTGACCAGGGTAGGAAGGTCAGCCGGAAGAACTAGGTGTTTCACCTGGGTGATATTCCTAAGATGGTAAAAGGAAGACTTGACAACGGCAGACACCTGTGATTTCAGGGTCAAATCGTCATCAATAATAATGCCCAGATTACGCACCTGGTCTGAGGTCAAGAGCTGGACACCATCACGCCATAGGCCTGACGGAACCCCAGCCCTGTGACCTGCCTCACGGTGACATGGGTTCACAACCAACACCTTGGTCTTATCCGGATTTAACCTCAGTCAGCTAGCACTCATCCAGTCTTTGATCTCAGATAGACAACTGTTAAGCATGGAGATCACATCAACCTGTCCGGGAGTAAAGGACAGATACAGCTGGGTATCATCTGCATAGCAGTGAAAACCCAGACTGTATCACCTAATGATATCTCCTAATGGCAGCATGTAGACTGCGAACAACATGGGTGCCAAAATGGAGCCCTGCGGCACCCCACAGGACAGAAAGATGATGTCAGAGGAATATATTCCAGTGACAACCCTCTGTATCTGGCCTGTGAGGAAGGATCAAAACCAGTGTAGAACTGTACCAGACAGTCCACAAAGAAGCCACAGGTGCTCCAAAAGCACATCATGGTCCACAGTATCAAACGCTGCAGAGAGACCAAGAAGGACTAGAATAGTAAAAGCCTTTCAATCTCTTGCAATTAGGAGGTCATTTAAAACCTGGACAAGAGCGGTCTCGGTGCTATGTCTTTTCCTAAATCCAGACTGGAGAGTATCATAGATGCTGTGATTTGTAAGATGGTCATCCAGCTGTATCGCAACCACCTTTTCTATAACCTTACCCACAAAGGGCAGGTTAGAGATAGGTCTGAAGTTAGCTAGACAGTCTGGGTTCAAGGAGGGTTTTTTAAGGAGTGATTGAATGACCGCCTCCTTTAGGGGATCAGGAAAGACCCCTTGCTCCAAAGACCTTCAGACAATTTCAGCAAGGATCGGGCAGATAATATCTATGCAACCTAATAATAGTGGCGTAGGGCCCGGATCCAAACTATAGCTGGTTGGTCGTACAGTCTGAACAATCCTCACAATGTCCATGCACTCTGGCCTACTGAAGTCAGACGAGGTAGCACGGGTATAGGGTTGTCAGAACTAGTTCGGTAAAGATTCGAACCCTCCTCGAACCCTGGTGTTCGAGTTCTAACTAGAACTCAGACACTGAGCAGTCATAAAGGTTCGAGATCACCGCTGAGAGCGAGACGACGTGGGGGGTCAAGTAACAGCGTGAGCTGCGGGATCTGTGGGGTATTAAAGAGATGCACCACGAGGAGGCGCCATTTGACTGAGGATCATCGCAGAGAGGGCAGCAGCAGCAGGCTAGCACCTGCAGCCCACTAAACTGTAGCAAAGCAGTTAGCGCGTCCGCTACTTTTGTCCAGCAGTCGTGGCCACTTCTTCTCCTGTGAGACCGGCGACAACAAGAAAAAAGCTAAAAACGGGGAACTGGGAGACGGAGGGAGTACTAGCGGCGGCTCAGGACAGAAGGAGGAATCGGGACTCTGGAGGGATTAATCAAGATTGGGGAGTGGGGGAATAGGGAGGGATTGATGAGAGACCAATATCAGGAGGAGGACTGGAGGAGGACTCGGAGAGAAAAGAACCTTTGAAGTGTGATTATTTGAAACTGCAGCACACTGCACACTCAGCAGCTGCCAGCAACAAGCATACAAGGGGGCAAAAAAAGGCAAATAAATCTGATAAATCTAAATAAGTCTGAACCCCTGGTGTGTGTGTCACAGAGAGAAGCCCGGCGGAGGTGTGGCCTTGCCCCTTGACTGCACTGCTGTACCCTACCAGTGTGTGTTACAGAGAGAGCCCAGTGGCCAGTTGTGTGGTGGCATTAACCTTACATGACAGAAACGTAGGGGGCCAAAAAAGGCAAATAAATCTTTCTGAACCGTAGTGTGTGTGTGTGTCACAGAGAGAAGCCCAGTGTGTGCATACTGTACCCTACCCAGTGTGTGTTACAGAGAGAAGCCCAGTGGCCAGTTGTGTGGTGGCATTAACCTTACATGACAGAAACGTAGGGGGGCAAAAAAAGGCAAATAAATCTTTCTGAACCCTAGTGTGTGTGTGTGTGGCATTAACCTTACATGACAGAAACGTGAAATATAATTCTCATTCCCTGGTTTAGTGATGTGACTCTGTCTCCTGTGGTCAGTCAGCCCATCACCCTGCTGCTGTGTGCCTTTGACTGCACTGTACCCTACCAGTGTGTGTGTTACTGAGAGAAGCCCAGTGGCCAGTTGTGTGGTGGCATTAACGTACATGACAGAAACGTGGGGGCAAAAAAGGCAAATAAATCTTTCTGAACCTAGTGTGTGTGTGGCATTAACCTTACATGACAGAAACGTAGAAATATAATTCTCATTCCCTGGTTTGCGTATGTGACTCAGTCTCCTGTGGTGAGTCAGCCTATCACCCTGCTGCTGTGTGCCTTTGACTGCACTGTACCCTACCCAGTGTGTGTGTTGCAGAAGCCAGTGGCCAGTTGTGTGAGTGGCGTGGCTTATACATGACAGAAGCGTAGAAATATAATTCTCATTCCCTGGTTTATGATGTGACTCTGTCTCCTGTGGTCAGTCAGCCCATCACCCTGCTGCTGTGCGCTTTGACTGCACTGTACCCTACCCAGTGTGTGTGTTACCAGGAGAAGCCCAGTGGCCAGTTGTGTGGTGGCATTAACCTTACATGACAGAAACGTAGGGGGCAAAAAGGCAAATAAATCTTTCTGAACCCTAGTGTGTGTGTGGCATTAACCTTACATGACAGAAACGTAGAAATATAATTCTCATTCCCTGGTTTGCGTAGTGACTCATCTCCTGTGGTCGGTCAGCCCATCACCCTGCTGCTGTGCCCTTTGACTGCACTGTACCCTACCCAGTGTGTGTGTTGCGAGAGAAGCCCAGTGGCCAGTTGTGTGGTGGCATTAACCTTACATGACAGAAGCGTGAAATATAATTCTCATTCCCTGGTTTGCGATGTGACTCCGTCTCCTGTGGTCAGTCAGCCCATCACCCTGCTGCTGTGTCCCTTTGACTGCACTGTACCCTACCCAGTGTGTGTTACTGAGAAAGCCCAGTGGCCAGTTGTGTGGTGGCATTAACCTTACATGACAGAAACGTAGGGGGCAAAAAGGCAAATAAATCTTTCTGAACCCTAGTGTGTGTGTGTGGCATTAACCTTACATGACAGAAACGTAGAAATATAATTCTCATTCCTGGTTTGCGTATGTGACTCCGTCTCCTGTGGTCGGTCAGCCCATCACCCTGCTGCTGTGCCTTTGACTGCACTGTACCCTACCCAGTGTGTGTGTTGCAAGGAAAGCCCAGTGGCCAGTTGTGTGGTGGCATTAACTTACATGACAGAAACGTAGAAATATAATTCTCATTCCCTGGGTTGCGTGTGTGACTCCGTCTCCTGTGGTCAGCCCATCACCCTGCTGCTGTGTGCCTTTGATTGCTATGTGTATGCCTATGCCCAGCCCAATCATTCTGTAAGCCTTGAACCTGGGATCCTTTAGTTGCAAACTGTCACATTCTTCAATTACTTTCAGTCCACGTATCACAATGTCACACAACCAAAATAAAATTTTGGAGTTGTATCCAGCGATTACAGATCACATTGCTTTGTTACACAGGAATTGTTTGGGTGTTGGTGTGTTCACTGCAGTATACTGGACTGGTAGTACTAGTGCTTACTGTCTGTTATGGCTGACACCAACATAGATGAAGCATTTAGTGCTGGTGTTGAGCAGGTGTTGGTGGTAGTGGTAATCCTGCTGGTGCTAACAGAAATAACCAAAATGTTTCACGTGATAAAAATTCAACAAACAGCAAAGAGCAACAGTGAAGTGTGGTAAAGGGGACCTTTAAGAAAACCTGTACAGCTGCTGGGGTCACACGAGAGGCACCATAAGGTATGCCATTCATGCCGTTAAGATCCCTGTGACTAGCAGCAATAATGCAAGTGACAGTGAGTCCTCTCTGACTCAGACAGTAGCTCTTTGTCTCAGTCCCACACTGTTGTGTCTCGTGACAAATCATTACTTCCTCAACAAAGTGAAATGAGCAAGTCTGCTGACAATGAATCAGGTAGTGCACTTGCAAATACATCCAACACTGTTGGCAATGAAAAGGACATATCCATTGAATCCACCACTTCTCTGTTGGCAGCAATGAAAATCCATCAGAGTCTTCTGTCCACTCTTCTAGCACCAAGGAGCATGTCCCAGGTTCTGTTAGGACAGGTGAAAAGACACACAAACAGTCTTTAGCTATCTTCCTAGCACTTGAACAAAATCTGTCACATCTGAGGGTGGAATTATTTCTCAGTCAGTAAAACTGATCCATGCAGAGCAATTTGTTCCTGATGTAAACAGAGTGTAAGCCGTGGTAAAGTTGTGTCATGCCTTGGCTTTTCTAGCTCTTAACGCCATCTGAAAAAAGCATCGGTTTTTCTTGATCATCAAACCAAAACCCATGTCCTCCATCTTCCAGACCGCGCGCGAGAAGGTCAGGATCAGGAATCTGAAATGGATACTGAATTGTCTGAACTTGATGCAGGCAGAACCACTGCCAGCCCTAGGATCACTGTTACCACCAATGCCAGCACCATTAGTACCAGTTGCACATCCAGTGATGGCACTGAATGTATAAGTCCTAGTCCACCATCTCTGCGTCCATCTGCCCATCGAGCCACGGGTGTATAATAAACCAGCAGGGACATGTTGCAAACAGCTAACACTGTCTCAGGCATTTGAAAGGAAGAATACCTTTACTAGAAATCATCCAAAGACCCTTCATCTTAATCACCAATTGGTGAACTGTTAGCCGGAGCCCTTCTCCCATACTCTTTGGTAGATCATGAGGATTTTAGGAGCTCATGACATTAGCAGAACCTTGTTACAATGTTCTCATCAAGTACTTTTCCTATGTTGAAATACCAAACATTTATCAGGCTTTAAAAGTGACAGTGATGCTTGCACTTAAAACTGCAGAGGGTGGGGTTATTCATGTCACAACAGATATGTGGACCAGCACTCAAAACATAGATTACATGTCCCTTACCGCTCATTGGGTCACGTTTTCTTGTGCTTCTTCAAAAACAAAGACACCCCAAAAGATGGCGCTGCTGCATATAAAGAAGTTGGGCAAAGTCACACTGCTGCAAACATCTTGCAGGAACTAAATGACCTCCTTGATGAATGGGTTTATTCTCACGGTCTAAAATGTGGCTTCATAGTAAGTGACAATGGAGCCAACATCTTAAAAAGCAATACAGGATGGAGGATTTCTGCATGCTTCTTTGCTTTTGCACATTACACATAATTGTCATAGGATTTCTCAACAACGAAACACAAGTGGATGGTATGATTGCTGTTTGCAAAAAAATTGTGACTCACTTTTCACATTCAACCAAGGCTATCGGACATTGTCCGAACTGCAAAAAAACACAAGCTGCCCCAGCAAAGCTGATTCAAAATGTTTCCTCGTTGGAACTCAATGCTTTATATGCATGGCGCCTCTTGGAGCAAAAGCAAGCTGTCCATGAGTACTGCTCAATTACATTATTGGAGATGGCATTATGCTGTCTGTGCTGCAGTGGAAATTAATGGAGACAGTGTGCTGTATCCTAGCTCCTTTGAGACAGCTACAAGGGACATGTCTTCTGAAGTGCATCTGTAAGTCAGGTTATCCCACTCATAGTGCTCATTTCACATCATCTTAGTGTTCTAAATCTACAAATAGAAAAAGACAGATCTGAGCGCTTAGACAACATATCGCCTATATCATGGGAATCTCGTAAAGAGAATGAGCGAGCGCTTCAAAACCAATGACAAATTAGTAATGAATGAAATCAAGACACTACATCCTTGCAACTCTCTTAGATCCCAGGTTCAAGGCTATACATCTTCCAAAACAGATGATATAGAGCAGTACAAATGTATGTTGCTAGATGAGCTGCAGCACTCACAGGAGTCAAACACGAGACACGCACAGTACCATCAGGTTGTCATCACCACAACATGCAGGTTCATCTTCACAAGGGATACAGAACTGGAAAAGTCACAAACATTAACAGTAGTTGTTCCACAACTGCCACTTCTTCAACCCTAGTAGTAAGCTAAATCTGTGGCAAAACCTTTCCCAAATTGCTGCCATACCAGCTGCTTCTGCTGATTCCTCTTCTGAGCGGTCTCTGTCCAACATGGTAGACAGTTACCTGCAAGAACTGCCTATTCCTATTGATGCATGCCCTTTTGAATACTGGAGATCAAAAAGTCAATTTGGACAGAGCTGTATGATGAAGCCTGTAAATATCTTGGTTGTCCTGCAACAAGTGTCTCTTCAGAGCATGTTTAGTACAGCTGGCAATATTGTGACAGACACCAGAAAAGGTTGCTGCCAGAAATGTACACACGTTAACTTTTATTAAAGTCAATAAGTCAAGATTTTCGTATCCCTACAAGAGTATACAAACTGATCCTGAAGTGATTGATGTTGTGGATGTTGATGGTGATGAATGACAACTCAGATGGTGGTGGCTGGTAAAAATACTGTGTGGGACGGAGTCTCTCTGCACCAAAAAGGAAACTTTTACAGACTGTGATGACTTTGGTTGTCGTCTCTCTCCTTTCTCGACCTACTACCTTGGACTATATACCCCCCAAAACTTTCACCATTTCATGGCAAACTGCTTTGTAGCTAGGGTCTAAACTAAAGTCAACAAGTTTTATATACAGGGCAATTTTAACATCAGTGGGAACAGGCCCAAATTTGGCATAAAAGGGACACTGTCAGTCAATCCTTTCTGTATCATATTATTTATAGTTAAAGTGCAAACATATATTTTGGATTTACCGTCTGTGACTTTGTGGTGCATCAGCATGGGCTGGGACAGGAGACAGTCTATTTTTCAATTTCAAAGAGGACAAAACAATGAGTTCTAATTGGTAGCTGTTTATTATTTTTTCAATTACAGAAATATTAGCCATAAACGAAAATGGATGCTAGTACATGGGTGAGGTTGTGGGTTGGTTTAACATGGGTGTAGGGTGGCATGGGTGCTACTGCACAGATGAGGGTGGTGGAAGAAAAGTGGAATGGGTGATGGGGTGAAAGGTGGGTGTTGTTTAGTTCTTTCATTTACAGATTTGTGATCAGCTGGGGATGGTGAGGAAAAAATGATGACAGACCGACCTACTGTACATAATATATATTCTTATTAAATACATTGCAAACTGCTGCCACCTAGCACAATTGTCCTGTCCCCTTTAAAAAGAATAAAGGAATCAGAAATAAAAGAAAATCTGCATCAGCAGTTTTCACAGAATGTGACTATCATAGTGTTTTGCTTTATAAGTAGTGATAATTTGATACATAATGGGGTTGACAGGCGCTGTCCCTTAAACATCACATACCAACTGCTGCAGCTACATAAATGTTCCTTAGTAGAATTAGTATGTGGTGAGGGAAACCACTGTTTTTATTTATGTGACTGAAATACAGATTTTATTGAAGTATCAGCTGCAAAATGCATCATCTTAAATTTTTGTATATATTACTTCATTTGCCAACAAAAATGTTGGTATATGTATGCATTACCTTAGAAAATTGCATGCATTTGCCAACAACAATGACTGGCATATTTTTTTATTAAGAACAAAAGACATAGCACCAATATCTTCCAAAATATTATTGTATGTGTGTTTTAATGATAGCATTGCACAGTACAGAACGTCATGTAGATAAATACGGTTAAACAGACAAAAGGACCTTTTGTCTGTTTAAACTGTTTTGTCCTGGATGATGCTTCTGTACTGTGATGCTATCAGTTAAAACGCATCAATACAGTATATTTTGGAAGTGTTGGTGCTGTGTCTTTTGTTCTTGGTGCTCAGCTTTTCACACAGGCACAACTTAGGATTGAGCAGCCTTCTTGTGGTTTCTGCAAATATTTTTATTCCAATGTCTTGACTGAATATGTTATGACATAATATGTTTTGAACAGTTCCACATGTTGCTGCTGTAGTACTAGCTTGACTTTGTTATAAAAGCTTTTTAAACATAGCAACTTTTGATTCACTCATTTAAAACAGAAAGCAGCAAATAGCTGAAATTAGGTAATATCAGTTATTTTTCTCCTAATTCATGACGATGAGTATATATAGCTGAGTACATAAATGGCTAATGTGCCTCTTTCTTTCACTAAGGAACTATGATGCAGCTGCAGCAGGAAAACTTTTAACATATGGGTGGGTGGGTGGGCCTGTTACGTATTAAGTTGCTGACTTTAGCAAACAGAAGAAACTATAGATAAACCTAGTTGTATTCCTATCAATGTCACACAAGATAATTTCTCTCCCTTATTTTGAACAGTTTTTCCTTTACATGTATTTTATTACTATCTTTGTTACTGGCAGCACAATAAAAAAATAGGGTTCGAGTTCTAAAAAGTTCTAAAAAAGATTAGAACACTAGAACTTTTCCAAAAGTTCTAGACTAGAACTAGAACCCAGAACTTCAGAGGGTTCTGACAACCCTACACGGGTATGCATTTCCTTCCACCGATCTTCGCAATCCCTTGAAGAGGGAGCTTGGCCGATGCCCAACCTAATGCTGGCAATCTTATCTGCGAAGAACCGAGCAAACTCATCACACTTTATTTGTGCAAAATCTCTTCCAGACTGGGGACAGAGTGGATTGCACAATCTGTCGACAGTCTGAAAGAGTTGAACTGCTCAATTCCACGCAGCAGCAATCTCCCCAGACTGGAACTCTGCCTTCTTACGGGTGATTGCTGATTGATAGACACCATAATTTTCCATCGGTCTAAGCCTGTCAGCATCCAGGCGAGATTTCTGCCAAGCCCTCTCTAGTCTTCTCCCCACTCTTCTCAGCTCCTTCAAGGACCCATCAAACCAAGGGGTTCTCTGGCACTGAGTGAGTAGGCAAACACGAACAGGAGCAAATGAATCCAGTGCATCACCCACCACTTTATTATAGGCAAGTATGAGGTCCTCTGGACTCATGCACTCACTTGATACACCTGATAGGTCCAGTACCGCCGATAGGCCCTCTGGGGTAATTCCTCTCAAAGGGCGATACTGGACCATCTCCGTAGGGGCAGACCCATTTGGGGGTGCCCCGAAGCTGAATCTTATGGTGTGATGGTCTGTCCAGGCATTTGGTTCCAGCCCAACTGCATGATCTCCATCTCCAGAAGAAACACTAGGTCCAGTGAGTGACCCCCTATATGGGTAGCAGAGGTAACCACTTGTGTAAGGCCCAACATAATCATAAGTTGGAGGAGGTTACTCCCAAAGTGCGAGAGTTCATCATCGACCCAGGCACTGAAGTCGCCCAGTCTTAACCACCTGGGCGACTCCAATGCCACGTCGACAATGAAGTCTGCAAACTCCTTCAGGAATTCTCCACCATCACTAGGTGGACGGTAGATGAAGAGAGTCCTGAACCCTACACCTGCTCCCAGGATACACTCAAAGGATTGAGTGCAACCCACTGGTACATCCACAAGACCCAACTCCATCTTAAAGAAAATGGCTACACCTCTGCCCCTATGATCCAACCTTGGGTGGTGTATCGCCGAGATCCCAGCCAGAGTAGCAGATGCCAATATAGGGACTGCATTCTCATCCAGCCAGATCTCAGTGATTCATGCCAGGTCAGATATTGCAACAAGATCAGCTATAATGGCAGTCTTGTTCCTAATTGACCTGGCATTACACAACACCGCCCGGGTTGGATGGGTTTTCAAGGAGGATCCCAATATCTGCCCACAATTTGTGGAGCCCTTGGGTATGGGAATCAGGCAAGGAGGACCCCTCTCCTGATCCCATTTCGCCCCAGGGTGTCTCCTAGTTCCCACTGTCCCTATCTGCCCACCCCTCTCCATTCCCCCACTCTGCCCAGTCCAGCCATTCCTCAGACATCTCCTCACTATCCCCAATGCATGACATCTTCTATAGACATCAGCTAATAATGGGGGACAATGAAATGGGTGGAGATCCCGAAGCAGAGTGAGGGAATAACGCCTGATCACCTTAGAACCCTGCCAGCACATTTTAATCAAACAGTCAGTAAATAACCAGATAGTTAATAAATAACCAAACTATACTGTTACACTACCACAGTATAGTTATCAATCATATACATACAACATCCAACGCTTAATAACTCCACAGCCACACAAATATCCAATCACTCAACACACACACTGCAATACATCAGCTTAAATTAAGCAGAATCAGTTATTACCACATAAAAATAAAATAAATACACAAATTATTTATGTTTATACACTACCAGGATCTAACCGTATGCTATCAGGATCTAACTCTACAACCATATTTGTCCATTCAGAGTCTATATATCATCACAATCACAAATAAAATCACCATCACAAATACATTTTAAGGGTGTGATTATCCAGGATCCCAAAACTATCGCAGATGGCTTCAACAAGGCCTTCACAGACCTTAGTGGGGTCCTTCCTCCATACTATCTCCAACCTGTGCCTAGCTCTGCCATTAGTTGTAGCGACATCCCTCCAACACACACAGCACCTCCCTTCTACCTAAAGGCAATCTCTACAACTGAGGCAAAAAAATACTTGGAAAAAGTTCTCGGGAACACTAGATCCAGTGGGGACTCGCTTGACCTAAAGATTGTAGCGCTCCCCCTGGATGTGTTATTCTCCCCTCTAACCTGGATCCTAAATCTCTCACTAACCACTGGCATTTTCCCTCAATGCTGGAAAACTGCAGTAGTCACCCCGGTCTTTAAAAGCGGGGACAGAACCCGCCTGGCCAACTACAGGCCAATCTCAATTCTGCACCCCCCCAAGGCACTAGAAAAGATAGTATATGATCAGTTAGGTATGTACCTTGATAAGTACAACCTTCAATGCCGGGAACAGCATGGCTTTCGGAAGGCACATAGTACTTTAATGGCATTGGTTGAGTTTACCGGTCATATCCATGAAGCACTTGACTGAGGGCTGTTGGTGGGGCCACTTTCATCGACCTCACCAAGCCCTTCGACACAATCAACCACGACTTGCTTCTCATACAACTCTCTGACATTGGTATATCCTCTCTTTCTCTAGGCTGATTCCAGAGTTACCTCTCTAACAGGACCCAGCAGGTCAAAGATTCTTGACGTTCTATCCGACCATCGGCATGTCAACACAGGGGTGCCCAAAGGTTCCATTTTGGGCCCCCTGCTGTTCAGCCTGTTTCTAAATGAACCCTCCAAAGTCTGCCAGAATAAGATCCTTCTATATGCAGATGATGCTGTTCTCTACACGTGTCACTCTACTCCAGAAAAAGCTGGAAAAAGGCATGCAAGACGACTTTACTGCTGTGACAAAATGGTTCCTTCAGTCTAAGCTCTTGCTCAACTACACTAAGACTAAAACAATGTTGTTTGCCTCCCATCAAAACCATCATGAGTCCCATCACCTCAATATCTACAGTAACAAGTTTGATACACTTGAAATGGTTACCACCTTTAAGTACCTTGGTGTCTACCTTGACAGCTCTCTCTCCTACAGCCAGCACATAGACCATGTTGCCAAGGCAGCTAGTGCCAGACTAGTTCAGCTCTACCAGCATAGGCAGTGCCTCACAGAAAGTGCCATCAAGCTTGCAGTTAACAGCTCCGTGCTCTCTATCATAGATTATCGACTGGTAGTCTATGGAGCCGGTACTGATACAGCACTCAGGTGAATCAAGATTGTGCTAAGCAAAGCCTGCAGACTAGCCCTGGGTGTGGACCGTTTAACTCACACTTGTGAACTATACTCAAGCACTGGTTGGTTAAACCTGAATAGCAGAATTCAGTACCAAGTCTATTAGCGAAAATATCCACCCTAGGTCTTGCTTCTCCTGGAGTGAGGCAACTGCTAAGAAACTCCACTTCCTCCAGACTAACTAGGGGGTCGAGTAGAGCTGCCTTCATTATCCCATTCTGCTGGATCTCACTAAGGCAACTGTCCTTCGAATACAGGGCCCCCTGCTGGCTAAATTCACTTAACTCTGAGCTGATTGAGGAAATGAAACTATGCCCATTTAAGGCCAAGCTGTTGCAGTACCTGGCCACTCTTAGTAATTTCAACTGTGTCACCTGTGCATAATCCTACCATTATTGGTAGCTTGTCTGTCCTGCATAGCACCCATTCCCCCCCCACTTCCTCCCCTGCCTGGTGTGACCCCACTGAGCACTTACCCCATGTCCCTCTTTATCCCCCACCTTCCTGCTTTCTCTTCACAAATACTAATCCCCTAATTTTGACCCTCCCCCGGTTTCCCCTCACCTTACCCCACACTTTAAAACCCTTTCCCTTATCCCTCTCTCCCCCCATATCACCCAGCCCTGCCCTATCACCTACATATGGTAACCCTGGGCAGATTCCTGTCCAATCCCAGACCTCTGAATACTCAACCCACTTATTCTGTCACCCCCTTTATCTCTGCCCCCACCCTCCCCCTGCTCTCATCTATTCTGTCCTCCCCTCCTTTGGTCACCACTACTTCTGACCCTCCATAACTCTACCTGCATGCTCTAAAGCTCAGCTACCACTCTAAATTGCTTGTCCACCTTAGGTATGCTGTTAGTACTGTTGCAATAAAATTGACCTCTCCTACCTGCTGTATTTTAACTGTAGTTGCTTGAATCTGTATCTGTTTGTACCATAATGTACTTGCCTGCTGTATATACCCCTATCTGTTTTGTAATGTTTGCGTACCTTGTCTATTGCCTTACGACGTGGAACCTTTGTAAATTAGCTTTTAGCTCAAAGGTGTTATCTGAGATTCCAATAAATAAATAAATATACTACCAATATCTAACTCTACAGCCATGTGTGCCCATACAGTCTCTACCCTACCACCCTCTAACTCTACAGCCATGTTTGTCCATGCACAGTTTCTACACTACCAGTATCTAACTTGGGGAGGCAGTATAGCGCAGTGGTTTAAGGCTCTAAGCTACAAATCTGGTGACATCCAGCAGACCAGACCTGGGTTTGAATCCCACAGCTTCCACTTGCATACTGTGTGACCCTGAGCAAGTCACTTAACTTCCCTGTGCTCCCAGGTTGCACCTGTAAAAAAGCTTTCAGCTTAGTGTGTCTCACCTGGTTAAACAACTAAATAAATAAATAAACTCTACAGCCATGTTTGTCCATACACAGTTTCTACATTATTAGTATCTAACTCTACAGCCATAAACGTCATTGACAGCTTTGGAAGACCACCCTTAGTGATAATGGACAAGTAGGGGCTTAGCTGCACTAGTCAGGATCAGTTTTCACTATGAAACACAGAAACAGGCATTGCTGATAGATAAAGACCAAGGGCCCAGCCAGTGTGCCCATAAAGAGTATTCAACCTATCCCCTGACCTAAAGTCTCTAGGGGTTTTGGTCATCATGATGCCTACACCTTCCCCTACCTCCCTATCTCCTCCTTTTGGAATTATCAGCCCTCTGTTCCTGTCTGTGCCATTCATAAACCTGTTTATAGTCCCTGCCTTCACCATTTCTGCTGGTAATATGTTCCATGGCTCCTCCAACACCCTTTTGGTAAGACAAAACTTCCTCTTGTCTCTCTTGAAGTTTCCAGCCGGTAGCCTCCATTCAGTATTAATTCCATCAGAAACTTGAATGCCCCTTTCAAGTAACACCTCTCCCTTCTGGCCTCCATTTAATAAATATTATGAGACATCAGCTATTTCTCATGGGATCTGCTCTGCTGGCCCTGGAAGATCGTGGTGACTCTGCACTGCACAGTCTCTAGCCTATCGCTGTTCTGTCTGTGGTGTGAGCTTTAGATCTGAGTGCAGTACTCCAGGTGCTGTCTCACCAGGGACATGTACAAGGGCAACAACACTTCTTCCTGCTATCAAAGCCTCTCCTAATGCATCCCAGCATCCTTGTTGTTTTACTATATGCTTTGTTGCACTCACTGGATTGTTTGAGGGAGTCACTTATAATGATTATTACAAGGATCTCAGAAATTCTCTATTCTGAATGGCTGTGAGCATTCTGACAGCTTTAAATTAATCCCTGTTACACTGTCGTGTACAGACTGATCACCATGGGGCATGAATTCTTTCTGGCAACATTCAGTTCTCTTGTACTGCTGAATGACTGGAATGATGCATTTTGATTCTGAACCAGCATATTCTTAAACAGTTGAGTGAGGAACTATTTTATTAAAAACCTCCCTCTCTGTCAAGAAAACATTAAAATGTTACACTTTAACACTTTTCTTTTGGGGGGGGCGTGGCCTGGCACCGAGCAACATGGACGTCTGATTCTAGAGCAGCTCACCAACTACAACAATATGACATCATCTGCAGCCATCTAAGTCAGACCAAGTGGTTTTACCAATGAGACTACATAGATGAGATACACTACAGCAATTTTAAAAGGCTATTTCAATCTTAGTTCATCTTTACTGCCTACTGTGCTGCTTCTAAACTCTTGGGACCCTGTCTGCAAACCCTGCATCATGGCTAACTCCTATAAGCAGCTGAGCCCTCTTGACAAAATTGAAGCAATGTTTACTAAGCTGTCTACTGACATGATTGATCTAAAAAATGCCACCCAGCAAAATACTTTGACAATGAGAACCATCGACTCCCAGCTTGCTTCTACAGAGAATAAAGTTAGCCTTAATGAAGATTCAATACAGGAGTTAAAAGCTACGATCAGAAAACACGACCATAACATCAAAGATCTGCAGAATAAAGTGGATGATATAGAGAACAGGAATCGGAGAAGTAATCTTCAGATATTTGGCTTCCCTGAGGATGCGGAACTCAGAAATACAACTGCATTTCTATTGCATGCTCAACCGCAAGTTCTAAGTCTCCTGACAGACAAAAGCCTAATTATAGAGCACTCTCACCACTTGTTAGGCCCTAAGCCACCTCCGGGACAAAGGCCAAGACCAATTATAGCTAAATTCCTCAACTATGCTGATACAGAGCTTATTCTGCAAAAATCTAGAGAGCTCGGTCAACTTTTCTGGCAGGAGCATAAGATCTATATCTATTTCGACTTTTCTAAGGAACTATCTGCAAAAAGAAAGGCTTTTACTCCAGCTAGACAGCTGATGCATCAGTGAGGCCTACATTTGTCACTTAGATACCCCTCAACTATGAAGGTCTTTATTGGAGGCTCCTACAATGACTTTAACACACACCGGAGTCTCTAATGTCCTTCCTACATAATTATGCCACAACTCACCCAAGAGATTCAGCTGTCCAATTGGCTCACTCTGCATTTATATCCCTGATTGTGGCCAACACAAGTACTGATGTGCCTTCTTCTACCCCAGTCCTTGCGGTGGATTCTGCTACCTCTGACTGCCTTGTTGTGCAACCGAGAAGGCAGTCAAATTGTGTACAGGAAAGACTATCCTCTAGCTCAGGATACACTAAACCCCGGTGCTGCAGTCCCAAAAACACACCTGGAAATGCTCCTAAACCGATCAGTGCCGACCAGATTGTCACTAATATTCCTGTGCACAATAAATATGCACTACTGCAAGACCTAACTTCTTCTCATAGCCCCGGCAAAGATCCCTCTGCAGAAGTGAACACCCTCTTGGGATCCGAGATGGATTGTACTCCAGCAGACTCTTCTTGGGCTGATATCGTGGCAAGCTCACCCTACAAAATTAATGAGCCCCGGAAAAAGAAGCTTCTGCAGCAAAGGGAAAAATAAAGGGGACACTATGCCTTTAAAACACTCACGGTGACTTTCTGTAACCTCTCATGACTTCTGCAACAACTGCCTAGCTTTCCTATCTTAATTTGCAGCTTTTAAGCAAGTTCCTGATATGCACCAATGTTGTTAATCCACAGCATATCATTGTAAAGTATACTTTTTTATGCTTAGTTAATGTAGCATGAGACCTTTTGATTGTGGACTTTCGACAATCAGCTGGCTGTTGCTGCTCTGTAACAGAGGTAGAACTGCATCCATTAAAAGCGACTCCACTCGGTCGCATAATTAAGCTAAATATATGTTATCCTAAACGCACATCCGTGCAGCCCATTTTCATGCCACTGGGACTCAGTATCTACCACTATACAGCAGGGAGGCTTGGCAGCTCCTGGTTTTCTAATTAATGAAAGCTCCAAGTTCCAGCGTTGCGTGAAGCCTGGGGGCTGGGTTTAATTAATACCTGCTAGACAACTCTGTATTATACCATGCACTCTCCTGTATTTCAGCCTGCTGTTGACCAAGTATATAATTATAACCTAATGGCTGATCATACAACTGGTTATCCAGGGTGGAATGGTATATGTGCACTACAGGCTGCAGCTGTAAGTATTTGCCTGGCTTATCATATCTAGTGTTCACTGTTACAGTGAGCCAACCATTTTGAGATAGATGAGATGTTTAATCTTAACTTTACACCATCTTAAGAGGCAGTGATAGTCACCTGTAACTAGGGTAATATTTGTGGCCTTTTAAATATTGGGCTTCAGTCTTTCTGCACTATGAGGCTCTTATATGAATACCCTAGTGGAGGTACCCCTCCCCCCTGCAGGACAAAGTAATGTTAACTAACTGCAAGTCATCAGGGATCAAATTGTAACATTATGTGTTTACATTTTTCTGCTATGCCTAATGTGCCTCAGGGCTATCTGTATCCTATTATTTGAGTTCTCTAATTCCAGATGGACCTAATTCCAGCACAGATGCACAATACTGATTGGTACAAGTTAATCTCTTTATGCACTGTTCACTTAAGCCTGACACAATTTCCGTAACTAATTCAATGCAGGTGTAACAATTCCAATGTACAGCAGCCTTATCATTTCCTCCACATACCATTTACCATAGTAATTGTAGCCTACTAACTTAAAGGGTATTATTTTGTAGAGATAATAATAGCTGTTGTGCTTACCTTAGCTTACTTAATTGAAATTCTCTACTGTAAGATAGCTCCATAATTTTCTCTCTTTTGTTCCTCGCTGTAGTTTTATATTCTGAACATGTTTATTGGTTCCTCTATAATACAGATGATGGTGGGTTAAGTAATGATTTCTGTTATTTAATTAAATTCCAGATCAAGAAGAGTGTAATAATTACAAAATCTATTCACTGTGCTCTAGAGTTAGTTATTGGCTAGATTATAAATATGTCAATGCTGATATACAGTTCTTGTTAGACAATATATTATTAAGGAATATTGGTTTATACTCACAGTATTACCCAGTTTCCTTGGGTTTCTAATCTACGTCCCAGAGAACAGAGAAGTGGTCTCGGTCAGTTTTTTTTTGGACTGACCTTCTCTTCTCTGCTAATCTTAGATAACCTTAGAGTTATAGTGTTCTATTATTTGGATGTTTATAATCATTGTAGTTGTAATATTAGTAGGGAGTTGCAGGAAAAGGAATCTGAAAATTTGTATTTGCTATATTTCTTTCAATATTTTAAATAGTTCTGCCTACAATCATTTTATAATCATCAAATATGTTAATCTGATCTGCATATCTTTACTAATGGTACTTGGCAAATGGAGTCCCTTGATTCCACATCTATCCTATTATAAACTGGCTAATTTAAGATCTGATGGCTAATTTAATACTTTATACTTGGAATGTCAAGGGACTCAATGCGCCAAGCAAGCGTAAACAAGTTCTTAATCATCTTAAAAAACATAAGGTAAAAATTGCCTTTTTGCAAGAAACTAAATTATTAGATGTAGATAATGAAAGACTAAAGCATGATTGGGTTGGTCAAGTATATGCAGCTTCTGCCCGTTCCAAAAAAAGAGGCATAGCTATTTTAATTCATAGGAACCTGAAATGGAAACTTTCTAATATTTTAAGGGACCCTGATGGTAGATGGCTCATCACAACCTTTGACACTTCTTCAGGTCCATTATCTCTGGCCAATATCTACGCCCCAAACTCCAACGACCCTCAGTTTTTTCACAAAACGATTCGGCTCTTAATTTTACAAAACCTGGTCAATTCACCTTTACTGATCGGAGGGGATTTTAACCTTACTCTCGATGCCTATCTGGACAGAAGCCGTAGTTCACAAAAGGCACACTCAAAAAGTATAGCTGTGCTGTCCCTTTTAATGAAAGATCTGGGCCTGTCAGATATCTGGAGGATTCTTTATCCCAGAGACAGGGACTATACATTTTATTCTCCCCACCATCATACTTATAGTAGAATAGACTATTGGTTAGCTTCCCCTCAGTTAAAGCCAATGTAATAGACTCAACCATTTTTCCTTTACTTATTTCCAATCATTCCCCAGTTAAACTTCTACTGACTTTGGATTCCCCTCCTCTAAAATCTCCCTCTTGGTGATTAGGCCCTTTACTGCTCAAGGATCCAGAATTTTTGCCCTGGATTAAAACACAAATAGATGATTTTATGGTTCATAATGATCCCAAAGATACCTCCATGTGCATAACCTGGGACACTCTTAAAGCCACCCTCCATGGTAAAATCATAAGCTTTTCAGCACATAGGAGGAAACTGAGGGAACAACAACTTAACAATCTTAAAAATTTACTTAAAACTAAACAAGTGCAACATTTAGCCAACCCCCATCCTGACCCTTCCTCCCCCTTACATTACGAAATCCTTTAACTATGTATGCAAATCAATGTGTTAATTTCTCAAAAAACAGAAATAACATTATTAAGAATTAAGCAGAAGTATTAGGAAGGAGGGGAAAAGGGGAGCAAAATACTAGCCTATCGATTTCAGAATGCAAAAATGGAAAGACACATTGCTGCTTTAAAGGATCCATCAGGGAAAATTCAGACAGACAATCCCTCCATCAACAAAATCATGGCAGCCTTTTACAGTAATTTATACTCGTCTTCCTACTCGGCATCACCCCTGAATATCAATTCTTTTCTTGACAATTTAACACTCCCCCATCTCTCTTAGGACATGGCATGCTCCCTAGACAAACCCTTCACTACAGAGGAAGTAAATCAGGCACTCTTTTCCCTTAAATCTAAATGTTCCCCGGTGGAGACATTTTTTCAGTTGAATTTTATAAACTTTTGGCTGAACAACTGTGACCCTTGTTGTGTTAAATATTTCATGAATCTTCTAAGATGGGTAATCTACCTCAAACTATGACAGATGCAATTATTATAATTCTTCCAAAGAAAGACAAAGATACTACCCTTACATCTAATTATCATCCTTTCTCCTTACTTAATACAGATGGCAAAATGTTTGCCAAGATTTTGGCAACCTGCATAGAGTCACTTATCCCTAAATTAGTTTATTGATCTCAGGTGGGTTTCGTTAAAGGGAGGATAGGCTCTGACTATCTTCGCTCTCTAATTAACTTAATGTATAAAGCCAAATCTCTTAATTTTCCAGCAGCAGCTACTGCTGTGGATTTGAAAAGGCTTTTGATTCCTTAAATTGGGATTTTCTTTACACTGTGCTATCTTGTTTTAGCTTTAGTGGCAATTTTTGTTCTTAGATTAAACTTCTTTATACTTTCCCCCATGCCAGGGTGCTTACTAAGTTTACATTATCCCAACCATTTAAATTAGCTAGGAGCACCAGGAAAGGATGCCCATTATCCCCATCCCTTTTCATCTTGGCCCTCAAACCTCTGACTGCTGCTTTAAGGCAAAATAAAGAAATTAAAGGTATATCTATTAGTCATACACAGTATACCTTGTCATATGCTGATGATATGCTCATTTTATTAGAAAACTTAGAATTGGCTGCACAACCACTTACTTATATACTCAATATGTTCTCCAAACTTTCTGAATTAGCAGTTAATTAACAAAAAATGGAGGTGTTACCACTAAACGAGCACCATAATCTTTCCACGAACAACCCCCTCGGCTTTGGCTGGGCATCACAAGGTATTAACTACTTAGGGATAAAAATTTCATCCAATCTCGATAAAATCTGGGAATTAACTCTTTCTCCCTTACTGGCAAACATCAAAACTAACCTACCTACAGTATGTGGAAAACTCTGAACCTGTCTCTTTCGGGTAAAATAGCTGCCATAAAAATGAATGTCACACTGAAGATTCTCTATCTTTTTGCTAATATTCCACTTAAAATCTCTTCCTTTCTTCTTACTAAAATTAACAAAGTTGTAGGAGACTTTCTATGGGAAGGCCTTATCCAGAGGCTCAACTGTATTAAATTACATTCTCATTGGTCTCACGATGGCTTCGGACTACCCTGGTTTCTGGCCTACCTCTGGGTGTTCAGAGCCTCACAAACTGTTAAATGGTTCTCCAAACCTAATTCTGACTCTCCATTATGGCTCAACATGGACGCCTCTATGACCCCAGGACAGATCCCTACTAGCTTTATATACTTAACCAACCCCAACCCAAATTAAGGAAACGTCCCACAATCACCGCATCTACCCATTACTAGTTTAAAATGCACAAGTGGCTCAAAACCAATCCTGCTTCTATGTCTCATATTCCTGTCTGGGGAAACCTGAAAATTACTTTAGAAGGCAAATCATTATTTTGTATTTCATGGAAACATAGAAATATATTTTTCTTGAATGACATCTTAACTGATATTGGTAATACACGAAACTCTTTTAGTAACCTACAAACAAAATGGAATATTCCTAGGCAAGAATTCTGGAAGAATTTACAGGTCCGCTCTGCTACCCTCCCCCATCATACAGCAAACTAATAGGTTATTCTCGGCCTCTTCATACATCAACACATGGACCAAGGTCTCTTCTGGTTTAATCAGAAGAATTTACAAACAAATTACAGACACATTACTGAATCAATCCCTCGCAGCTAGAAATAATTGGAATCTCACTTTAAATGACAATATAATGGATTCTCCATGGGATGAAAGCTGGAAAATTTGCCATAGTACCTTTAAAGATGCACGTAGCATGCTTATTCAATATAAGCTTTTACATCTTTGGTACAGAACCCCATCCCTTTTACACAAAATGGGTTTGTTACCCAATAATAATTGCTGGTGCTGCAACTCACCAAATGGAGATCTTCTACATATACTCTGGTCATGTAAACCAATCTCTAAACTATGCCAATCTATCCACTGCTTAGCCTCCATCATTATTGGACGCTCTATTCCATTTGAACCCAAATACTACTTACTAGGTGTTATAAACAAAGATATAAAATTATCAAAACATCAGCATAGATTGTTACATATTTTATTTACGCAAGTTAAAAGATTGGTTTTAATGTGCTGGAAATCTCAGTTAACACCTACTCTGACTGACATTTTGAACAGTTTAACACATACTGCCTCCTTGGAATGGCTTTCATACTTGGCACAGGACCTACTGAATGAATTCAGTCTTTGCTGGCAGGACTATTTAAATTTTCTTCAAACAAACATCTAGGTGAAACACAGTATCAGATTCCTTACTTTAATTTTATCTCATAGATATAACCCTATCTTGCATAATAACTTTCTTATGCAGCTCTTTTTCATTTATAGTATTTTTTATGGTTATTTTAGATTAGATTTCTTTTTGTCTTTCTTCTTTTCTACAGTACAAGGCACTTAACTACACATGGATTTAATCATATATGTAAAGTCAGTTTCTGATCGAAGGTATTACAGTGATCATAACATGTAATTGCTGTTATCGTGTGCTAACCACATAATGCCTTTACTACATATTATATAATGCATTTTTCTATTTGAATACTTCTCCTGTACTGTATTGGCAAATATATGTCAATGCTTCTCTAATAAACACTTTAAGTATAGAAAAAACACTTTTCTTTTGAATTAAGTTTTATTACAATAGCAATAAGGCACTCCCAGCAGTTAGATTAACAGTCACTCACCCGCCCGGGGCAAGATGGCACTCAGCTGCACCTCGTGCCACATTGCACCCTGGGAATATTTAACAAGCTGTTAATCATTCCCTAGTCATGCCTTATTGCATAGCTTGCAGGTCCTTTTCCTACTGGCCAACCTACGCCCCATCCTGTATTCTGTATGTGGATTCCTTTTCCCTGTGTGCATCACTTGGTATATTCTGGCATTGGCTCTCAATTGCCAAATTATTTTGGACCATCTCTCTAGCATCAATAGCTCACCCCCCCTTTGGTGTCTACCATGCTACCTAGTTTTGTGTTGTCTGTAAAGAGACTGTTTTGCCCTGGGTACCCTCCCCATGTCACTAATGGACATATTAAACTGGACCAGTTCCAGGGATGCCCCTTGTGGCACTCAGCTTGTGATTCCCCTGTCCTCTGACATTTACTATCACTCTCTGCCACCCCCTCAACTAGTTCTCTTATCGACACCCTTATGACCCAGTCAAAAATTACTATTAGACTGGTCTGACATGATCTCTCTGCTACAAATCCATGCTGCTTGTTGTCTCCTGGTAGGCTACTAGGCTTTCCCCCTGATGAGGATCTCCATTAGCTTACGTACAATGGAGATAAGATTGACTGGTCTGTAGTTTCCCAGGTCTTCTCTGCTTTCCTCATGAAGTGGAATCACATCTGCCATCCTGCAATCCCCTGTCATCATTGCTGTCTCCAATGAGCTTCTGAACAGCTCTGCCAGAGGTTCAGCCAGCTGTGATCCCAAGTCTCTAAGCAGCCTCTGGTGTAAGGCATCCAGTCCTGTTGCTTTATCTACCTTGAGGACTGCAAACACTTTTCTTACTCTGAGCATCACCTCCAGCCCGCCCATTTTCTGAATTCCCTGCTCCCCCGTGAGGGTCTTAGTATCACTTTCCAGTAGTGGACCCTCGTACTCCAACATTAACACTGAGCAGAACTACATAATAGTTGAAAACATTAGCCTTCTGATCATCATTCCCTGCTACCCTCCCTCTGATAATTCCCTCTTTTATTTTCTTTTTCCCCTGCTAAACCTAAAACATTCCTTTCCCCTTGTCACCCTCAGAAGTGCACAACTCTGTGTCTGCCCCTTTGCCACCCTGGCCAACCCCTTGCCTCCTTTAGCTTCCCCTGATATTTCCATATTCCTCCTCTCCTTGCTTTTTCTTGTACAGTATCTGTCAAAGGCCCTCCTTTTGGTCCTCAGTACCTCGGGCACTTCGTTGTAGAACTATATTGGCCTTTTTTATATTTGTTCATCTTAGTGACTTTTCTCAATCAAGATTAAGTCAACCCCACTATGAGAGAGAATGTGAGAGTGTCTGACCATACAGAGTTTTAAAACAGCATTAAAAACGTACTTATTCAGCCTGGCCTTTCCAGACTGCCCCTAATTATTATAAGATTGATGAAGATTGTATGTGATAACATGTTATAGATTTGCTGAATTGTTATTTGATGCAGATTTTAAATTATTGTTATGTGTTTGTTGGATTCTGTACAAGCGCCTTGAACATGTTTTGGAAAGGCACTTTTTTGTAAATAAAATATGATTTGATTTGATTTATGTCCCCCTGTATTATTGCCCATTTTTACTGTACCCCTTTGACTCTCTCTATTTTCTTTAGTTTTTCCCTGACCCTTTCCTTCATTTTACTGAAATCTGCCCTTCTGAGGTTCAGGACCACAGCCTTTGAAGAGGGTCTGCAGTTTCCCATGACCAGTTCAAACCACACAATATTGTGGTCATTGGACCCCACTGGTTTTCTCACTACAATACCTTCCACCACCTCTGAACTGGAAGGCACCTGACTGAGGCTGGCTTCCTGCCTAGGGTATTCTGTGACCCAATGCACCAAGAAGCAGTCCTGTATCATGTCCGCCTCCCTCTTTCTGCTGGTGTTACCCCTCCTTATACACACTAGCATCTCACTGCCCCTTCCAACTGCCATTCAATCTATAAAGTTAATTTCATTAAGCTACTATGGAGTTTTCAAGCACAGACATTGTCAAACTAATGAAGAAGGAAAAAAGTGATTGCTAGAGTGTGAGCACAAAGAAATATGGAAGGAACTTGGCTCAGTTTCACTTACTGAATTTTCCAACCCCGAAAAGAAATAGAGTTCGGGTCCAATGAACCAATAATTGGATTATGTGTCCTTGAGTAGTGCCAGGAAAGCCAGCCCATCACCTGTGGCTGAGGTCAAGAGCCGTGGCCCCTTCAATAAAGATTCTGCCGCTCCTAAATTCACCGCAACTCAATTCTCCTCTTCCTCTGTGGAAGTACCACCTGTAAAGTTAGACTTGTTTGAATCTATAAGCGTTTGCTGCATTCCTTCAGCAGTCAGGGGCCTCCAAGGGGTTGTGAGGGTGTCTGCTTTTCAGCCTTACATGCCCCTCCCCCCCACTGATTGCCTCATGAGATGACTTTGCTGCGGTTTGGACTTGCTCCACTTTGGGAGCTCCTGACTCTGCCCACCTCCTCCTCCACTGTCACTCAACCAATCAGGTGGCAGTTGGTGTGGTTTCAAACAGCCCACTGAAACTCAAGGACACCATACTGAGTGTTTGCCATGCTCCTCCAGCAGTACGGGACCTCCAAGGGGTTGTGAGGGGGTCAGATCTTCAGCTTTACACCCCCCCACAGTGATTGCCTCATGGGATAACTTTTGCTGCAGTTTGGACTTGCTCCACTTCGGGAGCTCCTGACTCTGCCCACCTCCTCCAGTGCTGCTCAGTCAATCAGGTGGCAGCTACCCACTTCTACAGGCCTTCATCCCCAAGCGGCCCATCCATGCAGCAGGACATCCATGCCAAAGGCCATGTGCTAAGGTCAGTGAAATTGTTTGCCTTGAGTCTACCAGAGTCAGTCAGCAGTCATCTGGTCTGCCTGCAACTCCACTGCTCACCCTACTGGTGGCAAGCTGCCATCTCCAGTTTTGTAAGGACGTTATCTGCATGACTGACCAAGGTTTTATGCTACCCTTTTGCTTTAATGTTGCTGCAATAGTTCTTGTTATTTCCTTGTTATACATCTGCTGTTGCCACAGTTCAGTTACTATTACATCTTCATCAATATCTTTGTGATTGCATTATCCTGTTGCTGACACAGTCTGTTCCCATCATATGTTTGACACTTACACTTTGTAATTGCTTTGTTTACTATTTCTTGTTGTGTAAACTTTGTAATTTGCTTCATTTGTATCATTGTTCATGTATTTTGCATTTTATGTTGCACCCTTAATTTCATTCTCTGTATTATTTTCCTCTCAGTTTCCTTCCCATCTGAGCTCTACCTCTACCTCTTTTGTCTACACATTCTGCTTCCTCTTTCCTTCTAAGAGAAACTCCCACTCGCTCCCTTTCCCTCCTTTCCTTGTATCTGCAAGACTCCCTATCTAGGATCCCCCTTACTTTTCTCTTACTGAACTCCCTCCTCTTAGCTCCCTTACTATTTATTTATTTTTTTGATAACTGTGTAGGTGCACTAGACCTAGAAATGCCTATTTTCATGCATGACCTGGGAGGGTATAAGTCAGATAAAATACATCAACAGAGGACAGTAAATACATCCTGGGCTTATCTCTTCCCCTCTTTCCTAGTTCTGGAGTTAGCCATACACCCCATCTAGGGTAAGCCTGTTTTCAGTTCTAGACCTATGTATTCTGTTCTTGCTGCCATATTTGACTACTGTAGCCTGGGACTTAAGACTTTTGCTCCCTTTTATTTCTGGAGTAGCTATACACCCTGTCTTGGGTAAGCCTGTTTTCAATTCTAGACACATGTATGTTGTTGTTTCCTTATATTAGTCCTATAGCCTGGGACCCTGAAATTGCCAGTTTTCACTGGAATTAGCCAATCACCCTTACTAGGGATGGCCCACTCTCATTCTAGACCAATGTATGCTGTTGTCGCTGCCATAGGAGACTAGTGTAGCCCGAGATTAAGAACTCACCAACTTTTATAGGAATTAGCCAAACACCCTACCTAGGCTAGGCCTGTTTTCAACTCCAGACCTAGGTATGTTTGAAGTGTTATCGTTATAAGGAGTGTACTATATTAACTATTATCCTTGCATTCCTATTAACCCACCATAGGAAGCCTCCCACCCTTCTTAGGCTGGGTATCTGCATATCACCCTAGACAGGTTACCTTATACTGTCAGTCTTGCTGTTGTTGCTGTAAGGCTGTTAGTATTTTTCCCCGCCCCAATAGTTAATTGCCTTACCTCCCTGGTCATAATGTCATTCCAAGTAATATTTCCCTGTTGGCTAGTTGCTACTGATATCCTATCTGTTGGAGCGCTGTATCCTGTTTTCTACCACCTAATGCTCAGCTGCATGTGGCTGGCAGTGTAACCATACCCAGTCATACAAGTCCTGTCACTCATGCCTTGCACATAGTTACTGCTCATAATTTAACTCTAGTGTTGTCCCATGGTACAGCTTTAAACACCCTACCTCTCCCCTTGTTCAGTGGCCCTGTTGCAGACACCTTACTGAGGTTTACCAGGCAGTCCTTTTTTGTGATTAAAATAAAAAAAAGTCAGGGGCACACGCAATGCCCCTACGAAGTCAAAAACACACAGAATAACCTCGGTGTCCCAGTATGGCATACACATACCCAAGGGGGTTAATTACAGCAAAAATGGACACAGTTCATAGACTGACAAGAATGGGCCAGAGCCTTCAATTTTTTTAACACTAGCTAGAACCAGAACTCAGTACTAGTTTAAACAGCAGTCCGTTTTATTTTTATTCACAATACACTTAGCAACATACTGCGTCCTTGGACCTTTAAAGACAGTCGGCTGGCTGATCAAAAAAAAAAGAAAAACACAAATCTTTGCAGGAGTAGCAGCACTGGTTTTCAGATAGTCATCATTTTGTAGAAGGCACCTCGGCCCAGCTATGTGACTTTACATAACCTTTAAACAATAGCTAAGCCACCTTGCTGTTCTTTGCGGACTCAGTTGCCTGTGTACACAGCTATGCCCTTAAAGTTTCGACATCCTACTGACGTCGTCATTACGTCTCAGAATGGCTGTACATGGGCAAAGATTTGTGGATGTTTTTGGACCATTGTACGACCACTATGGGGATGGCCTGGGTGGGGTTAACTAAAGTGTCTCTCAACCTATTGTCCCCCAAAACCATCATGATTTGTGGTGGCATGAATTCTTAATGGCAGTATACTTGGGATTTAGAAATCAGATTAGGGAGGTGCCAGGTTGTCCAATGAAATTTTCCTCACAATATAAATAACAGTTCCAATGCCACACTGCCATAGGTCACCATCCAGGTAAGTTACCATCTAAAAAAAGTAAAAAAAAAAAAAGTTAAGCCCCTGCAAGGACTCTAACCATGTGTATTGCAAAAATATAATATATGGTGTGCCTGCTTGTATTCAAACCACTGATCCTTTGTTTGTTAACTGAACACACATTTAGCGTGTCACTGAGCTGCAGGCTAGGGAGCTGCTGTCCCTGTGGTGTGGTGTTGCAAAGCTGGTGACTGGTTCTTATCACTGTATGAGATTATAAATCTCCTTTACTGATGTTATCTTTATCATAACCTGTGAAGTTGCATAGCTGAGCCAAGGTGCTTTCTTTAAAATGATGACTATTTAAAGACCAGTGCTGCTATACCTGCAAAGATCTGAGGATGTTTTTGGACCAGCAAGACAACTGTCTTTAAAGGCCCAAGGGAGAGGTATGTTGATGACTATATTGTGAATGAAAATAAAACAGACTGCTATTTAAACTAGTAATAAGTTGTGGTTCAGACTAATGTTAGAAAATTCTGTAAAATTAAAGATGTTGACCCAGTCTTGTCAGTCTATGGACTGCTTCCGTTTCTGCTGCCTCTGCTAACTTCTGTAAACTGTACCTAGCTCTTCGACAAGCACTCCTGCTGCTGCTCATCCTCAGGGGCAATGTGCATCCTAATCCTGGTCCAGTGCTTTCCATGAAACAATTTAGAGGTTACTTTGAAACTGCCCATGTCAACCTTGGGGGTCTTATGCCCAAGTTCGATGAGTTTCAAATCTGGGGATAACCAGTTTGATGTTGCTGTCACAGAGACATGGCTTACCAACAGAATCTTGACTAGAGATACTGAGACTGAGACCAATACATTATTTAGATCTGATAGGACAGCTAGGAGAGACAGCAGTTGCCTTGTGTACGTCAAATCTTACTTAAAAGCTTACAGATTTCCCCTTATCTCTGACCTGTCTGGGTGTGAGCTCCTTGCCATATACCTAAAGCTGGGGCTCAAGGATGAAAAAAGCTCTCAACCTCCTTGTCACTTATATTCCCCTTAAAGACATCCAGAGTGACTTTGATGGCTTTGTCAGGACAGTCTCCAGCCTAAACCCTCTACATGAAAGAACTGTAGTTTGTGACTTTAATTGTACTGGCTGGCTAGCACTAGTAAAATTGTCATCCCTAGGCTTCTCTACCTCCGTCACTGCCTGGTTCCAAAATTATCTTTCAAAGCATCAACAATCTGTGCAGATCGGAGATGCTAAGTCCCTTCTTGCTCCTACTTGGATGAGAGTGCCCTAGGGTTTGATTCTTGGTCCTCTCCTGTTTATGGTCTTCATAAATGACATCCTACCACTCACTGGTGCTTGCTCAGTTCTGCTATATGCCGATGATCTTGTTCTTTACTCATCCTCCTCAAACCTCTCAGATATCAACCTGAATCTCAATAGTAACTTCAATACCTTTCAGAGCTGGCTATTGCAAAACAAGCTTGTCTTAAATAAAAATAAAATGGTGACTATGCTCTTCGGTTCAGGTTCAGAAATTCAGTCCTGCACCCAACCATTAAGTATCAGAGTGCTTGATGGCTCTCCCCTTAACACAGTTACCTCCTTTAAATACCTAGGAGAAACTCTTGATCCCACCTTGGATTTTGACCTTCATCTATCCTCAGTTATTAAATCTGTCAATATCCAACTTGGACTGGCACATAAGATGAGACATAGCCTAACATCCACGGTGAGGATGGCCATTGCACAGGGGATCCTGAGACCCAAATTGGCGTATGGGTTAATAGCCTTTCCGGCAACTACTAGAGGGCTCCTCCGAAAGTGGGATGTCTGCTACAACAGCATTTGCCCTTTTGCCCTGTCTTTACCCAAACTTTCTCACTGATGCACACTATACTCCAGTTTGGGATGGTGTACCCCCTCAGCCTTCTGTCAGTTTACTTTCTACTGTTTTATAAACATATAATCTCCTCCCAGATACCTGACAAATTGGCTCTACTGCTGAAACCTGTGACCTCTGCCTACCTACAGAGATCAGCTGACAAATCCCTTCTTGTTCAACCGAGATGTAAAATCAAAATGGGGGAGAATGCTTTCTCTAGCTGGGCCCCTAAAATATGGAACTCCCTTCCACTGAATCTAAGAATCTTCCCTTCTCCACACAGCTTCAAACAGGAGCTTTGTATGGCTCTACTAAGCTCTGAACACTGCTCCTGTTCTCTATCCACCCACTCATGCACTGGTTCCTCCTAGTTGCCTACCGACTCCAACCTCTACTACTCTCAAACCTGCCTGGAAATCTTATTTCCTCTCTTCTAGCACTTACTCACTAGTTGTATGACTTATGACTGTTAGTTATTTGCACTTATATTCCTGTTTTGTTACTACATATAGATTCCTGCAAATTTACTGTCATTGCTGAACATTTTGCATAAGTATACTATGCCTAACATCTACTTGTTCCCATGATGTTTTCTTGTATTTACTATTGTCTGCATACCCTTTGTTGTAATCTCCCGGGTCGTACCTGAAAATAGGCAGCTATGTTGTCTAGTGTATCTACCCAGTTAACAAAAACTAACTAAATAACTAAATAAATATATAAATAAATTGGCAAATATCTACATCACCCAGGTAATTAACAAACCTATCAGAGTTAATTAAAAGACAGGGGCTGCAACCCTCAATGACTAGCTACTGGTTAGCCATGTAGACAAAATAATTTCCAGTGATGTGCTACCTGACTTTTTGAATGACCATTCACATGTTACATGCAAATGATCTGCAAAGGTATGCAAAAATGAACCCTTCACCTCCACTGCTAGGGTTCTACCAAAACTTAGGACCCCACACATTCAGGCCGTACTGCGACAACTTGACTGGTCCTTCCTAACTCACACAAGAGATGTCAATGCAGCTCTGGATTACTTTATTTACCACTTCAACAGGGTTTGTGATGGTGTCATGCCAGTCAAGAGTATTGTTATTAGGGAGAGCTCTCAGGCCTGGTACATGCCAGCCATTAAGTTTATTTTTCTTGAACATGACTGAGTCAAGAATTTGTGCTGGGAACATGGCCAGGGTAAATTTCTCCAGAAATATAGGGAACTATGAAACCTGGTGAAAAGTTTTATCAGGGTAGCTAAGGCAAATTATTGTAAATCCCAGCAACAAACTTACTTAAGCAACCCAAGAGGCTTTGGGGCTGCATAAATGAGCTCCTGGGGAACATCAAGAAATCTCTACCCCAATCTGTCATACTTGGCGATGCCACTGTCTCTGGTGACAAAGCTATAGCTGATGTGTTCAGTCATGCTTTTGTTGATTTGATGGCCTATATTCCTAACACTCACACCCACTCTGTTTCACGTGGTGACTTACCTGGTGAGCATAACCAACCATATTTTTACTTCAAATGTCTTACTTGGAGGTATATCACTACTTGTCTAGGATGAAAGTTAGAATGGGTCCTGCTAGTGCTGACATGAAACTTCTGAAACTTTATCTGAGGTAAGTCACCTACACCATTCAGCAAATCTTCAACCTTATCACTTGCTACTGGTAAATATCCAGATATTTGGAAAAAGGCACATGTGGTCCCGCTACTTAGGATTGGCAATCCCAACCTTCCTGTCAATTATCGCCCCATCTCCATCCTCTCACCTTTATCCAAAGCATTCAAGAGAATTGTTAGTGACCAGCTAGTAGAGTTCCTTAGTCAGAATAATCTCCTGGCCAGTGAGCAGTATGGGTTCAGGAAGAACTTCAGCACTATGACTGCTCTGTTGTAACTCACTGAGTCAGTTCATGGTGCTCTTGACCAGGGTGAACTGTCTGGTTCTGTCTTCATTGATCTAACTAAGGCATTTGAACTTGTCATCCATACTTTTCTTTGTCATAGGTTGCCACCCCTTGGCCTCTTGACAGGTAAGGTGGCTGGTTCATGGAATATTTAACTGGCAGAACCCAATCGGTTAAATGCAGGGCTGCCATATCAGATGTCAGACCAGTGAGTGTTGGCATCCTGCACAGATCTATACTTGGACCTCTGTTATTCAGCCTATTCATTAATGATCTACCTTTCATCTGCAAATCCTCCCATATAATCCTGTACACAGATGACACAGTCCTCTTCTCTAATGAAAGGAATCTTGACCACCTGAAGCAAAGGCTGTAGGATGACATTAATTTGATCCAAGCCTGGTTTGGTAGCAACCTGCTAGTCATGAATGTGAAAAAACCAAAAACAAAATGCATGTTGTTTGTCAGCCACAGCAAGGCTGATCTATTCTCTGGTCTCAAAATTTCAACCAATACAGCTGATCTTGTTGAGTAAGTGCAAACTTTAAAATACCTTGGACTGATTCTGGACTGTGTTATGCAGGATGACAGGCAGCCTGGCTTCACCTAAGGAAGGTCCTATCAGACTAACCTGATACAGTTTTTCGATGGGGTGACACAGATAGTGGACTAGGGAGGAGCGGTGAACGTGGCCTATCTGGATTTCAACAAGGTCTTTGACACCATTCCACATGGTGGAAGGGTGCATAAGTTGGACAGACTAGGGGTGGACCTCAAGGATCACCAGGTGGGTAGAAAACTGGTTGAAGGGAAGGAGTCAGATGGTGGTGGTAAATGGGACACATTCCAGGGAATGGGCAGTGACCAGTGGGGTGCCACAGGGGTAAGTGCTAGGACCAATACTTTTTAGCATCTATGTTAGTGACCTAGCGGAGGGTCTGGAGGGATGGGTGTGCCTGTTTACAGATGATACAAAGGTCTGCAATATGGTGGATTCACCTACTGGGGTGCAAGCCGTGAGGCGGCACCTGGAGAGGCTGGAGAGGTGGTCTGACACCTGGAAATTGAAGTGTAATGCACAAAAGTGCTCACTGATGCACCTGGGGAGGAGGAGGAAGGAAACTTACTCCCTTGGGGGGGTGGTGATTAAGGAGAAGAAAACTGAAAAGGACCTGGGGATTATGGTATTGTGTGACCTCAGGGTGACCAGCCAGTGCAGCAGAGAAGTGGGAAAGGCAAATGGAATGTTGGCCTGCATTGTGAGGGGTTTTATTATCAGGAAGAGGGAGGTGCTAATGCTGTTATATAGAACCATGGTCAGGCTGCATCTGGAGTATGGGGTGCAGTTCTAGAGGCCTCACCTACGAAGAGATGTTGAGTTGATGGAAAGGGTACAGAGAAGGGCAACCAAAATGGTATGAGGGATGCAGGATGTACCCTATCAGAGAAGATTGAGAGGGCTGAATTTGTACCCTCTGGAGACTAGGAGGGAGAGGAGGGGACATGATTGAGACTTTTAAGTATCTGAAGGGAATAAATAAGGTGGAGGGTGATAGCTTGTTAAAACTGAAGAAGGGAGTGAACACAAGGGGACATAGCCTCAAACTGGAAGGTGGGCAATACAGAGGTAATGTCAGGAGGCAGTTTTTCATGGAGAGGGTGGTGGAGGCCTGGAACAAGCTGCTGATAGAGGTAATGGCAGCTGAAATGGTGGAGGGGTTCAAGAGGGCTTAGGATAGATTTAAGGGGTTGGCAAAAGAAGGTGGAAGCATAACAGAAGGGGGGAGGTAGGGTGCTGGGCAGACTAGATGGGCCATGGGGCCTTTCTCTGCCATCATATTTCTGTGTGTATCTTTGTGTATCTGTGCTATGACATTCTCTGATCACGAAGACCACTTAGTAAGAACAGTTAATGCAAGAATTGGCTTCCTATATAGTTAAAGGAGTGACCTTCTACAAGAGGTAAAAAAATCCTTGTTCAAAGCTATATCATTAGTATAATTGACTATGCCACTGTGATCTATGAGTCTGCTAATGACGGGCTGCTAAACCAGGTAAGGGGACTACTTAACAGGGCCTACCGCTTTTCACTTGACATTCGACTTGATACACATACTTGTGACATGTATTCCAAGCTAAACCTGTTAAACCTCAACCAGAGTTCCTCTACAACACCCTTGCATAGGCTACAAGCACTGCATGGCCTACTCCCCCAGACTTGCAGTCTCTGTTCACTTTCATAGACAATAGGTATGCTACTAGAGATATGGCGAGGCACACATTGCCGCTTCCCAAGAGAATTACATTGAGTTAGAACACCTTCTCATAGCGGTTTGCCAAGCACTGTAATGACCTTGCTAGCACTATTAGAGATTGTGACTGTTTCACTAATCAAATCTAGGCTACCTACCTCCCTCTCTCTGAGGCTGGTATTTGTAAATGTTTTAAATGAATTGCCTTGTAACGTGACAAAGTAAACTTTGTTTACTGCACCCTTTATTATTGATTGCTCTGTTATAATGTAACTATGTACAGTAACTTTTTTTGCTGTTCCTTAAATTATACATCCACTTTCTATACTGTATAGCAGTGATTTGTAATGTATATTTGCGACTTTATGTATTGTTGTTCTTTCTGACTCTGAACTCTTTGAAAATAGGCATCTGCCTAAAGGATTCTTTGCAAAATAAAATTCATTAAATAAACATATACATAAATATATAAGTCAGCCTTCTAACGTACTACTTAAAGCTTTAAACAACTCAGCACAAAATGGAACACTGTTGCTCAGTCGTGTGAAAATATCAAGAAACATGTAAGTGACACAGAAAAACAGCTTTCTTTAATTTCCAAAGAGGAGGTTGCTATTTCAAACAAAACTGAATTGGTTAAAGCCCTTATTGCATCTAATTTGTGGGACAATGTATCACAGGCATGCAAATTAGAAAATATCACAAGAAAAAAACACCTTTGTATTGTGGACATGCCCTTATTAGTAAATAAGGACAAAATTACTTTGGATATGGTTAGAGCTGTGCAGAATGGGAAAATTCTGAATTTGTGGAATTTTGATGAAGTTCCATGAAATTCTATGAAATGTTCATGGAATTTCATCAGAACTTTGTGGAAATTTAAAATTTGGTAATATGGTCATAACTCAGTTGCCGTTTAAGCTAAAGCTCTGGAATTTGGTACATTTACTCCTAGAGTAAAGGGCCAATACAGTGCCAAATATCATGAAATGGGAATGGATAGTTTCTGAATTATAGGTGCTCAAAATCTGTCTTTTTATTTTTGTGCAAAATTTCATGAACATTTTTATCTGCATATACCTCAACCATCTATTGAGTCAGAGATCTGAAATTTGGTATGATTCCTTGATAATAGTTGTTCTAACAATGTGCCAGAGTGCATGACAATATGATGCATTGTTCCAAAATTATATGTGCTCAAAATCTGTCGTTATATTTTATTCAGCAGGAAATTTCATGAAAAATTTCATCTGCATATAACTCTGGCAACTTTGGAGCTAGACATGTGTAGACTAGCACAAATAACCTTTTATAATGTTTATAGAATGGACTAAATATGGCGATAATTGGATTAGAGAATTTTAAGTTACAGGGTTTCAAATCTTTGCTGTGTAAATATTTGCAACATTTTGTGAAAAAACTCAAAAATGTGGATGTTTGTAACTTCCATGTTCTTGCAAGCATAGATTTAACATTTTACATGCATATCCATAGTCAGTGTTTCCTGGTGTCTAACACAACTGGATACATTGGTTTACCAGGTTTAAATTTGCAGTAGAAAAAAAAAATATTGGTAACATTTTTTCACATATTTATGGTAGTATATAGATGAAGCATCTAGAATTCTTTTTGTGGAATTTAACATTAACAATGCATATATCACTACTTCATTTGATACACTAGGTTGAGCTTTTTGTAGTCCTGCTGTTCCTCTCCAGGTAACTATCCCCCCTCCCGCTTTCTGCTTCTCTTTTGGCAGAGCCAGATTGACTCAGTAGAACTACTGATCCACTGATATGCACTTTGAAGTGACAAACTCCCTTAAAATGTGAGTCACCTACTCCTTTTCCTATTGACTTACCCTGTTGGAATAGCTGGAATTCTTCCTTCCTGCTGCCCCAGACATTGTCTTCCCCACTACATCTTTCTGAGTACCTCTAAATCCCAGACTTGCAAGTACATCATGCTCCCTGGATCATACATTTACTGGATGTGATTCTAAAATATGCTGCATTCAGGTTGGAATTGTTGACACTTTTTGCTTTCTTGCTCCCACCTGGGGGTCTACCACAGTTGTGCTACCCAGGTCAGCAGTCCATTTCTTGATGAAACTGTGCATCTACAGTAACTCCTAAACCTAGTGACTCCCTGCACTACCTGGCTCTCGTACCCCTATCATTTAATTAGAATCCCCCAGATAAGGCTGAGTGAAATTCGTAAATTCCAGTTTTATGGAATTTTTCAGGAAATTCTACAGTTTTCACAAAGACTCATTGGATTTGACTTTAAGTACAGATGTTTTGCAATTTCTGGAAGCAATCAAGTAATAAAATTGTCACACAAAGTCTCCTTGTAAGGTCCAAGAACCTACCAGATTTATTGGTATTGCATTCTCTAGTGTTTTTTTTATGGCATTTCTCTCCTTGTTCTGGTGGCACCAAGTGCCCTCAGCTGTTACCCCCAGCGGCGCCCCTGAAGATCAGACCCCCTTCCTTAAGCACCCACAAGTTATCCTTCATGGCTGGGTGGTGGGGAGTGTCTCAACCTACCTACAAAAGATCCAGCCAGGGAGGTGCCACTGCCATCTTGGGGGTGTGGCACCATGGGGACAGCTTCAAGCTGCCAGGATTATTTCTGTTTACTACCTTGTATGTGGAGGTGGGGTGTGCAATGACACCTGTGGAGAGAGCGCATGCACTTCCACATGCACTCTCTCCAAGCATCTGCCTCATCCCCTCCCCTTTCAGCAGCATCAGTGCACTGGCTCCCAGCAGCCTCTAGGGGTGAGTTGAGTGCCAACTGCTGATGGCCCCCCACCACGGATAAGGAGCGCAGTCCCATGGATGCTTAATCATTCTCCTCCCCTGCTGACCCCCGGTGGCCCATGCTCATTCCCAAACATGGGTTGCCAGCATAGCATGAGGTAAGGCATCCAGTGCCTTAGCCCTCAGTGCCACCAGGCTGGCCACATTCTCTAGTTTTAACGTTTCAGGGGTTTATAAATTTGTAGTTTACATTCCTGCAAAATTAAATTTTTAAATGTTGTGAAAGTTTGTCTACTTTTAGTTCAATCCCATTTAAAGCTGCAAATATGAACTTTTTCAGACATGACCATGTGGTACCGTAGTTTAAATGTTTCAACTCTGGTTAAATTTCTATATGTTTTAAAATTTGAGGAAAATAACTGAAATTTAAATGTTTGCACCATGTTTGTCAGGCTATAACTGAGTCCCATTTGAAGCTAGAAATCTGAAACTATGTACATATACAATGTAATGATAACCTGTATACCTGTCAAATTTTATAATATTTCAATGAATACTATCAAAATTATACTAAACTTACAAAAATCTAAATTTTGGCAAAATGTCTGGCTACCTATAACACGGCTCCCATTGAAACTTTAAATAAAACGTGGTGCATATACCCATGCTGGATTCATCTCTAAATCCTGACATTGTGGTGAAATTTGTATAAGAAATTTTAAAATGATCTCAAAATAACTGAAATTTTAATTTTGATTAGATGTTTTGCGACCCATAACTCCGCCCCTTTCAACCTGTGACTCTGAAATTTGGCACACTTTTTTGTGTCATTTGGGTACTGTTTACATTCCAAATTTGGTGTTATTTAGACGCTCAGTTTTAAAGTTATAGTGAAATAACTGAAATTAAAAATTTGGTGAAATTCTGCAGAGTTTTCATGAAAATGCCACGAAATCCCATGGAATCAGAATGGTCATTCCATGGGAGTTCCTCGGGTGAAATTTTATATTCTGTGTAGCTCTAGAGATGGTTAAAGAACTGTTTATCGCTGTTTTTGACTGATTCTGACTGATCTATCAGTGACAAAAATATTTCACCTCCCAGTCCAATTTAAAGATTCTAAAGCAATATCTGTAGCTGATGACATCACTACACCTGTAGCAGCTCAATCAGGTATTTCATCTACTAGCCAGAAACCACCAATGATTTAGGTGAGTTTGCTGTAGAAAATGGCATGGAGTGCATTATTAAAAAAGCAAGACTGAAAGGGGCAATTAGCTGCAAAGATGTTAAAGTTATATTTATCTGGATGTTTGCCCTCAGACTCAGGCCAGATGATGGAGGTTTTTGTTGTTTTGCACTGCATTAATGGGGTTGGGTGCCCCCTTCTCCCTAGTTTATTCATGCAAGGTCAGAGTCATATGCAAGGGCAACAAATTCATCTTTGACTCAGATAAGCAATCCAAATTTGTGAAGCTTAAAACTTCAAAGGGACATAACGTTGAAGAGACTTCGGACTATGAAGATGATTCTGTGTTTGATTTGCCTGCAGTGATAGTTTCTGACTTGTCATCTCTGAGTGAGTCTTAATGCTAATGAAAATGTAAGCAAAATATAAGTGGATTCTTAGCAATTATAATTTGACTTTTGTAATTAATGAGTAGAAAGATTACTTCAGTGTAACTCAGAGCCAGTCAGGGTAATTAGGCTATCATATTACCCATAATGGCTTTAAACTGAAGTTTTTTTTTTTCCTTTTCGTTTTCTTACCTCTGATGTAAATCTTTATGTATATGTACAGTGATATATGACAACTAATCAAAATACTAACAAAATATTATAAAAATTAACTGTAGAGTGATGTTGAAGTGTGTTTTTCAGTTAATAATAATATATGGCAGGAATTTCTTTAGTAAAGAGGTCCTGTAGCATAGTGCAGTGTGTTTTGTTGCAAATGTATATTCCAGATGACTTAATGTTGTTGTTACTCCTTTTCAGCTAATATTTAATTCAAATACAGTATATTATGTTTTAAAAATTACCTAACAGACTTGTTTGACTCCACTCTTAGCTTCAAGGATTTTTCCTGGTCCATATAATTACCAATTTGGATGCCTCAGATTGCAATGTATTTATTCTTAATTTGACTGATTTGTATATTGAACCTGGCATTATGCATGTAAACTGTCTATACGTGTATATTGAAATATCATAGTATCATAGTAAAAGCCAGCAGAATAGGCCTCATGGTCTATCGTGTCTGCTCGGAAGCTAGCCCCCTACTGGGAACTCGCTTCTCCACCCCCCAACTCCAGAGGTGGTCCTCCCTGCCTCAGCTTATCCCTGTGCCTGTCCCAACCCTTCTTGAATCATTCCACTGTGGTCTCTTCCACCAGACTTCTGGGCAGTGCATTCCATGGTTCCACCACCCTGTCTGTGAAGAAGTGTCTCCTGCGTTCCCCCCTGTACTTCCCCCCCCCTTCCAGCTTCCACTCGTGCCCACCTGGTAGTTTCGCCTTCTTAAGCTTGAACACTCTCCTGGCTCTACCCTTATTTATCCCCTTTACATACTTGAAAGTATCTATCATGTCCCCTCTGTCCCTCCTCTCCTCCAATGCGTACAGATTTAGTTCTTCCAGTCTCTGTCCTCATAGATCCCACCTTCCATGCTCTGAATCATCCTGGTCACCCTCCTCCAGACCCTCTCCAGCAGCTCTATGTCCCTCTTAAAATGGGGTCTCCAGAACTGTACACAGTACTCAAGATGTGGCCTAACCAGGGCATTATACAGGGGGAGGATCACCTCCCTCCTCCTGGAGGTAATCCCCCTGGTTATGCAGCCCAGTATCCTGTTTGCTTTTGCTGCAGCTCTTCGACAATTCTCTGTGTTATTCATTCTGCTGTCCACCACTATCCCTAAGTCCCTCTCACCCGATGTGACTTGCAGTGTGGTCCCCCCCAGGGTGTATGCATGTCCCGGGTTTCTGACCCCCAGATGCAGCACCCTATATTTCCCTGCATTGATCTTCAATCCCCACTTCCTTGCTCACCCCCCCCAGGGTATCCAGATCCCCCTGCAGGGCCTCTCTCCCCTCCTGCCCATCAGCCAGTGCTCCCAGTTTTGAGTCATCTGCAAAGAGACTCAACCTACTCCTAACACCCCACCCCATGTCCGAGACATAGGAATTGAACAGGAGTGGCCCCAGGACTGAACCCTGGGGGATCCCACTGATGACCCTCCTGGGGGAGGAGACTATCCCTCCAACCACCACTTGCTGTATTCACCCCGTAAGCCAGTTTTCCACCCACCTGAGCAACTGCCCCCCCACCCCCATCCTCCCCAGCTTTGTTAGTAGGCAGTTGTGGGCTACCGAATCGAACGCCTTACTGAAATCCAGATAGAGGACATCCACCAGCCTATGTTGGTCCAGGGCACCCATCACCCAGTCATAAAACTCCACCAGGTTAGTCTGGCATGACCTCCTTGGAACAAAACCATACTGCCTGTCATCCAGGTGCCCCAACCTTTCCAGCTGCCCCCCCCAGCCTCTTCTTGATAATTCCCTCCATAACCTTGCCTACCACAGATGTTAGGCTAACGGGCCTATAATTCCCCATCTCCTCTCTGGACCCCCCCTTGTGGATAGGCACCACATAAGTCACCTTCCAGTCTTGAGGCACCCACCCTGTCATCAGGGAGATGTTGAAGAGTGAGGCCAGTGGAGCTGCCAGCACATCCACCAGTTCCTTCAGCACCCTTGGATGCAGCCCATCTGGCCCCGGAGCCTTCTCAGTCTTTAGCGACCGGAGGGCCTCTCTCATCCTATGTGCTGTGATTTCGCCCTCCCATCCCCCCTCCTCATACATCTTCTCCTCCCATTTTAGATACGACCCATCCCCTGCCCTAGCCTCATCCAGTCCTTCAGTCTCCAACTGACCGCTTGGTTCAGTGGGCCCCTCTACTTTCCCATCGGGTTGGAAAGATCCCCCACCTCCTCCGGTAAAGGCAGAGTCAAAGTACTCATTTAGCACCTCTGCTTATTCCCCAGCTTCCTGCGCCCATCCCCACCAGTTCTAATCCTGCTGATCTGTGCCCTCACTTTTCTTTTTTTCTCTATGTATCTATAGAACCCCTTTCCCCCCTGCAGATATCCCTGACCAGATTAAGCTCCTTCTTCGCCTTGGCCCCCCTTACCACCCTGGTGACCCTCTTCGCTAGGAAATCATACTTTCCCCTCTCCCTAGCCCCCTTGAGTGCTTTAAGCGTGCATAGGCAGCCTTTTTCTCCCTCACTGCCTCCTGCACCTCCTGGGTCCACCAACACGGCTTACTGGCCTTATATTGCTTGCATCTTACCTTTGTGCAATACCTTGAAGCCTCCTAAACCCCCTTCTTAATGGTCTCCCTCAAGCTACCAGCACCCATGTCCAGCCTTAACTCATCCAAGCACCCTTTAAGAATCCTTCCCATGCCCTCAAAGTCCACCCCTCTGAAATCTATTACTTCTGGGTTAGTGCAAATTTCTTCTCCCCCTAGGAACATAAGAAATCAGACCGTGGCATGGTCACTGCCTGCCAATGGGCTGCTGACCTCCAGGCCCCTTATCTGGTCACTGTCTGCTTGGACAATGCCCAGGATCCAATCCTGCCTAGTAGGCTCCCCCACATGCTGGACTAGGAAGGCATCCTGGAAGACATCCATCGACCTCTGTTCCCTGGCCACTGAGGATTTAATAGTGCCCCAGTCTGCCCCCGGCATGTTCAGGTCGCCCATGATCACCACCCTGCCCTTTCCAAGGTACAGTGACCCCTGATGTTCTCAGCCAGATCATCCTCCAGTTCTGCTTCCATTGTGGGGGGTCTGTACACCACCTCTATTTTTAATCTTTTGCCCCGCTTTTGTAGGGTTACCCTAATTGCCTCTACATCTCCTTCTGCCTCCTCGATTCCACCAACTACTATGTCATATTTGACAATCAGTGCCACCCCCTTCCCCCTGATCCTTCCTAAACATTGTGTATCTCTAATTTTAGGTCCCAATCATGCCTCTGGGCGGCCCATGTCTCAGTAATTGCTGCCAAGTCTGCTGCGCCCTCAACTAGCATTGCCTGGAGCTCTGGCATTTTATTGCCCATGCTCCTGGAATTGATCAGAACCATCCTCCACCGACCCCCTTCCTCCTTTCCAGTCTTCTCAGCCCAGCGCAATCACCCATCTCTTTTCCCCCCCCCCTCGGTTCCCACTGGTCTCTTGATGCTACCCACAGCCTGCTCTGCAAGATCTAGTCCTGAACCCTCAAGCTTCTTCGCTGGGGCTTTCAGTGTTTCTATCCCTCCCCTTTACAAGTTTAAACCCCACCTATCACCAATGAATCCAAAAGGTTTTAGTTTAAGGATCTCCCTCCCCTCCAGGTTGAGATGCAGCCTATCCCTGGCATATAGCTCCTTGTCTTCCCATGTATCACCCCAGTCCCCATCAATCCATACCCTTCTGACTTGCACCACTCCCTGAGCCACTGGTTAACCCCCTACATTTTTTCTTATTTTCCCCGCTTGCCCTTGTTACTGGCAGTATCTCAGAAAAGGAGATTGAGCATCCTATAGAGTGGCAAACCCTGGCCAATTCCCTGAATCTTGCCTGTATCTCCAGTTCACTGTTCCCTTCTAAATCATTTGTTCCCAGGTGAACTAGAAAGTCTGGGGATCCTCCACATTCTCTTGCCATTGAGTATAGCTGGAATTTGGCCTTCTGTATGGATAGGCCTGGAATACATTTAACCTTGACTGGGCTACCTTTTCCTTCCCCAGCCCCCTTCCACTGGATACCTCTAATCATGGAGTCACCCAGCAGGAGCACCTTCACCTTTCCCCCCAAGTTACTAGCCAGTTTGTGTCCTTCCATACTCCTTCTTCTATCTTCATCCCCTGGCTTGCTCTTTGCACCCCCCACAGCCTGGGGATCTCTATTTTACGTGTGCCCTTCCAGGCTCCCTCTTCTGCCTATGTACCCCAGCTTTCTTCTCTCACCCCCTGCAACTTGGGGGTCACAGGTCTGTATGTGCCATTCCAGACTCTGTCTCCTGACTATGGCCCTCTGCTTGCTCCTCACCCTTCCCACAGCCTGGGCATCACTAGCTTGATTATGCCCTTCCAGGCTCCCTCTTCTGTCTCCCTCTCCCAGCTTGCTCCTCGCTCCCCTCACAGCCTGAATATCACTAGTTACTCCCCGAACTCCCCTGAATATCTGTAAATAAAAAATTTAAAACATAAAAAGAAACACGGCTGCCATGCCTTTGACCACTCCTTGAGTTTTCTCAGGTCTCTGCACACTCTTTCTACCCCTCTGGAGTGTTCACCCTATTGCAGATTTTGGTGACATCCACAAAGAGGCAGACCTTTCCTTCCAACTCCTCTGCAGTGTCACTTGTAAAGACATTAAAGAGGACCAGTCCCAGTACTGAGCCCTCAGGCACCCTGCTGGCCACCCTCCCTTCTCCAGAGTGAACTCTGTTTGCCACCACCCTTTGTCTCCTATCCCTTAACCAAATTCAATACCACCTTAAGACCATCCCTAAGTTACCCGGTTTTCTTATGAGTCTCCTATGTGGAATGTTGTTGAAAGCTTTACTGTAATCTAAGTAGGCCACATCCACCACCCCATCCAGATCTATTTCCCTGGTCACACAGTCAAAGAAATCTAACAGTTTTGTCTGACATGACCTCCCTCCATGAATCCATGCTGCCTTGAGTCTCGTAGCCTGCTGGATTCAAGATATTCCACAATTCTTTACTTTAACAGTGTCTCCATTAACTTCCCTACCACTGATGTCAGGCTGACTGGCCTATAGTTGTGAGCCTCCTCCCTGCTATCACTTTTGTGAGGGGGAACTACATCTGCCCTCCAGTTCTCTGGAACGACTCCTGTTTCCACTGAGCTATTAAATAGGGCTGTCAGAAGTGCAGCCGGTACCTCTCTGAGCTCCCTCAATACCTTGGATGTACCCCATTCTGCCACGAGTTCTAATGACACCGTATGAGTACTCTGTTTGTACTCTATTTCATATTTTGTAAATATAGAAGACACCCGGAGAGTAGTTAGTTCAAATGTGTTTTTATTTCTGTTGTAGGTTCTTGCTGAGAACTAGGCAAGAATACATAATAACATTCTCGTAACAGAAAGATTTATCAAAAACATATAGCAAAAACTATTATTTCTCAATTCTGCAAAAGTGGTAACCCAAAATTATTATTTCCTATGCCCGGCAGACTTATGGCGCATTGCCCTAAGTTCTGATCTGATGAAAAGGCAAAGTAACCTTAATAATCTGTATTACCACTTGTATTATAAAGTAGTTAGCCCCTAACCAAGTACAGTAGTTTTAGCAATGTGTAGTCTGACTACTAAATGTTGCATGATGGGCTATCAATGCAAGAAGCAAGAGCTAAACATATTCTTACCCATCGGTGGCTTTGCCAGCACCTTGCAGCCAGTGACCTCTAAGATTAACAGTGAGCAACTGTCCTCCCATGAGTCAGTTTGTACTGTCCTCCTGACTGTCAGGAGTCCAGGTTTTTTTTTATGTAAACATTTTATTGTTTCCAAGGTAGCAAACAATACAAAAACCATTAACCGCATCAACATCAGAGTAAAAAAAAAAAACCTCAAACAACTGCAACAAAACATGTAAAAAAACTAGAGGCTTATACTTATACATATAGATCAGTCATATCCAAGTACTATGTAAAAACACTAATAATGACAGGAACAATACTAATAAAGATAGTAATACTGTAACTACACCATCTGTCCCAGCCAACTAAAGTACAAAAAGAAAAAAACAACACCTTTAGAGAAGATATGAATTTCCTCTTAAAGTATGTACATAATTAAGAATCAAATAAAAAAACAAGTTTAAACAATGGAACTAATCTAAACACAATGAATCTATATAGTGTATACAAATATATACAAACATAATCAGAGATGTTCACACATTACCCAACAGAACTTAACCAGGAGTGCCATGCACGGTGACATTTAGATAATGCTTTTCTCCTCCAAAATAACATATATTGATAAGAGGCAACCTAGATGTGGCCTGCCTCCATTGCATATGTGAAGGCAGGGTAGTAGTTTGCCAGTGAGAAAGATGTCTCTTGGCCTCCAAGGCAGCTGTGCAAAGAAACACCTTAAACTGTAGTGTTGTTACATCCAGAAAGGATGGATCACCTAAAATCCAAAAACAAGGGGAGCCTGGGACTTCTGTTTCCAATGTGTGTGCTAAGATCCTAAGGATACACTTCCACCAATCCCTTACTTAAAGGCAATCCCACAGGATATGATATAACATGCCAGCAATGTACTCCTTTATCCATCTCAATTTATGAGATTCCCAATCTGGAACATAAGCCTTCTGAAGAAATTTGTATAGCACACTTGTGTGTACACTTGGGTGGCTCTTAGACAAAGTTAACCATGAATGTACATGTATTGTCAATTCTGAATGCTTCAGCTTATAGTCCTTCATCATCCAAGCTGAAAGAACATGTCTCATTTGGAAATATTTCCACATATCATGAGTGGATAGTCCAAAACTGTTACATAACTGGTCAAATGAGTGTAAGGTTTCAGTCTGCAAATCATATAAATCCCCTACTAAGTAAATCCCTTTATAGGCCCAAGTAGCCCACTGAATCTGGGAACTTCCAATCTTTATATTATGACTGTTCCGCAAGGGTTCATAAGGACCAAAATATTTCGGATCCCACCCACACATATGAATAAATTTCTTCCATGCCTGCCTAGTAAATAACATAGTGTGGGTAAGGGGAACTGAATCAGGGAGGGGTCTCTTAGAACCGTGGGTAATGGAACATTTCCCTTTAATAGATTGTTTCAGTTCCACCCACAGTGGTGCCTGACTATGATCTGAGTTAAGCCAGTGCAAGCTTTGCTTAAATCCATTACACACATGATAGGCCCATGGCCATGGCATCTTTCAGCCACCCATGGTGGTAGGTACCCACAGGGTTTTCCTACTAAAACGAGGAACATTCCCTTCCCAAATAAAGTTTGAAAAAACCCTGTCTATTTTATTCCACCACCCAGAAGAAATAGGCATTGCCAAGTTGCTAAGGTGATAAAAAAAGTTTTGGAAACATCATCAGTTTAATAGCCGCAATCCTACCGGGGAGGGACAAATTCAATTTGGACCATCTGTTCATGACAGTGTTTAGACCATTCAAAAAACCTTGTGTATTTCTGGAACACATATCGTGTAAATTGTTAGAAATATACAACCCCAGATAGCTAATATCTTCAAGGGCCCATTTCAATTTTTGCGGTCGTGTAAGTGCCCAATTAGGGTTCTCATTGTGAAGAGGTAAGATTTCTGTTTTATTCCACTTGACTTTCAAACCAGACACCTCTCAAGCTTTAGGCAATGAGGACTCCACATTAGCCAAAGTTAAAAGTAAATCATCTACTTATAGAAGCTTGGAAAATGACTTGCTCATCACCTGAATGCCATGGATCCCCAGGTGTTGTCAGAAGGCCATGTTAAAAGGTTCAGTATTTCACAAAAACAGCAAGGTACTTAGCGGGAAACCTTGCCTTGTTCCTCGAAACAAAGAAAAAGGTTCTGATGGAACCCCATTAACCAACACTTGCGTTTAGAGAGGAGTATAGGCTCCATACCCACTTTTGAAAAACCAGTCGGTATCTACCATTGAAAGGGTATAAAAAAGACAATTCCATTCAATGGAATCAAATGCTTTTTCAGTTTCGATAGCTATTAAGGCAGCAGAATCTGGGTCCTTAGTAGCAAGCTGTATCAGATTTAGCACAATGCCAATATTATCACTGCCCTGCCATCCACGTATAAAGCCTGCCTGTGATTTGTGTATAATTAGATGCAAGAATTTTGGCTAAAATTTTACAGCCTACATTAAGGAGAGAAATGTGTCTAAAATTAGGACAAACAGTGGGGTCTTTATAGGATTCAGCGGGACAGTGATGTGCTTCCTACATAGTAGGCGGCATGGTACCTAATTCCTTAATAGCTTGAAAGAGTTTATATAACCGAGGGGCTTTAAAGGGGTTCAGAGGTAAAAAGAAAGTCTGAACTAAGGCCATCAGGACCTTACCTTGCCTTACCCGAACCCAATGCATGGATTGCTTCCTGTATTTCTACCAAGGAGATATGCTCCTCTAAAGTCTGGGCAGTGTCTGATAAAAGGGGAATATTCAGCCCAGCAAAAAATGAATGAAAGTCCTCATTACTAGGAGAAACAGAAGAACCATAAAGAGAGGAATAATATTCTCTGAATTGACAGGCCATTTGAACTGGGTCAGTAATCAATTGGGCATCCCTTGATTTTAGGTAGGAGATCTGGATCTCCATAGATTTTTGCTTCAGCTAATAGGCAAGCAATTTCCCTACCTTGTCACATGACTCCCAGTAAGATTACTTCATAAAAAATAAAGCCCTAGATGCTTGTTGATTATAAATATTGTTCAACCTATATTAAAGAGTAATAACCTCTGAGATCTTTGACTCCAGAGAATTATATATGGTTTCCTCTAATGATTTGACGGGTGAGATCTGTAATTTCCTGCCACTGTCATTTATTTAACATCGAGGAGTAAGAAATTATGCGACTCCTAACAAAGGCCTTAAAGGCATCCTATAATGTAAAGATCGAAATGTCAGGAGAGGCATTGGAATTAAAATAGAAAATTATTTCCTCTTGCAACCAACTTTTAAACTCATCAGAGCATAAAGGTGCTGGGTTAAACCTCCAGCTAGGAGACTTAAGTATACTCACTTTAGGAACCCACACCAAACTGATTGGGGCATGATCAGAAATAATTATGGGAGAAATGGCCACATCTAACAGGTCTCTCAAAATAATTGAGCTGCATAAAAAAAAAAAATCCAATCGGCTACAAGTTTAAAATTGGTGTGATTGAAAAGTAAAAGCACAAGTTTCTGGATGAAAAATTCTCCAGAAATCAACAAGACCATGATCAAGACATAACCACCAGAGGACACCTCTTGACCGAAAATGAGAGAGGGATCCCTTCTCTTGTGGGGTTCCATCTAAAAGTGGGTCCCACACAAAGTTAAAGTCTCCCCTATAATAACTGCAGATTCACAGCTCAACTCAAAAATCATTTGAGGCAGACTGGAGAAAAAATCCAGTGTATCCGGATTAGGCACATATACTGTAAGTTAACCAATAAAACCTGTACACCATATAATCTACCCAAAATAATAAGCCACGGGCCCTCCTTAGTGGATAAAGTATACACTACTTGAAAAGAGCACCCTGTTTTAAATAGTATCGAAACGCCTCTTTTTTTTTGAAATATAGGAACTAGAGTAGGCTTTACCAACCAGACCTTTCGATAACCTATTCACCTCCCTTTTTAAGAAGGTGTGTTTCCTGTAGGAAGGCAATGTCACATCCTGTGGAACTAAGACAAGACATAATCTTTGTACTTTTAATGGAGTGATTCATGCCTTGTACATTCATGTTGTTATTTTTAAACTAGCCATATATACATATAATCCAAAAACACAACTCCATCAAAACACTGAAGGAAGTCAGTATATAAAATAACCTTCAGATTCAAGCAGGGAAGATGGTGGCTGTAGGTATACTACCCCAGTAAACCCAAAACTAGCCCAGAAAACTATATGAGTAGTGAACAGTATATGCAAACCTACAGTTCTGCCTCCATTATTAATAAACAACAACATACATATAATTAAATAATTGTAACAACTCACTAAACACCCAAATGGGTCAGTGAGAAAAGTAAACAAAGTTGAAATTGCCTTTATAGCAATTCAGTAAGAAATAAAGTGAGCCACAAACTCTAGGTTTGGCACTGTGGAAGCAGAGGGTCTGACCTGCGGAGTGCATTTGTGACACCCTCCACAAAGGAGAAAAAGGGGAGGAGAACCCAGAAGTAGCTACCCGTACTAGTGCTATATCCAGCCAGAAAAAGGAAACCTGCTCTAATGGGAGCCCATTAACCTTCTGCACTTATTTATTCCAAGTACATGAGAGGTGAGGGAGGTCAAACTAAAGTAAAATGAAAATCGCACTCCTAAAAGGAAAGAAATACCAACATTATACTAGCAGCAAGCCGCCCACCAAGAGGAGTGCAGTGAAACCCAAAATAAGAGTCCCCCCTCCACCCCACCTTAGTCACACAGCTAGTCACATTGTCACCTTTCCAAAAGCTACAATAGTGGTATGCATAGAAATAAATAGAATAGCAACAGTCTAGCCAGATTCCTTGACACTCTCTGCTCTGGCTGTCAACGCTTCGAATGAGACAGGTGGATTCAGAGCTGAAGAGTGAACTACAGAAGTCTGTGCCTCGTGATCTTGCAGAGCTGACAGTGAAGTTGCAGAAACAGAAATATCCATTGACACAGAGACAACGTTCATCATCCGTGTAGTCTGCCAAGTCCATCTGTAAGAGTGGCTAATCCTCTGGTGGTATATTTAGCATGAAGGGAGGATGCTTGGAATTGGGATCTTTGGACCAGCCCGTAGAGCTTAAAGATGCCTGAGTCAGGGATGACAGAATTCAGTTCTGGAGGAAGGAGTGCCCTCTATTGATAGAAACAATGATCATTGAGCCCCAGAACTTCGCTGTGTTTCTCTGAGCCTTTTAGATTTGCCGGCTGAACTACTGTATATCCCCTTTAACATGTGCCTGAATATGATTCCCACTACTCCGTGCAGACTGAGAACCATTAAAATCCAAAGGGAAATCATGAGGATTACTGGTGGGCTGTGATGCAGGCTGTAACTCTACTGCAGGATGTGAGGATTTTAAGTTGCTCCCAGCAGTTGTACGGGAGGATTGCATAGAGTGGTGCATAGAAGCCAGAAACTGCTGCACATCTTGCAGGGTTTCAAACCGGTGCCAACTATTCTCCCAGTTAATGGTTAACACTGTGGGGTGTCTCATGACATACTGAACCCTCTTCCATGGTAGCTCCTTGTGGATGGGTGCAAAGGTTTTCCTCTATGCAGCAACATCTGTTGAGAAATCCTGACATATATAGATGGTATACCTGTTCCACTTGAGGGACCCCTTCTCCATGGCTAATCACAGTATCTGCTCCTTAACAGAATAGCATAAAAAATAAGCAATAATTGGGCAGGGGGGTAGACCTCTTGCTGGCTTAGGGCCCAAGGATCTATGGCCCTGTTCCACCTCAAGGGGATTGTTCCAGTAATAACCCAGTAGTTTCAGGATCAGCTTTTGTAAATAGAAGCACATATCGGGTCACTCAATACCTTCCGGCACCCCAATGATCTGCAAATTATTGTGCCTATTTCTGTTTTCAAGGTCTTCGAGTTTTGCCTCTAGTGTTTGTATGTGCTTCTCCAGCTGTGTGATTCTGTCTGCATGTTGAGCGGTATCTGATTCTAATTTGGAAGCAAAGAACTCATTTTCTGCAATTCTCTTCTCCGCTGTTTGCATCCTGTCCTCCGGTTTAGACACTGACTTCTTAAGGGGAGGGATATCATAGAATAGGGACTGTAGCATAGCCCTAGTGTTGAAGCGATCTGCCAGGCCAACAACTGTGTGAGTCTCTGGAGTAGCCATCATCTTCTAGAACAGGCTGAAATGCCAATCAACAGCAGTAAGTCCAGGTAAAGCAGTGCTAGACATTAGACTGCAAGTCTATAATATAAGATACCAGGATTCTGTCCAGTTCTCTGTGGCACTGTTTGAGAAGGCTGGCAGTATAGCCTAGAGGTTAGAAGAACGAGGTGTGAATGAGCTTGGTACATCCAGCAGGCTAGACCTGAGTTTGATTCTCACAACCTCTACTTGCATACTGTGTGACTCTGAGCAAGTCACTTAACCTTCCAGTGCTCCCAGGTCGCCCCTGAAAACAGGCACTTGTGCCTAATGGGCCTTACCCAGTTAACAAAGATAAAAAAAAATAAAAAAGACACATTACAGATAGATAAAGTAATAATGTGTAATTGTGGCAAACTGAGCTAAACATTCAAGCTACCATTCAGGCCCTGGATGCATGTGCACCCCCAGGAGTCCAGGATTTTTATATTCTTTTCATCTAAAAAGTGTTACTGACCAAGATGAAAACTGGTAGGGAAAAAAACATAAAAGGAAACCACATGGTTATTGAAGTATCTATTAGTAATGGCCCAGATAAAATTGGTAGGTATGGGTTAAGACATAAGTAGTAGCTTTGAGGCCATTAACAACTTCATGGCTGCTAGATGGTGATAGGCAAGGAGGCACTTTGTGTATTTTTCTGTCTGCTAAAAATAAACATGATAAAATTGCTGCTCATGGTTAATACATAATACATAATAAAATGTGTTACTTGTAGCTGGCTAAATTTCCTGTAGTGGATCTAAATAGTTATTCTTGCGGTTAGCTAAGTTTCCTGTAAATGCTTTCCAGTTGGCATAGCCAGTAAATTATCATTTAGTTTACTCTTGTATATGCTTCACTTGGCTGATTTTTGTCACCCAAACCCAAGTCCATTTTTGGCTAGTCCCTGCAAGTGCTTGGCCTGGCAGCGTTTTCACTCGAAACAGGTCCATGGGAAAGACTTCCCTGGTATCAGTTCAGCCCATAGCCTTGTCCTCTTTCAGATTTATGAGTCCCTTCAGGACTCCCTCCTTTGACAAAGGACTATGTCTACCCCCCCCCACAGATCACAGGAGGTAGCCAGCCTATTCAACACAGTGGATTGACTACCATATGCCTTTCTAGTACTGCATCAGGCATAGACCTAAAAAAAAAAACAGAAAAAAAACAGGTATTGAACAGGTTGGCCACTCCCTGTGTTACCCAGGTCACTTGGGCAGGCACAATTGAGAGACATGTCTTTTATGCTGTAAGAAGAAGGGGAGGAGGACGACATAGGGAGTTAAAGAATATTTGTGTATCCCATTACTGATCAGGCTTGGCATCAGAACAGGAATTGGCTTGAGATCAGATCCTGTTAGACAGTGGGCTATGCTTGGGAGAGGGGGGCCAAGAGCACAATAACAGCGCACTGTGGCACTGGTCTGGATTTGATTCAGACTGTTCTTTGGTTGCAGTGGATTGGGGAGACCTCATTAGCAGACAGAGAGAGACACTCTGTCAGAAAGAGATACAGCACCAGCAGAAAAGACCCCCAGCAGCAAGGTAAATGGAAACAAGAGAAAGAACGCTCAACATTTGTGGTTCAGATGTTCAACAGCATACTGCAAATAGAAACATAGACTTTGATGCCAGATAAGGACCGCCTGGCCCACCTAGTCTGCCCATTTCCCTACCTATTGGATAAGCTGCAGATCCCAGTTAACCAACAACCTACCCCTCTCTTCTTCCTACTCCCCACCAGAATTGCCTTATGTCTGTCCCATGCATGCTTGAATTCCCCCCCACTGTTTTTGACCCCACAACCTCCTCAGGAAGGTCGTTTCATGTGTCTGCCACCCTCTCTGTGAAAAAATACTTCCTCACATTGCCCCTGAGCCATCCCCCCTCTCTCTTCAAATTGTGTCCACATGTTCTTGCACATCTCTTTTTCTGAAAGATGCTACCCTCTTGGACTTGTTGATTCTCTTGAGTACATCCTGTAGCCCCTAGTGCCTCAACCCTTCAGTGGGTCTTCTTCTGGGGGAGGGGTCTGAGGATTAAACAAATGTGAGACTTATTTACACAAATTTCCTTAAAATGATGCACACCTATAAAGTGCTACCTAGTGCAGTTGTGACATAAAAAAATCTCATATTATTACAAAGCTAAGTACATACTTCTGCAAGCTTAATAAATTCTAAACTCATTCTAGTTAATTTACATAGTTACATCTATTTGATGCCTGATCAATGCAGTGTACAGCATTTTAAATGGAGGAAAATATACACATTTAGAATATATACATATGGAGCTTAGACTTTTGGTAACCTTCTCTTTAAATTTAAAATACCTTTTATGGGCAACTTTTAAGGTATAAATTTTGACCTTAACAAGCTCCAACAATTCAATCTCAAAATACCAATACAAACTGAAAAAGAAATAGATCTTGCGGCAAGGCGGTAGTGGAAAGTCAAATCATAATTGGAGGTCAAATTATTGTATCAACTTTCATAGGACATTTTTCTCTTTTTCTCATGGTGTGTCCTTCCAGTTTCACACCATAAAATAGCCACTGATCTATACAATTTTTTTTTTAACTCAGCATTATTTTATATTGAGCTAATTCATACAGCAATACATTGATACATAAGTGTCATACAGTAATCTATTTCAGTTACATTAATCATCCAGAATATAAAACATTTCACTGTAAGCACTCTGGTTACATTTTCTGTTATATGTGTTATTTCACAGAAAAGTGGTAAGAATAAAAAAAGAATGAGAATTTATGTGCTGTATGCACAGAGTTATTAGAACTTCCCAGTGAAAAAGGAAAAAACAAAAAAACTTTTTGGCCAACAAATTTCGTTCACCCCCCCCTTCCCATCTTTTATCTGACAGTAATCCACTTGGAGGGGGGAAGAGTGAGAGGAGAAACATAAATAAAAAGAAAAAGTAAAAAGGCCAGTCGATTCTGGGAGCAGAGCTAACCCCTGCCCCCTCACTCCAATCCAATCATACTTTAAATTCAGTATCCCCCACTTTAAGTGATAATCATTGAGCCAGTCAGGACCTCTAGCTGTTCCTACTCAAAAGCCAAGTTTCCCAAATATGCCATTTTGTCTCATGCTGTTCATATCTGAGGAGTATTTTAGCTGTCAGAGCTTCCATTACTAGGATTCCAACCTCAGCCAATTAGCTATGATACATTTAAGCACCACAGCTAACAACACCAGCAACACTCCTCTTGTCTGTCCCCACTGGCCGGAGGCCCCTGGGAATCCCAACACCCATTCTTCAAACTGCAGAGGGAGAAGCACCCCTGTGATATCTTGTACTGCCTGTTGTTTTTTTCCCCCAATAAGACTCAGCTTGGAACTGAACAGCCGTATCCATACCAAATTTTCAATCAGTAAAGATTGTGCTGTGTTCCTATCATCATGCATCATATTGTCCTACCTTCCTAAGGGTCCAAAAGGTTCTAACTATACACTATATACTACTCCTATTTATACATATTTAAATTATATTTTTTACATATATATATATATATATATATATACACATTCATATTTATCTTAAACATGACCATTTCTTATAATTAATCTTTACATTCTTGCCCTTCCATTAATTACTTCCTGGAATGAAGCCCATATTATATCAAATTGTTCAATTTGATTGTTACGGATATAGTGAATATGTTCCAATTGAATTATGCCCTTAAAGGATACCTAAACAACATTTTGACAACAAACTATTCAAAAATCTGACCTCAAATGGGATCAAAGGAAAGGCTGCTGAATTCATTAATGCTAAAACTACATTTATATAAATTGCCTAAATGTGGTACCAAAGCATGTGAAAAATGTAAAATCAGCTTTCCAATTTAAAAAAAACTGCCTTACCTGTTTCTTAAAATGGCCGCCAAATGTGTTGTGATGACATCTTCGGAGCCAAAGTCAGAGAGCCATATGGCACTCTATTGTACACTAGTTCTTTTTTCCCTTTGTATAGAATTGTTTCACCAAAATGGTCAAAACCACGTGCATTATTTAGATCAATATTCATGTTAGGCTATGGTTCTGTTCATTTCATTTACTTTAACATGCTGAAATTGTGTTTTAATCCAACTGACTTTCTCTTTGGCAAACTACAATGCAGTAAAAATCTTGAATATCCTGGTGGTCTAGTGGTTATGGCAGATCCATGATGCTGCAATGGGGGGAGAGGGTGCTGGGAGTGTGTGCATACTTGATATGCACTTATTAACATTTTTATTAAACCGTTATATTTTCTGCTATTATGCTTTTCTAGTATGTTTTTGACTGAAACTAAAAATGTAATCCATATTTTGGAATGTAAACATTTGTACAATCAATAAATCAGACTTCTTCAACACACTGAAATATAGCAGCAGCAAGTGAGTACTTTACAATGGGGGTTACAGCCACATCCTTCACCACCCCTTAGATCCACCACTTGTTTGTAGTAAAGTTCTTCTGTAATCCAATGCCAGAGTTCATACTTTCTTGGAAATCAAAAATATGCTTGTCTCTTAACTTATCTTCTTTTTCCATGGGGAATAAGAAGAAGTATCAGTATTTATATAGTGCTTTTCATACACATTGTATCCCAAAGTGCTTTACAAGCAATACTAGACTGGTAGTGAAGTGACTGAACATGTAGTGGCAGCCATTTCATACATTAATATCCACACACAGCCTTGAACAATTGCATGGAGTGATTTTATGGGAAAGGGAATGTTGGCCAGGACAATAGGGTCAGGTAGTGATCATAGTGCTGGCAGCCCCACATCTTATTTCTCACAGTGATCTGCTCAAATATCTCCCCTTCTGTCTTCCCTGAATATAGCAGTACCTTGAAGGAGTGGCCTTCTCAGTCCCCCTCTGGTATTCATTCTTCACTACTCCTCCTCACACCAAATCTGGTGAGCTCATCACCCTTGTGCATCATGAATGTAGGTAGTACAGTCCCCAGTTTTTTTGATATATCAAAAATAAATCTTTCCAGTAAGTCAGGCTGATAGCAGCAGGGAACTAGAGGAAAGACGGGCTTCCTTTCCTTAAAAGATCTAGGCTAGCTTTGATTAGGCACTATTAAATGATGGGTATGCACATCCTTATGTACGTCATTTAATAGTGCCTAATCATAGGTGAATTAGATCTCATATGGGTAGGAATGCCTATGTTTCCCCTTGTGCCCTGCTGCTATCAGCCTGGCTTACCAGAAGATCATATTTATTATTAATATGTAAAAATGACACGGGTGACTGTACTAACCATGTTCATGATGCAGAGGGGTAGTGAGCTCACCAGTTTTTGGTGTGGGTGAAGAATGAATGCCAGAGAGGGACTGAAGAGGCCATTTCAACAGGGTACAGCTATATTCAGGTTAGGGGAAAACAGGAAGGGGGATGTTTAGCAGATCATTGTGAGATCTGAAATGTAAGGCTGCCATCACTGTGATCATTAACTGACTGTGAATGAGAGCAGCCAGTGATGACAAATACTCAGAGAGGCAGGGCTGCACCTAAATTGTTACTTGAATTCAGTGTAGGGAGAGTACCCTCAGGTGGGGGGGGGGTGTTGACATTTGCTAGGATGGTATTGAGGGAGCTGAGTGTAGATCATTCAAGATTTGGAAGGGTGGTAGCCAGCCAGCTTGCATTGTGGAGTAGGGCATTTAAACGTACTGGAAAAGAATTGCAGTGAACTGTCCTGCGAGGTTCTGCAGATCACAGGTAAAGGAGTAGACTGACACTAGAAGTCTGGTGGATTTGCTCAAGGCATTAGTATGCCTCTCCTCCTAATAATATTGTTATTCATAGCAAGTGCAGTCCTTATGAGGGCATGAACAGCAGTTTTTCTGGTGAGTCCTGAGGCTTATTGCTTGGCCCTCCATGAAGACCCAATTGTTGGTTAATGAGGCGGGACAAAAACACATCAGGGGAACTGTACATACTGCCATCACTGTGCAGAAGGGTGATGATTCATTCAGTGTTTACTGTGGTAGCAGAAGTCAAACATTGAAAAAGTGGACTTAAGTGTGATTTGGGAGGTATTTCTTAATGGTGCCAGCTGATGATCCGTATCGGTGTAGGTATGCACAACTCTCTGAAGTATACGATTATAGTCTGAGGTGTAATAATTCTCTTCATGAGACTGCAAGCTCATATGCAGCCCCAGGCAGTACTAATGGATGGTGGGGTGTTCAACAGAAGGCAGGCCAGGTGCAGGGGGTTCACTTGGAAAAAGAATGCAAGAGAAGCTTTTTTGGTAGATTAACTAGAATGCATGAGCTTTGGAATTGGACCAGACCAGTAGTTTAGCTGTGTGACCCTGCACAAGTCACTTAACTTCCTTGTGCTGCCAGGCCACATCTGAAAACAAGGTTTCAGCATAGAGTGTGTCTCTCCTGGTTAACATGAACAAAATTCAGGGCATCACATAACCACTAGATCAACAGGTATTTGAAGTGTTGTGCTGTTCTGCAGTTTGCCAAAGAGAAAGTCAGCTAGATTGCAAAATATTTTCAGCAAGTTAAAGTAAATAAAATGAACAAAATCATAGCCTAACATGAGTACTGATCAAAATAATCAACATGTGGTGTTGATCATTCAGGTAAAACAAGTCAAAACAAAGAGAGAAAGAATAACTAGTTAGCCTGTAAGAATCTATATTGGTCTCTGGCTCTGGATCCGATGATGTCATCATGACTCAGCACTTAACACAGTTGGCAGACATCTTAGGGAGAAGACAATGCTGTTTTTTGTAAGTGAAATGCTGATGTTTACATTTTTCAAAAGCTATGAAACTGCATTTATGTTATTTACATAAATGCAATTTTAACATAAACGTAAACAGTACCCTTTACTTTACCTCACTATGAAGCCAGATTTTGGAGTTCACAGTTTTAAAAAAACTGCTTGTTTAGGTACCCTTTAATATAATTTAACCAAGTCTCAAAAAGTGGTGGGTCAATATCTTTCCACTTTAACAATATGCATTTCCTACCAATGTTCATTGCCATTGTATACAATATCTGCTTGCATTTATCTAAGTTATCGTCCTTATTGAAGATTGATAAAAGAGTTACCATCGGTGTGTAATGAATATTCTGTTTTGTGGCATAATTTAAACACTGAAATAAATATTTTACGCCAAAAAATTTGAGAGCTTTGGGCATGAGTGAATAAGATGTGTTAGAGTTTCTGAGGTGTTTCCACACCTTGGGCAACATGGGCTAATTGAATGATTTATTACATGTAGTCTAATTGATGTGTAATAAACTCTGTCTGTAGTATTATATTGCATCTGTTGTAGCTTAGAAGTTTTAATGACTGAGAGTGGAACCTGTAATATTTGCTGCCAAATTTCTTCTGTAATATTTATTCCTAAGTGCTGTTCCAATTTCTTTTTTAATTTCAATAGATTCTCTTCTGATCCATCATTTAACTTTTTATATAGTGCAGTTATTAGTTTAGTATCACTGTTCCTAAATAGTAACAAATCAAAAAGAGGGGAGCTATCCTCCAATAATACTTTTGTATTTATCTCTTTGATATATCTTTTCAACGGTAAGTATCGAAAGACTCTAGCACTACTAATCTTGAACTCCCTCCTTAAGTGAGTAAATGTTTTTAAATTGTTATCATTAAACAAATGACCAAATGTTAATATTCCCTATGAATTCCAGATTTTGTATGTTTTATCAGTAGTGGTTACTATAAAAGCTGGGTTATTGTAAATAAGTGTATCTTTAACATTTTTTATTTTATTCTTAACCAAAGTACGTGCCTTGTACCATGCATTCAAAATAGATTTAATTACTGAATTATTGATACATCTCTTAATAATTGCCCCCACCTTCTTATTATGTGGTATAAATAATAAATTATTTAGTGGAATTTTACTTAATTCTAATTCTAATTCCATTTTAACCACCCGGAGGATGTTCCTTCTACTATTCACCCAATACCAAATGATAGAACACTGTGTAGCCAAATAATATTTGAGAAAATCCGGAAGTGCCAATCCCCCTTCTTCTTTTGATTTAATTAATGTAGTGTATGCTACTCTTGGTGGTTTATTTTTCCAGACACATCTAATTACAACTTGTTTTAATTTCAAAAAATAAGATTGTGGTATCTCCACCGGAATACTTTGAAACAGATATATAAACTTTGGTAGGATTTTCATTTGAATGATATTAATGCATTCAATAATAGTTAAGAGTAAGGAAATGCACCTAGTCAGATCTCTTTCTGTATCCAACATAATATCTCCATAATTAGCTTGAAACAAATTTTGTAAATTATTGAGAATATTTATACCCAAGTACTGTATTCATTGTTTTATAATACATTTGCATGATTCATGTAACGGTTCTGTTTCCTGTCTATTGAATGACAACATATATGACTTTTGCCAATTCACTGTAAAGCCTGAGATTTCCCCAAAGAATCTCATTAATTTGTAACACTTTTCCCATGATTGAGAAATATCTTCCAAGTAGAATAAGGTGTCATCCGCCATAGAGACTGATTCTGTGATCTTCATTCTTAAATGATTATCCCTTTAATGTATTTGCTGGTTCTTACCATATTTCCCAGTGGTTCCATAATCAGTGCAAAAATAAGAGGTGAGAGAGGGCACCCGTGTCTTGTTCCCCGAGATAGTTGAAAATATTGAGAAATAATATTATTAGTTTTTACCCTGGCTAATGGTGCTTTATAAATTATCTTTAACCAATTTAAATATTTCTGCCCAATATTCATTTTTTTCTAAGGTTTGGAATATAAACTGCCACTCAATTTTGTCAAACGTTTTCTCTGCATCAATCGATAAGAAAGAAACTTTGTTCTTATGAATACTATCTGTTATATTAATTACCCTTCTAATATTTTCATAATTATTTTGTCCTTTAATAAATCCACATTGATCCTGATGAACCAGATATTCCATAACTGTTTGTAATCATAAAGCTAGTATTTTAGTAAAGATTTTATAGTCCACATTCAACAATGAAATCAGGTGATATGAGTGACATTTTAAAGGATCTTTGTCTTTTTTATGAATTAAGTGTATCATAACGTCATAGAACGATTTTGGTAAGGCATGTTCTTTATAAAATTAATTGAATAATCTCAGCAGAACTGCTTTTATTATATGTCTAAATTTGCTATAAAAATCTAGTGAGAGTTCATCCGGGCCAGGAGCCTTGTTTTTGGGTAATAGAGAAATTGCTATTTTCACTTCTGCGCTGCTGAAATCAGCATTTAAAATTACTTGTGTTTGATCAGAGATAGTCCCTAGTTCAACTGCTTTCATAAAGTCCATTATTTTTTCATCATCATTAGGATGTAACTGTGATGTATATAGTTGTTGGTAAAATTCAAGGAACCATTTATTTATCTCCTTCGGCTCTGTAATTAAAGAGCCATCCTGTTTATACACCTTATATATAGCATTTCATTTTTTTTTTTTAGTTCAAACTTTATTAAACATTTTCACAATATAGGAGGCTGCAATTGTAACAAATACAACCTGTTCACAGTGCTTTACATAAGCTACCCCCCATCTCTCCCACCCCCCCAGTACAGCAGTGTAGTACCACATTGTAACTTGAATTCTATAACAATAACCATATGCCTACAGGAATAACTAACAACCAACAACACCTATATCCATACAACCATGATTAAGGTGTGAAGGGGATCCCAGATATGTTTGTAGCTTGGTAACCAATTTTGGAGACTGGCTATAGCTTTCTCTGTATGAAGATTAGCAAGGATTTCATTAACCCATTCCTGATATGTCGGGCTAACCCTATCTTTACAATGCCTTAATATAAGTTTCTTAACAGATAGTGCAATCATGGAGATATGAAATCTCTGAACTTTAACCTTGATGGAGGACAGGTCACCCAGAAGGCAAATATCCGGAGTAAAGCAGTCCTGCAAACCCAGTAAGGGGTCCAGGTTGTTTTTAATTGAATCCCACAGTGGGATTATTTTGGGGCACGTCCAGAATATGTGGAGAAGAGTTCCTTCTCCCTGGGAGCATCTGGTACATACGTCTGATTCTAGGAGACCCCATCTCGCCAATTTAGCTGGAGTATAATACAAGTTGTGTAAACTGTGATATTGCATAAGGCGTAATCTGTCTTGAGACACACATTTGTGACAGAACTTCCATAAAACCAGCCAATTGAGGGTGTATTGAGGAAAAAGAGAACCCCAAAATCTAGTCGGACCATAGGAACCCCCATACCGTCGATGAAACAAAACTTGATATATTTTAGAAATGACACCAGAAGAACCCAATAAGGAGGAAAGTTCAGGAATCAGTGCAAAAGTTGGAGGGTGGGGGAGGGGTATTATCCAGCACAGTGGTAAGCAAGTGCTTCAATTGAAGAACCCTAAATAGTAAAGATACTGGAATACCAAATTTCTGGGTGATTTTAGCTACAGGAAGCCATGCTCCCTCGCCATCCAAAAACATGGATACTATCTCATCGCCCACTTGGGGCAACCATGTACGGGAGATCTTCTGCTTGTTTATAGTAAAGGCCGGTGAGTTCCAAATAGACTGGGACAGATCCAGATATGGAGTATATCCCAAAAAAGAGCAAAGCTGAATTTATACTTTTAGTGAAGTCATAAGGGTGGGACATTTACTAGCATCTTGTAAAAGAGACAATTTAACATAAAACATAGTCGGGGGTCCATGTTCATAGACCAGATGAAATCTAGTTCAATGTTGAGGCAAACCGGTCTCAAACTCTTGGGTCCCGGACTCACCCACTTCAGGCATTTAGCAAGATGACTAGTCCAGTAATAGATAGCCAAGTGGGGAATCCGCAGTCCCCCATCTGCTTTTGAGGCAGCCAGCTTATAGTATGCCAGTCGGGAGTGTTTATGTGACCAGATGAAATTAGTAAAGATTCTATGCATTTTCTGAAACCAGGATAGTGGGATGAATGAGTTCTAGAGACCCAATCTCTGCAAAGACATAGGATGGAAGCTGTCCAGAGGAGGGCAACTGAAATGGTGCAGGGTCTGCACTGGAAGACATATGAAGAGAGACTAAAGGAGCTTAATATGTATAGCCTTGAGGAAAGGAGGGAGAGTGGGGACATGATAGAAACTTTCAAGTACCTCAAGGGAATCAACAAAGTCCAACAGGGTAGCATCTTTCAAAAAAAGAGGTGTGCAAGAACAAGGGGACACAATTTGAAGATGGGGAGGCATCTCAGAGGTAATTTAAGGAAGTATTTTTTCACAGAGAGGGTTGTGGATGCATGGAACAGCCTTCTGGAGGAGGTTGTGGAGTCAAAAACAGTGGTGGAATTCAAGCATGCATGGGACAGCCATAAGGCCATTCTAGGGGGTGGGGGTAGGAAGAAGTAGGCTGCTGGCTAACTAGGATCTGCAGCTTATCCAGTAGGTAGGGAAATGGGCAGACTGGGTGGGCCAAGCGGTCCTTATCTGCCATCAAATTCTATGTTTCTATGTAATGAATTAAGGTGAGAAAGGGAATAAAAAAGGCAGGGAAAAACATTCATCTTAATTATATTGATACGGCCCCATAATGAAACCGGAAGCTTAGACCATCTGTCCAGGTCTTGGACAATCAACTGGGATAGAGGCTCCAAATTTTCTTTAAACCATGAGGAAGGGTTATGTGTTAGTTTAATACCCAAGTATTTAAGAACCCAGGGTGCCCAACACAAGCCAAAAGGGGAAATGTCTGTCTTAAAAACCTTATGGTTAAGGGGAAAAAAAGGATGATTTGTTAGCATTTAATGTATAGTTTGAAAAGGAGCTAAATTTGGCAATTTCCCCCAACAAGGCCGGGATAGATGTCTTCAGATGGGCCAGATAAAGGAGAAGATCGTCAGCATATGCGGTGATCTTGACCACATTGCTTCCCACCGGAATGCCTTGTATCACCGCATTTTTAAGGACATTTTGAATGAGAGGTTCCAAATATAAATTAAATAAGAGAGGGGAGAGGGGACATCCCTGTCTGGTACCTGAGTATAAAAGGAAGGGTTTAGAAAATGCACCATTTCCAGAAATCCTAGCAGAAGGAGCCCGATATAAAGCACGAATCCAGTCTATGAACATGATAGGAAAATCAAAGGCTTTAAGGACCTGGAATAGAAAATTCCAATTCACACGGTCAAATGCCTTCTCGGCGTACAGGGAGACCGACCCAGCGGGAAATGTGGCATCCCTGGACTCCGAGAAGACATGCGAGAGGGTGCACAAATGATCTGATGATGACCGCCCCTTCATGAATCCTACCTGGGAAATGCCAATCAGGTCTGGAAGGACCAGGGTTAACCTGTCGGCCAGTATCCTCAAAAGAATTTTGATATCCTGATTTAAAAGGGATATAGGCCTGTAACTCTGTACTAACTCAGGATCTTTGTCCGGTTTGGGGAGAAGGACAATCAGGGCTTCAAACAAGTAGGTATCTACAGTAACCCCGGAGAGAATATGTAGGTACAACCGATGAAGCACCGGCAGTAATTGTTCTTGGAAAACTTTATAAAATAATGAGGAAAAACCATCCGGCCCCAGTACTTTATCAGAAGGCAAAGCCTTAACAACCTCCAAAATTTCTTCCAGGGATATAGAAGAGGACAAAAAACTCCTATGCACCTCTGACAGGGAAGGAAGATGGGAGTCCCTTAAATACTCCTCCAGCATCTCCAAGAGAGGAGGACAGTCCATGTCCCTGTATAATTGCTCATAGTACAGTGCAAACTCTTGTACTATGTCGGAAAGGGATACCCTCGGAGATCCATCCTCCTGAGCCTGGACTGGAGGGATAAATCTTGCAGACTCCTGCTGCTTTAATCTTAAAGCGAGCATACGCCCGCTTTTTCTCCCTGATCTGTGTAACTAGCTCTAGTACGAATAATGGCTAACTCTGCCTTTTCCCTCAACAAATCTAAATATCTGTCTTTGGCTATCAAAAGTTTCTTTCTGTCCTCACTTGGAGTGCTGGAAGATAAATTAACTTCTAAAGACCGTACTTGGGCCAGTAAGGATAATAGTTCTGCTTCTTGTGTCTTTTTTCTCTTGGTAGCTAAACTAATGAGAATTCCCCACATATATGCCTTGAAGGCGCCCCATAGAATATCCAGCTCCATACTATCTATCGGGTTAGTAGAGAAAAAAAAGTCAATCTGTTCTTTTATAAGGTTACAGTACGTAGTATCCTTTAGTAATTGTTCGTTTAATTTCCAACGGGTATCCCGCCTAGGTGTATTAAGAAAAGCTAGATTGCATACCACCAGAGAATGATCAGATATTGGACCAGGCTGAATCGAAGTGGACAAAACCTCCGGCAAGAGCACCTGGGAGATTAATAGGTAGTCTATGTAAGACTGTGATCCATGCACTGGCGAGCTAAAAGTATATTCCTTGGTGTTAAGGGTGCAGTACTCGCCATACATCACACAACTCGCACTGGTCCAACAGGTCCTTAAAAGCCCTTTGCCTAGGGGACAGTCCCCTCAATCCACTGCCAGACCTGTCCATATTAGGGTACATGACCAAATTGAAGTCGCCACCTATAACAATCGCGATAGGGAGCATAGGGAGAATAATGGTGATCAACTTCATAAAAAAGCCAGGGTCATCTGTATTAGGCCCATAGATACTGCAAAGTAAAAGTGGCATGGACCAAAGAGTACCCTGAACCAAAACATACCTGCCCCCTGGATCTTTAACAACATGCGAGGAGATGAAGGGGATACCTCTATTGACAATTAGCATGACTCTGCTGCTATTAGTGGTCCCCGTGGCATCAAAGACCTGACCGACCTGTTGCAAGGTTTCAGAATCTAGCAAATGGGATTCTTGCAGAAACGTTATCTGGGAATGCAATAAATTTAAGTGCTTAAGCACCTGGTATTGTTTCGATTTTTTCCTTAGCCCTTTCACATTCCACGTAGCAAAATTAACATTACTAACCATCTAAATTGGTAATAATGAGTACATAATAATAATCTCGGTGTAACAGCAACGAGAATCCAGAATCCAAAGCATCTTGAGTACTGCTGTGCTGCCCACCCAGTCCCACGCCCTCCAGTACAAACCAAATCTTCACCCACCCACCTCTGTAAGACACCCCATCATCATGTAACTTAGATTTATCAAATCCCTTAGATCTGACCAATATCCCCTCCCACCCGACCACCCCAGCTGTCACAAGCAACGTTCAACAAGATACCGCGTCCCTTCCTCTCCCCCCAGCCTCCCGACATTACCCCACAGCCCCAAACAAATTCAGCAAACCCCCCCATAGTTGGAACAGGAAAATGTTAATTAAAAATGTAAGGAAAAACAACATTCCGACATAAGACCTGGTACCTAACCGGCTCCTGACAACCAGAGGGGAATGCGCAACTTATAGAGATGGGCTCAACGAGTGTGCTGGTTTAATTAAAGGTTTACATGCAATCTGCCAAGAAAACGTAATTGCCAAAGAACAGCAAATAACAGGTAATACAAGATAGGGCCAATTTGCCATGGGATCTTGCCGGTACCAGGACAAAGTTGTCAAGTAAGAAGTGTACTGATTAATCCAGGCCTCAAATACAAGAGCCCTGCGAAGGAAAACAGGTCCCGAATTGGCAACCAGCGCTATCCTGCAAGGCACATAACCTGAGCTCCCTCTGGTGGCACCGGAGCGAGAGCGCACAATTGCACAACTAGAAAAGGAAAAGCCCAGCCCCTCCCTCAAAACAGAGACTTCTTATATTTTAAAAAGGTGAGCCAAGGGGTACAGAGCATTAATCCCCTTTCTACAGGTACAGATAAACTTCAAAATGAAACATAAACAAAAAATGCCCTCCCCCAAATAACCAGTCCATTCAGTTGAAACAGTCTCCTGATAGGAACAACAGTCCCAAACTTGAATTTGATGCCGAAGTATCATAAAGTAAGAGAACACAACAATATGATGTCCCTTCAGCCTTCGGTATCAGGTTCTCCTGAACACGGACAGATATTTATATTCGTTTCTTTCATGTCTCTCAAAGAACAGTCACAGCCCCACAGTTCAGAACTCTCCATTGCCAGAAATACAGGACTCATCATGGGGCACAAAACAGATGAGGCAGGGCTAGTTTTAAGCCAGAGAGATCAGCATCAGGGTCATCATAGGCAGACCAGGCTCCAGCCACTTGCACCTGCAACCTAGCTGGGTACCCCATTCTAAACTTAAGCCCAGCAGCGATGATCCTGGACACAATAGGGTGGAATGCTGCATGTTTCTGCCGGACAGAACTCGGTAAATCTTGCGCTATTCTGAGCTTGTTGTTCTCCCATCTGACTTCTTGCAATTCTTTTACTTTTGCCAGGAAATGCTGCTGTTCCAAGTAGTTTAAAATACGGCATATGATAGGGCGAGGTGCAGCTCCTGGGGGAGGTTTTGGCCGCAGGGACCTATGTGCCCTCTCAACAATATACTGGGACCCAAAGGGAGAGGGACCGGTGATCCTTTCCACCAGCTTCTGAACAAACACTATGGCATTTTGGCCTTCTTCACCCTCGGGAAGCCCTAGTATGACAACATTGTTCCTGCGGCTGCGGCCCTCAAGATCCTCTAATTTTGTTTCAAGATGGGAAAGCTTCTGCCTCATAGCCACAAGCCCAGGGTCAAAATTATCCACACGCTTCTCTAGTGAAACAATACAAGCTGTATTATCCGAAGTTGTAACCAAAACCTTCTCAAGCTTTTTAGAGAGGGATTTAAGCTCCAAAGACATCTCCTTTACTTCCTCTCTAGAGGGTTTAAATTCTTCTAAGAACCTGTTCAAGGTTAAAGGCTCCTGCTCCGAGGCCTGGCTCAAGTGTTCGGGCTTGTCTGAACCACTCGAGGCCCGAGATTTCTTTGGGGCCTTCTCAGGAGTGACCGGGGGAGTGTGTTTCTGTGGCGCCTTTTTCATATAGACCTCCATCGGAGTTCAAACTCGCTAAACCAGAGCCCGGGATGATTAAATGGCAAAATTAAGTTGATGTAAAGGGTTTTAGGTAGATTTAGCAGTTCAAAATCACTAATTATTAAGTCGGGAGGCTGGAGCTGCACGGAGGAGCTTCTACTTGATACCCTGCATCACGTGGTCTCCCGCATTTCATTCTTTATTAAGCTGCCAAGATAAGAGTTTTAATGGTTTGTTTGAATATAGATAATTTGTTCTGGTTTGTAATATTAATTTCTCTGCTTTTTCTGAAATGATATTGTTATATTCTGACTTTTTCTGTACCAAAAACTTATATATCCTAGGGTCTAGATTAGTACTATGGAGTGACTGTGAATTACCAATTTGGTATTCCAAGTGTTTTTGTTTTAAATTAGATAATCTTTTCCTTTCCCTTTCTAGTTTTAGGAAGTAGTCCCATGTCCATAACTTAAATGAGTCCCATAAGTTACTTATTTTAATATCAGGATTATCATTAAAATAAAAGAACTCTTGTATATCCCATTCTATTTTGTCTGTTAGTTCTCTTTTTAACAAAATAGAGGAGTCTAACTGCCAATTGTAACTGGAGTCTATTTTCTCCATAACCATACTGACCTCGCATGGGGAATGATCTGAGATCAGTATGCCTGGGTACTCTATACTCCGCATTCTATATAAGAATGTTTCTGAGCATAATATTAAATCTATTCGAGAATATGTTTTGTGGCTATTTGAATAGAAAGAATATGTTCTTTTATCCTTATAAAAATGGATCCAGGGATCTATTAAATTCAGTCCTGTTTGAAAATTCTTTATAATAGTTACCAGTGATTTATATGCACTATTTATATCATATTTATGATCTCCTTTATTCAGGGTTAAATTAAAATTCCCCATTACTATATATGTTGGAGAGTGGGTTGATAATTGTAAAAAAAAAAAAGTCTGTAAAGAACCTTGGTGCATTCTCATTTGGAGCATATACTGTGGCCAGTGTCATTATAGAGTTAATCAACTGTATTTCTATAATCGCATAGCGGCCTTGTTGATCTGTAGTGGATTTTAATATAATAGGCTTCAAACCAGTTTTCCTAAAGAATATAGCCTCTCCTCTAGAGTTATTATGGTAGTTGGGGAAACAAGGCCCTGTCCCCAACATTTGGAGAACCATTCTCTCTCTTTTTCATTAAAATGAGTTTTCTGAAAACATATACAGTTTATTTTATGCATATCCAAATACTTAACGTTTTGCACTTTATCTCTCTTTTTAAGGCCTTTTACATTCCAAGTCACAATTTTCAATATTTCATACATTACCTAATAAAGCAGTTTAAACCAAATACATTTACAGCTTTATTTGGACTCTTGTTTTGCATCTAAGAGATAATAAACCTTTGCAATACACAATGGTGTTTATTGCACTGCTTTTACAGTATCCGTATTTTTACATAACAAGTGTAAACTATAATCTATCCCTCCCCTACCCCAGTTTGGGAGAACAGTCTCCCCCCCCCTTTTACTCCTGTAGCTGGCTGTTACAGCCACCTATTGCCTCATTGCACCTTTACTATGCGCCCCCACCCTCTTAGCCCAAAACATTTTTTATTGACTTCTTTTACCTATAATCTGCATATTTCCTTTATATCCCCCTTTTTTCTGCAATCCATTACTTTCTGTGCTGTTAATACCTCTATATCCCCCTTTCCCTTTTCGAACATTTACTGGGAGTAAACAAACAAACAAAGGAGATGGGGGGGAATAGTCCAATTTCAGCAGTTCAGAATCCAATTTTCTTTCTTCATTTCTTGATCTTCTTTCAACCTTCAGTTCTCTTTCTCTGATATATCGTCCTCAGCAGTTGTTCCTTTAACTGAGTGTGATGCTGATTGAGATGCCTTTGAACTAGGGTTAGGTTCTGCAGCCCTTGAATAACATTTCTCAAAGGCCTGCTGTGCCTCCCATGGATCGTCATATGTTTATAATTTATTATTTATTACAAACCAAATTTTTGCAGGGTAAATCATAGAGAACATGATCCCTTTTGCATACATTTTTGCCTTTAATGGGTTAAATAGCTTCCTCCTAGCGGTAGTTTCCTGAGACAAATCAGGATATACTTTAAAGTGTATATTTCCAACTTTTAATCCCTTGTCCATTCTGGCTTTATGAAGTTCTTGGCATGATTGTATTAGCTGCAACAAATCTGTTCCCACTCCTATGTGCTCTATCCAGTGCTATTTTCTCCTCTGGGTGCTGTTTCCCCATCTCTTCCATTATAAACTTCTGGAAAAACTTAAGCAAATCCTGGGAGCCTTCAGTACCCTCCGGTATTTTGCACAGGTGTAAATTTCCCCTCCTGGAGCAGTTCTCTTGTTCTGCTATTTTTTGTGAGAGAAGCTGAAGTTGTTTCTCATGTAATGCCTGTGTTTTAGCTATTGATGATACCTCATCCTCTCATTTAGAGATTCTGTTTTGCATTTCATAAGTCTTTAATGACATATTATCCATTCTTTGTGTCAATTACGTGACTGAGGTTGTTATTAATTGGATAGATTCTTTCACTGCCCCCAATGTGCGAGCCATCTCTGTTTTTATATCTGTAATTGCGGTTAATATTTTTTCATTGCTATTAACCCAATCTAGCTTAGATACTGGGGGCTCATTAGATACTGCTTCATCAGCCTCTTGATTACTAGCACCCTCTAATCCTGTCAGGGTAGTTTTAGCAATCCCGCTTGTTTGGGGGTAATTGATTCAGTGGCTTTCTGGAACTCATTAGCCTTCTGTGTTTCATTAGTTTTGACAAAATGTTTTTTTAGCATTGCCTACAATGTTTCAACTTGTTACCCTGCCTTATTTTTATCTTTGTTAGGAGATATGATTACCTTTTTCAACCAGTTTTTTCTGTTAATATTCAAATCTTTCATTCTCTTAAAAAATCGAGGGTGTGGGAAGACAGATTTCCTTTTATAGTTTATACGGGAGTGTTTGCTCTGAAATGGAGACTGCCTTGTTTTTCTCACCAAACAGTTTTCTTTGCCAAGATTTGGCTTCCTTTTTTCTCCAAAATAATCTCTTACTAACTCTCTTACACAGTGTATATTCTTTAACATCCCATTTGAATGTATACTTTAAGAAGATAAGGATATGTTAACATGATTAATAAGACTAACTTCATCAAAATTTCAATACGGAGAGTTTAGATCTTCTGCGTCGTGAGTTTCTCACGCTTTTTTAATTCCATGTTCACTTCCCTTCTCTTCTACCACACATGTGATATCTTGTACTGCCTGTTGTATGGTTTGCCAATAAGGGACCAACTCAGGACAATCCCAAAATATATGCCAGTGAGTCCCATTCTGTCCACAGCCCCGCCAACATGCCTTAGACCCAGAATGACTAAAATAGTAGGCAATAGGCGGAGTCTGGGAAAATCTTATCAAGATCTTCCAAATAAATTTGTGCCATATTGGGGCCGAGGTCACCCGCCAACCCCATTCCAGTCTGCAAGCCCAGTCTGTTTCATTGATAACAATATTTGTCTCTGACTCCCAAGCCCTTCTTAACGGTTCTAAAGATGTACCATTGTGGGTTGTTGCAATTTGTATGTATTAGATGTAATGTCTTTGATCCCCTTAATAGTCACCACACTCCTCCCACCCAGTATATGAACTCCTCCCACCCAGTATGTGGTCTTGTTAGGAGACGAATATTGTCTCCTGTGTTAATAAAGTGTCTAACCTGCGTATAATGGAGAAATCCCAAATTAGACCATTCAAACTTATTTTTGGCTAGATGAAAAGATATGCATCATTGCCCTTCTACAAACCTATGAGGGCTCCGTCTTCCTCAGCCCTCATATCCAGGATGAAGTGATGGGGAAAAAACCCTCCTCATATTGAATAAGCAAGAGGGGGCCTGTACCTTCTGGAGTGTCCATGAGTCTCCTAATCTTGCCAAGAACATATATGCTGTGTTTGACTCAGCGGTTCCTTATTGTCCCTATAAGCTCCGAGGGTACTGGGGCCAGAACCAGTGTATACAGTAGTCTCAGAACCACAGCGCCATTCTCTGTAGAGTACCACTGAGAGGACACCCATTGTTTAGCCCAGGTAACCAACATTGTGCCCTGTGAGGCCAAATAATATAGAGGGAGATTTGGTAAGGCAAGCCTGCCCTCCCCCCTTGGGAGTTGTAATATTTTCCTGGCAATCCTAGGCCTTTTGCCATTCCAAATAAACTTGGAGATCTGTCAAGTAACCTTGTTCCAACATAGGGTTGGAATCCTTACAGGGAGGCACTGAAATAGGAAAAGAAATCTGGACAGTATATTCATTTGTACCGTAGCTATTCTGCCTACATGGCTCAGGGGGCAGTGATTTCTACCTTGCCATACCTCTTTCTAAGGAAGCCCATAAGGGTTTATAGTTTACCAAAACAAGTTTATTTAAATCTACAAAAATTTGGATCCCCAGGTATCTTATCTGGCTTTTGGGAGCCCAATGAAAAGGAAAATTTGTTTTGAATGTCTTTGAGCAGGTCCTGCTTAGGACCAGGGCCTCTGATTTATTGAAATTGATTTTGTAACTGGAAATTGCCCCAAACTGTTGGAGGAGATCTATGAGGCATGGCAGTGAATACTCTGAGGATGACAAAAAGAACATAGAGTCATCTGTGTATAAGGAAAGCTTCTGTTCGACCCCCCTGCTTCGACCCCTCTTATCCCCGGGTTACCTCTCACTTTAGCAGCCAGGGGCTCCAGACAAATGGCAAACAGAAGGGGAGATAAAGTCTCATTCCCCGTGTCAAGGGGAACAATTCAGAACTCATACCGTTTGCTCTCACTAAGGCCTTGGGATGAGAGTACAAATGAGATATAACAGCTAAAAATTTGGGGCCAAATTTCATATGTTCCATGGTTGCTTTTAGAAATTTCTAATTAACCCTATCAAAAGCCTTCTCTGCATCCATGGATATAGCAATCTGAAATTAGGACCAGGACTAATGAGAAGAGACGATGTTTACCAGCCGACGGATATTATCTGAGAGATACCTCCCTGTAGTGAAACTGGTTTGGTCCTCATGTATCAGCTGGGTGGCCACTGATCCTGGCTGCCAGCAGACCAGTAAACACCTTCAGGTCAACATTTAAAAGGGAAATGGGTCTGTAAGACCCACATTCTGTGGGGCCGTTCCCCTCCTTGAGTAGTACAGAGATCTGAGCACATTTCCAGGAGTCTGGGGTCTCTTCCCCCATCTATGATTTCCTGACAAACTGATTGCAGGAGGGAGAGTAACTGAGCCTCAAGTGTTTTATAAAACTCAGGAGTAAAGCCATCAAGACCTGGAGATGTACTGTTTTTTAACTTTTTAATCTGGGTCTAGAAACGTAGAAGTTGACGGCAGATAAGGACCGCAAGGCCCATCCAGTCTTCCCATTTCTTTTTCGACCTTATAAATGTGCCATAGGCCTTTGCTCTGTCAGTGGCCAATCTATTCATACTCATCTGTATTGCTTCCCTGCATTTCTGTGATGGATATGCCAGACTCCAAACAGTCCTGGGCCGCCTTTGATAAAGTCTTAACCTGTGTGTCTTGGAAGAAACCTTCTGTTAGTACCTCAAAGTTTTTCATCTCCTCTTGGGAGTATAATGATTTATAAAAATCCACCAGGGTTTTTATTATGTCCCCTGGCTAACTAGTTAAGGCATTCCCCTTATTGGGGTCTTTAAGTTTTAAGACCAATTTGCTAAGCTGTTCTGACCCGAGTCTGGTGGCAAGTAACCTTCCCGCCCTGTTCCCTCCCTTATGGTATTCTTTACGATCCTCCTATATTTTTCTTAGAGCTGGGCCTGAATTGTGGCTTGAAGGGCTGCCCGTTTTTCAGTTAGGGATTTCTTCATTTCCCTGTTTAGGGTTACTTTGTGTTGAAATTCTAAATCTTTCACCTCTGCTTCGAGAGCTGCGATCTTACTCTCTAATCTTCATTTCCATTAAGAGGCAAATTTTATTATTACCCCATGGAGAACTGTTTTGAGGGAGTCCCACCTTGCTGCGTTCAAGTTGTCCCCTACTGGGTTCTGGATCTGGTATTCCCTTATGGTGGAAATAGTCAGTTCCTTAGAGTTAGGCAGATTCAGCAACCCCACATTGAACCTCCAATGTGAATTATGAACCGATGGAGCCAGAGTGATGGCCAGCCGAACAGGAGCATGGTCTGAGATTGATCGTGTTAGGATCTCACAAGATGATGCAACATGGGACCATTCCTCTGATAGGAATAACAGATCAATTCTGGTAAAACAATTATGTCTGTCTGAATAATGAGTGTAGTCTTTTGCCTGTCTATGGAGACCCCGCCAAATGTCCTGTAGGCCCATCAGCTGGGTTAATTTAAGTAGTGTAGCGCTCGCCATGCTTTTTCTGGCTCCCCCAGCTCCACCCATCTTATCTAGAGACCCTGACATAATGGTATTGAAGTCTCCCTCGAGGATGCAGAGTCTGTCCCCCATATCTGTCAGTTCCCAAAATACTTTTTTTTAAAACCTGGAGGCCTCCCTGTCCTCATTTGGAGCATATATATTTAATATAATGCAGGGTATATCCCTGTACAAGTCCCATAATTTTAAATATTTGCCTTCTGGGTCCAGTTCAACCTTTTCAACATCCAAAGGGCAGGGCTTATGTATTAAGATTGCCATTCCCCTTCTATGGGGATGGGCCGCATATGTGGAAGCATAGACAGAACCTACCCATCCCCAGCACATTTTATTATCTTCAAGTGTCATGAGATGGATCTCTTGGATCAATGCAATTTTGTTTTCATTTTTCCCAGTTCCCTTAATATTTTAGCTCTTTTCACAGGGCTGTTGATACCTCTGACATTGTATGTAGTAATATGTAATTCATCCATGGGTGATTAAACCAGAGCTTTGCATCCCCGAGTAGAGGCCCAATGAGGCGTGTGAATGCATCCACACCTCAGACCAACACCAGGTTTGGGAGGGAACAAACACTCAGCCATTTCTAAAACCAAAAATGACAACATAAGAACAGTAAAACGTGATGAACATTATGAACAAACTTTTGGGCTTAACTGAAGCCCTATTTAACATCCATTTCTGTGAGCATGCTCTTTTTAACTTCCAAGGCTCCACCTCAGTCCCGTCATACTCTTGATCTAGTGTGATGGCGGGTAGTGCCAGAGTTAACTCTGCGCCTTGTTGCCCCTCATGAAAAATGTCATGAGGGCGCAACTGACATGAAACTGCCAGCGCCATACAGAACCCTCCCTTATTTGATATTAGGGAGAGGGGGGACTCTTCCCTCTCCCTAATATCAAAAAATTCAGTATGTATGGATAAGAAAACCCAAGGCCTTTTCCCTCCTTAAAATTAGCAGCCTGCCCCACCTGAAATATAACTGCCTTCCACACCACAGGAAGTATAATCAGTTACTTGGCTGTGAGACTGTATTGTTCCAAAGTTCAGGGTTTACCTGTATTACACATAGTCAGGGATCCACCACCCATCCATCTTGCTTCCCCTGTATCAATAACTCCAATAAGGGGGAACTGAGAAAGAGAAAAAAAAAAAAGAACCTCCCAGACAGTGTCTATTAGCAGAGTTCAGGGGGTTCCTACTGTAGCTGAAGCATCTGAGGTATTTGCTTCTGGGAGCTGGTGCAGGTTCTCCTCCTCTCACTGGTCTTCATTTCTTGGGGTTGCTTTCCATCTCTTGTTGGCCAGCTTGCGAGTGGTCTTTAGCTTGGACCATGTTGTAGAGTCTCCGTCATCCGATGTTTTGCCATTGGGTCGCCAAGGGCCTGGGCCCCCACCATCTGCCACTGGCGTCTCTGCAATTCTTTAAGTGACCCTGGATTGATAAGGTTATCTATCACGATGTCTAGCAAGGCCAGGTAATTTTTGGCATCCTGGGCAGTCTCAATTGTTTATGTCCCTTTATCCGAAGTGACCCGAAGCTTTGCTGGAAAATCTACTCTGACTGTGAGTCCCTTGCTTCTAAGCAGCTTTATCACCGGCAACAGAGCTTCCATTGAGCCATAGTAGTGGGGGCATAAGCCAGTTCCAGAAAGAGTCTTGTACCACCAAAGATTATTTCCTTACGGGCCCAGGCTTTATGGAGCACCAATTCCTTCACCCGGTAGTCCAGAAAGGCCATGATGATGGAGCGCGGTCTGGCCTGGGGATTTTTAGGTGGAACAGCAAGGGCGCGATGTGCTCTAATAATGTTCAGGGGAGTGCTCTTGTCCAAATCAAGAAGTTCTTTGAGGAGCCCCTCCATAAACTCAGTCATATCCCCTGTTTCTGTGTGCTTAGGAAGTCCGTGGAGCTGTAAATTAATACGGCGGGAACGATTTTCAAGGTCCTCTATTTTATTTATCAGCAGTTGGGAACGATCGTGGAGTTGCAGCAGGACCCCATTGTGGAGATCCACATTTTCAGACTGCGTGGTGAGATGCTTCTCTATACTCAGTATTTTCTGTTCATTATGCTGAATTTTATTTCTGTTCATACTGACCTCCTCCCTGATGGTGTCCAAGGTTTTAGTTAGCTGTCTCAATTCCCAACAGAGTTGTCGGGAAGTAATCGTGAAATCTTTGCCTTCCTTCTTGGATTCACTGGAGGAATTTACATCCTGGTTCTCTGGAGATCTAGTTGGTATGTCTCCCTTTGTGGCGGGTGGGGGAGCTAAGATTATTTTCTGCTGTTTTAGGTTGCTCCTCGGCACTGCTTGGTTTCTGGATCATGAAGTCATTAGAGACAGTCAGTCACTGCTACAGATTTTGTGAAAGTTGCTGAGTGAGATGGGCGTTTATCGACTTTTGAAAGAGGGAATCAGTGACAGCTGATCGACCCTATGTCTGCATGGTCTGGCACTGGCACTGGAAATCTGATCTATACAATTTTTTATACTTAAAATATACAGAAGAACCATAGAAAAAGTTAATCAGATATGGAAGGGAGGCTTTGGGGAAGGGGGGAGACAGGGAGAGGGGCTAAAGTGTGGAGAGGAATGAAAAAAATCAGCAATTTAGAAACTGGTTTAGAAAATCCTAGCCTTCCGATTGGTTAGGACAGGCATCATAGCGGGTGGGTATTTTTTGATAGAGTCCACTAGAAAACAAGTGCCATCTCTGTCCAACATAATGCCAGTCCAATTTTTAAAAGCCTTCTGCCACCATTTTTTTTCTCTCACTAAGAGAGAGAGCCAGAGGCCTAACCCCTCTTAACTGCTCAGATCAGTTCTTAAAAAACAAATTCAAAGTGTTTAAGCATTAAAAAATAAAAAGAACCATCTTCTTCATCCCCTCCAGAAACCTGATGCTACTGAGCAGCTCTGACCACTCCCGACCTAGGATCCCTGCCCGCTGGCACAAACGTTCCCATCCAGCAGCCTGACTATCTGTGGGATGCAATTCACAGAAGTTCTGCTCCTGTGTTTATTCACTGCGCTGCTTCCTGATCCCTGCCCACTCTCAGAAGACCTCCAACCCAACAGCCCAACTGTACCTGTGGAATGCAGCTCACAGAAGTCACTCAAGTACTTCTTTTCAGCTCCCAAAGTCTTCAGATTCTTTTTTTTTAATGACCCAATTCTTCTACTCTCCATGCCTACCGTGACTTCAGACTACAGGACTACAGCTCCCATAAATCCTTGAGCACTAATCCAGATCACTCCAACAGGCTCTCCTAAACAGCAGCATCCTCTGTTGGACACTGCAGCACAACATAGGGATTACTTTACAAAAAAAATCTACCTTTATTCTATTTTTAACATTTATTCAGCTTGTTAATTTTAATTCTATGTTATTAAAAATGTAGTAGCAGTGGGGGGCTACCTCAAGATGGCAGTAGGGACAATGCCTTTAGTGGTTGGTTAGGGTCAGGGAATAGGTATGCAGTTCTGGTTACAGGGATGTCCGAGAATGAATGGGCCCTCCAGTGAGGGGAAGGAGAGCAAGAGGGTAGGGATAGCAATGGGGACAGTAAACCAGATGGGATAAGGAAATGAGGGGAGGCTGTAACTAATAAGAGTAGTGTGAGGGCAGTAGTGAAGGAAAGAAAGCCTGGGGAAGATGGGGAGGTAGTTAATGAAGGGGGGAGCCACAAGTGATATGTTGGGGAATAGGGGAGGGGCAGCAAGGTTAGTAGGTACACCAGCTCAGCAAGAGTGGAAGGGGGGCATATCAGGGGGGCAGATCCAGGTGAAAGTGGGCATGGCAGGGTAGATACCAACAAGGAGGAGGGGGCAGTAGGAAGATACAAGCAAACAGTGGAGGGAGATGGGGAGGGTTCATAGTGATAGGGGACTCAATCTTGAAGAGGAGCAGGTGGGGAGGGAGGAGGGGAGCAGCATAGCCATATATGGGTGGGATCTGTACCAGGACTGACAGCGTGTAGGGCAGGACAATCCTTACTTAGGTGTGTTGGGGGAGAGAGAGAAACCACACGTGGTGATGAATGTGGACACTAATAACCTGGGAGACAGTACAGTGGAGGTAATTAGGGAGAGATTCGAGGAGCTGGGGAAGTTGTGCATGGAGGTAGGAAGTTCAGTAACCTTCTCAGAAGTGCTACCAGTACCCAGGGCAAGCAGGGTAAGAAAGGATAGGATAGTGGAGTTCAACACTTGGTTAGGCGAGTGGTGTCAAATCAAGGGGTATGGGTTAGTGGGAGACTGGGGGAAACACTTGAGCCAGCACTGACCTTTAGACAAAGGACAGACTACATCTGAGTAGGGCAGGTCAACTAGTCCTAAAGCAGAAGCTGGAAGGGTACATAGCATTCAGAGTGACTTTAAACAAGGAAGGGGGGGCTAGCAGGCAAACAGTGTGCTGAGTCACCATATAAGGATGCTGAACAAGCTGTCCCCCTATGACAGCAGGGATGGATCTGGGGTAGGCCACATAGGGAAGGGTCAGTATGAGGTAGTACAGGTTAGGGTAGGGAAGGGAACTTGGTGGAGGGTGTTCTCCCTGAATGCCAGGAGCCTGGGGAGTAAAACAGCTGAGTTACAGGCTCTCTTGGTAGATGGGATGGTGGACATTGCAGCCATCATGGAGACCTGGGCCACCCAGCATCAGGACTGGGAGCTGGCAATCCCAGGTTACAGAATATATAGGAAGGGCAGACTGGAGGGAAGAGGGGGAGGAGTGGCAATTTATGTAAGGGATGGCATTAGATGTACAAGGGAGGATGCCGAGGAGGGGAGGACAGAGGCACTGTGGATGCAGTTCCTGGACTCAAAAGGTAGGACTCTGAGGTTGAGGGTGGTGTACCAGCCACCTGCGCAGATCAAAGAACTGGAAAGGGAATTAGCTGAACATATTCGGCGGGTAAGCAGAATAGGAAATGTGGTGATCATGGGGGACTTCAATCTACCAGGTGTGGATTGGGGAATCCCAGTTACCTCAAGCACCAGGGAGCAACTGCTGCTGGATGCAATCCAGGATAAACTCCTGGTGCAGATGGTCACAGTGCTAACCTGACTGGGGAACACTCTGGACCTTGTACTTAGTAACGGGGAGGCTGTGAGGGAACTAGGATTAGAGGCACCACTAGCTGGGAGTGACCACCAATCGGTGTAGTTCACACTCAGCTTGAGCAGGGAGGCTTCAAGTACAGGCATGATGGTGGTTGACTCTAGGCAGGTGGATTTCTGGATGATGAGAGAAATTCTAAAAGGGCACCTGGGAAAGATTAGGCCAGAAATGGATGCACAACAGAAATGGGATAGCATCAAGCTTGGACTGAGGGAAGCTACTGAATCAAGCACTAGGACTCTGTGCAAAAATAGATGGGCTAGGAGGCCATGCTGGCTGAACAGGGAGGTGTTGGAGGGGATAAGGGCAAAGAAGGCTGCTTTTAGGAGATTCAAGAAGTCTGGCAGGGAGGAGGATAGGGAGCTGTATGCGAGGAAGTCCAAGGTAACCAGACTTGTCAGGGCGGCCAAGGCCTCTAGGGAACTGAGGCTGGCTCAAGGCATCAGGGAAGGGGAGAAGGACTTCAGATATGTAAGGAAGAAAAGAAACTGTAGAGATCAGATAGTGAAGATTAAGAAGGATGGGAGGTGGGTGGAGAAAAGGACAGAACAGGCAGAAGCTCTAAATGAGTACTTCTGCTCTGTGCTCATAAAGGAGAAGGACGGGCCACTGCTTCCATGGATGGGGAGGGTGGGTGGGGGAGGAGTAACTGATGAGATGATTACAGTGAGTAGGATACTGGAGGGGCTGAAGGCACTAAGGGTGGATAAGGCACCAGGTCCTGATGGCATTCAACCCAGGGTGTTGAGGGAGATGGCAGATGCATTGGCTTGGCCACTGGCAGACCTGTTCAATACCTCCCTGGACACCAGATGCTTCCCACAAGATTGGAGGGAGACTCATGTGGTGCCCATCCTCAAGAGTGGCCCAAAGGATGAACCTGGCAACTATAGACCTGTAAGCCTCACTTCCATTGTTGGTAAACTTATGGAAGCAATCTTGAAGGAGCGACTGGTGACCTTTCTGGAGGAAAATGGACTCCAGGCTGATCAGCAGCATGGGTTCATCTCGGGAAGATCATGCCAGGCCAACCTAGTGGAGTACTACAATTGGGTAACGAGGGAGTTGGATCTGGGCCATGCAGTGGATGTCCTGTATTTGGACTTCAGCAAGACCTTTGATTCAGTGCCTCATGGGAGGCTGGGGGGAAAATTGGAACATGTGGGGGTAGGGACAGAGATGGCAAAATGGATTGGGAACTGGCTGAAGGGGAGGCAGCAGTGGGAGGTACTGGGGGGGAGAGCGCTCTTCAACTAGGGAGGTGATGAGTGGGGTGCCACAGAGCTCTGTGCTGGACCCGATGTTGTCTGAGTTATTCGTATCTGATATCTCGCACAGACTTAAGAGCAGGATCAGTCTATTCGCAGATGATACTAAGATGGGAGCAGTGGTCGATGACAGAGAAGGGTGGCAGGGGCTATAGGCAGATCTGACAAAACCGGAGGAGTGGTTAGTGAAGTGGCTGATGGGATTCAATGCAAAGAAGTGCAAGGTTATGCACTTTAGATCGAAGAACCCAGGGAAGGACCCTTGGTTGGGGGGAGTTCGGTTAGGGGTCACCGATGAAGAGAAGGACCTTGGGGTGCTCATAACAGGGAATATGAGCAACTCAGCTCAGTGCAAGAAGGCAGCAGCCAAGGCTAACAAGATGCTGGGGTACATAGCACGGGCTATCTCATCTAGGCATAAGGATGTACTCATGCCACTGTACAGGTCATTAGTTATGCCACATTTGGAGTACTGCATACAGTATTAGTGCCCTTATCTTAGTAATTATATCAGGCTGCTTGAGAGGGTGCAGCGCAGGGTAATGAAAATGGTCCAAGGGCTGATGGGCAGAACCTACGAGGACAGACTGAATGAGTTAGGCTTGTACACCCTGAAGTGGAGGAAAGATCAGGGGAATATGATTGAAACTATCAAGCACTTGAAGGGGATCAACAAGATGGGCATAAAAGGGTTGTTTAGGCTGAGGAGGGGAAGGGAGATGAGAGGGCATGGACTAAGGTTGGATGGTGGTAGGCTTAGGAGAGAGAGAGAGATGAGGAAGCATTATTTCACAGAGAAAGTGGTTGGAAAAGGGACTACACTGCCAGAGGAGGTGGTTTCCTGCAGGACAGTGGGCAGCTTTAAAAGGGCATGGGACAGGGTATGTGGGAGGTCAAAGGGAGGGCAAGGGGGGTGGGGCAGCTGCAGTTTAGGGGTGCTAGCTGCACAATTGAGCAGACTTGTTAGACCACTTGGCCTCGCAGATTTGTATGTTTGTGTGTTACATATGAGCCATTTTCTAAGCGCAATAATACCCTCCAGGGTGGGTGGTATTGGGAAATACCGGACCTTCCAGGGGCTATAAGACTCTCTGCTGCCTCATTACACCCCTGGGTGGTCTAGTATTCCCCAATACCTTCCACTCTGTCTGTTATTATTCTTACATAACTTCAGTTTGAGGGATGGATAGGATGAGTAATCTGTAGTTCAATATGTAAAAGGAGATATACTCGTATCCTAATGATGCAAGTGTAACCACCACCCCCCCCACACTGCTTTGCACAGTTAGCTACGCCTGGCACCCATACTGGGTTCAGACTCAGAACATTTTATTTTCATTTTAAATATTTTTTTATTGTTTTCGAAGAAAAGAAACAACAGTACAAAACTGAGCAAGCTTATATGATACACAGTAAAAAAGGTAATATGCCAGGTACAGTTGTTGTGCACACGGGAATGGGGAGGGAGGAATGGGGTGAGGGGGATATGGAAGGAGAAAAGGGAAAGAAAACCTTTTTATTGTTTATAACACAGACTACACATGGTTGCAAGGTGTATCCTGTGAAATTGCTCTATAATTGTGCAGTATGGAGGTAGAGATTAAATATTGCATAACATTAGCTGTTAATGGTTCCTATCCACTAGCAGGGGATCAGCTTGTGAAAGGGAGTGCAACCCATGACCAAATATGTGTTCATGGGAGGCTTATGAGGAAGCATAGAGGATTTGGAAAAAGGCTCTCTTCAAGGTACTGGCATCAGAGCTACTCACCATACATGGCTGTGCATGAGAAGAATCATCCTCTTTCCTATGGTCCTGGGGGTGCAGCTTGTAGCTATGTCTTCTTGGGGGATCATGCTCACACAGTACCCTATTGAGAGTGGGAGAAGGGGATTCCTATGAGAGAACACAATATACAAGAAGCATCAGAACTTAAGCTATTATTTAGCTTCTTCATGTATGTGACTAGGCAGTGACCAGTACAAGAGGAACACATAACCATCAGTTATGGTTATGACCCACGTTTGATCACAGGGCCTGCGGGGGGGGGTGCCCTAGGTGATTAGGGGGATAGTCCTATAGCGTCTCAACAAGCGGGGGGGCACCATGGTTAATCTGTTTTTGCCCACCTTTCGATGGGGAAGGAGTGAGAGTGAAGACCATATCAGTCCAGCCATCTTGGAGGGATTCACCCCACTCTCTCAGGGGTGGGGGGTGGCATTTGAAAGTAGGGAGCCCAGCATTTCTGGAATATAGCCAGTTGGTAGGTACAGAGGTGAGCAAGCTTATCCAGAGCTGCCAAAGAGGAAAGGGAGGCCATCACCTCACCTCACCTAGGGAGGGAATAGAGAGTGTACATCATTTACATAGCAAGGCCCTTTTGGTTTGAATAGCGAGCAGTGCCAACCACCTGCACTCGAGCTGTGACAGTGATGGCAGGTCCACTTGGATCCCTAGAATAAAGAACTTAGGCATCTGAGGGATTGGTTTCTGCAATATCTTCATGGACATTAAACATACTTCTTCCCGCAACTTCTGTATTTTTGGGCAGGACCAAAGTATATGGGCAAAATCTGCACCCTTCCCCTGGCATCTCCAGCAATTGTCTGCTTCAATGAGTTTAGCTTTATGCAACACTACAGGGGTTTTATACCACGAGTGTGAGATTTTATTCTGCATTAACTGTGACCAAGCATCCTGATACCATTTGTGGCCATCCTTCCAGGCCTGACCCCATTGCTTAGTGGATATAGAGCACTGTAGCATTTTCTCCCATTTAGCTCTGGAGTCTTCTGTTTGAGAAGGGAGAGTATCTCTTAGCTGGCCATATAGTCTCCCTGCTTGGCCCTTGGGTTTGTCTATCCAGGACTGAAGGACTCCAGGGTTAGTGTTGCCCCCCCCCAGGGCTCCAGAAGGGGCTTAATAGCAGCCCTGATCTGGCAATATCTCCAAATGTCACAAAGCACATTTTCTGGACCTGGAAGGACACTACTTCTTTATTCAGCTGTGAGCTGTGTGAGAAATTCTATATTGCACTTGATATCTGCAACAAACGTGCACTTTTGCTTAATTCTGTGGGAGGTCAACTAACTACCCTTGGTAATTGCTTTTTATTCACATATTTATTTAGTGTTTAACCAAGAAGGGGCTTGCAAACTCTGTTTATCTTGTTAGTAACTTCAGAAGGTTTTAAATTCTGCATTTGGGTAGATCCTTGGAGGTAGCTAGATTGTCTACTAGGATTTCTGACAGTTAAACTATTTTTAAATAAATTACAGGTGGCTGAGGAGTTGAAAAAGAAGCTTGCAAACTCTGCTTATCTTGGAAGTAACTTCATAAGTGTTTGAATACTGCATTTTGGTTGTTCCTTGGGGGTAGCTGGATTGACTACTAGGATTTTGGGACAGAAACTATTTTTAAATAATTTACTGGTGCGTAGGAGTTTGTGATAGTTAAACTATTTTTAAATAAGTTACTGTGGTTAAGGAGTTGTCATAGAAAAACCTGCAGTGTGAAACAGGAAAGACAGTCTTTCAAGCAACAGAGGAGGTGGATCTAGGTTTACGTTTATTTTTACAGTTCTTAACATTTTCAGTGCAGGAAGAGTTTAAAGCACAGCTGACTTATTTTGGGGCTGACAGCTTTCAGAGCACAAACCACCAGGCCTGTTTTGGGGCTGGGGAGGTTTACCTGTGTCTGACTTGGATGTGTGGATTTTCTCTGTTTGATTAGCAGGGTATTTTCTCTGTCAAATTGTTGTGTAGGACATCTTGCTGACAGGAAGGCACTCATCATAGCGGTGGGTCAGAACTTTTAGCTGATTGTTTTGTGAGGGCACAGTTTAGGCTCAACCCTTCCACCCTCACCCCACCCACCCCTGAAATAGTTCCTTTATACCTGGGGTTCTGACATCATTTCCTCAAGAGTGCAAGGTGCATATCACTGTCATATCCTCTCTAGCACACTGCACTGACAATATAAGCATACACATTGTATAATATATATATATATATATATATATATATATATTTATTTCTGTATTTCTATATTACAAATCAATCACACACACAAAAAAAAAAATGTAGGGGTAGTGCAATGTAATGGCTGTGGGGCAGCAGCCTTCGGGAGTCTTTCTGGAGGCTGAGATGCTGCCCTATTTGCAGACAACTCTCTGCCCGGAGGGAGGAAGTTGCCCATCTTCAGGCCACACTGGACAGTAGTAAGGGGACCTTCCCCCAGGCCACACTGGATGGTAGGAAGGGAACCTCCCCCATCCAGGGAGCATCAGAGCCACCACCACTACCTCAGAGGTTGTGAAGAAAGCACAGCAGTTGGACCACAGTGGGCTCAGGGAGGGTGAGGATGGTGGAACCGAGGCACACCCAGTCAGTTGTTCCACACCACAATCCATACACCATTCTGGGGGAGCATAGCTCCCCTATGGATGCACCCGCAGAGGAGACTAAGGAGGCTGAGGACAACTGTCACAAGGGAGGACCACAGGAAGGAGGCACAGGACACCACAAGGAAAGGAAGCAGCTCCTGGTGGGGGACTCAATTATTAGGGGGATAGAACTGGGGGGAGCAGGGAAAACTGAAGTAAGGTGCCTGCCTGGTGCCATGGCTTGGAGAGACAGGGAGCATCCTCAGGATCATGAGAACAGCTGCACGGAGTATGAGCTGGACATCATTGTCCACCTAGGGACAAATGACTTGGCTAATCATGAGATTAGAGCAGTGCAGAAGGACTTTGTAGAATTGGGAGGGCCTAAGACAAGTAGCACACACAATATCCTTCTCTGAGGTGCTGTCTGTCAATGGCATGAGTGAGGCGAGGTACTTGCACCATGCAGTTTAATGAATGGTTGAAAAAATGGTGTGGAGCACAGGGTTTGGCTTCATTGGGGACTGGGGTTCCACCTGGAGGACACTAGCCTATACTGGCAGGATGGTCTGCATCTGTCCAGGAGGGAACAAGTCTTTGAGCATTCGGTTTAAATGCTTCATTGGCAAGCTTTTAAACTAGTCAAGGGGGGAGGCACTGATAAGCAGCAGGAAAATCCCAGCCTCTCTACAAAGCGGGGTACTAAATGAGAAAAAGACCGAGGTAGACAGGTCAGTGGGGGATGCTGCAAAAGAAGGTAAAGCATCAAAAAATGGAGAGCAATGAGTACCAATGCCCGTAGTCTGAGTAACAAGCTTCCTGAATTAGTGGCTTTGATGGAGGAGGAACATCTGGATATCGTGGCAGTCACAGAAACATGGTACACACAAAACCATGACTGGGACATAAACATACCAGGATACACTACCTACAGGAGGGACAGGGAGGGTAAAAGAGGAGGAGGAGTAGCTCTTTACATAAGGGAAGGAATCAAAGCAACAGAACAAAAGGGAAAACAGGGAGGAGGAGAAGAAGCACTGTGGGTAAATTTGGAGACCGGCAATGGCACCACAATCTGCACAGGGGTTGTATACAGACCCCCTTCTCGGGGAGAAATGGACAAGGAAATGATAGAAAGAATACTTAGAATGGCAGAAAAGGGAGATATTGCTGATGGGTGATCTGAATATGCCAGATGTTAACTGGAGTGCAGTTGCAGCAGCCACTTCTAAGAGTGGGGTTATTCTAGATGCCCTACAAGGGCATGCCTTAGACAACTAGTATTGGAGCCCACTCGAGAGGGAGCAATCTTAGACCTGGTTCTCTCAAATGGAGATGGAGAGAGGATCACAGATGTAGAAGTGGGTAGCCATCTGGGAACTAGCGACCATCGAATAGTATGGTTCACAATAAACACAGCAATAGAGTCAAGCCATACAAAGGCAAAAGTACTGGACTTTAGGAGGGCTGACTTTGCCAAAATGGGTGAGTGCCTAAGGAATGTACTAGCAAATGGGCAGGAAGGAGGGGTGGAAGAACAATGGGGAATAATAAAAACTGCCATCACAGAGGTAACAAGCCTTTGTGTGAAGCAAATTAACAAAACGAAACTATGTAAGAAACCACTATGGTTCTCAAAGGAAGTGGCAGTGAAGGTTCAAGAGAAAAAGAAAGCATTCAGGAAGTACAAGGAATCACAGAAGGAGCAGGACAGGGAACTGTATCAGTTAAAGCAAAAGGAAGCTGGGAAGGCAGTCAGAACAGCAAAGGCCCAAACCGAGGAAAAGATAGCCAACTCAGTTAAGAAGGGGGATAAAACCTTTTATAGGTACATCAGGGAGCAAAGGAAGACCAAGGGAGGCTAGTGAGGCTTAATAAAGAGGAGGAGGGTGGGCAGAGGGTGACTGGAAAAGGCAGAGATACTAAACAAATATTTTTGCTCAGTATTTACAAAAGAAGTGGGGGAGGTACCTAAAACAAACAGTGGAAACACTCTGGATACAGAAGTTGATACCAGCCCATTTACAGAAGAAAGGGTTCTGAAAGAACTCTTAAAACTGAAGGTGGACAAAGCAATGGGGCCTGATGGGATTCATCCCAGAATTCTAAAAGAACTAAGGGTAGAACTAGTGACACCACTGACTACCCTCTTTAACAAATCATGGGAGGATGGGGTGGTACCCGAGGACTGGAGAAGGGCAGATGTGATTCCCCTTCACAAAAGTGGGAGCAAGGCAGAAGCAGAAAACTACAGACCTGTTAGTTTAACCTCAGTGGTAGGGAAAATGATGGAATCACTTCTGAAGGAAATAATTGTTGAGTATCTAGAGGCTAGAGGGCTCAGGACCCAAGGCAGCATGGATTCACGCGGGAAGGTCATGCCAGACAGATCTGATAGATTTCTTTGACTGGGTGACCAAATAGTAGATCAGGGAGGGGCTGTGGACATGGCCTACCTAGACTTTAGCAAGGCATTTGACACAGTCCACACAAAGATTAATATACAAGTTAGCCAGCCTGGGAGTGGGTCCCAAGATGACAGCCTGGGTAAAGAATTGGCTGGAGAATAGGACACTGAGAGTAATAGTAAATGGAGTCCACTCTGAAGAAAGAGGGTTTAGTGGGGTACCGCAGGGTTCAGTATTAGGACCGGTCCTCTTCAATGTCTTTATAAGCGACATTGCAGAGGGACTGGAAGGAAAAGTATGTCTCTTTGCAGATGACACAAAGATCTGCAACAGAGTTGATGCACAAGGTGGGTGGAAAGGATGAGAAGGGACTTGACAAGGTTAGAGGAATGGTCAAATGTATGGCAGCTTAGATTCAATGCTAAGGCGTGCAAGGTAATGCACCTGGGAAACAAAACCCAGGGAAGAGTACACAATGGGGGTGATATACTGACAACAACAAAATGGAAAGGGACCTGGGAGTAGTCATATCAGATGACCTAAAGGTGGGCAAGCAATGTGAGAGGGCAGCAAGGAGGGCTGAGGGATACTAGGATGCATAGGGAGGCATCACCAGTAGAAAACAGGAAGTTATTATCCTCTGTACAGACAGTTGGTGAGACCCCATCTGGAGTACTGCATGCAGTTCTGGAGACCCAGTCTCCTCAAGGACATAGACAGGATGGAGGCTGTCCAGAGGAGGGCAACTAAAATGGTGCAGGGTCTGCACCGGAAGACACATGAAGAGAGACTTAAGGAGCTGAATATGTAAAGCCTCGAGGAAAGGAGGGAGAGGGGGGACATGATAGAAACTTTCAAGTATCTCAAGGGAATCAACAAAGTCCAAGAGGGTAGCATCCATTTCTTTTGGCTTGTGACTTAACCACCAGGTATATACTCCTGTCTCTCCTGTTATGTACTTATACTTATACTACTCAAAAGGGGTTGTACCTACCTATCCCTCCACTTCTATCTCTTGGGCAGTCGCATACCTAAAATTAAGCCAGGCATGTTCCCTGTAGACATGTTTATACACCTGGCTCAGAGGCTCCTCCTGCTATCTGGTGATATTGAATCTAACCCTGGTCCCAAACTCTGCACCCCACTCTCTACCTCAACTAGCACTAAAAAGGCCTGGTACTAGCCCATATGAACATTAGAAGCCTCCTGAGTCACCTGGCTGAACTTGAAGCCTGGGCTAAGTTGGTGGATCCTGACATACTATGCCTCACCGAAACCTGGTTGAAACCTACTGTATCCGATACCTCCTGCCCTCTACCTGGGTATAATATTCTTCGGCGAGATTGATCTGGGTCCAAGAGAGGGGGTGGGGTCACTATTTACTATAAAAGTCATCTGTCTCTTAGCGTCCTACCTAACCCTGATTCCCTCATACTATGGAGCGCTGCATGCAACCCTGACACTGGTCGAAACACCTACATATCGTTTGTGTATAACCCGCCAACCAGTGGGCTGAGCGGTCTCCAGAACCTACTGCAGTACGTTTCTCAAAATGTAAAACAAATGAAACACTCCTCCTCGGTGACTTGAACCTGAACTGGCTGGGCCCACATCACAATCTCCTTGCATCTTTGATCCAGAAGCACAATTTTCACCAACTTATAACTATCTGCACTAGAACCACGTCTTCACTATCACAGTCGTTACTGGACTGGATCCTTACAAATAGACCGGATCATGTTTCCAAAGCTACCGTCCTGGCTGACTCACTTACAGATCACTCACCAACGCTCTGTCACTGGCGCTTCTGCCCACCGCCTGCTCCTCGACCACGACTGATTACCTTCACGAACTATGCTGCCCTCGATACACAAGCCTTCTTATCTGACATATCTGACATAGACTGGACTGACGTTTCTCCACCTCCAATGTTGACACTGCCTTAACATATTTCTCACCAGGTTTGGCAGTACAAAAGAAACACCTCCCAAAGGTAAAAAGAAGAGTCAGAGGTCAGCAGTCAAGATGGCTAAATAAAGAACTCCTATGTAAGTTAAAAGTCTGAGATAAGCAATGGAAACAATACAAAAATCAGGCTCCCCTGGATCTTATCCTGTACAAGCAGTATAGAAATGATTGCAAAAGGCGCATCAGGCAGGCTAAAAGCATATACTGTCAAAACCTGCTGACTAACTCCTCCAACGACCCTCGAAAATTTTGGAGCCACATTAAAACTTTTTAGGATCTCATAAGCTGTCACCCCCTCAGAAATGGTCCTGCAAAGGTGTCCACTGTAATGACTCCTTCACTATTGCAACAGCGTTTAACCAGCAGTTTTCCGACCTATCTGCCTACAAGCTTCCTTCAATCTCCTGCTACACAACTGAACTCAACATTCCTGGCGATTTACCTACCTCATCTAAACCATTCTACTTCAAAGCGGTCACCAGGCATCAAGTCTTCAAGCTGCTCAAGGCTATCTCTGACAAGACCAGCCCGGCTCTGATGGAATGGAACCCTGTCTATTAAAGATGGCTGCTCACCTCATATCTGGACCTATAGCTAGAATCTTCACCTATCCCTCTCCAATGGCTCTGTCCCTGAAATCTGGAAGGCAGCCAGAATTACTCCCGTGTTTAAAAAGGCAGCAAAATGACACGACCAACTACAGACCAATTGCTATACTATCAGTCCTTAGCAAGATCCTTGAGAAATTAGTCTCTATTCAAGTCACCGAATCTGTTGAAAATTCCAACTTACTCAATACAGCACAGCACGGCTTTAGAAAACACCACAGCACCATGACTGCACTAGCAAAATTCTCCTCTGACATTCTTACCAACATGGACAAAGGGAAGCTAACAGGGGCTGTTTTCATCGACCTCACTAAAGCGTTCGACCTTGTTGACCATCCTTTACTACTTGCCTCCCTCAGAAATCTGGGCTTCTCCTACCCTGTCACTACCTGGTTCAGCAGCTACCTTGCCAACAGGACTCAAGCAGTGAAATTCAACTCGGCGATCTCTGACAGTGCTGTTATCAATATTGGCGTCCCTCAGGGCTCCATTCTCGGTCCTCTCCTCTTCTCACTATTTGTAAACAATCTCCCTGATGTAGTAACCTCTGGCCACTCACTACTTTATGCTGATGACCTGGTCATCTATGCCCCTCTGACAATATCACCAACCTGAATGCTGCCCTTACCACAGACTTCCACTTGGTGCAGCGCTGGCTACACACCCAAGCCTTGTCCTTAACTCCAATAAAACTAAAGCCATGCTATTTGGATCCCACACAAATTAAGAACCTGCTCTTCTCTCTCTCTGTGCCTGACATTAATGGTAACCCTCTAGAGTCTGTTAGCTCTTTTAGCTACTTGGGCATTCACCTTGACCAAAATCTTGACCTAAAGCTGCACATCCAGGAAACTTGTAAATCTGTCAATTGTAAGCTAGGGCTGCTTACAGAACTAACTACCTGCTTACCCCTGCCGCTAAACTGGCAATTGCTAGAGGAATCCTGTTACCAACCCTCACCTCACGGTGCTCCCATCCTAACCATAGGCCAGCAAAACTGCTCTGCACCAATGGGACACCACCTTCAACAATGTTTGCAGGTATGCGGCTAAAGCACAGCGCCTGAAGCACCATTGTCAGCTATACAAAGACCTGGGCTGGCTATCTCCTTCCTCCACCAGGCAATATTACCTCTGCAACCTTCGGACACCATCTTCAGAGCATCAAAGCCAGCTGAGCTCTCAAAACTACTCCAACGGTTATACCTTCACGGACCTTAGATCCTCTGACAAGTCCTTATGAATATTCCTCTCTGCCGCACAAAAGGGCTGGGAGCCTTCAGTTATGCTGCCTCACTTTTGGAACTTGCTGCCCCGGGACTAAGAAATGCTCCTTCTGATGCATTTAAGCACAATCTCAGAGCTTTCCTTACCTCGATGGACAAATGTGTTTGTTTTGATCCTCTTGAATCCCATGCTCCTAACCTGTTCTCCTCCTCCCTATTATGTATTATAGGCACTTGCGTTTTTTATTCTTGGTTGTTTTTGCTTTTATGTTTCATGTTTGTTGATACTGTATAACATTGTTGTTCTGATGCCAATTGTAAAACTCTCTAATTACTGCCTAGTCACTTAGCTTGCCCTCGCTCCTGAGCTGTTTTCCCCACCTTCATTCCTTATCCTGCACCTCTGTTCCTGTAACACTTACTTCCCAGCCCCGCTCTCTTCCTTCCCACTTAGCCATTTCTCCAGTACCCCTGTCATTACCCCCTCCCTTTTCCTCCCCTCCCTCTCCTGCTCTTTGCTGCCTCACTCCCCTCTAACGCCTCCACTCCCTCTCTGCCGTCTTTCGGTTCCACCGCTCGGTAACAAGTTGCTACCTTGTACCCTAATGCCGTAAACTTGCCGCCACCCTTCCTACCTTTCTTTCACCTTTCTGCCCCTCTCCTGCCAGCTTTCCCTCCTTCTTTTATTCTTCCCTCTTCTCCCTATGCTCAGTCCTCACCCCCCCCTCCTATTTTATCCCGCCTCCCACCAGTTTGCATGACTCCCTTCTCTCTCCTGCCGTCTCATAGTTCCACCGGCTCGGCCGCAGGTTACTACTCTACCCCGCCAATGCCGTTTTCACCGCCTCACCTCTTGTCCTCCTCCCTTCTTCTGCTCCTCTGCGCTCTTACTAGGTGCACTCTATCTCTCTACCCCCACTCATTTCCCTATCTGTTCCGTGCCCTTCATCCCTTTTCCCCTATACCCTGCCCTTCCCCTACCCTTCCCTCCCCCATTCCTTTAGTTCAAATCCCTCCTCACCCTTGCACCTAGTCCCCCACCACCCTCCCTGCACATCACCCTCTCCCTCTCTATTTTTGCACCATAGCTTCACTGTCCTGTTCCCCGACCTCTCCGTCTCTCTTGCCGACTCCCGGTTCCACCGTCCCGGCCACAGGTGGTAACCTTCTCCCGCTAATGCCGCGCTTGGCGCCTTAACCTCCCTCCTGTCCTCCCCTTTTTTGCTATTCGCCCTACCACCCCCTGTCTCCGTCTCTCCTGCCCTACCCTTACACCTGTCCCCTACCACCTCTCCCCCTAGTTCTCAACAACTGAATACATGTAATTTTATCCTTATTGCTATGCTTGACTGCACTGTGTGACTTTGTCCTTTGCAAATGTATCCTGCTCTGTGTAATTTCTTATGTATCCTGCAAATGTATCCTGCTTTGTGTAATCTCTTATGTATCACTGTGTTCTGTAACTGTACCTCCCGGGTCGTGCCTGAAAATAGTCACTTGTTGGCTAGCGCACTTACCCGGTCAACAAAAACTAAATAAAATAAATAAAATCTTTCAAAAAAAGAGGTGTGCAAGAACAAGGGGGCACAATTTGAAGATAGAAGGGGGGGGCGGCTCAGAGGTAATTTAAGGAAGTATTTTTTCACAGAGAGGGTTGTGGATGCATGGAACGGCCTTCCGGAGGAGGTTGTGGAGTCAAAAACGGTGGTGGAATTCAAGCATGCATGGGACAGCCATAAGGCAATTCTAGGGGGTGGGGGTAGGAAGAAGTAGGCTGCTGGTTAACTAGGATCTGCAGCTTATCCATTAGGTAGGGAAATGGGCAGACTGGGTGGGCCAAGCGGTCCTTATCTGCCATCAAAATCTATGTTTCTATGTTTCTATGTTCTTCCAGAGGGAGATTCCAATGCTTCTGGAGTGTTTGAAAGGTGGCAGTTCTGCATAGACCAGGTTCACAGAAGTCTCCCACTACTCGAATACCCTTCTCATACCAGTATGTCCAGAACACCCTCCTATACTCGAATACCCTTCTCATACCAGTATGTCCAGAACATCCTCCTATTGTCTATGGTGATCTTTGGATTCTGCCATATAGTGGTCATTAAAAGAGGAGTTGGGTCTAAGGTGAGCCTAGAGTGGACATTTTGCCAGCATTTCCTGTAGGCTTCTACCGTGGGGGGAGATAGTGCCTTAAAGAGGAGGGGTCTGCATGGGGGGACAGGTCGCTCAGGTGAAAACAGAAGAGAGGGTGGGTATATGGTGTTTGTCATGTGTTGTTCAATAAGAACTTATTGTGGAGTGCAGAGGGGGTCATTCTGGAACCATTGCACAGTTTGTGCAACCTGGAAGGCCCGTTTGTATCCCTCCATCCAGGGTAGGTTCCACCCTCCATTGCTCTAATGAGCCCTGAGTTTAGAGCGACTGAGCCAGGGTTTGGCTCCTTCCCATAGGAAGTCTCCAATCAGTTTATCAGTGGGCTAAAACCATAGCTTGGGGAGGAACATGAGAATATGGATCAGAAGGTAGTGAAATCTAGGAGCGGAGACCATCTTTATGGTGACAATCTTCCCCGCTAGTGTAAGTTTGAGCATCCACCATCTATTGAATTCAGTGTTAGTGGATGACAGTAAGGGGTATATGTTTGAGTGCCACAAGTTTTCTAATTTGGGGGTGATGTGAATGCCCAGATAGGTGATGCCAGAGGGGGCCCACAACAGTCCAGAGGTCTGTGCAGTGTGCGGGGGGCAGTGTTCATTAAGAGGGAGCATCTCGGTCTTAACTTAAGCTTCAGGCCCGAGTACCTGGCAAAATCTTCCAGTAGGGTCAGTAAGTGAAGCATTGATATCTGGGCATCAGCCAGGAGGAGAAGAAGGTCATCAGCATACATAAGCATTGGGGTAAGTTGTATCTATTGCAGGAATCCTGCCAGTGTGTGGGTGCTGACGTACGGCAGCTGCTAGTGGTTCCGTGGCTAGGACAAATAAAAGAGGAGATAAGGAGCAGCCCTGTCTTGTCCCTCATTCCAAGGGGAAGTGGGGGGAGAGCAAGGAATTTGTGGTGACTTGGGCTGTAGGGTTGGTATACATCACCTGCACTCTCTGTTTGAACCTGTTTCCCACCAGGTAGTCCCATTCTAGGGTTTTAAAAGCCTTTTTGAAATTGACAGCTATAGCTGCCACAGGCGTGGGGATCTGACGAGCAATGTACATTAACTCAATCAGAGTTCTAAGATGGTCAGTGCTGTGTCTTCCAGGTACAAAGCCAACCTGAAAGGGGTGGATAAGGTGGGAAAGGAGAGGGCTCAGTCTTATGGCCGGAATCTTGACATAGATTTTACTGTCTAGGTTGATCAGAGTTGGCTGGGTTTGTAGGGTCCATACCCTTCTTGGGGATGACCACTATCATAGCCTCCCTGAGGGTGGAGGGAAGAGTCTCTCTCAGTTCAGCCTCCTGAAAGACCTTGGTAAGGCATGGGGAGAGCACCAAGGACAATGCTTTGTAAAAATCTGCTGTATATCTGTCACCACCTGGGGATTTTCCCACAGGGAGAGTGTTGATGGCAAAGAGCACCTCCTGCTGTGTGAATGGGGCCTCTAATTCTAAGGTTTGTTGGCATGACCGTTTAAGAAGCTGCAGCCCATCCAAGAAGGGTTGAGTATCTGATACAGCCTTTAGGTGTGTAGTAGTATATAGTTTCCCATAGAAGGTGGCCATGATCTCATTTATGGTCTGCGATGATGATGTCACAACCCACTGTGCGTCCTTCAGTTCTGGTATGTGCCTACTAGCCTGCTGATGCCGTAGTTGGTAAGCTAATACCTTGCTTCCCTTATCCCCACCTTCCCAGAAGGTGTGCTGAAGATGGAGGATAGCCACCTCCACTTTCCGATTTAACAATTGGTTGATTTTGAAACGAGGCCCAAGATATACTTGCCAAGAGGGGAGCTAGGGAGGAAGGCTTTGAAGGATCTTTTGGCCTGTGCCAGCTGCTGCTCCAAATCACATAGGTGTCATTCATGTTCCCTACATTTCGCTGTGGCATACCCCATAATGTTACCCCTCATGGTGGCCTTAAATGCCTCCCATGTATTCCCTGGTGTAGTATCCACAGATGGGTTAAGTTCTAAGAATAGTGAGGCTTCGTTCTTGGCCCAAGGGATAACGTCTGGGTCTCCCATAAGGAGGGAGAGGGCAAGTCTGGGTCTCTCATAAGGAGGGGTTGCCCCATTGTAACAGGAGTTGGATGGAAGCATGGTCCGAGATTATCTGAGGAAGAATGACTACATCAAGAGCATTATGCAAGATGAGTGGGGATGCAAGCCAATAGTCCAGCCTGCTATAGATGCAGAACATTTTAGACAAATGTTGGTATCACCCCTAGCTTTGGGAATGTATGTCAGGCTCATTCTTCTAGAGATCAAGGGGTGGGGGTGCACAAAAGCAATGACCTATCTGATACTTACAAAAACCAGGTCCTGGGAAGATAACTTTTTGCTGGCGCTATGCTAGACCTATCTTCTGGAGGGGTACCCAGTAAATCCAAACACAGGAAACAATAATGTAATTGTCCAGACTATGGTTGGGGTTCTACAGTGTGACTTTATTCCAAAAGATGTTCATTAAATCAAGGATGGACCCCCAAGGTTTACACATCGTGGCACTCGGAACTTGCAGAACAACAAAATTGACTATCTGACAGAAAACTCTTTGTATTTCTACCTCAGTAGGACATAGTACATCTTGGGCTTGTATTCCCACATAGTGTAGGACATAGGACACTTTAACTTTGTAATCCCACATGTCGTAGGACATAGAAAATTGCTTCCAGTGGCACTGGCCACAACTGAACACACATTTTTGCGAAGACTAGCACCATTCTTCACAACCAGAAAATAAACTGTAACCCACTTCAGGGGGTAAAATTCTCTTCCGACATTGGCCCTTTGTCTAAAGTAACCAGGTGCCTTTACTGAACCTGTAGTCCTCAACTGGTTACTCCAGATGAAGGTCTACCCATCCTTTTCTCCCAAATCCATAGTCAGCCATTCTTTCAGAGTTACACCTTAAACATTCAGAAACACACTTTGGATGTTGCTTATTGAATGAAACTAGGCATCCAGCTGTCGAATCACTGCACTGGTGGTGGAAAAACTAAAGTCCCAAACAATGTGATATAGTCATACCTCTGAACATCACTCACTTCAGCCAACTTTAAGATAGAACAGTTTCACACTTCTGAATTCACAGAAACGTGCCTTCCCTTTTAGCCAGAGAACACAACAGCACAGGTACTTGCTTCCTTTAGCAAAAGTCAGATTCTACTCACTGTTAGACATTTCAGGTAGCTTCAAACATCCTGGATCAAAAAGGGGATTGCCCCTTGGATCCACTCACTAGCAGTTCTTTTCACCCCTCTGGGGATGAAAAATGAGGAAATTCTGCTGTAGAAAAGTTCTCCACCACTTCTCTTGGCAAACTGGAGAATACCAGGACTAGGGTGAGAATTCAGGGCCCTCAACTCAGAGCCCACAACTGAGCACTTCTCACTTCTCCAACTTCAGCTGCTACTTCCAACTATTGACTCACACTGTCTCTCGTCTCAACATTCTAAACTTCCTTCTCACAGCTGGCCAAGGCTCATACTGCTGCAAGAGTTCCAGATGAGCTCATCATTTCCATCTCAGCTGAAGCCAAGTAAACAGAAAAGTGAGCAGGTGAAAAACCCATTTAAATAGTTAATCACCAGCTGCCTCTCCCTGCCTAGCTCTGTACTGAGGGATTCTAGTAAGCCCAGGGGACTGGGTGGTTACGCAAGGAGTAGTAATTTGTGAGTAAATAAACACAATGACATCTGTTGTCATTCAGAGATGCTATGTAAAACATAAAACTGGTTACTTTCTATTCCTAAGGAAAAGAGATTAGAGAAGTTATTAAGGGAATAACCTGCCTCAAGTCCAATATAGGTAATGAACTTCATCTCTGCTCTGCAGGCATGCACCATTGTAGCTCACACTTTGCAATTCCAGAAACTAGAGGTTAGATAGTATTCCTGTTTGGAGAGAAATAAAAAGTAGATGATTAGATTACTACAGGAGGCACAAAATTACAAATACAGATAAAATCAATTTCTTAATTTAATCATATGGGGACTACTGTATCCAGCAATAGGATTCACTTTGTTTCCTTCTGTGCTAAGGATCTGACTCCATCACCCCCTCTGGGGGTGTCTCTCAGTATGTTCTAGGATAATACATTTGAACAATCTGGTTTGCCATTGAGTTTGAAAGAAGTGAGTCCCTATTGCATTGCTAATATTACCATTTATGATGGCACAAACATGTTCCTTTGATTGGCTGACCTGGATGTCATTCCAATGTAATAGTAGGGACATGTGCACCAACATATGTACACTATGAATGGTGTAGTACAGGTAATGTCGTTAATTTCAAACGTTTTTCCATCTTTTTGAAAAGTATTCCCTGTCTGTGCATATTGGCAGCTATTGCATCTACCATATTTATATAGGCCCTCAAATGTATTTCTAAGCCAATTACTTCCCCCTTGTGTATTTACTGTTGGTATAAAGTCACTTCTTGTCACCCTATCACCAATATTTCGTCCTTTAGAAAATGTTACTCTGTGTTTGTCTGCAATTTTATTTTTTAATAATGGGTCTGTTAGGAGTAAGGGACAGGACTGAACTGTGTTACAAAGGTTACCACATTTTTTCCAGTTTCATTTTTACTATTAGGGGGTACAGTATCTGTCCTATCAATTCTATCCTTTTTAGGAGTCAGAAGGTCACAGCTCCTTAACCTTTGTACTTTCTCAAATGTTTCATTCAGTACATCACTCATTCAGCTTCTTTCCCTCAGGCTTGCTTTCAAGTGTGTGGCTTGTTCCAAGAATTAATTTTCATTTGTGCAATTTCTCTTCAGCCTAATAAATTCCCCATATGATATTGAATTAACCTGTTTCTTGGGATGTGCACTAGTGGCATGTAGAATGGTATTTGCAGCAGTATATTTTCTGGACCTTCTAGTTTTTATAGTTTCACCTATATTCCCTATCAGTTCCAAATCAAGGAATTTAATGCTTCTTGTGTTTTTTTTTATATGTGAATTTGAGACCCATATCATTTTTTTATTTATGTACACGATGAATTCAGATGTTAATGTGTCATCCCCCTTCGACACCACAGTAATATCATCAATAAATCTGTTCTAGACCTCTACGTGATCTAAAAAATTATTGTGGGTGCCATGTTTAATGCATCTCTCCTCAAAATGCCCCATGAAAAGATTTGCATACGATGGGGCAAATGCTGCCCTAATCGTAGTTCCACATATTTGGTGATAACATTCCTTGTTGAAAATGGAATAAACTATGGGTTAATGCAAAGTCTATTGCCCATTTGAGGAAATGCACTGAAATCAATTCCTAGTGTTTACAGAAAATGTCTACTGCTGCAATGTCTAATTCATATCTAATTGATGTGTATAGGCTATTTACATCAATAGTAAGCCACCAATAGTCCACATCACATATTTTCCCTTCAAACTTATTCAGTAAATCAATGTTGTCTCTTTGGTATGACTCTAGCAAGGACACTTTGGGCTGGAGAAAGCCATTTATAAAATTGTACTAGTTATGTGTGAGGGACCCTATCCCAGACACAGTGGGTCTTCCTGGGGGGGGTCTTTCTCATTCTTGTGAATTTTTGGTGGAATATAAAAAGTGAGTATCACAGGGAAGTCCGTCTGTATATATTCTGCTTCATTCTTAGACAGTCATCCACATTTAGAGCCCCAGTCTATAAATTCACAGAGCTCTGCCTGAAATTTCACAGTGGGGTCACTTGAAAGATTTTTGTAGTTATTTCTGTCATTCAGTAAATCCATGCATTTAACCAAATACATCTGCACAACCATCGTAACAATATTTCCCCTTGTCAGATTTTTTGAAAACAACCTCCTTTAAGTTCTTACTTTCATTCAGGGCTGCAAACTCTTCTTGGTTAAGATTTCTACAATATCTAAAGGTTCCAAAGTACAGCAGCTGCGAGTTGAGCAGACGGGCTGGTGTTGCGTGAAGAGTTGCCACCCCCAGAATCAATGAATGTCCACACAGAAAGCACTCAGGCAAAGAAATTGTTTTCAAACAAAAAGTATCAGCAAATGCACATTCATTTTGACTGGACCTCTCAAGACCCAGACCCCTTTGCCTGAATGCTATGTGTGTTGTCATTCTACAATATCTAACTTGATTTTTAGAAAAGATTTTCACTGTTTCATTTAGTAAATAAATCCATGTCTGAAGGGGAAATGTCCTGAGTATTGATTACTTCTTACAGTTCCAAATTTCCACTCCCTCACATGTTTCTGACTGAAGTCTCAGATCCTTGTCGTTTCCCAAAAAAATATTACAGTTTGATTTTTCTTATTAATTTGAAAATGTCAGTTCTGACTTTAAATAGGTTAGGACTTGGTGTGGGTATGAATGATAAACATTTACTCAGTACTGTTTTTTGTAGGTCAGTTAATTCAGTTAGTAAGGTTCACAATTTCCCTTCTTTGTCCTTGTTCCAGAGTGATCTCTGGTTGATATGCTGATTTCCGTTTACCTCTCCTTTCCCTATGTGTTTTTTTTTGGGGGGAAAGCTCCTTATGAGGTTTTCAATCCCTGTGCCTTTCTGGATTCCTCCCTCAGGTGATCTTGCTCTAAAAACACCTCAGCGATGCTAGCAGAGTTAGAGGGATCTGGATCTGATATCTGTGTTTGGACCTGTGAGATAGACTGTATTTCTCTTGTTCTATCTTCAAAACTCACATTTTTTTTATTTTGTTACTGTTGTCCATGTTGATTTCTATTCCATTTTCTTCTTTGTGATCTTGAGGACACACTTCTACCTGAACGCTCTCTTCTTTCCCAAATGAAAACCTCCTTTCTATTATAATCCCCAACATCTCTGTTTACCTTGGTTCGTTTTCCTGAAGTTGAATCCTTCTCATGCTTGTTAATCTTTTCACAGTAGAATTTGTTAAAGTTGGGAAAGTCCTTCTTACCTCTCAAATCTGTAAGTTTATTCTGAATCGATTTTATTTCTTTGTTGATCTCATTCCTTGTATGCATGTCTCTTTTAATCAGAGCATTAATCCAGCTGTTAGTGCAAATTGTAGCTGCTTCTTCCCAGTCCTTTTTTAACTCGTCGTCATCAAATTCTGTACTTGGTATTGTATCAATTTTGAGGCCTTGTGATGTAATGTTCGGTTCCAACTACCTTCCCAAAGTTATTTTGTTGTAACACAAATTTAATTCTTTGATGTGCAGTCTCTGATGTTTCTGAAACAACTCTCGTAGAGTCGAGTTGTCATCCTTGGTCTCTCCATCAAAATAAATGCTGTGTTTGTTTCTCTCTCAGCATTTGTCAATATCCTCTGGGTCTTCCAGGCAGTCAGGGCCATCTTCTTCTCCCGAGTTTTGTTCTGGTTCTTGGTTACTCTCAAATTGTAGTACAGGAGTAGCACTTAATTTACTCATTCTTTGGCCCCAATCCCCAGAAATGTCCAGAGAATGAAGTCAGTGATTTGCTTAAAGAAGAAGGCTGAAGGCAGTAATACTTGCCAAACTGAAAGTTCACAAATGTTCCTCTTGAAACTCTTACTGTGTTCCTCCAGCAGCACGCTTGCAGGCAAAGTTAAAGAACAAAAGCAGGAGAAGGTGCACACAGGAAGAGGGAGTGCCTGAGCTAAGCAGCCAGCCTACAAATTCTAAGGAAAGAACACTCAGCACAAATAGTTAAAAGCATATTGCACATTTATTTCGGCAGGTAGCCCAGAGTACATTCTATAGCCCCTAGTGCCTCAATTCTGCTTCTGGGGGCAGGTCTGAGGATAAAACAAACATTTAATTCTCAGACCAGCTCCCAGAAAAAGACCCTTGAAGTGATCAGGCTTGGCATCAGAACAGAAGTTGACTTGGTACCATATCCTATTAGATAGTGGGCTATGATTGGGAGAGGGGTACCAAGAGCATAATGACAGAGCACTGTGGCAATGGTCTGGATTTGGTTCAGTCAGTTCTTTGGTTGCAGTGGATTGGGGTGACCCCATTAGCAGACAGAGAGAGACTTTGTCAAGAAGAGATGCAGCACCAGCAGAGAAGACCCTCAGCAGCAAGATCAATAGAAACAAGGGTGGGGAAGGGAAAGTGTTTGTTCTTGGAGGCCTCTTTCTGCCTTTTATACTATGTGGGGGTGGTTTATCCTACAGTTGTATTCAGAATTGGACATTCTGAAACTGTTTTGGATTCAGAAATTCTGTTAATCTGATGGATGCACATGGGATGGAGTCTGAAGAATCTGATTACCTACATGAAATAGTGTGTTTGGGCAGTTTGCTATTTTCTTATCAATTTTACAGTCCAGTTAGGCAATTCCCTCTTCTAACAGAGATACTGTATACTCTTCTTCATAAAAACATAGAATTTGTCAGAAGATAATGATCTCTTGGCCCACTTTTTCTGCCCATTTTTCCCTGCCTACAGTATCACTGCAGATCCTACATGATATCTGGCCCATTCATCCCCTTCCCCTTTTCTTAAGATGCCCTTATGACTGCCCCATGCATTCTTGAACCATATCACTCTGTTTGACCCCAACACCTCTGCTGGAAGACTGTTCAGGGAATCTACCACTCTTTCAGTGAGCAAGTACATCCTCACATCTCTCCTGAATCTACCTTCTCCAGCTTCTTATGCCCTGTTGTCCTTGAACACCTTTTGTTTTCTAAAATACTTCCCTCCTATACCTTATTTACCCTGTGAGGTATTAAAAGATCTTTGTTATGTCTACCTCTTTCCTCTCTATCAGGCTGTACATATTAAGTCCTAAAGTCTATCTTATAGGATTTCTGATGTAAACCCTGCACCATATTAGTTGCCCTCCTCTGAATTGCCTCCACTCTGTGTCCTTCTGGGAATGTGATAATCAGAACTGGACACAGTACTCTGGGTGGGGCCCTTACTAGTAATCTATGCAGAGGCAGTACCATCTCCCTCTTTCTGCTAGTGATACTCCTCCCTATGCACCCCAGTATCCCACTAGCCCTCCCAATTGCCTTGTCACACTGATTGAACACCATTAGGCCATCTAATATGATTACCCCAAGGTCTCTTTCCTGCTTGGAGGTTGTTAGTACCACTCCACCCATTTTGTACACCAACCATAGGTTTCTGTGCCTCAAGTGCATTACCTCACACTTTTTCACATTGAAACCCAGTTGCCATACCCATGACCACTCCTTGAGTTTTCTCAGGTCTCCGCTCATCCTTTCCATCCCCACCTGGAGAGTCTACCCTATTGTAGATTTTGGTGTCATCTGCAAAGAGGCAAACCATCCATTTCAGCTCTTCTGCCATGTCACTTATAAAGACATTAAAGAGGACCAGTCTCAGCACTGATCCCTGATGCACCCTGTTGGTCACGCTCCCTTCCTCAGAGTGAATCCCAATTACTACAACCCTCTGCTGCCTGTCCCTTACCCTGTTTCTTACCCAATTTATCAACTTTGGAACCGATCCTAAGCTACACAGCCTGCTATGTGGAACAGGATGGAAAGCCTTACTGAAATCTATGTAGATCATGTCCACTGCTCCATCATCATGTAATTACAGTATCAGATTCATTTGACACAATCCCCCTCCATGAATCCATGGGGTCTCAGGTCTTGTAACCCACTGGATTCAGGAAATTCCGCGGGTTCCTTCCTTCAGCAGTTATTCCATTAACTTTCCCACCACCAGTTTGGCTAATGCTTACCGACTTGTATTGTCCTATGAATCCTATGAACCAAGGTGACAGGGATTTTGTGGCACATTGGAACATTCACTTCAAAAGATGAAGTAACCAAAGAGTTTCAATATTTCATAATTTTTTGTGCAAAAACAACAGTGCTGTAAAAAACTCATAAATGCAAGTGGAGCTGCCTGCTTCTAGCCCCAGTGCTTCGGCTTTGAACAAGTCTTCATCAGGGGGTGTGGTTACAAAGAAGACTGACCCATTCTAAATGCATCATCTTATAAATATGTAATTAGATATGTGGCCACACTACAAACATATATGAGGTTCCGGGGGTGTGTTAAGGGCCCCTGTCAAATGTATCATTTCATATATATTAATTAGAAATAAGGCCACACTAGAAACATATGCAAGGTTCATTGATACAAAATCCATCAATATAATAATGTAAAAACATGTTTTTCAATCCCTCCACTGAAAACCATTTCAAACACTCACACGTCAGTCCCTTAAAGCCCCATGCCCACTTTTACCCCCGAGCCAATTGGTAGCCCTTCTTCCTCACTTTGACTTCCCACACAGTTTCCCTGCTTGCCAAACACAGCAGGCTGAAAACTCATTCCACAAGTGCTGTCCTCTGCTCCTGAGGATTGTGATACACCCATCTGCTGTTTGCAGGCTGTAAAGACAGATATTCAGCACAAAGCTCTCCAGTTTAAAGCCCCTTATTCCACCTTTTCCCCACCCTCATGAAGCAAATTGTCCCTCTCTACTTCCTCACTCTGGCTTCCTGTCCACTTAGTTTCCCTGCTCCCAAAACACAGCTTCCTCAAAATAAACCCTGTTCAGTTTCAAACTCATCCCACAAGCACTGTACTGTGCTCCTAAGGATGCACACTAACGCCCACTGACCGATCTTATCCTGTAAAGGAAGAAATTCAACATAAAACTGTCAGATTTAAAGTTCCTCAGCTAACCTTAACCCCTTCCCTTGAAGTCAGTTGGCACTCTCTGCTTCCTCACTTCAGCTTCCTGCCCACCTGGTTCCCCACTTCCAAAGTACTACTTGCTAAAAAAAAAAAAAAACAACTCTTCAGTTTAAACTCAGCCCACAGCTGCAGTCCTCTACTCCTGATCACCAGTGCTTTTTCTGATCTGCGATCAGCAGGACCCTAGCCTAAGCTTCTGTCGGAGGTCATCACCCCGACAATGCAGGTTGTTCATACTCCAGAATGACAGCCCAGCCTTTGTTTTGTGACCTTGATTCTGACTCGGAGGACTCACTGATGGCATCATGCCAGAGTTGAATGGATATTGACTTCTAACATTGGATACATTTCTGGCCACTTAACATTTTTCACATCTTTGTTGCAGCTGCTGTATCCCTGGACATTCCCCCTAAAGGAGGTCCAGAAACAGGAGTTTTACCCCTTGACAGATATCCTGGAGCAGGATTCCTCAATCAGGGTGGTATTCATAGTTGCTGAGGTTGTTCTGGGTCCTTTACTTAGCACCTGTAAGCTCCCAGCTATGTATCGGGCTTATCTATGTCAGCTGGGCCACAGTTCTTGTTTGCTGTTCCTATTGATGAACTGTCTGATTTCTAAGTGCACCCATCTGTGGAGGACCTTGTGGCTGATGCAGTCTTCCATAAGCTGTAGCTGCAGGGTAATGTGGACAAGCTAGCAGAGAAAGAGTCCAAGAAGCAGGACTTCCCTGGTTGCAAAATGTATGAAGCGCTTCCCTTGGCATTTTGTAGGCCAGCTATGCAGCCTTGATTGCCAGATTTGGCCACAAGCTGTTTGACAAGCTCGCTGATATGATACCTTATCTTCCAGCAGATCGCAATCTTAATGTCCAGATGCTCTGCGACATGGGACTCTCCCTTTATAAGCACTGGTTAGACATCTTTGGTACCTGGTGACTCAGTAGCCTGCACCGTGGCAGTGGTGGCATTCCTGTGCAGGGTGGGCTGGCTGTGTGTCTCTACATTTACACCAAGATGAAGCACAAGCTGTTGGACCTGTTTAGCCCAGGGCTGCAAAATATCTCACCCATGTTGAAAAGTCATTGTGACCTTAGACTCAATGGTACCATTCCAGCAGGCTAAGCAGCAGTCAGAGCCCCTGCAGAGCTCCTTATGGAGTACCTTTAATGGCTTGGGCTACCAGCAATAGCAGGCTTCTCAGCTGCAGTTTCAGCATTACCATCTGACAAAATCACATAGGTCTGAAGGACAGGGTCAGAAAAGGGAGGCAGCGGTGCATCTGGTGGCCAGCCTTATGGAGCCCCCTCCTGGGCTAGAAAGTGACTGAATGTGGGGAACCATTCCCCCTCCTGCACAGGCCTTGCTATAGCTCCCAGTCAGGGTTACACTACCTCACATCCTTCTTTAGTGGTCTGTTATAACATCAGACAGGTGGGTTCTAGAAGTCCTGAGATCTGGGCTGTCTCTGGAGTTAGAAACTCTATCTTTGTGTTGATCTCAAGCACTGTTGGAGTCTGGGTGCTCATAGACACCCTGGCCATCCTGCAGAGTGAGTAGCTCAGATCTTGGAGTGCATTGTTATTGAAGTTCTTCTGGATGCTCTCACCTTGCAAAGATTCAAGTCTGGTTACTTTTTGATATGCAAGCAGGTGGGTGTTGCTGTCCCATTTTCAACAAGTTTGTGCACAAATGAAATTCTGTGTGGTCACCTTCAGCAGGATAATACCATCTCTGAAGCCTGGGGTTGGTTTTACTTCCTGGACCCCCAGAATGGGGAATTCCACACTCCGATCCACCCATCCCACTGGTGATTCCTATGCTTCATAGTGTATGACATGTTGCACTACTTGAGGGCAATGCCGTTCGGCCTGCCATCATGACTGAGGGTGTTCACTAAGTGCTTGTCTGTTGTTGCAGCCTTTCTCAGGAGAGCCAGGGTCTTCCTGTACCTGTATGACTTGTTCAACATAGGTAGTACCAGACATTCAAGGAATGATCCAGGGACCATTCAGATATTCTCAGATCCATGCATGATGGTCAACTTGATTATCTGAGCTGGTACCTAAGCAGGTGACGCTGTTTATTGAAGTGGAACTGGACTCTCTCCATACCAGGGCTTGCTTTTCTTCTGACCAATCAGGGGATCCTACCTCCATTTCCTGATCATTTCAGGTTGGGCAATCATGACCACCCTAGAATTTCCTCCAGCTGTTGGGGTTCATGGCATCCACAAAAGTTTTGGTCCGTTGGCCCTGCTGGTGGATATGCCCCCTTCAGTGGAAACCAAGGGCCTGTGGCCCCAGTACCTCAACCAGCTGAACCAGCCAGTTCGGGAGGCGCAGCCAATGTGAGACACCATTGAATGGTGTTTGTTCTCCAGGACCGCTCGGAATTCCCTTTGTCCAGGCCAGGCTATCCATTACATTGACAGATTATTTGGTGGTGTGATGTTGGGATCTTGAACCAGTAACCGGTTGTTACAGTGAATCACACTAAACTCTGAAGTGTACACCACAAAGTCAGGTTTATTATGCTAACATACAGTATATACTGCATTAGCATTGGTAGCCTAGAATACAGAGCAAAGCAATGATCAATTACCTTCGTCTGTGGGAACAAAACAGAGCAGGTATGAAGGATTCAGCATTCTATCTTAGGGGGTTCATTGCTCCTCCGACCCAGAAATCTGCTATTGTTTATAATTCTGTCTTGGCTACACATATATGCACCTCCTTGGAGAAGCAGGTTCAAGCACAAGGTATGAAGAGTTTGCTCTGTTCTTTGCCAACAAAGTGTCCTCTATCAGAGCCGAGATCTCCTCCAGCATCACTCAAAGGGATTGCAGGGTTCATTCTGAGATGTGTCAGAACACTCCTCTAGTATGGGCTGAGTTTGATCCAGTTGGAATAGAGGAGGTGGTGAAGATTGTCTTGAGGCTGTGACCAGCACAGTGTGATCTGGACCCAGGTCCAACCCCGTGTGGCCTGTCTGGTAATGCAGTCAACTGGTTCAGGTCATACCTGATGGGCAGAGTGCAGAGGGTGACAATGGGGTTAGCCTCATTTAACCCGAAGCCTCTGCTTTGTGGAGTTCCTCAGGGTTCAGTCTTGTTGCTCTTGTTGTTCACGGAGTACATACTGCTATTAGGAGACATTATCAGGCAGCATGGGCTGAGTTTTCACTGCTATGCTGATGATGTTAAACATGTCTTGTACACCTGGAAATCAGATGGCGGCCTCTGTATTTAACAATTGCCTAGAGGAGATCCAGATTTGGATGTTTCGTAACTGGTTTTGACTCAGCCCCAACAAGATTGAGGTACTAGTTGTGGATCCAGGTCTTCGTTGTGGCGAGGGGAGGTTGGGAGACGCCACTGGCTTAATAGTGGGTGGTCCCACTTATCCCATCCACACAGGTGAAGGATCTGGGCACAATCCTCAATGACAGCCTGACACTTTAAGCTCAGGTGTCAGCTGTTGTCAAAAGCAGATTTTATCATCTGAGGAATATCACCTGGATCCGGGCCCTGATACCATCTGAGGATCTGACCATGCTGGTACATGCTTTCATTACATTCAGGTTGGACTACTGTAATGCCCTGTACCTAGGGCTATCTGAAGACAATCTCTGCCAGCTGCAGCTGGTGCAGAACTTGGCATCAAGATTATTGATAGGTGTATGAAGATGTGACCATATTACGCGTGTCCTCCGCGAACTGCACTGGCTGCTAGCCAGGTGGAGGATTGTCTTCAAAGCTGGACTTCTGAGCTATAAGGCTGTGCACAGAGGGAAAACAGTTTATCTGCAAGATCTTCTTGTGCCCCGTCACCGGCCCTGGGCTCTCCGTTCCGACGAGGGTTGCCTCCTAGGAGTTCCCAAGAATAGGTTGCGGCACTCAAGTGATTGTGCATTTTCTGCTGTTGCACCTATCCTGTGGAACTCACTGTCTAACCATCTTTGGGAGATACCCTCAGTGGAAACCTTTAAAAAGGGTCTAAAGACTTTTCTGTTTAAACAGGCATTTAATTTATAAAAAATAGTGTTTTCTTTTAAAGCTGATAATTTTAAATATTGCTCATTCCCTATTTTAATTTATTTGATTGATGTTGTTAATTGCTACCTTATGTGTGTGTGTGTGTTGATTTTTATATGTAAATGTAAAGTGCTCTGAGTCCCTGGAATGCGGCGCTATACAAATAAAGTATCTATCTATCTATCTATCTATCTATCTATCAAGACAAGTCTCTGTAAGTTTCACTTTCAGTAACCAATTACCTTATTAGGAGTTGCTTATCAGTTTCCTGACTTCTGCCCATCGTTTTGCACAGTGTCTAACCCTTCAGCGTGCTCTGTTCCTTTTCCTTATCAGACGTCAGATATACAAGTCACTTCTTGTAAGGCATTTACATTAATATTCCAACTAACAAATAACACAAAGATGCAATTTCTGTATGTCTAAGCATTATGAAAATATACAAAAATAATGTGGTGATTAATGTACAGAATAATGTGGTGATTTAAATAAGGTGCTGACAAAACCCCGAAGAGGAACATTTGGGGGTGCACCACTTGCAAGGTGATCACAGAGTTTCACGACATTAACATATGATAGAACCTAGACACATCTGTCTGGCTGACATCCAAGGCATTTCCAACCACAAAGAAAATGAAGTTTGCCCAGTCTGTGACCTTGTAAGGCTGGCTGCACAAAATGAAAGATTGAAACAAAATGGCCAGTTTTGTTTGGCATACATACATATTCTTACAGTGGAGTGCTCATCTGCTGCATCACGGAGTCCATAGGTTCTGATCTCCATGCAAGACCCATCAGCACATAAACTTGCTGGAGCTCTTGGCAGTGTGTCTGCCACTGATATAATTTTCTCCTCGAATATGGAATTCAATTGTACAAATCCACATCAACAACACAATCACCATGTTCTTCCTGAACATGCAAGAAGGGACACACTCCTTTCCCCTGTGTTAGGAGGTGCTCCCCACCTGATCCCTTTTATGCAGCCTGCAGGTGGGTATACTTGCAGTGCACATGGCAGCTAATGGCAACCAGCTGGTGGAAGCTCTCTACTGAGTGGGAGATATGTCATACGAGTGGTCTTTGCACCAGGATGTGGTGATACAGCTGTTTGTCTAGTGGGACACACTCTGGTGCACATGTTTACCTTTTAGGAGAACACAAACCTGAGGCTATTCTGTGCCAGCCCTACCTTTAAGATAGGAAGAATGATGGGAGCTGCCTTATCCAGGCCCTGAACTCTGGGCCTTCTAAATGCCTTTCCCTTGATTCATATGGTGGTGCTCAAGCATGGAGGGAGAAGGCTTAATGTGATCCTGATAGCTTCAGATTGCCTATAGTAGTTCAGGTACCAGGATATTTTCAGTCCCAGCAGCATGCCCTTGTTCAGCTTCTGCTGCATCCAGACCTGCTGAGAGATTGAGGGAACTGTCCCACATCCGGAGCTGTAATCCCTGCTCTTGGTTCCTGAGGAGCTACAGTTTCAGGCTCTGGGCCTTTCAAAAGGTTTACTACATGTCCTGGAGGCGTTCCATAAGGAATTAACTAGTAGAACTTACTCTGTGGATGAAGTTTTGTACTGGTGTACAGGACAGGGAGCAGACCCTATAATCTGATATATTCTGTGGCCTGCATCCTTGACTACCTTTGGTCCTTGTTTCAATAGAGATTATGAGCCACATCCCTTAGGGTGCACCTGGCCGCCATCTCAACATATTGGGTATTGGCTACATATGCAGATGGTGGCCCAGAGAAAGAAGACAGGTGCTTTTTCAATGGCTTAGATCACCCTTTCTCTCCGGTGTGAGAGCTCCATAACCATGAGACTCATGGCCTGTTCTTGCAAAGCTAATGGAGAATCCATTTGAGCCTATGGACAAAAGTGAGATGTCACACTTGTAGAAAACTGCATTTTTGGCCACCATCACCTCAGCTTGATAGGTGAGTGAGCTGCAAGTGTTCTCTGTGGAGTCTTAATATTTGGTTTTCCACTAGGAGAAGGTCATCCTAGTCTTATAGTTTTATTTTAACCAGGTGATGTGTCTCCGCATTTTCTTCCTGAACCTGCATTCTTAAGATGCCGATCATGTGCTCCATACTCTGGACATATGCCAGGCGTTCAAGCATGGAGGGAGAAGGGACAGGAAGCGCATCCTTAGGATCACAAGAACAGTTGCACGGGAGTCTGAGCTGGACGTCATTGTCCACCTAGGGACAAATGACTTGGCTCATGAGATTAGAGCAGTGCAGAAGGACTTTGTAGAGTTGGGTAGGGGCCTAAGACAAGTAACACACACAGTATCCTTCTCAGAGTTGCTGCCCGTCAGTGGCATGGGTGAGGCGAGGGTACTTTGCACCATGCAGTTTAATGAATGGTTGAAAAAATGGTGGGGAGCACAGGGGTTTGGCTTCGTTGGGGACTGGGGTTCCACCTGGAGGGACACCAGCCTATACTGGCAGGATGGTCTGCATCTGTCCAGGAAGGGAACAAGTCTTTTGGGCAATCGGTTTAAATACTTCATTGACAAGCTTTTAAACTAGTCAAGTGGGGAGGCACTGATAAGCAGCAGGAAAATCCCAGCCTTCCCCTACAAAACAGGGTACTAAATGAGAAAAAGACCAAAGTAGAAAGATCAGTGGGGGATGCTGCTACAGAAGGTAAAGCCATCAAAAAATGGAGAGCAATGAGTACCAATGCCCGTAGCCGGGTAACAATCTTCCTGAATTAGTGGCATTGATGGAGGAGGAACATCTGGATAGCGTGGCAGTCACAGAAACATGGTACACCCAGAACCATGACTGGGACTTAAACATACCAGGATACACTATCTACAGGAGGGACAGGGAGGGTAAAAGAGGAGGAGGAGTAGCTCTCTACATAAGGGAAGGAATCAAAGCAACAGAACAAAAGGGTAAACAGGGAGGAGGAAAAGAAGCACTGTGGGTCAATTTGGAGACAGGCAATGGCACCACAGTCCACACAGGGGTTGTATACAGACCCCCCCTCTCAGGGGAAGGAAATGGACAAGGATAGAAAGTATACTTAGAATGGCAGAAAAAGGGGAGATATTGCTGATGGGTGATCTGAATATGCCAGATGTTAACTGGAGTGCAGTTGCAGCAGCCACTTCTAAGAGTGGGGTTATTCTAGATGCCCTACAAGGGGCATGCCTTAGACAACTAGTATTGGAACCCACTCGAGATGGAGCAATCTTAGATCTGGTTCTCTCAAATGGAGATGGAGAGAGGATCACAGATGTAGAAGTGGGTAGCCATTTGGGGAACTAGTGACCATCGAACAGTATGGTTAACAATAAACACAGCAATAGAGTCAAGCCATACAAAGGCAAAAGTACTGGACTTCAGAAGGGCTGACTTTGCCAAATGGGTGAATGCCTAAGGAATGCACTAGCAAATGGGCAGGAAGGAGGGTGGAAGAACAATGGGAAATAATAAAAACTGTCATCACAGAGGTAACAAGCCTTTGTGTGAAGCAAATAAACAAAACAAAACGATGTAAGAAACCACTATGGTTCTCAAAGGAGGTAGCAGTGAAGGTTCAAGAGAAAAAGAAATCATTCAGGAAGTACAAGGAATCACAGAAGAAGCAGGACAGAGATTTGTATCAGTTAAAGCAAAAGGAAGCTGGGAAGGCAGTCAGAACAGCAAAGGCCCGAACCAAGGAAAAGATAGCCAACTCAGTTAAGAAGGGGGATAAAACCTTTTTTAGGTACATCAGGAAGCGAAGGAAGATCAAGAGAGGGATAGTGAGGCTTAATAAAGGGAAGGGGGGTGGACAGAGGGTGACTGTGAAAAGGCAGAGATACTAAACAAATATTTTTGCTCAATATTTACAAATGAAGAGGGGGAGTTACCTAAAACAAACAATAGAAACACTCTGGATATAGAAGTTGATACCAGCCCATTTACAGAAGAAAGGGTTCTGAAAGAACTCTTAAAACCGAAGGTAGATAAAGCAATGGGAACTGATGGGATTCATCCCAGAATTCTAAAAGAACTAAGGGTAGAACTAGTGACACCACTGACTACCCTCTTTAACAAATCATGGGACGATGGGGTGGTACCTGAGGACTGGAGGAGGGCAGATGTGATTCCCCTTCACAAAAGTAGGAGCAGGGCAGAAGCAGGAAACTACAGACCTGTTAGTTTAACCTCAATGATAGGGAAAATGATGGAATCACTTCTGAAGGAAAGAAGTGTCGAGTACCTAGAGGCCAGAGGGGCACAAGACCCAAGGCAGCATGGATTCACAGTGGGAAGGTCATGCCAGATGAATCTAATAGATTTCTTTGACTGGGTGACCACAGTAGTAGATCAGGGAGGGGCTGTGGACATGGCCTACCTAGACTTTAGCAAGGCATTTGACCCAGTCCCACACAAAAGATTAATCTACAAGTTGGACAGCCTGGGAGGGGATCCCAAGATGATAGCCTGGGTGAAGAATTGGCTGGAGAAAAGGACACAGAGGGTAATAGTAAATGGAGTCCACTCTGAAGAAAGGGGGGTTACTGGTGGGGTACAGTAGAGTTCAGTATTAGGACCGGTCCTCTTCAATGTCTTTATAAGCGACATTGCAGAGGGACTGGAAGGAAAAGTATGTCTCTTTGCAGATGACACAAAGATCTGCAACACAGTTGATGCACAAGGTGGGGTGGAAAGGATGAGAAGGGACTTGGCAAGGTTAGAGGAATGGTCAAATGTATGGCAGCTTAGATTCAGTGCTAAGAAGTGCAAGGTAATGCACCTGGGAAACAAAAACCCAGGGGAAGAGTACATAATGGGGTTGAGATACTAACAACAACAAAAATGGAAAGGGACCTGGGGGTAGTCATATCAGATGACCTAAAGGTGGGCAAGCAATGTGAGAGGGCAGTAAGAAGGGCTGGGGGGATACTGGGATGCATAGGGAGAGGCATCACCAGTAGAAAACAGGAAGTTGTTATCCCTCTTTACAGACAGCTGGTGAGACCCCATCTGGAGTACTGTGTGCAGTTCTGGGACATAGACAGGATGGAAGTTGTCCAGAGGAGGGCAACTAAAATGGTGCATGGTCTGCATCGGAATACATATGAAGAGAGACTAAAGAAGCTTAATATGTATAGCCTCAAGGAAAGGAGGGAGGGGGGGGACATGATAGAAACTTTCAAGTACCTCAAGGGAATCAACAAAGTCCAAGAGGGTAGCATCTTTCAAAAAAAGAGGTGTGCAAGAACAAGGGGGCAAAATTTCAAGATAGAGGGGGGGCAGCTCAGAGGTAGTGTAAGGAAGTATTTTTTCACAGAGAGGGTTGTGGATCCATAGAACAGCCTTCCGGTGGGGGCTGTGTAGTCAAAAACAGTGGTTGAATTCAAGCATGCATGGTACAGTCATAAGGCAATTCTAGGAGGTGGGGGTAGAAAGAAGTAGGCTGCTGGTTAACTAGGATCTGCAGCTTATCCATTAGGTAGGGAAATGGGCAGACTGGGTGGGCTAAGCGGTCCTTATCTGCCATCAAATTCTATGTTTCTATGTTTCCCATATTACAAGGATCACACAGCAGGCATTTGGGGAGAGGCTGGCCATCTGTTCCATATGTACTATGAAACTGCTCTGGGCAGACTGGTAGCCAAGCAGATGACTGCCCAATGAATAAGCTCCTGCATCAATCTGCATTATAACTTGTCTAGTAAGGAGCTACCCCTTGGGGTTGAGAGCTCATTGTACCAGATATACTGCTGCCTCTGTTGCTGATGCCAGGTACATCCTGATTGTGGATATCTGCAGGGCTGCTATCTGCAGGTGTTTTAGGTAGAGGTTATATAGACTAAGTAGAGGATAGACAATATTACCAATTCTAGGGGCATTCATATGATTCACTTATCCACACTCTGGAAGTTCCTCTGGAATCCAAAGATTGGCCTGATATCCTTAAGCTAAGCTCCTACCACCACCCGGGTGGATATTTCCCCAACTCAGCCCCTTGATATCAAAGCATTCTTTCTGCTGCAAGAATCAGTCACCTCCTTCATGGCTCTTGCTCAGTATTTTCTCTGTGCTATTGGCAAATCATCATTTTAAAGTTTTTGAAGCTACAAATGATATTCTCATGGTTACCTTGAGTCCTCTCTGGACTTACAATGGATTGCAAGAAGTCTGGATTTAAATTTTGTGTTCGGTGCAACCAGAAGATGTCAGACACCAGTCTACATGACACATGCGTGTACTGCCTGGGAATGGCAACATAACATGTCTGGATGTGGCCTTTGCCTATCCATGCTTCCCAAGTCTCTTGAAGATCAGAAGCTCTGGCTTGCACCGGGGTGACCTTCAGAATGGGATTCAAAGAAGTTGCTCTAAGGGCCATAAAAAGATCTCAGTGGTTGCTGGCTGTCTGGCACAACTTGCAGCCCTTAAAGCAGAAGCAGTGGTGGTCGTGGTGGGCACCTCCTTGACCTCGGCACGATACCCATCTGTGTCATACGTCTGAGATGCCTTCATGGACCAGTTCTACAATTTGTTCCCATCTCTCCAGATCATGGGAGAGAGCACCACCCACCATGGCTATTGTTCTAGGACCAAATCAAAAATATCTTCTCACTACCATAGCTGCTTGTGGTATGGGGAGAGATCTTGGTCCTCCTAGTCTCTCGACTTATTGACTGCTTGGCAGCTGACAAGCTTCGCTCAGCTGATGGCCAGCTGAGGGGCATATTGGGCAGGTCGAATGCTCATTATCTCCACCAGTGAGCCATTCGATCTCGACTTCGGTTGAACAACCTCCCATGATCTTTCTCAACCCGATCAATCTATTGTGAGACGAGGCTGAAGATTTATTCTTGCAGACATTGATGCTCCTGGTTCTCTTCCAGGTTCAGCCAGTGTCCCAAGTCGAACCTGTTCAGGACAGGCCTCCAACTGAGATTGGTTCTGCACCCATGTTATTGAGTGTGGACCGGCATGTTATTTCTGGCCAGCACAAGAGAGACCATATTTGCTGTCAATGGGGTGGTCGGTCGAGGTTGCAGTTGAGGCATTCCAGCTCTTGACCCTGCTCAACTGGTAGGTGCTGCCATTGGCATTTCTTGTCTTCCTCATCCTCAGATGAGGAGAGGCACTGTCAAAAAATGCCTCGGTGTCACAAGGAGTTTGTCTGGTAGCACGAGTCCATTGTGGGGCAGGGGGGCATTCCCAAGAACCAACAATCCCCTGGCAGCTGCCAGTAGTTCTCAGCTGTCTCAGATTCTGTGGGTGCTTCCAAAATCTGATGCTCCACTGATCATGGTGAAGCCACCCCCTGACATCCACTGGTCAGTGCTCCAACCAAAAAGGCAGGCGGATCAGCTCCCAGCTTACCATGCCATTTTTTGGAGAGGATACATAGATACATAGATACATAGATACATAGACAGTGTCGGCAGATGAGGGCCTATGGCCCACCCAGTCAGCCCATTTGAGCTTGTAAGTTCAGTTTGTTTTCCTAGAAGTCTGGCTTTACCCACTGACCTCCAGAATTCCTTTATGTCTATCCCTGCATTCTTAAATCGTGATTGTTTCAGCCCCACCACTTCCTCTGGCAGGGTGTTCCCTTATCCACCACCCATTCTGTGAAGAATTCTTTCTCATGTTTCCTCTAGATACGTCCTCCTCCAACTTCATCCCATGCCCTCTAGTCCTGGAACATCTTTTTAGGCTTAAAAATAGTGTTTTCCTGCACCCTGTTCCTCCCTGTAAGATACTTGTATGTCTCTATCATATCCCTCTCTCCTCCTCTCCTCCAGGAATACATGTTCAGTTCCTTCAACCTGTCTTCATAGGACTTGTGATGCAATCCATGCACCATCTTTGTTGCCCTCCTCTGAACCTTCTCTACCCTGTCTATGTCCTTACGTAGGTATGGTCTCCAGTACTGTACACTGTACTCCAGGTGGGGCCTCACTAGTGTCTTGTATAGCAGAATTATGACCTCCCTTTTCCTGCTGGTGATGCCCCTGCCTATACATCCCAGCATCCTATTTGCTTTACCTGCTGCCTTGTCACACTCTTTCCCTACCTTGAGGTCATCAGAGATGACAACCCCAAGATCCCTTTCCTGCTTGGTGCATGCTATATCCTCACCCCCCAACTGAAATATTGTGCTAGGGTTTTTGTGCCCCACATGCATTATCTTGCACTTCTTTGTATTGAATTTCAACTGCCAGACCCTGACCATTCTTCAAGTTTCTGCAGGTCGCTTCTCATTCTGTCTACACCCTCTGGTGTGTCTACTCTGTTACAGAGCTTTGTGTCATCAGCGAACAGTGAAATTCTGCCTTCTAGGTCCTGCAATGTCACTGATGAAGATGTTGAATAGGACCGGTCCCAGCACACTGATCCCTGTGGTACCCCACTGGTCACTCTTCCCTCTGTGGAGTGACAGCCATTTACCACCACCCTCTGTGTCCTGCCACACAGCCAGTTACCTACCCACCACACTACTGTCCTGCCCACCCTCATATTCCCCAGTTTGTGTAATAGTCTTCTATGTGGCACAGTGTCAAAGGCCTTGCTGAAGTCCAGATAGGCCATGTCCACTGCCCTCCCCTGATCCACCTCCCTAGTCACCCAGTAAAAAAATTCAATGAGGTTGGTCTGACATGACCTCCCCCTGGTGAAACCATGCTGCCTTGGGTCCTGTAGTCCATTGACAACCAGATGTTCCACCAATCTCTCCTTCAGTAGTGCTTCCATGATCTTCCCCACTACCGAGGTGAGGCTGACTGGTCTGTAGTTCCCTGCTTCCTCTTTGTTTCCCACTTTTTGTATAAGGGGACATCTGCTGTCCTCCAGTCTTTGGGTACCTCCCCTGTTTCCAGTGATCGTCTAAACAGGATAGCCAGAGCTTCAGCCACCACCTCTCTTAGTTCTTTAAGGACCCTGGGGTGCACCCATCTGGCCCCATTGCTTTATCAACTCTTGTACTTCCAGTTCCTTCAGGACCCTTTCTCGTGTAAGGGACTTGTGTCCATTCTGCACCATTCTCACCTTGTACTCCCTTCAGACCCATTACCTCCTCTTCCTCAGTAAAGACCGAGCAGAAATACCTGTTCAATATGTCAGCTTTACTGTTATCATCCTCCACAGGCCCCCATCCTCCCCTTCAGTCTCACTATCCCTCCCTTTGTCTTTCTTTTTCACTTATGTACCTGTAAAGGTTTTGTCCCTCTACCCACTGATTTTGCAATGTGTTCTTCTGTCTGAGCTTTGGCTTCCCTTACTGACCTCCTGCCTCCCTTTGCTTCTCCTGGTACTTCTCCCTATCCCCTTCTGCCTGTGTCTTTTGTATTGCCTGAATGCAATCTTTTGGCTTTCACTTTCTTTGCTACCTCTTTGGAAAACCATAATGGTCTCCTCTTCCTTTTCCTCTTGCTAACCTGCTAATGCATAATTCTGTTGTTCTTGTAATCCCCGTTTTAAATACTGCCCACTGTTCCTCAACCCCTGATTCCTGTCCCATTCCCCTTAATGCCTCTTTCAAGTATCTCCCCATTTTCCCAAAGTCTGCCCCCCTAAAATCCAGGATATGTATTTTTTGTGTGGTTTGGTTCTGCTCTTTCTGTGATTTCAAACCACAATGACTGGTGGTCACTGAATCAGCAGGATTGCTGAATGAGCAGGATCACCAAAGGTGACAAGTCCCGGAAGTTCTTGGGCAAAATACGGCCAATGACCATCTTCAAGGAGTCATTGAATGACTCAGATCAGGAGTCTATGACCTCTTCTGGGGCTCCACTCTTCAACCTTGGCACGATCGATGAGCCCTCCACCAACCAAGGGTCAGTCTCGTTCGGGGCACTGCTTGGCCTGATTGCAAAGTCCATGGGTGTCCCATTGGAACCAGTCTAGAACAGGGCCAAGTGCCCTATTATGGACATTTTTTGACCGGGACGAATTCCTGGGGGTTGCCTTCTCTGGTCTGTATGATCTGAAAGTATGCTGCCCTTACTCGCTTCCTTTTTGGGGTTCTGTGACTACCCTTCAGTCAAAGTTCTGGTTATGGACTTGGTGTTCCATAAGTCAGGATACCAGAAGAATGTGGACAAGCCCCCGGACAAGGAGTCCCTTAGATTGGCCACACTGCTAAAAAGGTGTATGCTGCTGCTACTTGGGTCTTTGGAGTGCTAGCTATGCCATCAGGATGGCCAGTTATGGGCATTCGTTGCCAAAAATGTTCAACATTGTCCTCCCTCCACCTCCACCCAGAGCAGCAGGTAGCGGTGGAACTCATCAGAGACCATGGTCTGTCATTGGCTAAACACCAGCTCTAGACAGCCTTGGACATGGGCGACTCTTGCTCCAATGTGGTGGCAGCATCTGTCTCCATGTGTTGCAGTGCTTGGTTGTAAATGTCCACTTTCACGACAGACACCCAAAAGAGGTTGGCAGATGTCCCCTTTCTTTGGCCGTGGGATGGAAGGGCATCTCATGAGGATCTAGAAGTCCCATGCCACCCTGGGTTCTGTGACTTTGTACCAGAAAGAACTGAAGAAAAAGCCTAAGAAAGCGACCTTTCAGTACTGGATCTTTCCAGTCACAGCCTCCCCAGCAGGGGCAGTTTCATATCTGGCACCTCAAAAAGTCCTGGGGTCAAGGTACAAAAAATGGGGGCAAGAGCAGTGGTGCCCCTGCAAAAGCTGCTCGGTGATGGGCTTGTGTGTGTCATCCCTCCACCTGTCCTGACCCCGACTGCAGTTCCCATCAGAGGCAGGCTAAGACTCTTCTTGCCACATTGGTCCACTATGACAACAGACTAGTGGGTGTTGGATGTAGTAAGAAGAGGATTTTCTATTTTGAGGCTCTCCTGCCTTTATCTAGTCTGCACAATACCCCAGTTTAGTGCACTTTTTTATCTAGTCTGCACAATACAAATTAGTTCATACATAAAAACAGAAAAAAGAAACAATAACAACCCCCCAACAAGAGAGAAAACAATAAACCCAACCCCCCAACCCTCCCCTCCCACCCTAAAAATGATCTCCCCAAATCCCACTGGGCTATGTTGGAAAAGTAATGACTTAATTGTGTTAAGAAATCAAAAGTAAGGCATGCAATGTTTCCTATCTGGACTGATATGTATGCAAGGACTTACAGAAATGTGTAATGGATTGTTCAGTGTTTAATGCTTGAAGTATCTCTGCTAGCCATTCAGGCAATGTGGGAAGAATATAATCTACCCAATGTCACAAAATCAATAACTTGGTGACCACTGAGATTAATGCCATATGAGCTTTCCTGTGGGTCCCCAGGAGGGAGCTGCAGTCACCCAGAAGACATATTTCAGGAGAAAAAGCATCATGGAGAACTAGAAGGGGGTCTAAATTGGATTGAATAAGGTTCCAAAAAAAAAAATCTGAGGACATGACCAAAGCATATGATACAAAGTATTGTCAGTGTCCCAACATTTAGGGCAAACTGCAGAATCAGTCTTCCCTAATCTAATAATTTCCTCTGAAAAAATACAAACCATGCAAAATATTAAATTGTTGTAGATGAAATCTATCTTGCTTAATGTATTTGTATAAATCAGCCCAGATGCGAGACCAGTATTCAGAAGTATGTTCAATCTTTAAGGTATTGGCCCAATAATAAGCAACCGGGAAAGTCAGAACCTATAAAGCAGAGCCAATGGCTTTATATAGCAGAGAAATCAAGTGGTCGTTATGCCAAAGCTGTAAATAATTGACCTACCAAATTCAACCATGGAGGTCGACCCAGGAAGTCGCTAAGACAATGTCGAATTTGATAGCCCTGAAAAAACTGTGACACAGGAGCCCCAAATTTAGCACGAAATTGCTCACCTGTAATAAGAACATCTGCCATGTTAAAATCCACAAGGGCTGTGGAAGGCAATTGCGGCCTTTGCATTCCTTACAATGGTTTCTTAGCTATACAGATATTGAAAATATTAAAAAGAGGCTGGGAGATATCTTTTACATATTGCAATCAGAGATGTCTACATACATGTGCATGAGTTTGAAGGACCAATGTATCGGAGTGTTTTTAAGATTTTGAGGGAGTTTTGAGTGAGGCAAATATTTATTCATTTGAATTTTGGTAACCGGGTAAGCCCGCTGAAACCATGCAGTCCCTTTTTCAGGGGCAACCCATAGGAGGGTACAAAGGACAAATGGTTTGCAACATACATAGATCCACAGAAGTATACAAAATCAAAATTACATAAAAACTGTAATCTCAAGGTTATGCAAAAAAAACAAGGCCATAATGAATTTAGATAGTCACAGTACCAATATATTTTCAATAGCGGTAACCCCAAGGCAAATACAATTGCTGTACAATTGTTGGAGAATTGAGCTTAGGAGTTAAAGGAGGACAATGATAAGAGCAAGGGCCTGTAGGTTCCTGAAACAGCTAGGTAGTTATGCAGAGCAAGTCTGAAGTGAGAGAAGATAAAGCAGGAGAGGATAGATGGGGGATGGAGTTCCACGCTGAGGGGGGCGCAATATTAATCTGATATTGCAAACACAGTTCCTTCTCTATAAAAAGCCAAGGCGGGATATATCAATCTGAGTTGGATGGGATAGCTTGTCCCCTAAGAAAATATTTAGCCCCATGTAAAGCACAGTAGTATCTTAGAAAATGTGGAAGTTGTAATCCCCTGATTTCTCTAGGAGGAACCAGCTTGTCATAGGATCAGCGGGGCGGGGTTATTTGCCAACCCAAAGGAACTTAGACAGAACCCTGTGAATGTTCTGAAATCAATTTAACTGGAAGGACAATATTTAACATGCCCAGGGGATTTAATATCCTAGGGAGAACATTCATTTTTATAATTTGGAATGGCCCCATAAGGTAAACTGTAGCGTTTTCCATCTATCCAAATCCATAGATATTTGTTTCACTAAAGAATCCAAATTTAGGGTCTTCAATAAAGACATACTGGCCTGGATATCCAAAGGGGTTGCACCTGGCGCAACCCCCCAATGTGCCCTGGCACGATATTCAAAGGAGCAGGCTGCGGTGCAATCCCTATGCACCAGGGCATTGGTAATGTATGAAGTGCAGATGCAGGGGGCGTGCTACGCAGGCCTGCACATCCCGATATTCAGCCCGGATGTGTGGTGCAAAGCGCTGCACAGCCCTACATGTCACGTACACTGGTGCCTTCCTAAAGTTGAGCTAAAAAAAAAAAGGCTAAAATGCCGGACACCCAAAGGCAGGTGGCTGTAGTACATGGCACAGCACAACAGCCGCCATCCGTGGGTGGCCATCCGGCCAGCAGGTACACTGTCCACAACCACCCTGACCTGGTAGACATGTGCCCCTTCCCACCCCATCACCCGATCGCAGGCATTAGTACAGATAAGATCCCTGGTGGTCCAGTGGTAACACCCTCTCGCCCGATCATGGGCATTTGTAAAGATATGAACCCTGGTGGTCCAGTGGGAATCCTCCCCATCGTCCGAGTGTAGGCATATGTAAAGATAAGAACCCTGGTGATCCAGTGGGAATCCCCCCGTCGCCTGATCATGGGCATATGTAAAGATAAGAACCCAGATGGTCCAGCGGGAAGCCTCCCTCACCCGATCGCAGTCATATGTACAGATGAGAACCCTGGTTGTCCAGTGATACCCCCCTCCCACCTACCCACAGAGGTCCCCTACCACCCAGCACACCCCATCATCAGCGGGCGGCAGCACCCACCACATGCCGCCCGGCTGCCGGCTAAGAACAGTGTACAATACGATCTTGCTATGCCTGTTGGTCACTACGTAGACCAATGAAGCGATACGAACCATACTACGCAAACCCGATAATGTTGAATGAACACGTTCATTTCACATATCGAAACCTATGCTAATCAATATAGTCTACTGCGCCGATAATCATACAGTGAATAATAAGCGTACAGAATCATACTATGCTGTCATTCGGCAGGCAGTAAGAAGCATGTTAGCGGTGCTGCCACCCGCTGATGATGGGGGGTTGCTGGGTGGTGGGGGACCTCTGTGGGTGGATGAGGAGGGGGGTACCACTGGACCACCAGGGTTCTCATCTCTACATATGCCCATGATTGGGTGATGGGGGGTTTCCCACTGGATCACCAGGGATCTTATCTTTACATATGCCCACGATCGGGTGATGGGGGCCTTCCTACTGGACCACCAGGCATCTTAGAAATACAAATGCCCATGATCGGGTGGGTTGGGTTACCACTGGACCACCAGGGATCTTATATATACACATGCTCCTGGTCGGACGTACGGGAGCGGGGAGACTGCAATGGTACTTCATGGTGGTGACACCTGATGGCTGCAGCCTGGCAGGGCACCGGGCACAAGTCGCCGGGGATCGGCACATCGCATGTAAATGGGGCCATTATGACATGCAAATGGCCCCATTTGCACCTTGTGTGCATAATGGCCTCATTTGCATGCCCCATGCTGAATATCGCGGGTGATGCACCTAGCTCAACTGCACTTGTGCTGGCGCATCCCCCTGCTCTTGTTCTTTGTCTTGCACTGGCGCAGTGCCACTGTGCCATGTGCAGTGTGTGTGCCGTCTGTGCCATATTCAGTGGTGCTGAGCCATGGCTCAGCACCATTGAATATTGCCTGGTCCATGCCCTGGTGCAGCCCAGTTGCGCTGCACCTGGCTTGCGCCACTGCCCGGCACAGTCTGAATATCCAGGCCACTGTATCTTGGGGCACTTTAATACATAAATAAGTGAGGTACCTTGTCTCCCATTGCAAACCTAAGGACCCAAAGTCTGAGTTATAAACATGAGGGGAAATAGGATAAACTACAGTCTTAGACAGATTTAATTTGTAGCCAGAAATTCCCCAAATTGCTATAATACTGTAAACGCAGATTTAAATGGGTCTATTAAATGAAGCAAAACATTGTCTTCATAAGTGGAAGCCTTCCATTCCCACATACCCACAATGATCCCTTTACCTTCAGAAATACAATAGGTATTTGTATGCAAATTAGTGACTGGGAAAGGCACACTGAGTCAAGCCTCATTTCTATAGTAGGTGTTCATATGTAAATTAGTGACTGGGAAAGGCACAGTGTGCTGATGCATGTTTTCAGGTGTCACCTGAAGTAAGGGTACAGGAAGTTGCTTAACAACAGGGCAAGAGAGGGACAGATGACGTGGCTAGGTTGGTTGTTCCAGATAGAGAGGAAGCACAGTAACAAGGACCCAAGAGTCAGAAAAAAGGAGTTACAAGTATAACCTGGGGTGCCAGGTTAGGGATGGAGAGCAATAAACTGAATAAAAAGAGAATATACTCAGTCAACTTTATTAGTTTCACTTTATTCCTGTTGTACTGTGCAAAGTAGGATTTTTTTTCTTGTGGGTAGGTCCAAGATTTTTTTCAAAATTTGAAGGAGGCCCAAATCTTTTTCGTGGCTTGGGGGAGGCTAACTATCATAAAGTGTGAGAACTAGTGCTCTAACATGAACAACCCAACTACCCCTCCATGTTTAGCATTTCAGTGATACCCTAAGAATAAAACACTTAAAGTAACACTGTCATTTGAAGTTGTAGATGGTGATACAAAGCATAGGACTACATACATTTCTAACAAAAAAGAACACATAAACTGAGTGAGTAAATCCTTAACCTTATACATCATTGTGGAGAAATAGAGATTCACCAGTAGCATAAAACACTGATAACAAGTTAAACATTAAGTCCCAGTTCAGGACATTTGAGATGTACCATCATTCTTTGTTAAGCCAGTAAACTACCCAGTGGGTTTATCCTGAAAGAGAGTAGGGAAAAGCTTTGGTAGTTCTTGAATTGTATGTGTCTCAGAATCAAAATGACAAACTCCCCTGTCAGTGTTTACTTCCAGTCTGGCAGGGTAGAGCATTCTAATGTTTAATGTGCCTGCCCAGAGCTTCAATTTTATAGCTCTGTACTCTGCTCTGTATTGGTGAACCTGCTGCGTAAAGTCTTGCATGAGCCAGAGCCGATGACCTCCCCACTGCAAGGACTGCAGTGCTTTCAGTTGCCTGAGAATATGGACCCATTCCAAGAAGTTTAGGAGTTGGAAAATTAATGGTCGTGGGCACTCTCCTGGAGCCGGCATATGTCTTAGGACACGGTGGGCATGCTCCGCTATGTAGACTGGAATGTTAAAGGAGGGTACCACCACTGTATTGTGGAATTGCTGAACAAATTCCACAGCATTGAAACATAGAAACATAGAATTTGACAGCAGACAAGGACCGCTTGGCCCACCTAGTCTGCCCATTTCCGTACCTAATGGATAAGCTGCAGATCCAAGTCAACCAACAGCCTACTTCCTCCTACCCCCCCACTAAAATTGCCTTATGTCCGACCCATGCATACTTGAATTCCCCCACTGTTTTTGACTCCACTACCTCCTCAGGAAGGCCATTTCATGTATCCACAACCCTTTCCATGAAAAAATACTTCCTCACATTACCTCTGAGCTGTCCCCCCTATATCTTCAAATTGTGCCCCCTTGTTCTTGCACATCTCTTTTTTCTGAAGATGCTACCCTCTTGGATTTTGTTGATTCCATTGAGGTACTTGAAAGTTTCTATCCTGTCCCCCCTCTCCCACCTTTCCTCGAGGGTACACATTAAACTCCTTTAATCTCTTCTGTATGTCTTCTGGTGCAGATGCTGCACCATTTTAATTGCCCTCCTCTGGACAGCCTCCATCCTGTCTGTGTCCTTGCAGAGATGGGGCCTCCAGAACTGCTGCAGTACTCCAGATGGAGTCTCACCAACTGTCTGTACAGAGGGATAACAACTTCCTGTTTTCTATTGGTGATGCCTCTCCCTATGCATCCCAGTATCCCACCAGCCCTCCTTACTGCCTTCTCACATTGCTTACCTACCTTAAGGTCATCTGATATGACTACCCCAGGTCCCTTTCCAGTTTTGTTGTTGTTAGTATCTCACCCCTCATTGTGCACTCTTCCCCTGGGTTTTGGTTTACCAGGTGCATTACCTTACACTACTTTACACTACTTTGCGTTGAATCTAAGCTGCCATACAGTTGACCATTCCTCCAACCTTGCCAAGTCCCATCTCATCCTTTCCACCCCACCTTCTATATTGACCCTGTTGTAGATCTTTGTGATGTCTGCAAAGAGATATACTTTTCCTTCCAGTCCCTCTGCAATGTCACTTGTAAAGACATTAAAGAGGACCAGTTCCAGTACTGAACCCTGCAGTACTCCACTAGTAACCCCCTTTTCTTTAGAGTGGACTCTGTTTACTATTACCCTCTGCGTCCTGTTTTCAAGCCAGTTTTTTACCCAGACTACCACCTTGGGACACACTCCAAGGCTGACTAACTTGTATATTAATCTTCTGTGTCAAATGCCTTGCTAAAGTCTAGGTAGGCCATGTCCACAGCCTCTCCCTGGTCTACTACTTTGGTCACCCTGTCAAAGAAATCTATTATATCTGTCTGACATGTCCTTCTCACTGTGAATCCAAGCTGCCTTGGGTCCTGTGCCCTGCTGGCCTCTAGGTACTCAACAATTCTTTTCTTCAGAAGTGATTCCATCATTATCCCTACCACTGAGGTCAAACTAACAGGTCTGTAGTTTCCTGCCTCTGCCTTGCTCCCACTTTTGTGAAGTGGAATCACATCTGCCCACCTCGAGTCCTCAGGTACCACCCCATCCTCCAATGATTTGTTAAAGAGGGTAGTCAGTGGTGTCACTAGTTCTACCCTTAGTTCTTTTAGAATTCTTGGATGAATCCCGTCAGGCCCCATTGCTTTGTTCACCTTCAGTTTTAAGAGTTCTTTCAGAACCCTTTCTTCTGTGAATGGACTGGTATCAATCCCCCCTATCCAGTGTTTCTGTTGTTTGGTTTAGGTACCTCCCCCTCCTCTTCTTGTGTGAATACTGAGCAGAAGTATTCGTTCAGTATCCCTGCTTTTTCACTGTCACCCTCTGCCCACATTTCCTCCCCTTTATTAAGCTTCAGTATCCTTCCCTTGGTCTCTCTTCACTCCCTAATGTATCTATAAAAAGGTTTTATCCCCCTTCTTAACAGAGTTGGCTATCTTTTCTTCAGTTTGGGCCTTTGCTATTCTGATTACCTTCCCTGCCTCCTTCTGCATTAAATTATATAATTCTCTGTCCTGCTCCTTCTGTGTTTCCTTAAATTTCCTGAATGCTATCCTATTCTCCTTAACCTTCCCTGCCACCTCTTTTGAGAACCATAGTGTTTTTTTCCTTCATTTTGTTTTGTTGATTTGCTTTACACAAAGGCTTTTTGCCTCTGTGATGGTAGTTTGATTTTTCCCCATTGTTTTTCCACCCCTCCTTCTTGCCTGTTTGCTAGTGCTTTTCTGAGGTACTCTCCCATTTTGCCGAAGTCAGCCCTCCTAAAGTCGAACGCCCATGCTTTTCTATGGCTTGACTCTACAGCTGTGTTTATTGTGAACCACACTGTTTGGTGGTAACTTGCTCCCAGATGGCTACCCACTTCTAAATCTGATCCTCTCTCCATCCTCATTTGAAAGTACCAGGTCTAAGATTGCTCCCTCCTGAGTGGGCTCCAACACTAGCTGTCTGAGGCATTCCCCCTGTAGGACATCGAGAATGACCCTGCTCTTGGATGTGGCTGCAGCAAAGGTGCTCCAGTTAACATCTGGCATATTCAGGTCCCCCATCAACAATATCTCCCCTTTCTCTGCCATCCTAAGGATGCCTTCTATTATTTCCTTGTCCATTGCCTCCCCCTGAGACGGGGGTTTGTAAACAACCCCTGTACAGATTTTGGTGCCATTTCCTGTCTCCAGGGTGACCCACAGTGCCTCCTCCCTCCCCTATTTACCCTTTAGTTCTGTTGCTTTGATTCCTTTCCTTATGTAGAGAACTACTCCTCCTCTTTTACCCTCCCTGTTCCTCCTGTAGATTGTGTACCCTGATATGGATGTTGACATCCCAGTTATGGTTCTCTGTGTACCATGTTTCTGAGACTGCCATGATATCCAGGCATCCCTCTTTCATAAAGACCACTAGTTCTGGGAGCTTGTTACCCAGACTACGGGCATTGGTACTCATCACCTTCCATTTTTTGATGGCCTTACCCTATTTAGGCCCATCCCTGTCCTTACTGCCTTTACCTTTTTCTGGTTTTACCCCAGTTCTTCTCCCTGTTGACTTCTCTACCTTTGTGTCTACTTCACTAACTATCCTGTTTTGTGTGGGGAGGGGCTGGGATTTCCCTGCTTCTCTTCAGTGCCTCCCCCTCGGCTAGTTTAAATGCTTGCCAATGAAACATTTAAACCTATCACCTAGGATCTTGGTTCCCGTCCTGGACAGATGCAGACCATCACACCAGTATAGGCCTGTATCCCTCCACATGGACCCCCAGTCCCCAATGAAGCCAAATCCCTGAGCTCCGCACCAGTTTTTTGGAGCCTTCTTCAGTCACTGGGAGCCCCAGTATCATCAAATTACTGTGATGAGACCAGCCCTCTAAATCTTTCACCTTCTCTTTTAGGCGAGCTACAATCCAGCGTACTCGAACAATCTCTGGCTCCATCTTAGCTTGGTGGTCCTCCATAGAGCAGATGCTGGCCTCCGCATCAGAGACTCATACCATCTGTTCCTGCAGGGCCAGTTTGAACACTTTAAAATTTGCTAAAAGCACATAGAACACCTCCTTAATAGAAGTGAATTCAGGAAAAACATTTTCAGTGGTCAGTTCAGACAGTTGAATAGCTGGTGGTGAAGTGGAATAGCTGGCGGTGATGGTGGTGACTCACTTTGTTGCAGGTGTTTCGGCTCCAGAGCAAGTGGGACCAACAGCTGGGCAGGCTGTGCATCTTCAGGTAAAGAAGGATTGACTTCAGCCATAGATACTTCTGCGGACATTATATAGGTAAGGCAACTGATCAACTGTTATAATAAGCAGCAAAGCCACTGGTGTCTGTAAATAAGAGGACGAGGACTGATTTTAATAGTTTAATGAACTCGAACCTGGTGGAGCTCACCCAAGGAGTTGCTACTCCTGAGTGTGCACCATGTGTGTGACTCCTCCCTGCTGGCTATTTTTGTATGTTTGTAACTGTCTGTGGACCCTTGGGATTCAGTGATAACAGCACTGTGGTTTCAAACTGGCAGGGGGAACAATGAGCCCCCCCTCCAGAGACCGTGGTTATGGACCTCAGGCAGAAGAATATTGGGAAGATGCAGGAACTATTCGGGGAAATATTGACAGGGGCAGACCAGATCGAGAGGGTGGAGGAACAATGGGACAGGATTAAGAGGGCACTCCTGGAGACAACAGACCCAGCTGAAAAGATGATTTAAAAATTATGTATCATGAATGCTCAGTATCAGTTATTTGTAAAGAACATGTTTAAGCATCAAAGCCAATCACTGTGATCATGACTAACAATGATTAAACATGAACATTAAATGGCTGTCAGTCAAAAACCATGATGTTATGGAAATGGTGATTGTGATAAATGATGATCTCACATTTTCTCATGATTGCCCATGGTCAAGATGACTGCAATAATTTAGAAACAGTTTATACTTTCCCTATACCTCTGGCATTTTTCTCATCTTCTGTTTATATCCTATACCTTTGGAATTTTTCTTGTTTAGACAAATTTACTGGAGTCATATGTTATGATACATTTTCTATACAAGCATACTCTCAATTTTATTTACTCTGAATCCTCACTTCTTACTAGTATTATAAGGGCTCAGATTGGTTTACATAGCTCCATTCAGTAGTTTATTTTATGGTTGTGGTGAGTTCCTACAAGTACTTGCTTTGTGCTCAAAACCTTCCCTAGCAGTCTGCAAATTAATACTGTCAAGGCAAAATTATTTTAAAAATAGAATTTACCATTGTTTTGGTCCATAAACTGTGCTTTTGAAACATGCAAATTAGGTATGCAGATGTGTTTGCTATACCTAACAAACCATGTACTCCTCATAAAGGGATTAAAACTAGGCTTCAGATGATTTATTTAAACAATAAGACATGATGGGGTGTGAGTTATTGCCTGATAACAGCACACCCTAGGGAGTGCCTTCAGCACCTGGGAAATGCTCTTATCAGGCAACAAGCCACACCCCAGGAGTGTCTTATTGCTCTTAAAATGGGTTTTGAGAAAAAATATAATGTGCAAAAAAGTAAATAAAAATATATTTTAAAAGATTTGAAGTGTTTGTTTTTTTTTCTTGTAGAAAGTAGTCCGTATTGTTTGCATTGACGGGCGTTATTGAATTGCTGTTGTGGGTTTGTGCCACAAGAGGGCAGTGGTGAATATGGCTGTTTGGCTTCTCCTTGTGTTCTCCCCTCTCCCCTCCTCATACACTCACAGTCTAGCAATGTTGCATTCTCAATATTTTGTTCAGCGCAAAAACATTTGGTTCAGTGTGAGACTGCATGGGGAGGGGTTCACTTTGTGGCCTGTGACCGTTTTTACCATGGATGTATTTTGTTTGGATTATTAAAGAACTTTCTGAAGGAATCTATGGTTCTTGTCCTAGTTCATCTTATGATGGTGATTCGGTTATGATTATAGCAAGTGGCGCTTGTGTTGCCAACCTTTTCATGTGAGTACAGTGCTGTTACTGAACTGAGGCAATGGGTTTGAATAAAAAAGTGCTACATGCTAAAGCACTTTCTTTATGATGCTATAGCATCAGCTTCACTCACACTACAGGAGTAATTCCTGTTTCCATGATTATGATTGGCACTTCGGTCTGACACTGCTGTTTACTTAAGAAAAAAAAAGTGGCTGTACTGAGCCAGTATCTGCAGTGGCAGAATCAGGTGGCATAGCATGCGAAAGAATGGTGCAGTCATGAACGATACTTGTGGGTGTAACTATTTGGGCTGCTTTTCCTTACTTGATTACTTCGAGGTTTTGGAAAAAGGTGGCAGAAGAGCAGGCTGTCAGTTGCACTTGGCAAACTGTAGTACAATTTACAATGTTGGGAGTGTTATAATTATTAATTTCTGCTGGAGACCCTTTATTGTCACAGTCTATGATTGAACACTGAACAGAAGTCGGGGGGGTGGGGTCCAGTTGGGGAGGTCGCATTGCATGTATGGCAAGTAAGATATGATACTGTACTCTGTGGATTATCGGCCTGCTGAATAAAGTATCCAAAAGAGTTTAGTTTGTACTTGCAGCATTTATTTTTCATTTGGTTACTGCCCACATGATGTGGGTTTTAGTAAAAATGTATATGAGTGTTCATGTGTCTTTTTTTTTGTTTTTTTAAGATATGGCACTTAGTAGGTATCAACCTTTTTCCGCTACAAACATGGCTGCCAGAAATGTTTATTGTTTTCAAACGTTTCTGTCAGGCATGGATACGTGGGCTGCATTGCGTCCAGCTTGGTATAAAATGTGCCAGCTGCAGGTTTGTCCTATAAGGACACAGGTCCTGACCAATGTGGGCACATGATTCCTTTTACCCATTTTATAAATCATAATTAATTTGCTTTTGGTCATATCTGGCATCAAATTATTATATTAGTAACAAAGCATTGCTGAGTGCAGTATTATGCAAGACCAGACATACAGATGGTTTCCCTTCAGAAACAGTCTTTAAGTGTCTAGGTAGTTCTCTGAGCTGGTATAAGCAAAGTAGATGCTCAAAAACAAGTGTCCCAGGACAAACAAGTCACGCAAATTAAAACGTTGTATTTTCAAGTTCATGAATTTTATTTTCTTCAGAATCTGTCCCTTAGTTCATTGTAGGTAAGGATCAGATTTCTTTTATAACTTCTGCTAAAACGAGCAGTAATTTTTTTGTTTGTTTTGTTCTGGTCATGCTCTGCAGAGTGTTCTGCATACTGACAGCATCTCCTCCTACATATAGATGTTACAGAAGAGATCTAATCCTTACCTACAGTGAACTAATGGACAGAGAGTGCTATAATTTTGAGATATGCAATTTCTGTGGGTTTGAAGAGACCCAGCGCTATGCATTGTTCAGTTCTATAAAGCGAGAAAATTAATTAGAACAAAATACTGACAAGGCCCTCATCCCCTGAAGAAGCCCACATAGGGCAAACTATTGGGCCAGGCTTGTGAAGAAAATAAAATTCATGAACATAGAAATAAGACTGTCTGTGTGACTGGTTTGTCCTGGGACACTTGTTTTAGAGTAAGTACAGTATTACTCATGTGACTTAACATTTACAGTTGAGAACTAATATATTCATCATTGATCATCCATAGATTATCAGAACCATCATTCTGATTTAAGCTTACAAAAATAATCAATAATCATGGTCGGTGATTTTATAGTTACATGTTTGATGATTCAGTCATGATCTAGATGATGATCTTAGGTCATGATCTCCCTTGATGATCAATTTTTGTTTATGCTCCTTGTCGCCCTGGTTGGCCCTTCTTCCCACTGGTCCTCCCAGCCCCTTCACCCTAGCTTCTCCTAGAGCTTATTTCTCCCATAGTCCCCCACAGCTTGCCCTTTGTGGCAGGGTGGCAGGGAATCCATTGACCTGCCAGCATCGGATCCAGATTCCAAGAGCAACCTGAATCACTAGGTGTGGGGCCCCTGGAGGACAGCGGTCATCTTGCTGCATCCCAGGTTTTTCTGTTTTCATCCCCTGTGGAAGATGTGGCATGCAGTGATGTCATGGTGCACATGCTGACATCTGCCACACCTCTCCATTGTTCCATCTCGGGTTGCCTCTCCCCTGGCTTCTGCCATGGGTCAGACGACCAATGGGCTCTTCCCCACCCTCTCCTTCAAGAGGAGGACAGCAGTACAATGGACACTTGATCCTCTTCCTCCCTAGCCAGCCCTCCAACATCCTGGGCTCAGTTCTGTACCTTGGTCATGGGCATTGCAAGCGGCATGGCTACCACTATGTCAATGGGATGACTGTCCCTTGATGATCATTTGGTAACATTTAATGATTAACAAGGATTGGTGATGACTGACATTCAAAAAACATGATTATTTACTGATTTGCCTGCTGAAAGAAACAAACACAGAAGGCCGATCTGGTTCTCAAAGCGGGTGAGGGCGGCTGGGAGGAGTACAAGAGGAACAAGTTGGAGGAAATCTGGCATGATTGTCAGGCTAAACTCAAAGAGGCAAGACTGAAGTCAGGAGGGGAAAAGCAGACAACAGGCTATGAATTGCTCATGGAGTAAAAGGTGGGAATACATTTTTTTTGGTATATGGGGAAAAAGGAACATGTGGGGAATAGTTAGGTTGGTGGGAGGGTATACATGTGTGCTCTAACTTAATGTCCTGTGCCACAGGCTGACAAATTCTGACTGTCCAGCCATAAGACAGCCTTATTAAATATGAATTTGTCTATTTCTTCCTCTCCCTACTTCCTTTGCCAAAAAGGAAACTCCTGGTGTGATTGAAAATGGGGCACTGACCCAGCCCACATCCTGGTAAAACAATTAAATAAAAGCAAAACATCTAACTCTGATTATATTTAATTGTTTTATTACCTGGTTTCTGTTTTTGTAATAAATGTGCAGGGTTCAGTATCCCAAAGGAGCACTTGTTATTGCTGTTTGAGAGAGATGAGGAACTCCCCATCGATGATGTAAAGGAGGAAGAAACTCAGCAGCAGCAGGAGGATCATCTTGAAGACATCCCCAACAGTAAGTAGATGGCATGTATGTGTTTTTTTCCTAAAATGGTTAAAAATTAGGACAGAAAGAAGTCAAAATTGCTTGCTTCCCTTTGCAAGCTTTAAAGCTTACAGCATTTACAGAAGAATAAAGTACATTCTCCCTATTTCCGTGGACAGATTATGTTGAAACCAGGGTTTTCATAGAGCATCAGTGAAGTGTAATTTAAACATCACATTTGTTCATGGGTGTGATACATTACACTGACTATAGCTGAGTTACCTTCACAGGGGCACAGCTTCAAACAGCCCAGGAATGGTCTCAAGCTGATTTGTTGGATATTTTCAAGAAGTAGAAGAAAGCTGACAGATATTTACAAGCAACGTGATCAAGGAAGGGCTGGCATCTCTATTAATAGATAACGCACCGAGACCAGATGGGTTGCATCTAAGAATACTAGTGGAATCAGCAGTGAAACTGGCTGAAACCCTGTTAGGACTATTCAACTGCTCACTGAGGATGGGGGTGGTACTGAAGGGTGGTGGACACTGTTCTGCTCCATAACAGGGGGTCATGGAGCAAGCGGGGAACTACTGATCTGTCAGTCTGACCTCCATTGTAGGGAAGCTGATGGAGTCACTGATCAAAGAAGACGTCATAGACTACCTGGTGAGCAACAGTCTCTGGGATAGTAAACAGCAAGGGTTCATGACAGGGAGGTCCTGTCAGACAAATGTGATAGTTTTCTTTGATTCGGTGATGAGGGACTCTGATAGGGGCCATACCTTGGATTTGCTCTATTTTGGCTTAAGTAAGGCTTTTAAGTCGGTGCCTCACAGTTGCTTGCTGAGGAAGACTGAGGATCTGGGTGCAGCTAAGGACATAATTAACTGGGTAGGAAACTGGCTAAAGGGTATGCAGCAGATGGTTGTGGTCAATGGGGTCACATCAGGAGAGTGGGAGGTCCCAAACAGGGTGCCACAGGAATCTGTCCTGGCCCAATGCTCTTCAATATGTTTATCAGCAACATTGGAGAAGGCATTCAGAGCAGACTGTGTCTCTTTGTGGATGACACTAAGCTCTGTGGGAGGATGGACAGTGACGAGAGAATCAGAGAGGGGTGGTCTAAAGTTTGGCGGTTGGAATTCCGTGCCAAAATATGCAATGAAATGCAGTTCCAAAAAGTGCAGTGATGCATCTAGGAAATAAGAACCCCAGTTCAGAGTACTGGATGGGTGGGGTGAAACTAAGCACTGTGGCTGAAAAATGTGACCTAGGAGATATTATTAATGACACCCTAAAGCAATTGAGCCAGTGCTGCAAGGCCTATGGTAACGCAGGTAGGATGCTGGGGTGTATAGGGAGGGGTATTGATAACAGGAGAAATGAGGTAATACTTTCCCTTTATAGATGTTTAGTGAGGCCACACCGGGGATACTCTTCCCAGTTCTTGAGCCCTCACCTCAGGAAGGATAGCGACAGACTGGAGATGGTGCAGTGCAGGGTAACAAAAAATATTCAGGGCTAACAGGGCAGCTCTTAGAAGGAGTGCTTCAAGGTACTGAACATGTACTTATTGGAGGCCAGAAGGGAGATAAGATAGAGACCTTCAAGCTCCTAAGCAGATTAAATAAGGTGAGCTGCGAGGAACTATTTAGCTTAAATGCTAGTTTGAGGTTATGAGGGCATAAGCGGAAACTGACAGGAGGGAGGTTCAGGAGGGACTTGAGGAAGTATTATTTTACTGAAAGGGTGGCGGAGCCATTGATAGTTTAAACCACAGTTGTGACAGAGTGAATGGTATAGTCGTCCCTCGGGCAACAGACATGAGAAGGAGAAGGGTGATGAGGGAGAGGCCCAAGACCCTGGTTGGACAGTAGGTCCCAGGGTTAGATATGGAACTCGGGCAAGCTGGATGGACTGCTGGTCTTTTTCTGCCAACATTGTCTGTTTCTAAAAACTCTAGGCTTCGCAGGTGGTCAGAGCTAGTCTGTGGCCACCAACATCCCATTCCAGTCATTTCTCACCCTCCATTCCTTTGCTGTTCTCCCAGACCCATTTTTGTTTAAAAAAGGGCTGTTTGCTGCAGCATCTTGATGGTTAAGGTGCCTGTCTTTTTGATAAGGTGATTGCACGTTCACATCTTTAATTGCATTACCCCTTCGGTGGGTCTCCCTTTGGTGGGAGAAAGTGGAGGTGTAAGCTCCAAAGTGTACTGGTGGACTCCCTGGGCACTCTGGCTTACCCCCCAGGGTGGGGCCACCAGGGCACCCCTTCCCCCAGAATAGACTCAGTTGGTATGTTTGGAACGAGTACCAATGTCCATGGTGTGGGGCCTGCAAAGCAGTAAAGATGTCCTCTTGTGATGGTCAGACTTTTCCCCTTTATTTTCTCCTCCAGGATACTGCTCACGTGGAAACATGTGCATACACTGGAGGGACTCTGACATCCTCCCCACCCTCATCTTACAGTGCCGGCTGTGCTGCCACCCATGGTTACCCAGGTGGCACTAATGCACTGGTAGTCATACACCTTCCCTGCCCAAGGTGGAGAGCGTCCACTCAGATGCTTCACTCACCACTCCCCTGGCTGGCCTTCTGACAGCTTGGGCTCATTCCTGAAACTGGGTTGACAGTGTTGTGAGCTGTAACTCTACTGCTGTGCCTGTATGGCTTCTAAACTGATGGATTTTTTTACAATTGGGTTCTGAACGCATTAGACAGGGGCCAGCCATTAGATATATCTAGACTTTAGTGAAACGTTTGATTCTGTATCCACAGAAGGGTCATAAAAATGTTGGGTGACTCAGGGGTGAAGGACAGATTGACCAGGAGGCTGGGACATTGATTGGGGACAAGGACTCAGAGGGTGGTCACAAATGTGAAATAGAGAGTCAAAGGATCTAACACTCCAGTCCATAAGGGAGAAGAACACATTTAAATTTCAAGCTGCAAGAAAATATTGTTGAGACTAGTCTAACTGACTTTCTTGGGTCCACAAATGATCTCTCCTCATACCAATCTGGGTTCAGAAAGCACCACTCAACAATATCTTCCCTTCTCTATGTCACTGGACATATACAATCTGCCTCTGACCAAGGCCAACTAACTGCTGCTATTTGTGTTGATTTGGCTAAGGCCTTTGACTGTGTCTCCCACCCCTTGATTCTAGACAAACTCATGGGAGCCAGACTCATTACCCCCTTCAGCAGTACACTGGTTTGAATCCTATCTCAAAATAGGCAACAGTCAGTCAGGATCACAAACTCCACGCCTCCCCTCCCATCCTCACTGGTGTTCCCCAAGGTTGATCCTAAGCCCAATTTTATTCTCCTTTTTCATCAACGATCTTCCTGCAGTCTGCACAAGGTCCATATACATATGCATGCAGACGATACTATACTTTTCGCATCAAGCCCTGTTCTAAGTGACGTCCACTCTCTAGTACAACAGAACTACAACAACATGAAGTCTTGGTATCTTGTGGACAATCTCAAAATAAACACCTCCAAAACTGTTTCCATGACCTTCAGATCAGCCCGAAAACTAGCAAGAACACTCAGCCCCCCCTGTAATCACCCCCCTGGATGAAAATGCATTAAACACTGTCTCTTCCTATAAATACTTAGCAGTATGGATAGACCCCCTGCTAAACTACTCAACCCACATAGATGCCATCACTTCAAAGCTCCGCCCGAAGCTTGGTCTTCTTTACAGAAACTGTGACTCCCTCCCACTATCAGTGAGATGCACACTGCTAACAAAAATGATCACTCACATCTTTGACTATGCAGATATTGGGTACATCACCACCATTGTCACCTCCAGCTTGCTGTCCAGGCTGGACTCCTTATTCCATGCTTTTTGCCATTTTGTAACAAATTCCCCTTTCACAACACACCACTGCACACTCCTTTACTCCCTCGGGTTAGCACCCCTCTCCTAATGCCATTTTTGCCAATCTTTTTCTTTTATTTTCAAATTTTGGTTCAACCTACTGCCCCCCTACCTGGCCAAAAAATTAACCCCTGAAGCCTTTTCTCCTTACTCGCTGTGCTCTAGGGTCTCCTGCTCCTTTTCCCTCCTAAAATCATTCTCATCAGCTGGCAAATCTGCCTTCTCCTACTGTCTCCCATACCTATGGAACCAGCTTCCTAAGCCCCTCGGAAACTCACCCTCACACAACTCCATTTAATCTCAAGCTCATCAACTCCTCTTCCCCACCTGTAACTGCAACTAGTCTGCCTTTAGCCAAATGAACATGGTTTAAACTTCAAAACCTCTGTACTATATATTATTGTATTCATACAACTGATTGTATCATGCAACTGAATGTAAATAACTCCTTTGAACAAAATTATGTGGTTGTTTCTAACATTCTCATGTATCTATTCTATGTATGTATACTGTTGTAACTCCCTCACCCTCACCCTCGGGTTGCACCTGGAAATGAGCCTTGGCTCAGTGTGCTTTTCCTGGTTATCAAATGTTTAAATAAATAAATAAAATTAAAAAGTCACATAGGCACAGCAGCAAACAAAAGCAAGGAGGACCCAACTCAACATTTCACCCTAACACTCCCATGGATTTTTTTCAGGTATGCCCTCCTCTGTTGGGCACCTTATATAGTTCACATTTAAAGGAGCACCACAAATGACTACAGGAAGAACTGAAAAAAAAGAAAGAGCAGCATTTAGAAGTATTCACTGGCTCACCTGAATTTGAGAATTTAAAACACAGTGTGGAGCAAAATCTAGAAAAGTTGAACATAAAATAAAATCAAGTAAACAAAAGAAGTTTAGAAGAGATGAAAAAACATTTAAATAATATAATATTCAAATGGGCAAAAAAACAAAAGCAATTCTTAAAAAATATGATACCTAATACAGTAATATCATCTCTGGAGATTGTCAAACATTTTTTTAGAAGAGGATTCTTCCCCTTATCCCTCCCACCGAGGCCAAGATGCAGTCCAAGGAATCTGCCAAGAAGAGAACAAAGTGGCAGAAGGGGATGAGAAGAAAGGGTACAGCTACAGAAAGGGGCAGAACAAGCAGGTGCAGTTCAACAAGAGAGGTTAACACCACTAACAACAGCAGGATTTGTGAAAATGAATCAGAGTGCAACAAAGTGTAATATGTACAAGTCACTTAACTGGGACCTAGCTAATGGGGACTTTTCCCAGGTGACTGATTTTGTCCCAAAAGGAACTTTGTGTGTGGCTCACCAGAACAGATGAAATGGGCGTGGGGAGGCTCTGAGACATTTCCTGTGCTCCTGGCCCAGATTACAGTTCTGGAGAGGGCTGGGAAAGTGAAAACACAGGTGGCTGCAAATGGACTTAATGCGCAAAAATTTGGGGCTCTGATGGTGTTCCCTGCTGATGTTAGCTGCTGTGTCTAAGTGGCTTTTTAAATGGTAATTGAAATAAGAGATTCAGAAGATTCAGCCACAATGTAATA